>OX463839.1:1897164-2523587 GCA_949825065.1 Odontocerum albicorne | reverse complement strand
AAAAAAAAACATAAAAATAATTTTGTTTTATGAAATATGAAAATTACTTATTATTTTACACTCTACAGGGAGGTCTCCACAAAAAAATTAGGTTTAAAAACTAAATATTAACTAAGATAAAAAATAAAATATAAACTACTGTTTTTTTTGCCAAAAAATGCTTGGGATTTTTCGCACATTTTATTCAAAATATGCTGGGATTAAAAGGGTTAATGCAAAGCTATAAAATATTAACTTTTAATTTTTGTGAATAATTTCTTGAATATATCGTTTTTTTTTTTCTTTTCTAAAAAAAATCTAACTTTTTTAAAATGTGTAAATTTTGCGCTTACAAGCAACATGTAAAAACACTCTTATAGTAAGTAGATGTTCTCACCGCAAAAAAATGTTGCTTTGTTGTTGAAATCCAGATGTGAATTATACAAATTGTTTTATATATTTTTTTTCCAATAAAACCACGAAAAAGACTGGCAGTTTCAATTTAAGTATGTGTAATTCCATTTGTCAATGTCTAATCCCTCCTTTCTCAATCAAATGTTTTTAATACAAAATATCGAAATGTTTTTCATGAAAAAACACAACACGGGATGAATGACTCTTCAACATGTTCAAAAGAAATTCAGAGTGAATAAATAAAGTATGGAAATGCTAGCATTTTTCAGAGAAAAGTAAATTTTAGATTTAGATATTTAACATACATTTTAATTTAAGTTCAGTTAAGAGGCTTTTATATATACGGGTATATAAAAGCATTTATACCTTTTTAAAAGATAAATGCAGAGAAGACAGAAGTATGTGCAGCAGCTCATGCTCTGATAAAGACCCCCGTGTACATCAATGGTGTCTGTATCAACAGTCAGTAAATTTCAGTATTTGGGTGGCATGGTTATAGAGTTATAAGTAAATTATATGAGAGATGTAAAGAAAAAGATTTGAGAATTAATGTTGCAAAATCCAAAGTTATGGTGATAAATCCTCTTAAACATAGAACAGTGAGAAATGTCAGACTGCAGACCGATCTAGATGGAGGCATTTTGTGGCATTCCTACCTAACCTAACCCAACCTAGATGGAGGCATTTTGTGGCATTCCTGTTTTCCTGACGTAATAGAGAGTTATTCGATTGATTTAACTGTATTGTATTACACTTTTGTTACAAAAAATAGAACCTTTGGGCTTAGTGTCATGTAGAAATCTCTTCCAACCAACCAGAAAGATGTTAAACATGGCTAAAGTAAAACCAGACTAGGATCCTTTTTGAAAAACTCTAGGTTCCAATGAGAATCGAACTCGCAACCGTCGGGTTGGATCTCAGGTGTCGTACAAATGAGGCCACGGAGGATGTTGATGTAGATAAATTAGGGTAAAGAAAACAATTAAATTTTGTATTAGTCATTTTGTTTTAATTATAATATTAATTTGCATTAAGGTGTAAATAAATATATAAATAAAAAGAAAATAGAATATGGTGAGTATCAATCAAATCAAAGAAAGTTGGTGCTTTTTGTCATCCCCATAAGACCAAGGCAGTTCCTCGTGAAATTTGACTTTGTGCGCCAAGTTCCGGTGTGGGTACAACTTGGGATGGTCTACATAGGCATTGCAGCAGGAGCACCACACAGAGAGGTCAGCCAGAGACAGCACCAATGCGTGCTGCGATGCTTCGCAGTGTTCCATCATGTGTCCATTAATGTAACGACCACAAGCTCTCTATAACAAAAAAAAAAAAACAATTCGATACAGGGCTGGCCTTAAATATTGCGGGTCTGGGTAAAAGGTTTGTCTATGTAAGGGTGAAAAAACAGAGTTTGATATGTTGTTGAAAGTGATGAGACAACCTTGTCAGATAGAACAAAGATGTTTGACCTCACAACATGCCTTAATATTGTCAGCTCGTATTTCAATAGCCCGGAACTAACTCAGCTTGTTATGTTATGCGTTCCTTGTAGGCCCACTCGGCAAAATGTTTTGTTCCATAGTGAAGTGATTGCAACTAATTATTTGAACAGTTCTCGCATAACAAGACTGCTCAAATTGGGTAGTCAATATGAGCATTGTATGAATTTTTATATTGCTTTGACTACTACAGGAGTACAGTGAAGAAGTTGTTATTGCCGGGATGAATTGATTGAATTATATGGATTTGCCTTCTTGTGTTTTTCGACTTGTACCGTGTTTTTCTATTGTATAACACTGCTTACACGTTAATGTTAAATTCTATATGTTGTTTCTTTCTAATCTTCGTATCAAAAAGGTCATTTGACCGATGAAATAAAAAAAACAAGTCAAATATCACCCAAATATTTTCATTCATATAAAACTCATTTAAAATGTACTTTTATTTCACAAAAATATTGTCATGAATGGCTTTTAGATTTAAATAACGAAAAGCTGCCTTCCATTGAATATTATGTCATCTGTGGTCTATTGAATATTAATCTGTCATCTGTGGTCTATTGAATATTAATCTGTCATCTGTGGTCTATTGAATCTGTGCTTATCCCAAACGATAGTGTGTCAAAATGTTGTTCTAATATTCTTTATTTTCAGTAAAAACTTTAACCCCACCAAGTCACATCAGGACTTCGTGATGGTCACACAATGTCACACCTTCACAAAATCAGTTTTTCGAGGAACATCTCTTGAACCACTTCTAAACTGTTATTGGACGTGACAAGTGGCCCCACCCTGTTGAAATTCTTTCAATTTTACAGTCAAACTTTCAGTATTTAAATGTAAAGCTTCGTATAAACTGTTATTGCTTGGCCTCAAGCAAACTTAAAGAAATAAGGAATGATTCTTCTTCACTCATGTGCAATGGAGTGGTGTCTAGTGTTTGAGTCTTGGGTTTTCATCGCTCTAATAGCGGCAATTTCGCTTATTGACAAAGCCATTCATATTGAAATGTGCTTCGTCTGAAAACAGTATGTTGTTAAACCTGCAGAACTATTTAAACATTTTAGCTGCGAAATTCAACTTAGTAACAAAGTCCGCTCCATTTCAATCTTGAACAAGTTGAATTTTATAGGAATGGAGTTATATATTACCTTGATCAAATAGTTTTAGGACCGGCCACCGTGTGGCGCTGTCAGTCACCCCATTGGAATTCTTTTTTTTTTTGTTACGTTACCACATCTATCATTGACACTTCCCTCCAAATTTCAGCATCATAGCTTGACATTTGTAAAAGTTACGCTGTACTGAGTACATCTATCTACCTTTGTGCGTGTTTTCGGTTTTTTACAAGTTTGAAAATGGCATCAACTGTGCATCAACGAGTTTGCATTAAATTTTGTGTGAAAAACGGATTTAACGGTCCGCAGACCTTGGAAATGTTGGAGAAGTGTTTTTCAGTGGCGCGAACTCTTCAGAAGTGGTCGTGAGTCGGTCGAGGATAGCGAACGCAGTGGAAGTCGAAAACTGATGAAAACATCGATAAAATCAAAGAAATGTTGGCCGAAAACCGCAAATTGACCATCAGAAAGCTGGCAGAGGACTTGAACAACGCTTATGGATCCGCTCAAGACATTTTAGTTAGTGATTTGGGCCTCAGACGTGTCGCTGCAAAACTGGTGCCGAAAGACCTCAATTTCGTGCAAAAAAAGGACCGCGTTAAAATTGCGAAAAACAAAATTTCCATGAGTTTTTGACTAAAAACAACACGAATACTATCCAGCAGCCTTCGAATTCACCTGATCTGGCTCCCTGCGACTTTTTCCTGTTCAACCGACTTAAAAAACCGCTTCGCGGAACACGTTACAGCACCCGAAAGGATGTCATTACCAGCAGTGTTTCGAAGATTGGATCAAGCGCTGGCGTAAGTGCGTTGCAGTCGATGGGGAGTACATTGAAGGGGACCATATCGATTTTGATGAATAAACTTGTATTTTCGATTTTACGAATAAAGTCCTAAAACTTTTTGATCAAGGTAGTATGTCAAGCGATAAAATTCGCTGCAAGGACATACGCGACATCGCTAATGCTGACAAACCCTAGCAGGTTGACTTGCTCTATTCGAGAAGTCTGCGGACTATGGAGTCGAGATTTTAGCTTGGAACCAGTCTCTTCAAATATTTAACCCACTACTTAATTAAGTTGGTATTTGGACACTGTCTAACACTATGTAATTGGTATTCAACTCGAAATAATCATCTAACGTATGAACCATTGTTTTCATAAAACGTACAGACGCAAAACGCATGCTGTTGTCTCGTGAAGTGACTCATGATGACTAAAATTACCAGAACCGATCAAACAAATTTTATGCTTTTTATGCTTTCCCCTCTATGTCCTTTCAAGTATAATAATAAAGGACACTTTACAACAAAAGTGCACTTTATTCTAGATCACCCTGTGTTTCTTTCATTTTTTAATTTTGTTTTGTGTAAGCCTACCTGCTTCAGAATGGGCATACACCTAGTTAGGCAGAGGAGCATTGTGTATATTTATTGTAAACATTGAAGAGAAAATTGAAATTGAGCAGTTTTTTTAATTCGTGGATAAAACACAGATGTTGTTGCGAACTTGCCTGGGTCTTGTGACATTTGAGATGTGTAATGTATGACATTTATAAAAATGGAGTCATATACAATACAACAACACATTCAAATTGATGAATTATTTTATGTATTGTAATCTCCGGAAACAGTGATGTTAATTGTCCACCAAGATTATGTGATCTGACACCGCTGGACTATTTTCTCTGGTGTTACGTGAAAAGCCAGGTCTATAAGAATGACCCTTAATCAATTCCTGAGCTGAAGGACGAAACTATTTGCGTTATTGGTGAATTAGAACCGCAATTATGTCAAAATGTCATCGAAAATGTTGACAAAAGAGTGGACATCTGTGGAGCTGCAAGAGGTGGACATTTGGCAGGTATTGTTTTTTGTGTTTAAATTTCATACATTATACTTCAATGACCAATAAAAAGTTTTTTGAAATCAAAACAAATTGTATATTTTATTCAAGAATTAAAAAAATTTGGATAAAAAAACCGCTCAATTTGAAAGACCCTTTATAAATAAATTTAAAAAATATATATATTAAATTATACATATATTATTTTCACAATTTAAAGGTAGCCTTTTGCTTAGAATGCATTAAAACGTTTTATAAATTCTGCAATTTGTGAAAACAATGGAAAAACCTTATCGGATACTTACAACAAAACAGTGCAGGCAAACCCAATTCTCTTCCGTGTGATCACAATTAACGCACTTGTGGCCCTGCACAAATGCTTCCTCAGTGGATGTCGACGCAACGGTTTCCACATGTGGACACCAGTTCAGTGGAACAACCGCAAACATTTCTTCATTTACAATCATCTGTAATTAAACAATTTAATAGTTTTGCTTCTGGGCCTATTCAATGGAACAGATTACCCGTGGTATTGCACTTTTAAAATCAGATTGAAATTCTCTACTCAAAAAGTCATTAATTCATTCATTTAAAGAACCATATATTATAGTGCCATATCAACGCACAAAAATCAGAAAACTAGGATACATATTCCGTATGATTCGAAATATGTTCAGTGAAAATATTCTTAAAAGTATATACTTCGCCTTATGTCAGTCGGCACTTTCTTACGGTATATCAGTTTGGGGGGGATGCACCTTAACCCAAAAACGCATATTGCAGGTTTCGCAAAAATTGATTATAAAAATAATTAATAAACTTCCTGCCCGGTATCCCACAGCGGAGCTTTTCAGGGAGTATCGGGTCCTGAACATAGCCAACTTACATCTCAAATCCATTCTCTGACACTATCATCGAGAGGAAGGGAAGGTGCAGACACAGCAGAGACACATGACACGCATGGCAACTGTTCAAATGTTCACCATCCCTAGGGTCAAAATATCTTTTGCCCAAAGGCAATATGCCTATTTAACTCCCATGACATACAGTGGGGTGCCGAATTCAATAAATATAAAGGGAGGAAAACAGTTTAGGCAGTCGATCGGAGCGTGGTTGTTATTGCGACAGGAGTTTGAGTGCTTGGGCGTGCAAGAGGAATGACTTGTGGAAAGGGTTTGTGTGAGCTCTTGAGTGTGGTGTTTTTTATTGTTTTATATTTATATTTTTGTATAAATGTTTTTTTTTTTGCTTTATGATTGTGTGCGGTATAGCATGATTGTGTGATCTCTCTGGAGTGATGAAGTGTGAGGAGTTTGATTTCATGTGATGTATACATATGTAATTGAGAGTCACTGTTTATCAAGGTGATGCGAATGTGCAACGGGGTTTTACATAATCCAAAATTTGAAAGAAGTATCGATTTATTTTTTTCATGCTATATGTCCTCAGTGAGATACAGGCAAAAGCCTAGTTTATTATGGACACGACAAATGAAAGGCAACAAACCCAGATCCATTAAAATTGTGTGTCCGAATTAAATTACCTGTCGTTTTTTCGCAAATTATGTATATTTCTTGTCATGTGTAAAATAAATTTACAAAAAACTCTCCTCAAGGGCACTCGAACTTGGAACTTGCACCTACAAATGACGTCTGGCAGCTATAACAGCGCTCGAACCAATCATGTAGAACACTTTCTTTGTATAGAGTACATGTAAAAAGATGTTTATGAGGCCTTAAGTGAAAACCAGACTGAAACCCATATTTTAAAAAAAAGAACTGGGTTCCAGCGGAAATGGAATCCGCAACCTCGGAAGACAAACATCTTACCAACTAGGTCACGGAGGTAGTCAGGATGTAAATGGCGTATGTTGCCGAACAACTATTCATTGATCATGAAGATTTCAAAGAAAAAGAGTGACTATGCAAACAGTGGAATGAACATTTTAGGTGATTGGGAATGGTTTAGAAACATTAAGAAGGCGGAAAAATAGCCCAACCAATGTTAAAGATTGAGACATGTAAAGGAGGTTCCAAATGAGGGCTCAGGCACGGTCTATCGACAGGTACCGTGGCACAAATAAAGGAGACTTCCGACGGGCAAAAAAAGATGCATGATTCAAAATTTTAGAATTGTGTGCTGTAAAAACATATTGATTTATGGTGTGAAAGTTTGAAAAATTATTTTAAATTATCGGGGTTTTCGAATTAATTACTGTAATCAACTATAAAACTGATACTTTGAGTCTTGAAGTGTTATAAAATCTAAGCCATGATTAAAAGCGATCACCATTTGACAATCAGATCAGGTGAGATTGGATGGGTTTGATAGAGACGGGATGGGTTTGATACTAGGGTGGCGGCGCATCAATTGAACTCGCTATTCGCTATCGCTAACATAATGAAAATGATTTTTTTCTCGAACGAGTCATCCCTGGCGATGAAAAACGAAAAATATCATGGCCCACTGTGACGAGTAGCAGCAGCGGTGAGCCAACGCAGACTATCGGAAAGGCTGGAATGCACCAAAGAAGGTCGTGTTGTGTATCCGGTGGGATTAGAAGGGTATTGTGTACTATGAGCTCTTGCCACCAAACATGACTCTTGATTTCAGTAACTGGGCACATGGAACGAATGAATGAAGAAAGACTAACAAAACGAATATACAGTTCAAAAGTAAGTGGAAGGTAAGGTAGAGGTAGACCAATGAAAGTATGAAATGTAAAAAGTCAGAGAAATTGTAGGAGCTGTATGAGGTGTATGGATGTAGAAGAAGCGAAATATGTGTGTAGTAGCGATAGGAAAGTCTGACGCTGTCTCTTCTCTAGCTACCCTGACAGGGAGACGGCGTGATGATATATATATTAGGAGTACAAATTAGATCGGTCTCTGGCTGTTATGAATGGTTCATAGTAACAGCCGATTTTGACGGTTTCAGAGAGGTTAGACATCTGCCAATAATATTCAGTTTATATCGCTTTGAGTTTCATGCAAAAACCTTGTTTTGTACAGTGTTGAAAATGTCGAATTTTGTGTTAACCAAGCAGCATTTGCGGGAGGTTTTAATTTTCTGCTTTAATTTGAAGAAAAGTGCAGCTGAAGCCCATCGAATGCTTGTCGAAATTTATGGTGACGCTGCTCCAACTGATAAATCATGTAGGGAATGGTTTCGACGTTTCAAGGATGGAGATTTCAGCGTCGAAGACAAGCCTCGCTCTGGACAGCCAAAAAAAATCAAGGACAAAGAATTAGAGGCATTACTCGAAGAATATCAGAGTCAAACGCAAGAGGAGCTTGCAGAATCATTGGGAGTGACTCAACAAGCCGTTTCCGTACGATTGAGAGCCATGGGAATGATTCAAAAACAAGGAAATAGGGTGCCTTATGAACTGAAACCGAGAGATGTTGAAAGGCGAATTTTCACTTGCGAGCAGCTGATTCAAAGGCAACAAAGAAAAGGTTTTTGCATTGGATTGTAACTGGAGATGAGAAGTGGATATTCTAGAACAACCCCAAGAAGAAAAAATACTACGCTAAGCCCGGTCAATCGTTGCCATTGACCTCAACATCAACACCAAAACCGAACATACATGGTTCGAAGATCATGCTCTGTATCTGGTGGGACCAAAGGGGTGTTGTTTACTATGAGCTGCTAAACCTGGTGATTCCATTACGGGCAATCGGTATCGGCTATACCGATTGATAAAGTTATTCTTCTTCATGACAACGCTCAGCCTCATGTCGCAAAAGTCGTAAAAAAATATTTAGAAACACTCAAATGGGATGTTTTACCGCACCCGTCGTATTCCCTGGACATCGCTACTTCTGATTACTGGTTGTTCCAAAGGATGCAGCACGATTTGGCAGGTCACCGGTTCACTTCTTTCGTAGAAACCGAAAATTGGCTCCAAACTTGGATCGCCTCAAAAGACGAGTCATTTTTTCGAGTTGGAATTCGAAAATTGCCTGAGAGATGGGAAAAAGTAGTAACCAGTGATGGACAATACTTTAATTGATCTGTTCATTCATTTTCTTTAGAAATAAATGCTTTTTTGAACACAAAGAAACGGACCGAACTAATTTGTACACCCAATACATTAAAAAAAATAGTCCAATTTAATCGACAAATGTTACTTACTTGAATATTTTTTGCCAAATAATCTGTAAGTGTTTGAACTTTCTCCTGTCCACCACTGGAACTGGAAGGTCCAGGGTCGGAGCTGCTCCCGGCTTTGGGATCATCACAACATTTTTTAATCTTATTGTCATTTGTATCAGGTACTTTTTTAACATTTGCACTATCTACCGTACATTTACTAATATCTACTTTAGAATTATCAAAAATTTCTCGAACCACTTCGGAAGTGTTGCCATCGTTTGCATTTAATCCTTTTGAATCGAGGGAAAGTCGGTCGATGTTTTGTATGACAGATTCCATAGATTTATCTTGTCTCGAACTGTCTTGATCGTTTATATTCTCATACGACATATTATCTTCTGTAGTGCTATTAAACGAGTCATATATTTTAATATCACTGATGACATTCCCAATAGGTTCTATGATAACAAGACCACGACTTCCTTCCGGAGTGGGTAATACATCCTCTTTAGGTAAGGCCACTTGAAAGCAAAGACATTTCCAATACTGCTTTTGTGTTGTGATAACATCATTAATAGACTCTACAGCACTAGGGTGAGGGGGCTTCCTTGACTCGTAATGATGGATGAGCGGGTCACCGAGTAGTGCTTTGGTGCACATTGCCATAGCGTAAGAAATAGCCGTAACATTGTATCCTCCTTCCAGACACAGGATGAGTTTGCCATTTGCTAATCCCGTCAACCAATGTGTAAGTCTTCCAAAACATTCTGGGGTTACTTTACAACCTGCAAAAAATAATTATTATATTTGTAATTCTTAATTTAAATGGAAATATTAATTTATTTTATTAACCCTTCCCTTACGGTGATAAAAATAATACGCGTGCTCCCGTGTTGGGTAGTGAGTACGCAATAAAAAATTTGCGATTTTAAATCGGAAAAATAAGAACATTCATAGATAATCCCCTTAATTAATTATAATTGAAGTTAAAAATTATAATAATTGAGATTTATTTGCTGAAAACATTAAAAAACTATCTGGCAACGCTCACGGAACGGGCGTACGTCTAACCTATTAGCAAGCCTAGAAGCTACTAGTGGCGCGGAACGTCAGTCGCATACCCCGGCGCTTACGCTTATGCTTGCGACGTTGAGACAATTCAGCTCCTCGCAATTCAGTCTAGTATGCAAGAGTGAGATGCGAATATAGTGTCACGCTTCCCGCATACTATTCACCTATCGTCAAGACGAGGCACTCGCAGCGTTTAAATGCGAATTTGTTTTCGATCTTTGCAAAACACCTCGATGTAGTCGAGAAACTCTGATTATTATTAATATTATTTTTTAAATCAATGCGTAAATATATTACGGAGGAATACCTAAAATCTTAACCTTGTATTTATAATATTTATAGAGATATTGATGGTTATTAGAAGCAACGTGTAGAAGATACCCAACACAGGGAAGGAAAGGTTAATAATAAACAGAGACTGCAATGACAAGCGCTTGCAATAAGTGAATAGCTAAAAATATTTAACTTAGTAAGAAAAGATTACCACTAATTGTTCGAGCGTTGGGTTTCATTATGAGACATTCGAGGGAATTCAAAGGAATACACGAAACCAAGATTCTCTATTGCACTCTGGTAAGGAATACAACTCCAGTATCTGGATTCCTTATTACGCAGTTCAATCGAATGCTCTGGAGAGGGTGCAGCACAGATTTTTCACATCAAATCAGGTCCAGGCACGATCTAAGAAGTTATGATGTAAACGACATGTTATTATCATGTCTGAACTTGATGAGACTTTTCGAACGTAGAATATTTGATTTGATCCTGCTTTTTAAAATAGTGAATGGGATAATTGACTGGGTGAAGTTACTGGAATCGAATTAAATCAAGAAGGGGGTTTGCTATTATCCGCGGACTTCGCCATCTATACGGAGACTTGGAACCTATCCTCCGCAGATAACAGGAGACTATTAAATTGTTAAAAAAATTATTATCATATAAATAACATATAAACACACATAAATAGTTCAACAGGTAAATACATTACATAAGGTTGTATTGGGGCAAATTTGTGAGCTGTCGCAGGACTCATCCTAGAATTTCCGAACTATAGTACTTATCGGCCACATCAGAGATATTTTGTGAAAATCGGGAATAAATTCACCAATACAATCAAACGTGTGCCAGTGTGTGACGTAGGTATATTCATTCTAATCGCTATGGGTGAGAAGCGACACTATTCACGTCTCACTCTCACTCATGTTATTTGATAAAGCTTCGTGAAAATTTCCTTCTAGTTTATTTCTTTGTTTTGCAAAAAATTTTAACTGTTATTTTATTTTCTCTCTTTACGCTGCAATGAATCTAGAATTTTGTGTGTGTGTACATTTATATTTTTAACAATTGCCTTGTAAATTAACTCAGTTTGTAATTGTATTAACGTTATGTTGTATGTGTACAGGGATATAGGCTGAAAAATATCTGATTATCTAATATCTGTCCTCACAACTGTAATAAATATTTGTCCTCACAGCCGATCTTGCCCTTTATTGGTGGGAGTCTATCTTGATTGAGGCATTGTTATGAGATGAGATCAGACCTTTTGATAGTTTCTCTCTTAACCCTTCCTTCCCTGCGATGTGTAACTAGTACACATTGCTTCTAAAAACTTTAATATCTCTATAGATATAATAAATACTGGGTTCAGATTTTAGGTATTCCTCCGTAATACATTCACGCATTGAATGAAAATAATAATATTAATAATAATTATAGTTCGGAAATTCTAGGATGAGTCCTGTGACAGCTCACAAATTTGCCCCAATACAACCTTGTAACGATGTTCAGTAATTTTAATTATTTTATCAACTTTAATATAAGCCTCAATTCTAATAAATAGCAAGTTATTTAGGTAAATACATTACATAAGGTTGAAGAACTGAGATTCTATTTCTTGCGTTCCCATATACTGAAGTAGAGTGAGACGTGAATAGCGTCGCTTCTCACCCATAGTGGTTTTTTAGAATGAATATACCTACATCACACACTGGCACACGTTTGATTGTATTGGTGAATTTATTCCCGATTTTCACAAAATATCTGATGTGGCCGATAAGTACTATAGTTCGGAAATTCTAGGATGAGTCCTGTGACAGCTCACAAATTTACCCCAATACAACCTTATGTAATGTATTTACCTAAATAACTTGCTATTTATTAGAATTGAGGCTTATATTAAAGTTGATAAAATAATTAAAATTACTGAACATCGTTACAAAGTTGTATTGGGGCAAATTTGTGAGCTGTCACAGGACTCATCCTAGAATTTATGAACTATAGTACTTATCGGCCACATCAGAGATATTTTGTGAAAATCGGGAATAAATTCATCAATACAATCAAACGTGTGCCAGTGTGTGACGTAGGTATATTAATTCTAAAAAACCGCTATGGGTGAGAAGCGACGCTATTCACTTCTCACTCTCACTCTACTTCAGTATATGGGAATGCAAGAAATAGAATCTCAGTTCTTTCGCTTCAGTAGCTTTCGAGCATCCATTTGAGATGGTCGCTTTGCCCGTTTTGTGAACGTCTGCCAATGTTTTGAGCAATTAAATTTCAATTATTATCCCTTTTGACTTCAAATTTAATTAATTTAAGCGATTGGCTATGAATATTCTTATTTTTCCAATTTTAAACCGCTCGTTTTTACATGTGTATTGAATACACAGCACCGGAATGCGCAATTTTTTTTAGCATAGGAAGGGAAAGGTTCAAGGTATTTTCTTTACAATTGCCTTTAAATATATGGGTGATTTCAGTATATATGAGTATATGCACACAATATGTTTAGTAAAATTAAATATAAAAAAGAACAAAGCTCACCTCCAAGAGGGTCCCCAACACACGCATCAAATCCTGCAGATACAAGTACAAGTTCTGGGTTGAATTCATACGCTATTGGGAGGACCACTTGTGTGAAGGCTGCCAAGTATTCTATGTCCCCCATTCCTCGCTGAAATTAATAGGTTTTCAAATCACTGGAGGGATTATACTTTTGTCTGCACACTCGGAGAATTGACTAAATCATTTAATCAACTTGAAGTCTTATTCAAATACCCATCTGACTTGTCACCAACCGATTTCCATTCAAATTTTATTCAAACATCTTTATAAATCAAGAGGCCATAGTTGACACATTTAAATATTTAATTTGTTCTAAAGAAGCTAAGTTTTATAAGAGTGAGAGATAGTTTAGTATCACGTTGGCTAAAGAAGGTAATTTTATAAGAGTGGGAGATAGTTTAGTATCACGTTGGCTAAAGAAGGTAATTTTATAAGAGTGGGAGATAGTTTAGTATCACGTTGGCTAAAGAAGGTAATTTTATAAGAGTGGGAGATAGTTTAGTATCACGTTGGTTAAAGAAACTAAGTTTTATAAGAGTGGGAGATAGTTTAGTGTCACGTTGGCATGTTTCGATATAAAGTTGTTTTCATTTAATCATTAAAATTGGACATTTCATGTATAAATACCTAATAATATATATTCAGCAAGTTTGTAATAAAGTTGACAGTGAACATATTGTCCTAACATCTATTCGAGAAATACTAAACTACTTTCTGAACAACATATAACATTTGAAATATAGGCATCACATGTCCACCTTCGTTGAACAATAAGACAAGCGAGAGAAGTATGATTTAAATAAAGGAATCATTAGCCACCTTATTCCACGGTATATTGACATTGAATCCGGCCGCCGCTCCTGTCCCCACCTTGGTGTGGTCTCCGTCCTTGGAATGGGGGAAGAAGGTGCCGTGATCATATCTGTGCAGGGACAAGTACAGTACTCGCGGATCGTCAAGGAAAATGCTCTGTGTGCCATTACCATGGTGTACATCCCAATCCACTATCAAAATCCTGAAATATATAAACAGTAATTAAATTAAACATTAAAAATATATCTATTAACCCTTACAGGCACAGGTAAACTTCACTTATTTTAACTCAGGCTGCACAAAAAATAAAAAGTCAAGTTTCTCATAATTTTTTTTAATGTGTTTGAAAAATGATACATACAAATGCTAAATTAACATATTTCCACTTCCTCGGTAGGTCAAGGAACTCCTGGTGAGGTGGTACAACTTATGTACCACTAGTCCATATTTCCACTGGTACTTCTAATGTACCACCAAATAATGCCGAAATACATCCAAGTAAAATTAATTTTTAACCTAAATATAAATTTACCACAATTACTGAAGTCAATTTTATCACAACACAACTATTTTTTATTAAAAATTTTATACAAATATATAACGTTTTCTTTTATACGCACAAGTCGGCACACCAAGAACAACTAACTGTCAATAATATTAGAAGCTAAATGAATTTGAACAGGACCAGACCTGCAGCTGTGCGGATATGAGTCATAAGTATTATATTATACGAAGTGGTACATAATCTAAGCGTTCGTGCAGCAATAGAGAAAGGTTTAATAAGTGGTACATTGCATGTATTATTGTGCAGTACTGCGTCAAAAAAAGGTGGTACATAACGTGGACCACTAAGCCTGTAAGAGTTAATTGAAAGAAAGATTTTTTTAACAGACTGAAAGGAACCAAATAATGATGGAGAAATGCGTGCACTTAGGTGAATACATGAGGTGACTATGTAGACAGACTACGAAATGAAGTGATTAAAGATGAATGTGAACTTAAATCTGATGTATTGAGGAAGATCAAGAGCACTCTGAGATGGTTTGGACATGCACCATGAATGAATGAAGAAAGACTAACAAAACAAATATATAGTGCAAATGAGAGTGGCAAGCGTGGTAGAGAAAGACCAAGCAAAGTATATTCGGGTCAAGGGAATGATATTTTGAAAGAAGGAAATGTAAAAAGTCTGAGAAATCGTAGGAGTTGTATGGATGTAGAAGAGGCAAAGGATGTGTGTCAAGATAGAAAAGTTTGGCACTCTGTCTTTTCTGAAAAATACGCCGATGGAATGTATATAGGTAAACAATTAAGAACAAAATAATCATAGTAAAGTAAAAATCCGTTAATTCGAAATTCAAGGGACAAATTTCACGAAAAAAATCGAATTATGAATTATTATAAATAAATAAATTCGTGAGTTTGAGGACAGGTAGATCAAGGCTGTGTGTGGCTTTAGGGGATTTGTTCTTATTAACTGATGAATAAGAAAGAAAAACAATAAAACACTTTAAAAATAACCTTTTGACTGAATGGCAGGAGAGAGCGTATTTAGCGGCTACGGCAATATTATTGAATATGCAGAAGCCACAGTGCACATCCTCCGAGGCGTGGTGGCCTGGGGGCCTCACTGCACACACCCCTCCGCGCGACTCCCCTCCCAGGACACTGTCCACTACCTGAAAAGCATATTTTAATAATATTTATATCTTGAAATTTAATAAAAACTACATATTTTGTTTATGATTTTATTCCCGCCAAGTAATACTTTACCTCTGGAGTTGAGTAACCCTGCATCAACATGTGGAAAGTTTTGATTCTGCAAAGCAACTTGCATCTCGTTCTACTAGTGAACCCATATGTTTTCTATATCTCAAGATCTTTCCATAATATTCTCAAAAAATCCAATTCTTGTTCTATGTAAGCGTTGTTCCACTAAAAGCAATCTGAGTTCTTTACCTCTATAAAATAAGTCTTGGACAATTACGTTTGGTGAAGTTTGGTAATATTTTGTGGTATACATACATAACATATATTGAACTTAAATATACATATAATTATTAAACAATTTTAAAACAATGACTGTAATTTATTATTACTACTGCTTTTTGTATCTTCATGTTAGTTTAAGATAAAGTTTTGTATTTTTTGTCAATAATTTTAAGTACTTGTATAACTTGTCACATGTTCATTTGTATATAAAGACACTGTTGTGTCGTTAATTAAATAAAATTAAAAAAAAAAATTACCAAGAGCTGTGAGGGTTTATCTCCGGAACAATTAATTTATTCGATGAAGACTAAATCAACCTTAAAGTTATACTCCTCCCCGAAGGAACATCTCTCAGACACAGATTCAAAAGATACAACGGAGACATCCCATTAAATGCCAAAGCTGCTCGCGATATTTGCGAAGTGTACGGTGAAGATGCTATGAATGAAAGGACTGCTCGTCAATGGTTTTTGCGTTTCATAGACGGTAATTTCAACCTGAAAGACATGGAGCGTTCCGGACGACCAGTGGACTTCGATGAAGACCGGTTAAACCATATTCATGAAGATCCCCTTCAAACATTTTTCATCACCATTTTCAAACCATTTTTCATTACCAGTAAAGGAACCTTTGCTTGTGGCCATGCGTAGCTCGATGACGCGCGAGCAAACCAGCAGAAATTGTCGAACGTTAATTTTTGTTGTTTTCACTCAAAACATGTGGAACCCAAGCGCCAAACTTCTGGACATTTCCCATTGATTTAAGATGGCGGTATACAGTGATGTGACTACAATTCATCTGCTCAGCCAATTCTACGGTGGTTTGAAGGGGATCTTCATGAATAATATAGTTTAAACGATCCTCATCGAAGTGCACTGGTCGTCCGGAACACTCCATATCTTTCAGGTCGAAATTACCGTCTTTGAAAAGTAAAAACCATCGACGAGCTGTCCTTTCATTCATAGCATCTCCCCCGTACACTTGGCAAATATCACGAGCAGCTTTGGCAGCTTTATTCCCTCGATTGAACGCGAACAGAAGGAGGTGTCGAAAATGCTCATTTTCGTCTACTTGACATTCCATTTTGAAGGCTTGTAATCAAATAAAATAATATATGTAACGTAAAAGCAAACACAATATCTTGTAAAGCAGAAAATTTTCTTTCGAATGATGTATTAACATTTACCATTTTGTTTTACTTTATGTGCTCATTTTTAAATTGGAAAAAAACGGACACAACTTATGTTAACACCCAATATATCAAGATCGTCGCTTAACCCTTTGCACCCCTATGTAGAGTATGGCTCGACATCGTATTTCTTACGCCAACTCCTATGTCGAGCTCGACTCCACATTATACGACACAACTTTTAAAATAATTAAAAATTACGAAATCTGTTTTTTTTTTTTTCGAATATTTTGTAATACTTAAAAAGGGTCTGAATTTGTCATATTCAGACTTTCTACGCAGTTTTACATTGTTATTATTATTATTATTGTAATAGGACCCACACAGTCATTTGTTGTTTATATTAGGTCCTTACATATGAAATTGGCGTTTTGTTTGGGAGGAACATAAAGTTGATTTTTTTTTAATATAATATATTTATTTAATCAAAGTATGTACCATTGCTATCTATGCACTTTTGCCATCTCATAGGTAGTTCATCGATCCCTTTACTAAAAAAACCATTCGGACGGGAATCAATAAAATCTTTGAAGTCGGTTTGGACTGCCCCATCGGAGTTGAATTTTTTCCCTTGCAAGAAGTTATCCAAATTTCGAAAAAAATAGTAATCTGTCGGGGCAAGGTCCGGAGAGTACGGTGGA
Organism: Odontocerum albicorne; assembly: GCA_949825065.1. Classification (NCBI taxonomy): domain Eukaryota; kingdom Metazoa; phylum Arthropoda; class Insecta; order Trichoptera; family Odontoceridae; genus Odontocerum; species Odontocerum albicorne. The sequence continues at coordinate 2,506,077 of OX463839.1, read as the reverse complement.
TGTCTTAGACATTCCAATTGAAGCTCTTCTAATTTGGTAGCCGTCTGTTGTGCAGTGTGTGGTCTAGCGTTATCATGAAGCAGCAGTGGCCTAGAGCGATTAACCAGCCTCGGTTGTTTAGCAGCTAGCTTTTCCATCATGGTTTGCAGTTGCTGACAATAGACATCTGCCGTAATCGTCTGGCCAGATTTAAGAAAGCTGTAGTGAACGACACCAGCACTAGTCCACCAAACGCTCACAAGTAACTTTTTTGGAGTCAATTTTCGCTTGGGGCATGGTTTGGCTGGTTCGGCAGGGTTCAGCCATTGCGATGAGCGCTTCCGATTATCATACAGGATCCACTTTTCATCACAGGTAATGATTCGATTCAAAATCCCTTCATTATTGTGCCGGTTGAGTAATGCAACGCAGCAGTCAACGCGCGTTTGTTGATTTGCTTCACTCAATTCGTGAGGTACCCACCTTTCAAGCTTTTTCACCTTCCCAATTTGCTTCAAGTGGATTAAAACAGTTTTATCACTAACACCGCAGCCTGCAGCTAACTCGGACGTGGTTTGCGATGGATCCGCTTCCACAATAGCCTTCAATTCTTCATTATCAACTTTCTCCACGGGGCTTGTTCTGCAGGTCGAAATTTCCAGAACGAAAACGTTGGAACCAAAAACGCACTGTGTTTTCTTTTGCGGCACCGTCGCCATACACATCATTAATCCTTCGAGCCGTTTCTGCAGCACTGGTGCCACGGTGGAACTCGTACTCGTAAATAACGCGATATTTCAAGTTTTCCATTTTGTAAACTGAGTGACGCAAAGAAAAAAAACAATTGAGGAAAAAACAAATGAATTTTAATTTTCGAAACACAAATACTTGAGTAAATAGCTGTATAAATTTGAATTTGGAATTCCTAACCAAAGAGAAGATATTTGAGATCAAAGTTGCCAGTACGGCAAAACGCCAATTTCATATGTAAGGACCTAATAGTTAACGTATTAACGTTGTGGAAGTTTAGACATTGTAATTTATTTTTATCAAACACTGTCTTGTTTGCGCTCCCCTGAAAATGAGGTGAAAGCCTTGAAACCGGTAGGGTTATACCGTCACAAAAAAGTGGAATAAACAGTGTTTGATAAAAATAAATTACAGTCATTTGTAGTGCGCAGTAAATAACAATAGACATAGCGGTATTCCACAGATTCAAGGTCCAAGGGATACCTTAATGATGTTTGCAGGTAGTTGTAGTTGGCCATATGGTTCAAGTACCTATACTACTATTATCAGTAGTGAAGTGCCTGTGTCCTCGAAAAGTGCGATACGTCTTGGGAAAAAATATTGATTGTTTTTTGTGATGTTTCTTATTTCGTGTTTTTTGTGATGTAATGTGAATTCATACATTTTAATCAATGAATATGCTACGAAAGAAAATATGCAAAGAATATCACAAAAAAAAATTAGAAACCAATTATTGACGAGTCTAATCAGAAATATTCGTGTACCGATACAAAAACCGGGCCGATTGTCCACAAGCTATACTATTCAGCGTTTGGATAGCAAGTCATTTTATTTTTTCCCATAAAAAACACAAGGACTGTGCGGTGTGTTCCGATAGGAAGGTTAAAGGAGGGAGGAAAGAAACTACATTCTATTGTGATACTTGCGATAAGAAGCCTGGCCTTTATCCGGGAGAATGTTATAAAAAGTACCATATTTTGAAAAATTATAAATAATCCAGGTAAATAAATTTGTTGAATATATACATTTAATTTATTTTCTACCTTACTACTTAACATCTTAACGACCGTTCCCGCGGAAATTTGACCCAATCGTTAAAGACCGGTCCCGCGTTATCGCGGGTTTATAAGTAGTCGAACTCAATGCCATCTATTGAGTAAATCAAAACATGTGTTCATTCGAAAATGCCAAATTCTTACATATCAGTAGTAACCTAAATAAATTGGACAGATTAGAGGCCCTAGAAATTTCTAAGTCAGTGCATCGAGGTGAACATCTGGCAAACACATATATCCCAAGATTCTCTCCGATGCTCGCCGAGGTTGTCCCATACCTCCCACAACCCCTAGCTGAAAGTTTACTGTTAGAAGCAAGTATCTCGGTACCAGTTCGAACAGAATTCAGTCTTGTTTGTGCTCCCCTGATGATGAGGTGAAAGCCTTGAAACCGGTTGGGTTACACCGTTACAAAAAGTGGAATAAACAGTGTTTGATAAAACAAATTACAAAGAATATAAATTTACGACCATATTTTCAGGAATGTATCTGTTCCCTGGTGACATATGGGTGAATAGAGGACAATGTACGAATACATTATATTTTGTAATAATATTGTTGAAGATCATAAATAAATAAAAAATAAATCTCTTGCCTGAAGTACACATCCAGCAGCAGTGGAGGCGCTAAGATATGTGTCTGGATGCAAATAGAGAGAATCATATTTTTGTTGTTCCGTTAACAGATTCTTTGGCGGACAAGTGGCTGTCGCTCGTGCGGAGGTCACGAGAGATGGAGCGTGTGCCAGCAGGAGTTCGGTCTCTGTGGCGGGGCGCGGGGCGATGCGGCGCATGCGTGATGCCAGCCCCCAGTCTGTTATGCGAGAGTGGACACGGGACAGGCGCTCTGGACGCTCAACGTGACCACTTGAAAGGTAAAGTTAAAATTTATAGTGTAACCGAGTGTAAAATAAGGGTTAAATTAAACAAAAACAAACCTATACTGAAGAATTTTTTTTTCATTTTATATATACAGTAGAGCGTCGATTATCCGTCGTAATTGAGGGACACTGGAGACCGAATAATTAAAAAACACGGTTAACCCTCGCCGATCTGTGAACGGACAAGAGTGACCAAGACGTATATTTTATTTAATTTCTCGAAATATACTGCTTGCAGGGTCTTCATACTTTATGTATTCCTCATCGAAACCTCTATGATTTGAATGATGTCATTACGAAATAAAATCATCAATAAATATCAACAGAAATGAATGATAATAAATCGAGAATTGACGAAATGTCAAAACACTCCGTATGACTCATTCTTTTTTGACAGTTAATATTTTACGAGTACATTCGTTCCAGGGATTGGTTACCAGTTTTATCAAACACCTGTGCGTTTAGTACATAGAATAGAAACAAAAGTTATTTCGTGCCCCAATTGCGATAGACTTTCTCCACAGGATTAAATTTTGATTTTATGATATGTTTGTCCTATTTTCAAATTTTGACCTATTTTCAAAGTGTTTATATTTTCCAAATGGCATATTTTATTGATTTGAATTTCGTGTTTGTTTTTATATTATTATTTTTGAATTTATATATTCATTTTATATTTTGTTAATATGTTAATTATTGTCTTAATTCGAATTATATTTTTATTGCCAAAAAATACACGCTACATTTTATTGTATAATTTTATGATTTTTTTTTTAAAAGGTTGGAGACCTCTTTTCAGTCATGCGCATTCTGAACGTTGCGCAGACCGAACGACGCAGTGGAAATATGATATTCTTATAGAAATGTCACCTCTCTGTTTGAACTCTTATTTTATCATTTCTTACACTTATTTTATATTATTCGACATTTTATTACATAATAAAATGATTTTTATAGCTAATTACAAAAAAAAACTAATAGATTTTGTATAATTTTAATTTAAAACATACATGTTTACTGTACCCTCAGTGTCCAACACCGTAACTGGCGTAATTTTTTTAGCACAGTAAGGGAAGTGTTAATCTAAATTAAGTTTTGAATTGTAACAGTTGGAATGCTAGATAAATGTTGTTTTATAAGATGATTCATGAACAAGCTTTCTCAATATTTATCAGATACAACCCCTAAATGCTGGTATGTATGCACATTGAGAAGCCCCGAATGCACATATTTTCCAGTCGGTGTGGATGTGGAGAAATACTGCCAATTTACTACCGCTAGTCAATTGGTATAATGTAAACCATAGATTTTATAACAGGTTAGGTTTTTACTTTGTAATTTTCAAAATATGGACGTTCGTTAAAAAAATATACTATAGAGGACTACAGTTCTGTGGCATTATGGTACAAGTTGATATGTCCGTTTTTTGTCATTTTATGTTTATTCTCCCAATTTATAGAAAATATTTCTCAGCATGTTGTGGCAAAACAGTCATTATCCAAACAAATAAGATATATCGTTTGGAAAAACTTAAAAAATGCTTATTTATACTGATTTTAACAGCTTATCAAAGTTAATATTTCTTCCCCTGTAAACTACGATAAAACTGACATATCAACTTGTGCGATAATGCCACAGAGTTAATCCAACTCACGGATAATTGAGCACCAGGTAATCGGCGCTCTACTGTATTTCCAAGTTTCTCAAAATCAAGAAAAATATTCAGAAATGTTTAGAATATTTATAAGATGGTTATAATTTAAAAAAATTACAAAGAAGTGAAAACAGGACTTGATGGACTTTTTAATAAAAGGTATTATACGTAAATTGGTTCACATCTTTTGTTTTATTTAAAAAATTACAATATTTTACGTACTCCTAATATGGGTGGTTTTTTTTTATCAACCGTATAATAATACTCACGGCTCGCAAAGATTCTTGTGCTTTAGCATTGCCTCATCATAGATATAGCACACTCGGTCAGGTGGTGACGAGAGACTCGTGACTGAAACAAGGAAAAGAAATACGGACAATTAATAGAAAGAAAAATTAAAATACTGGAACAATAAGTTTGAATTTTATATACATATCAGGTCTGTAAATATGAAATCGAAATTTTTTTACAGAAAATACACATTTATTGTATGCAAATGGTAAAAAATATTTTATTCAAAGTATTGCCCATCGCTAGCTACACATTTTTCCCATCTCTCTGGCAATTTATGGATGCCACGTCAAAAAAAATGTTGCTCTTTTGAGCAGGGCTGTGGAGTCGGAGTCGCGGTGTTTGGGCCGGAGTCGGAGTCGGAGTAGGAGTCGTAAAAAACGAGCGACTCCGACTAATTTTTCGTTAAAATTTAAAATACATTTTTTTTTAAATTATTATTACGAATGTGTATTGTGCACGAATATTAAACTTGCAGGCGCAAGTCGCGCCGATATGGTGAATCACCGAGATCCATTTAATGCATAAAGTCTACGAAAATGTGTTTGTTTCCTTCTTTCTCACGTCGAAAGAAAATTCTGTTGGCTGGGATCTATGTTAACCCCATGGTTCGATCCATATTGACGGAAGAACAAATAAATAGAGCGAAAAACGCTCTGTTTGAATTAACCGTTCGTATTAAAGGCCTTCGACTAGAAAAAGAGACGACAGCAGGCAGCGTACACCAAGTATCATCATCTTCATCCGACACCGCTGAATCTGAACAAGATAAACTAAAAACGTCCTCGTTTGAATCACAGTCCCAATATAGATGAAGGAGACTCTATTTCAAAATTTAAAATTGAATTTTATGATGCATTGAAAATAATGGAAAAAATTGACCGAACTTATAAGTTAAATGTTGAAATGGCAATACAGCGGTATCTAGAAATCGTAAAAGATTCAGCATTGATCGTTACAGCATAACCGCCAACCCAAGTATCCGTAGAGCGGTTATTTTCCGTTCTTAAAATTCTCAATTCTGATTTGAGAGCCTCTACGAATACAGATTTAATAGAAGCAATGTTGTTTTTAAGAATAAATTCTAATAAATAATTATTAAAGTTTGATCTTGTTTTATTTTTATCCCTATAACATAAAAAAAATGGCTATATGCAAAGGTAGGAAACAACCTGCTAAAATTGAGCTTTTTTGAGTCGGAGTTGTAGAGTCGGAGTTGTAGAGTCGGAGTCGTGGAGTCGGAGTTGTGGAGTCGGAGTCGTATTGTTGGTAAATATAGGAACCGGAGTCGGAGTTAAAGTCGTGTTTTTTTTCGACGACTCCACAGCAACTCCGACTCCACAGCCCTGCTTTTGAGGCAAACCAATCATCGAGCCATTTTCGTATGAAGTGAAGCGCTTCTCAGCAAGTGCGTGTCCCATCGATACAAATAAGTAGTAATCGGATGGAGCCAAGTCTGGTGAGTACGTCGCATGCGAAAGTATTTGCTAAATAAACGCCTCAATCGTTTCCTTGACCGGTTTTGCTAAGTGCGATGGTGCATTATCATGAAGCAAAATCACTTTGTGTTGCCTCTTTTGATATTCTGGTCGTTTTTCACGCAATGCTTGGTTCAAATCCATAATTTGTTGTCGGTAGCGTTCAGTATTAACAGTTTCGCCAGGTTTAAGCAGCTCATAATAGATAACACCCATCTGATCCCACCAAACACAGAGCATTGTCTTTCGTCCATAGCGATTTGGCCTTGCAGTCGATGTCGCTGGTTTGTTTAGAGTTACCCATGATTTTTTATGATTAGGATTCTCGAAATATATCCATTTTTCATCACCAGTCACCATTCGATGGAGAAATGATTTTCTTTTGAACCTGGCGAGCAGCATTTCGCAAGTGGTTTTTCGGTTTTCCTGCTGTCTTTCCTTCAGTTCATGTGGAACCCATTTTCCCACCTTCTCCATCTTTCCCACGGCTTTCAAACGTATGGAGACGGCTTCTTGTGTCACATTTAATTGATCCGTGAGTTGTTGCATTTGAGCGTCATCCTCATTCAACAATGCTTGCAATTCGGCGTTTTCAAACTTTCTCGGTGGTCTTCCACGTTCTTCGTTTCTCATGGCAAAATCGCCACTTTTGAATTCTTAAACCACTCAAAGCACTGTGATTTACCAAGAGCTTGCTCACCGTAAGCTTCGACAAGCATTCGATTCTGCAGCAGTTTTCTTCAAATGGTAACAGAAAATTAATGCTGTCCGCATATCGTAGTTTTCAGGCACAAAAAAGACATGTTCAACGCTACGAAAACATATGTAGTTGTATTCAACTTGTATTGTTCTGAGTTAAGTCTTTGACAAATGTAAACACAAGAAAAAGGCGCCAATGACGCGGTTTGACAGTCACTACATTGACAACTAGAGCCATCTATGAGGAAATTCCGGTTTCATATTTACAAACCTGGTATATACCATCAGATTCTTTCCTATTGTTGCTGCTGGGTGAGGCAGAGAGGACAAAGCACCAAACTTTCCTATCTCGACACACATGTTTCATTTCTTCCACATCTATACACTTTTTTATACAGCTCTTACGACATAATGTAGAGAAGGCAAAATATGATTGGTACTCAGTTCTCTCTGCCTAACCCAGCAGGGAAATGACGTGAAGGTATGTATTATTTGGTTTAGTTTATTGTGGAGTTTTTGGCCAAATCCATTGTACCAATTGGCGTCTTCCTGTATTCAAATTTAAAAAAAATTAATAAACAAATTTTCCGGTGATTTCAAATAATCTAATATTCAAATTTGAACATACCAATTTTCATGTGGTTCAATCTTGTATGGACATCATCCAGGAACTCCGTTGACTGCTGCGGATAACAGGCTCTGGTAGGATAGGTATTCGGAACTTCCTCGCTGCCGAGCCACTTCACCTCCACCGTATGCTTCACCTTGTTGATGTCCGAAACGTTGAGCACGGAGGTGTCCGTACTGTACGTGGGCTGGTAGTTGTAGCAGTGCCAATACGGCTTGTGCGCATATATGCAATTTAGAATTGTTTCCCTTATCCTGGAAATACGGTATTAAGTGATTAGTGATCAATGTGAACTTAAGACTGATGTGTCAAGTAAGATGAAGAGCACTCTGAGATGTTTGGGCATAAAGAATGAATGAATGAAAGACTAAGTAAAGTATAGTTGGATCAAATGAAGTGAACGTAAAAAGTCAGAGATATTGTAGAAGTTATATGAGATGTCTCAAACTACCCTTGTAGACTGCCAGTTGAATTTCCATCTTTTCACAATCACCTTTTGTACCAACCCAATCTTATATTGTCTACAATAGTGGTGTGCAATCTTTTTTCTCCTTCTACCCCCTATTTGCAGTATAATCCTTGTTACCCCAATGTAAATGAAAAACAGAAATACAAGGGGAAGATAAAACAGGTAAGATAGTGGTAATCTTTCGGTTAAATTTGAATGAAATTTGTGTGTATAACACAAAATAAATTTAATTTTACATATTAAGAGTGAAATGAAATGTGTGTTATATACAAGATGAAGATAAAATAGGTAAGATAGTGGTAATACTTCGGTTAAATTAGAATGAAATTTGTGTGCGTATAACACAAAATAAATTTAATTATACATATTAAGAGTGAAATGAAATGTGTGTTATATACAAGATGAAGATAAAACAGGTAAGATAGTGGTAATCCTTCGGTTAAATTAGAATGAAATTTGTGTGTAAAACACAAAATAAATTTAATTATACATTTTAAGAGTGAAATGAAATGTGTTTTATATACAAGATGAAGATAAAACAGGTAAGATAGTGGTAATATTTCGGTTAAATTAGAATGAAATTTGTGTGTAAAACACAAAATAAATTTAATTATACATATTAAGAGTGAAATGAAATATGTGTTATATACAAGATGAAGATAAAACAGGTAAGATAGTGGTAATCTTTCGGTTAAATTAGAATGAAATTTGTGTGTAAAACACAAAATAAATTTAATTATACATATTAAGAGTGAAATGAAATGTGTTTTATATACAAGATGAAGATAAAACAGGTAAGATAGTGGTAATATTTCGGTTAAATTAGAATGAAATTTGTGTGTAAAACACAAAATAAATTTAATTATACATATTAAGAGTGAAATGAAATATGTGTTATATACAAGATGAAGATAAAACAGGTAAGATAGTGGTAATCTTTCGGTTAAATTAGAATGAAATTTGTGTGTAATACACAAAATAAATATAATTATACATATTAAGAGTGAAATGAAATATGTGTTATATACAAGATGAAGATAAAACAGGTAAGATAGTGGTAATCTTTCGGTTAAATTAGAATGAAATTTGTGTGTAAAACACAAAATAAATTTAATTATACATATTAAGAGTGAAATGAAATATGTGTTATATACAAGATGAAGATAAAACAGGTAAGATAGTGGTAATCTTTCGGTTAAATTAGAATGAAATTTGTGTGTAAAACACAAAATAAATTTAATTATACATATTAAGAGTGAAATGAAATATGTGTTATATACAAGATGAAGATAAAACAGGTAAGATAGTGGTAATCTTTCGGTTAAATTAGAATGAAATTTGTGTGTGAAACACAAAATAAATTTAATTATACATATTAAGAGTGAAATGAAATATGTGTTATATACAAGATGAAGATAAAACAGGTAAGATAGTGGTAATCTTTCGGTTAAATTAGAATGAAATTTGTGTGTAAAACACAAAATAAATTTAATTATACATATTAAGAGTGAAATGAAATATGTGTTATATACAAGATGAAGATAAAACAGGTAAGATAGTGGTAATCTTTCGGTTAAATTAGAATGAAATTTGTGTGTAAAACACAAAATAAATTTAATTATACATATTAAGAGTGAAATGAAATATGTGTTATATACAAGATGAAGATAAAACAGGTAAGATAGTGGTAATCTTTCGGTTAAATTAGAATGAAATTTGTGTGTAAAACACAAAATAAATTTAATTATACATATTAAGAGTGAAATGAAATATGTGTTATATACAAGATGAAGATAAAACAGGTAAGATAGTGGTAATCTTTCGGTTAAATTAGAATGAAATTTGTGTGTAAAACACAAAATAAATTTAATTATACATATTAAGAGTGAAATGAAATGTGTTTTATATACAAGATGAAGATAAAACAGGTAAGATAGTGGTAATATTTCGGTTAAATTAGAATGAAATTTGTGTGTAAAACACAAAATAAATTTAATTATACATATTAAGAGTGAAATGAAATATGTGTTATATACAAGATGAAGATAAAACAGGTAAGATAGCGGTAATCTTTCGGTTAAATTAGAATGAAATTTGTGTGTAAAACACAAAATAAATTTAATTATACATATTAAGAGTGAAATGAAATGTGTTTTATATACAAGATGAAGATAAAACAGGTAAGATAGTGGTAATATTTCGGTTAAATTAGAATGAAATTTGTGTGTAAAACACAAAATAAATATAATTATACATATTAAGAGTGAAATGAAATATGTGTTATATACAAGATGAAGATAAAACAGGTAAGATAGTGGTAATCTTTCGGTTAAATTAGAATGAAATTTGTGTGTAAAACACAAAATAAATTTAATTATACATATTAAGAGTGAAATGAAATATGTGTTATATACAAGATGAAGATAAAACAGGTAAGATAGTGGTAATCTTTCGGTTAAATTAGAATGAAATTTGTGTGTAAAACACAAAATAAATTTAATTATACATATTAAGAGTGAAATGAAATATGTGTTATATACAAGATGAAGATAAAACAGGTAAGATAGTGGTAATCTTTCGGTTAAATTAGAATGAAATTTGTGTGTAAAACACAAAATAAATTTAATTATACATATTAAGAGTGAAATGAAATGTGTTTTATATACAAGATGAAGATAAAACAGGTAAGATAGTGGTAATCTTTCGGTTAAATTAGAATGAAATTTGTGTGTGAAACACAAAATAAATTTAATTATACATATTAAGAGTGAAATGAAATGTGTTTTATATACAAGATGAAGATAAAACAGGTAAGATAGTGGTAATATTTCGGTTAAATTAGAATGAAATTTGTGTGTAAAACACAAAATAAATTTAATTATACATATTAAGAGTGAAATGAAATATGTGTTATATACAAGATGAAGATAAAACAGGTAAGATAGTGGTAATCTTTCGGTTAAATTAGAATGAAATTTGTGTGTAAAACACAAAATAAATTTAATTATACATATTAAGAGTGAAATGAAATATGTGTTATATACAAGATGAAGATAAAACAGGTAAGATAGTGGTAATATTTCGGTTAAATTAGAATGAAATTTGTGTGTAAAACACAAAATAAATTTAATTATACATATTAAGAGTGAAATGAAATGTGTTTTATATACAAGATGAAGATAAAACAGGTAAGATAGTGGTAATCTTTCGGTTAAATTAGAATGAAATTTGTGTGTAAAACACAAAATAAATTTAATTATACATATTAAGAGTGAAATGAAATGTGTTTTATATACAAGATGAAGATAAAACAGGTAAGATAGTGGTAATATTTCGGTTAAATTAGAATGAAATTTGTGTGTATAACACAAAATAAATTTAATTATATATATTAAGAGTGAAATGAAATGTGTGTTATATATAAAGAATGTAATGAAATCTGTGCATTGTTTTAAATAGTTATATTCTTAGTGTAGTGACAACATTTTAGATAAAATAAAAAAACGCATTAAATTTTATTAAAAAGAGGTAAAAAACATAATCAACTTTTTACTTATAATGCTTTAAATATTTATTAATACAAAAACAAAAATTCTGGCCTACAGGTACACACAACCTACTCCATGTCTGGCAGGGAAAAGGTTAAAATAGTATAAACACACAATGTAACTATTGTTCAAATTAAGACAATGCACTTACGAAGGTGTGGGTTCGGTGAGTGGGGCCAGACTGGGGGCAGGTTCCCCAAGAAGTGCGCGCAGCGTGAGGGCTGCACTCTCGGACAGCGAAGCGGGGCAGTAGCCCCCTTCCAGCACTACAGCCAGGGAGCTGCACACACCCTTAAGCAGCTGTGTCAAGTGTGCGTAACACATAGGGCTCACCTCCATCTCTCCCTGAGGCAGGGTACAAATAAAAACATTTAAATGACACATTTGAGTGATAATATAGGTTTCGAGTGATTCATTGCCGGGCCTCGTAATCGAGGATCCCCTCGTCACTCCAACGTCAGTCTTGAACCGTTTGATCGATCAGAGAACAGCCCGATCCTAGATGCGCACTCCCTCCTGCAAATGTCACAGACATGAGGACCCTGCTGAGCCACCTGGCCATGCTAACGCATGTTCGCAGCGCGCTGACTGTTTCTCACACGTCTAGTCGCTGAGACGCCATCAGCCCAAGAACATACGGCTCTCCACCCCTCACGGTCCCTCTACCCACCAACTCTTCGCTTCCCACCACTTCCCCGTATAAAACGTGTTTTGGGAATCTATGATCGCCCATGCATATCACATGCCCGGTCCACCGCAATTTCGCCTTTACAACCATTTCCTCTATAGGTTTACAGTTGGAGCGTTGCAGGACCGAAACATTTGTGACACGATCACTCCAGTGGATCTGAAGAATTCGGCGAAGGAAACGCTGGTGGAACATTTCGAGGCTTCGAATATGCGTTCTATAAGGAAACCAAGTCTCAGACCCATAGAGAAGCGTGGGGAGGACAACAGCCTTGTAGACTGATATCTTTGTGGACTGGGAGATGTCTCTGCTGTAGAACACTTTGTCATTCAATTTAGCAACAGCCGCTGATGCACTCCTGATGCGACTCTTCAGTTCATCATCAAGAGAAGAGTTCGAAGTCAGGATGCTGCCCAGATATGTAAAGCTAGGTACGTTGAGTGATAATATGTGCATAAAAGCAAGGAAATCCTAGAAAGGAGTTGTTACTGCTTAGTTTGCAATGAATGAAATTCCTTATGAAAATTTGCCTAGGAAAACATAAATGATATGAATAAAGCAATTATTAGCAATTTGAAGAAAAGTAGCTATAACAAGTCTGACAAAGATATGGACTAACCTGTCTATGCTGATAACAAAAGTATGTCTAGTTAAATCTCTAGTATTTTCCATAGCACTGAATGGAGTGGAAACATGGATGATGAAAAGGAAACAAACAATCATGATAGATGCCTTCGAGATGTGGTGATGGAAGCGGATGCTCTATATTTCATGAACTGCAAGGCACATCAAAGGCTCTATCATCCTTAAAGACTATCGACAACATGCAGAAAAAATATGATAATTTGGGCACGTTCAATCGTAAGCAGGTAATCACAAAGACAGTTGAGGGAAGGTGAGCAATTGGAAGATTGTCCTACGAGATGAACAGATCAAATAAAGGAGTTAACGGGATTCTTTTTTAAGTGCTGCATTCAACATGCCCCAGGGCTGGGAGGGATGGAAACAGATGGTGTGCCAAGTTTGCTCAGCATTGAGGACACAATGAAAAAGTAATTTGAATTTGTTAAGTAAGCAATGAAAATTTTGTCGTAACGACATCTATCCGACAAATACTAAAATATTCTCCGGACAACCATACACTTGAAATTGAACAACTGTGTTTAAATATTAAGGGGTTCCTCCATTAATTCAAATAGTTTTTAGTTTAATATATTTAATGTAAACACATTCGATAAATGTGTCGACGCTTTTCAAACCCAGGTATGTTCACGCAAGTTCAAACCGAGCAAAACGGTATTTTGTCCCTGATCACTGAAAACTATATATATATATATATATATATATAAAAATGATGTCTTTTTGAGAATTGCTTGATAGATGACATTGTGTTTTCAAAAAAAAAATCCTAGAAATTCAAGTCAGTAGAAAAAATAAAGCATATTTCAATTTGGCATATCCACTTTTGAAAAACGCCTGCTTTTTGATTGATTTTGATACAACACCGCATGGACATACCCGAGTTTGATTGTTGTTGACATTACGACTACGCTACGACTGATCGGCCATCTTGAATGATGGCGCTCTCTGATTGGTCTAAATAGACATGTCTGACTTTGATAAAAACAACCTCGTGGACATATCATATATTTGAAAAAAAACTCTTATTTCAATCACTATTTTGCACTGATTTCACGAGGAGACATCTTATTTTGAAATATGCCGATTTTTCCAGGACTACATAAGCTACATTTTGCTATATTTATCTCAAAAATGTCATAATATGGACAAACCTGGGTTTGAAAAGAGTCGACACAAATTATAATACACAAATGTTAATCAATCTAACTGCAGCATTTCTAGACAAATATAGTCTCAAACTCCATAAATTGTCAAACGGTATTAATGTCAGAAATCACCTAAATACTATACTAAACATATTAATGGTAAATTTCTTCAATACAAAATAAAATATTATTTTATAGCAGCGGTCGGCAACCAGCGTCCAGCGAGGCGTCTTGGTGCGGCCCGCAAGATTCTCGCCGCAATGCAGTGGATATATATATAATGTACCAAGTGATTTGCAGATAGATTTGCAAAGTGATACCACACTTAAAATGGCTTTTAACTCTTCCCTTACGGTGTTAAAATTGAATCGCGTGCTCCGGTGTTGGGTAGTGAGTACGCGATCAAAAATTAGCGATTTTAAATCGGAAAAATAAGAACATTCATAGATAATCCCCTTAATTAATTATAATTGAAGTTAAAAATTATAATAATTCAGATTTATTTGCTGAAAACATTAAAAAACCATCTGGCAACGCTCACAGAACGGGCGTACGTCTAATCTATTTGCAAGTCCAGAAGATACTGCGGCGCGGAGCGGTACGCCGGCGTGGCTTACGTTTGCGACGATTGAGACAATTGAGCTCCTCACAATTCAGTGGAGTATGCAAGAGTGAGATGCGAATATAGTGTCGCGCTTCCCGCATACTCTTCACCTATCATCAAGACGAGGCACTCGCAGCGTTTAAATGTGAATTTCTTTTCGATCTTTACAAAAAACCTACGATGTAGTCGATAAATTCTGATTATTATTAATATTATTTTTTAAATAAATGCGTAAATATATTATGGAGGAATACCTAAAATCTTAACCTTGTATTTATTATATTTATAGAGATATTGATGGTTATTAGAAGCAACGTGTAGAAGATACCCAACACAGGGAAGGAAAGGTTAAGGAAAAAACTATCTTGGTGGATTTCTATGGGAGTTTGCCTTCTGAAAACTACAAGGAGTTAAGGTTTGCTCAGCAAATAATTACCATGTTTGGTAGTACATATATTTGTGAGCAAACTTTTTCAAATCTGGATTATCGAAAAAAAACAAACACGGTTCTCGGTTGTCAGATTCACATTTAGACGCAATACTACGCGTCTCTACTTCAAAAATGCAAGCTAATATAAAAATACTTGCAAGTCAAATGCAGCCAGAAAAATCTCATTGATTTTATTAACTATTATACAATAAATGTCGTAAAAATATATAATTAGCGTTTTATTTTTAAAACTAAAATATTTGTACACAAATATTGTAGGTATACTGTAATGACATATGGCCCAAGTGCGGCCCGCACTAATCCCTACGTAAAATATTTGACCCTCTTACAACAACAGGTTGCCGACCCATGCTTTGTATATACATATCCCATATCTCACTCAATTGATAAATTCTCAAAATTACAAATTTTGTCATAGCTTCTTTTCATTGATGAACTCTTCCCTTACGGTGTTAAAATTGAAACGCGTGCTCCGGTGTTGGGTAGTGAGTACGCGATAAAAAATTTGCGATTTTAAATCGGAAAAATAAGAACATTCATAGATAATCCCCTTAATTAATTATAATTGAAGTTAAAAATTATAATAATTGAGATTTATTTGCTGAAAACATTAAAAAACCATCTGACAACGCTCACGGAACGGGCGTACGTCTAACCTATTTGCAAGCCTAGAAGCTACTGTGGCGCGGAACATCAGTCGCATACCCCGGCGCTTACGCTTATGCTTGCGACGTTGAGACAATTCAGCTCCTCGCAATTCAGTCTAGTATGCAAGAGTGAGATGCGAATATAGTGTCGCGCTTCCCGCATACTATTCACCTATCGTCAAGACGAGGCACTCGCAGCGTTTAAATGCAAATTTGTTTTCGATCTTTACAAAACACCTCGATGTAGTCGATAAATTCTGATTATTATTAATATTATTTTTTAAATCAATGCGTAAATATATTATGGAGGAATACCTAAAATCTTAACCTTGTATTTATTATATTTATAGAGATATTGATGGTTATTAGAAGCAACGTGTAGAAGATAACCAACACAGGGAAGGAAAGGTTAAATAATGTCCTGGGGTAAATTTAGGTCAGAAAATTAAAAACACATATATTTTAGTTTTGTTCTAAATTCACAAAACAAAAATTAAAACAAATATGAGACAAAACAACACGGACATATTTCAAAATTTGACATTTTGGCATGAAATGGACATCACAAATAAGACCCGCAAATAATGATTCCCAGTGTGATTAACCCTCTATAGCAGAACTCCCCAACAGGTGTGCCGCAAGATATTGTTGCATAAAGTAAAATTCAAATGTCTATTCAACCGTGATTTTTCATAATTTTTTGACCAGAAATGATTAGTAGTTCTTTAAAGCAAATTCCAAAGCATAAAAAATTGTGTTCTTGTAAACAAGCGCAATGCGATTATTTCATTGAAAGAATTCATTGCTTAACTTTGGCATTATTTTTAATGGAGTTTCTATGAAAATAATTTGCTCAAATTAAATTTATTTTTAATTTCTAAAAAAACTGATAATATAGGGTGGCGCGCAGAGGAAACGCATGTTTTTTGAATGGCCAGTATTTTGCAAAGAGAGGAAACGCATGTTTTTCATTTAAGCGTAACATTGTTTATTTTCAAGATAATTTTTTGATTAATACAGGTAAATGAAGTAATAATATTGCACCTTTAAATTAATTGTGAAAAATAATGTCAGTCACTTAAGTATAGTACGTGGATGAGTGCTTTCTAACGCGCTCAATCTAATAAGAAAATTTACTTTTGCTTTTGGTAATGTGATATGAAATATGTTAATATCCGAAGCAGTCCCTTTCAGAAGAGTTAAGGCCCTTCCAACAGGCATAGCGGCTGGAAGACCCGTTCTTGCGTATGTTATTGAGAACAGTTCTTGCCGGCGCAGTCTACGAGGGCGGTCCGTTAAGTACTTAGCCTCCCCGCCCGATGGCACCACTATCGCAAGAGCAATTTTTTATCGCGTAGTACATTCTCGTTGACAGCTACTGTCAAAATTTCAGCCGAATCGGACGCGTAGTTTTGTTTTGACCGCGTGTGGAAGCGAGCGTGTCCGCGGATTTGAGAAAAATGGAAAAAGAGCAATATCGGTTGGTGATTCGATTCTTGTTTTTGAAAGGGAAATCGCGCAGCGAAATCAAAGAGCGCTTGGATGTTGTGTACGGTGACTCTTCTCCTTCGATGGCGACCGTCAAAAATTGGTTTAACGAGTTTCAACGTGGTCGCACGTCGGTTTTTGATGAGCCACGCCCAGGTGCCCCGAAAACGGCTATCACGGAGGATAACGTGACAAAAATCCACGATCTCGTATTGGCAGACCGCCGATTGAAGGTGCGCGAGATAGCTGAGACAGTAGGCATCTCAAAAGACAGCGTGGGTCATATCCTGCATGAAGTATTGGGCATGAGAATGCTGTCGGCGCGATGGGTGCCGCGTTTGCTCACTCCGGACAACAAGCGCAACCGTGAGACCACTTCAGAGCAGTGTTTGACGATGTTTATGCGCAATCCGAAGGAGTTTCTGCGTCGTTTCGTGACCGTCGACGAAACATAGATACACTGGTACACACCCGAGACCAAGGAACAGTTGAAACAGTGGACTTCACCCGGCGAACGTGCTCCGAAGAAGGCGAAGACTGTCCTATCGGCCGGAAAGGTGATGGCCACCGTTTTCTGGGATTCAAAAGGTGTGATCTACATCGACTTCCTGGAGAAGGGCAAAACGGTCACAGGGCTCTACTATGCCGAATTATTGGGCCGATTCGACGCCGAATTGCAGAAAAAACTGCCCCATTTGGCGAAGAAAAAAGTGCTCTTCCATCATGACAACGCACCGGCTCACACCTCCGCCGTCGCCACGGCCAAATTGGTAGAATTAGGCTACGAACTGCTGCCCCATCCACCATATTCTCCGGATTTGGCCCCGTGCGACTTCTTTTTGTTTCCAAATTTGAAAAAGTCACTCGCCGGGCAGAAATTTGAGTCGAATGAGGAGGTTATCGCCGCCACGGAGGCCTACTTTGCAGACCTCCAGAAAACGTATTTTTCAGACGGGTTAAAGAAGTTAGAGCATCGCTGGGTCAAGTGTATCGAACTCAAAGGAGATTATGTTGAGAAATAAATCGCCACTTTTCCAAAATTTTTGTTATTCTTTTGTAGGCTAAGTACTTATCGGACCACCCTCGTAGTGTAATTGTTAGGAACATTTAACGCTAATCTTTGTAGTAATGCTGGACAGCTCACAACTCCTCGAACAAGTTTGACAACATATACCAGGAGATGCAGATCTCTTCTTACGCTCAGAGTTATACCCGAGCATGCCCAGCAGAAACTGAGTAGGATAAAGCCACGGATAGACACCGAACTCTCTCATATCGAGATATTGTAGATATTTTTTTTGTACTTTCTCCACCATGAGCGAGTTCTGCGCCCCCACCGGGCTCCAAATGCAAGCATTGCTCTGAACACAGGGTGATAATATTATGTATGTATGCATATTTTATAAATTTCAACTCTCATCATAGTCGTGATTAAAAAAAATTCAGTTTCATTGCCATGGTTTTAAAAGTGTCTAATAGTATCTAAGTTCTGAAAGCAGCTGTAGCACAACATTTATTTATTTATATTAATAATATGAATTATATCTTATAAAGGGTTAACATTTTAAAAGCGTAATTTTTTAAGTAAAGCTTTATGAAACATTAATTTGATATTATAAAAAAGTCAATAGACCTTCTCGTCTCCTAGTGCGGAATCGTATCCAGCAGAGATTATCACCAGTTCTGGAGAAAACTAAAACAAAAGATAAGAAATAAAATATAGTTTAATGGAATGACTGCACTCACCTCTGGACACCCCAAAGCAGCGTCGTACCCCGCTGAGACAATGATCAACTGAGGCTGGAACTAGAGAACAGGATTATAAGTAGCAGAATTATTCTCTTCACCAACATATATTTAAACAATTGGCATATTCAATAACCAATAATAGACTGATGGATTTGTTTTATGGTGATAAATATATATTGGAATAAAAAAAAACTGCATTATTTCTATTACTAATCAAACATTATCAAAATTTATAAGAATTTTTCATATACCTCAAAACTGGCGTATATATTTGCTTTTAACCCTTATCTTGGCAAAGTTCAATTTATCCAAATATTATCGTTTTTCTTTGGTGATTCCTTGTTATGAAGGAAATTTGAGGAAAAAAAAATCACAACTTTTCCTTACAGTTTTTTTTTATATGTAACACCCACATTACATTGCTAAAATATAAATTTTTATAAAACACAAAAAGGGCTATAAAATGATTCAATAATCTGTGGCCTGGTGGTAAGACACTTGTCTGCCGATCCGGAGGTTGCGGGTTCGATCCCCGCTGGAACCCAGATATTTTTAAATAGGATTCCAGTCTGGTTAACACTTAGGGCCTATAAAAACATCTTTCTGGTTGGTTAGAAGAGATTGCCACACAAAAAAAAAGATTATTTACATAGCTGAATTATAAACAAATAAAATGGTTTGAATAATTTTTCTCTACATGCAGTGATTAATAAGATATTTAGATTATTTACCCCAATTTTCAAAACGCACCCACGCTGTCCAGACATGTTGACCCGATGTCGTTTGAAAGGTTGTAGCATTGTCAATATTTATCACCAGATGATACCACTGTACACAATAGTGCGTGTATAGTATTTGAATGTGTTGCCATATTTGAAATTACGTTACAGTTTCTGGTTTTTTTTTTTAAATCCCTAAATTAGTGTAACACCTGTGTTACAATGCCATGATAATGGTTAACTAGTTTTTTCTTGTTTTGGTTTCTATATTTTGGAATTTTAAATATTGATTTGCATAACTGTTTATTATTGTTGTTTTGAGTTCAGTCTTTCACTTTTCTCCAAATTGTTTGATATTTAATTCTTGATTGGGGTTTTGATTAATATTGTGAGGATTATTGTGTTTTTCCCATTTGTATTGAGTGGATAAAGTATGCGAGTGAATTTCTGTTAATGTTTTTTCTAAACAGATTTTTTTTTCGAGTTCTCCCGTGCGTCAGATACAGCCCTAGGCCTTGGCCTGCTGTGTGCCTGTCTATGTGGTGGTGTGTGTGTCCTTCTTTTGTTTGTTATTAAATCATGTTAATGTTTTAATGTTTACTAATTGTAACCCGTGAAATATTCACGGAAGTAAAACAAATTCTACATTTATGAAACTATATATTCATAAATTTTGAATTTGTTTATATATATCATTCAAACATCGTCCCCTTTTACACCGGTTCAAAAATTGTTAGCTAGGTATTTAAAATTCGTTCAGTATCACGGCCCCACCGAGATTCAAATTTCGAATTACTTTCGGAGAGAATCCAAGTATTCCTCTCCCGCTCTCTCGTATGCAAAAATCAATTCTCGTATTCTTTCTTCGGCGACAACCATCGTATGGGTTTTGACCTATTTATACTATGATGGGCCCTAAAATTTTAATATGCATTTTTTAATGGTCGAAACCGACCGTATATTGTAAGAAAATAAAATATAAACAAAATAATTTAATTTTATATTTATCAATAAAAATTATAAACCTTAATTTAAGCTAAATAGTTATTTACAAGCTTCCAATTATAACACATTTTGTCATAAGGATAGCTGGTAAGTGGCGCCATTTAACATTTTTTATGTACAAGGTTAAACATGGTACATCTGGCAGACTTGTTGCTTTACAGTAATTTCTTTCAGCCAACCAGCATTTTAAATTCCTAGATCCATCTGAGAAATCACAATAATGTTGACATTGTTGTAATTATATGAAAAGGGCTATGGGCCAGTTAATGCATGGCAAATCTCACCGAGAGAGAATCAGTATAAATTAAAGATACTTAAAAAATAAATTAAATTAAAATTAATCTTAAGGTGTATGGCCACGCGGTAACACACTGAATTCCAAGCAGAAGGTCGCCAGTTCGAACCCTGCACTGCATTTTTTCCATCTAGTATTCAGAGGTATACGGATACCTATGGCCCCCGTTACACGCTCAATCTGGATCGCAATCCGTGATCGCAATCAATGATCGCGGTCAAGATTGACCGTGTAATGAGCGGATTGATGGATTGATCAATCGGATCGCAAAATATCTGGATATTTTGAAATCACGCTTGCGATCCGCTGCTCGCGATCGGGATTGTTCGTGTGAGGTCGTGTAAGATCGCGTCAGTCGACGTTTACACACCGATAGAGATGGACGTATGCTCTCTATCGGGAATTTTAAAGAAAATAAAGCCGCAATCGGGTGAATTGACGATAAATAAATAAATAAACAAGTTGACGTGAGAAAAAAAAATGTCTTAGATCGAATTATAGGAGAAAATTTAAAAAAATTACAAATTCAAGCTTCACTGATAGATGCAGGAGACATGATAGAAAATTTAAGGTCTTCAATATTTCTGCCTGTAGCAAGATAACGCAATGTTACTGCTAATTTTTCTTCAGGTGTTTTACTTTTTCTCATACAAGTATCTTGTTTAGATATGAATGGGGTTATCATTTCTAACAACTCATCAAAACATTTTCCACTCATCCTGAAGTAATTTTTATAGTCATCTTTTTTAGCAGTTAATCGTATTTATTTTAGTAGATTTAAATGGGTATACAATTATCTCATTCGTAGCCACTGTTTAACCCAACGTTTCCTTCGAACTCGCTTTTACAAAGTTACGGCCAGAACTAGGGCTACAACAGCTTTTATTTTTTTATTTTTACGTTCATTTTGAGTTGAGAAAGATGTTGACGCAGCGGCTCCGGCGTGTGGACTGATGGAAATCGGATTGATCGTGTAATGTAGTCGCGCGATCCGTCAATCCGTGATCGTCGATTTGGATCGCGATCCAGATTGAGCGTGTAACGGCGGCCTATGGCTTCGGTCATATTATACATTTGAGTATAACTGCTAACATAGCAATATGAAAAAGGCAATGAGATCCGAGGACTAGATTCGATTTAATTCGAAAATTGGCAAAAATGCACAGAATATGTTAATTGATATTGTAATTTGTTTTACCAAACACTGTTTATTTCATTTTTTTGTAACGGTATAACCTTACCGGTTTCAAGGCTTTCACCTCATCATCAGGGGAGCACAAACAATTGTTATTTATGCTCCCCTGATGATGAGATGAAAGCCTTGAAACCAGTAGGGTTATACAGTTACAAAAAAGTGGAATAAACAGTGTTTAATAAAACAAATTACAATGTCTTTAAACCTCCACATTGTTAATGCCTTAACTATAAATAATATTTGTTTATTGATTCATTGAAGTTTTATAATGACAATGAAGTATCTCTACTAATCTTGAGTTTTAAAAGTAAGAAATAAAAATTGGGAACATACCTCGATTGCCATTGGCAATAGCACTTGATGCCATATTGCCAAGTAGTCAGCGTCCTGCATTTTGGTTTGGTTCAGGGGTACATTGAAGTTATACCCCGTGCCGGCACCACATCCCACGTAGTGAAAATTGGACTGCTTCAAGTTAGGCCAAAATGATCCGTGTTCGTATCGGTGGATTGAAAAATAGACTACCCTGAAATGTTGATTGCAGTCTGTAGTTTATGCAATGTAGTGAAATTTTTTTCAATTCGATACAAGATCAACAATAATACTGTCATAGTAAGTCTTCACCTAGTCCAGGGGTCGGCAAACTACGACCCGCGGGCCAAATCCGGCCCGAAGCCTATTTAGGAATATCGCAATGGATTCTTGCCTTCTTGTTTCGAGGCTTCTATAATTACACACCGTGAGAAGTTCGACATGGTGAGCATATTTTGGATAATCGCCCTTTGTTCTGTACCATAGATTTCTGAGGATTTTTTTTGTATTTGTTCTATATTGTTTTTATATTTGAGCTGATGAAGAGCCCAAACCGTAGATGCATATTCTAATTTGGTTCTAATTAGATAATTATATAAGTTTCGGAGGATATCGGTACTGTTAAATTCTCTTGATATTCTCATTATAAAACCGAGTAGTTTGTAACAGTCCGATATCAAACGCGACACATTGTTAACACTTGCCGTACGGTGATCATGACTTATATTTTATTTAATTTCTCGAAATATACTGCTTGCAGGGTCTTCATACTTTATGTATTCCTCATCGAAACCTCTATGATTTGAATGATGTCATTAGGAAACAAAACATTCATAGTTAATTCAACAGAAATTAATGATTTTAAATCGCGAATTGACGAAATGTCAAACACTCATTCTTTTTTGACAGTTCGTACGTATAGCGCCCGTTCCAGGGGTCGTCACCAGTTTTATAATCCTGATTGTTATTTTTAATTTTTATCTGGTATGTTTTTTCTATTATCATTTTTTATCTGGTATGTTATATTGTACCATTACTCTTTTTATAATAAATGTACATTTTATTTATTATTTCATTTTCAAAAATATAATAATTGAGATGGCGGGAAATATCGACGGCGATGATAGCGATTTGGAATTTAAGGCGACAGGCAATATATCAGAATCAGAAGATTTTGTCGAGGTACAGGATGAAGTATATTCTGATTTGGAGACGAGTGAAGAAGACGAAGAAATATTATTTACATCAAAACATGGATTCGAATGGAGTTCATTACGAGTACCACCTCAATCTTCGAGGCATCGGTCGGGTATCAAATATTCTCATCGAAGATTCTGGACTGAGAAATTCAAGTATAAATGTACATTCCATAAAAGATATGTGTTGTCTGTTTGTAAATGAAGAGGTGGTAAAAGTGATGTTTAAGAAACAAATCGTCATTTAAATCGAATTCATTCAGAAAAGAACCAACCAATATCAAAAGACGAGTTATATGAATTCATTGGAATATTGCTCGCACCTGGCAGAAATCGAACACGAAAGCTATCTTTGAGTGAATTGTGGATAAGTGAAAGTCCCTTTTGCCAGTCATTTTTCACAACAGCTCTGTCTCGAGATAGATTTATCTATATTTACAGTCATATTCGTTTTGATGATAAAGAAACCCGAGAAGAGAGATATCAGGGTTTTTTCAGATAAATTAGAACCAATTAAGTGGATTTCAAAAATGTTTATGGATATGTGCAAAAGCAATTATTCTCCATCTTCGAATATAACTGTAGATGAACGTTTGCCAAACTTTAGAGAGAATTGTTCATTTCGCGTGTACATGAAGTCTAAACTTGGTAAATATGGCATCAAAATCTGGGTTGCTGCCGACTGCGGCGGCATATGACGCATAACAAATTTACAGGCTTATTCTGGTATGATAAATAATCGTAGAGAGAGATAAATCAAGGTAACTGAGTAGTTATAGAAATGGTTCAACCGCAGTATGGCACGAACAGGAGGATAACCACAGGTATTTTTATTACCTGCATCAAATTAGCCGATAATCTTTTATTAAAAGGTTTAACTCTAACTGGCACGCTTCAAAAAAATAAAAGAGTAATCTCACTTGAATTTATACCGTCTAGAGAGAAAACAATCCATTGTAGCTGAAAATAAAATACTTGTTTCGTGTGTACCACAAAAAATAAAGCAGTATTATTATTATCCACTCAATTCAATGATGCAGAAATTGATTATTCAGAAAAACAAAAGCCACTATAGTAATTATACATCATTATAATAATACGAAAATTGGAGTAGATACGGGAGACTAAATTACTTGAGAGTACTCTTGCTCAAGGTCAACGAGAAGATGGCCTTTCCGTCTTTTTATGGAAATTATAGATATGGCTGCATTGAATGCATACCTCTTATGGATAGACAAATATCCAGAGTGGAAACAAAATAATTAATACCACCGAAAACATTTCACAAGAGAGTTAAGTTTGGAATTGGCAATGCCCAATATCTTAAAAAGGAAAAATAGCAACAACAAGATGCTTTTAATACAGTTTTAACATATTGTGGCGAGTCAATATCCGAAACATTAGTAAATAATACCCTGTTGGCACCCCATGAGGTCCTCAAAAGAGGAAGTTGTGGGTTTTATTAAAAACATTCGAGAAAAAAAACCAGGCTATTCTGCAATATTTGTCAAACACCTGCGTGTTTAGTACGTAGAATATAGTAAAAAAAAAGTGGTTTCATGCCCCAATTGCGATAACTTTCTCCACAGGATTAAACTTTGATTATATTATATGATATGTTTGTCCTATTTTCAAATTTTCTGTAGTGTTTATATTTTCCAAATTGCATATTTGAATTTGAATTTCGTGTTTGTTTATATATAATATAATTTTGAATTTCGTGTTTGTTTATACTATATAAATTTCTCGCCCTAAAACCTTGATTTTTGAATTTATATATTCATTTTATATTTTGTTTATATGTTATTTATTGTCTTTATTCGAATTATGGTTTTATTGCCAAAAAAATACACGCTACATTTTACTGTATAATTTTATGAAAAAAAATTAAAAGGCTGGAAATCTCTTATCACGCATGCGCAGACCGAACGACGCAGCGTAAAAATAATATTCTTATAGAAATGCCTTTCTGTTTTAGCTCTTATTTTATCATTTCTTACCTTTATTTTATATTATTCGACATTTTATTACATAATAAAATGATGTTTATAGCTAATAACAAAAAATGACCTAGCAGATTTTAATTTGAAACATACATGTTTAGTGTACCCTCAGTGTCCAACGCCGTTACTGGCGTAATTTTTTAGCACAGTAAGGGAAGTGTTAAAAGGTTGGAGACCTCTTTTCAGTCATGCGCATTCTGAACGTTGCGCAGACCGAACGACGCAGTGGGAAAATTATATTCGTATAGAAATGTCACTTCTCTGTTTCAACTATTATTTTATCATTTCTTACACTTATTTTATATTATTCGACATTTTATTACACAATAAAATGATGTTTATAGCTAATTAAAAAAAAACTAATAGATTTTGCATAATTTTAATTTAAAACATACATTTTTAGTGTACCCTCAGTGTCCAACACCGTAACTGGCGTAATTTTTTAGCACAGTAAGGGAAGTGTTAATGAACATGAGTCCAACATCAAAGGTTACGCCCAAATCTTTGAATTCAGAAACTATGTTGAATGCCATTCCCTGTATAGTATACTGATGGTGGATTGGTGATATATACAGTGCATGGTTAGATCAAGCGAATTATATTTTGAAAGAAAGAAATTTAAAAAGTATTAAGAATTTTAGAAATCGTAGGAACTGTATGGATGTTGAAGAGGTGAAATATGTTGAGATAGGAAAACCTGGCACTCTGTCCTCTCTGCCTACCCCAGCAATGAAATAGCATTATGGTATGTATGTATATAAGTAGTAATACATTACAACTATTTACTAATACAAAATCAAACGCACTTTGTGGAATTCGTGATCTTGGACTGGGCATGATGCCCATTTTCAAAGCAGTGAAATAATTTATTTCAACACTTCATTTTTTATTTCCTTACCTTGGATCATCGTAAAACATTTGTTGAGTCGCTTGTCCATGGTGAACATCCCAATCGACAATCAGCACACGAGAGACATTGTGGTTAGTGAGAGCATGTTTGGTAGCCAGGGCCACATTGTTGTAGAAGCAGTAACCGCACATTTCCGCAGTCATGGCGTGATGACCTGGCGGTCGGACTAACGCCATCCCGCAGTCTATCTCTTTGCGCGCAATTGCCGAAACCAAATCAATTGTGCTGCCTGCGGCAATCAAAGCCAGCTCGTGGGTAGACTGAAAAAAAGACCAAAGGTATTATAAAGATATACATATATAAGAAAAAGTTCACGTATTTACCCTACATCATAGTTTCCCAAACTTTTACGCCCCGTAGACCACTTGCCGATTTTTTTGTTTTCCGTAGACCCCCTGCCTGCCTAATATTGAATTTTTCTAAACTTATTAACTTCAAATGTATTTTTGACAGCTGACACAGTGCTGTTCACCTTGATAAGGTTTTTTGTAGAGCGGACAATTGTAAAAAAATAAAAACATGTACAACTTTTATTCATACCTTTATTGAAAAGACACAAAATGCAAGTAAATATTTGGCTTTGGAACGAAACAAATCAAAACCTAGTAAAATTCTTACATAAAATGAATACACAAATAATACTGTTAATGAGAGGGATGAACCTGATGCTCTGATAGCAATGGTTCAATATTTGGCTTCAAATTAGTGAGGTATAGTCTTAAATCTCCACGTTCAGTGATTTGCACTCGATTTCTTTTTTTTCGTAAGGAGATTGTCAACCACCTAAAACCTCTTTCCACGAGGTTTAAAGATGGAAAAGCTAATAAAAACTTTTTTGCAATAGTCCATAATGCAGGATAAGCAACAGGAATATCTTTCTGATGCCATAACTGCTGATACTTCTTTCTGAACTGCACCTTAAGTTCTTCGTTTGTACTTATTCCAATCAGTTCTTCTTGTAATATATACATATATGTACACACAATCTGTGTTAGGTGTAATAAGACATTTACGGAATGCCTTAATATTGATGATGATCTGCCTAAATTAGATCCGCTCATGTGGACCCCCATTTACATCTCGTGCACCCCCATTTTCTTTTCTCGCTGACACAGACCCCCTGCAAGTCAAAATCGTTCCTTGGGGGTCCATATAGACCACTTTGGGAATTTTTGCCCTACATGGAGAAATATTTTGCTATTAGCTGTACTCGGGCATATCATATGCCCCCATGTAAGGAGACCTTGAAAGGCCTGGTGCATCATAGAAGTGTGCCAAATGATAGTGAAAAGGAAAGGATGTGATAAATTACATAATAAGAATGCCACACTCATCCTCATGAGTTTGAGAGTTCTGTGGCATCACTTGACACTGGCGCATACTGCTTCATATATAGGAGCTCACAGCCATTATTCAAGAAAAAGACTGCATTCAAAAGGAAATGTTCTACATTTGAATTACTGAGGTTTGAGAGTTCTGTGGCATCACTTGACACTGGCGCATACTGCTTCATATATAGGAGCTCACAGCCATTATTCAAGAAAAAGACTGCATTCAAAAGGAAATGTTCTACATTTGAATTACTGAGGTTTGAGAGTTCTGTGGCATCACTTGACACTGGCGCATACTGCTTCATATATAGGAGCTCACAGCCATTATTCAAGAAAAATACTGTATTCAAAAGGAAATGTTCTACATTTGAAATACTGAGGTTTGAGAGTTCTGTGGCATCACTTGACACTGGCGCATACTGCTTCATATATAGGAGCTCACAGCCATTATTCAAGAAAAATACTGTATTCAAAAGGAAATGTTCTACATTTAAATTACTGAGGTTTGAGAGTTCTGTGGCATCACTTGACACCGGCGTATACTCCTTCATATATATATATATAGGAGTTCAAGGCCATTATTCAAGAAGAAGAAAAGAGTTTTGTGAAAATATTAATTATTCATGTAAAAAAAAATCTTTTTGAGACCAACTGAAGTTTAAATGAATGGTTCCTTCTTGATGATAAGTGTAAAAGTCCATGGAGGTGTTGTTGGTCAGTAGATAAGTCAATTATCGAGATAAGAATTTGGCACAATGTTTTCTTGGTTATTGAAAATGTTTCCTTTAACACGTTCCGCGCCGCGTAGGTCACCGGTGACCTGCCGTGTTTTTGACCAGGGCGCCACATAGGTCACCGGTGACCTACGTGTTTTTTTTTTTATAAACAGTCCCAGTGCGCCAGCGGTCACATTTACTACGAATTTTAACATTGAATGTGACCTATACGGCGCCCCTGAATATAATGCACATAAAAACTTCCAAAATTTTGTTTGAAAATGCAATTATTTTTAATAAACCTCCAGGTGTACATGAGCAAGCTATTACGGTTTATTTTTTTCAAGGATAAACTAGCCTCTACAATTAGGCTAGGGGGTATAGAAGAGATTCCAGGGATAACATAATGAATGGGACTATCCATTTGTCACACTCTGGAAATTTATGAGGGTGCATTGTCTATGCAACATTGTGACCCTTTTTTTTGGAGCTATTGTCTCAGTAATCATAAGAGATTATTATGTTATGGCGTAACACTATAGCATATTACATAAATAAATAAAAAATATAATAAGTAATAAATTAGGCATGCTACAATTTGTTTGGACTACAAAAGTTTATGTTGTATATACATGTATTACCGTACGACGCCGCGTAGGTTACCGGTGACCTACGCTCACAATATCACCTAAAATCAGTTTATTTTTAAAAATAAATCATTATTTATGAAGCCTATATATGTATACATAATATAAACTATAATTTGTTTAGTGGCGCATGTACTTATTTTCTCAAAATGTACTGCGGTACGGAACGTGTTAAGCACAGGTATGTGCTAAAATAATAAATATTTATTGAACACACTAAATACATAATAAATTGATATTGTTACCGGATGTATGTATATCGCATCAAATTTAGCGGAGAGTGCCTCCAAGAACTCCAAGTCCTTAGACTGGTGTGTGCTGAGTAGCATTTCGTATATACTTGGCGAGTGAAGCTGAAGAACCTCTTCTTTAGAAGCAGCGCGAGGGATCAACGTTTTGCACCTCTTGAACAATCCTAACTCTTCACACCTGTAAAAAAATGTTTTTTGTTTCATAGTCAATTTTTTAAATTTATTAATTAAATACTTCATTGTAAAACAATCTGGTATGCTCATTGCCAGGCGGAAAACTTTTCTAACTAACCGGATAAAAGTAAATGAAGAAAGTTACATGGTCGCAAAAATTATTCACTTGTACAAAATTCTTGAATAATATACATAATAAAAATAAAAGTGAGATATCATCAATCAAAGGAAAAAAGAAAGAATTGTGGAGAAGAAAGGAATATCTGAAATGAAACACTTAACGTTACTGACTTGAAATTAAGAGCTTTTTCAGTCGCTTTTAACCCTTCCTGTCCTGTGATGTGTAACAAGTACACATTGTTTCTAAAAACTTTAATATCTCTATAAATATAATAAATACTGGGTTCAGATTTTAGGTATTCCTCCGTAATATATCTACGCATTGAATGAAAAAAATAATATTAATAATAATTAGCACTTATCGGCCACATCAGAGATATTTTGTGAAAATCGGGAATAAATTCACCAATACAATCAAATGTGTGCCAGTGTGTGACGTAGGTATATTCATTCCTAAAACCGCTATGGGTGAGGAAGCGACGCTATTCACGTCTCACTCTACTTCAGTATATGGGAACGCAAGAAATAGAATCTCAGTTCGCTCGCTTCTCTCGCTCAGTAGCCAGTGTGCTTTCGTTCGAGGTGGTCGCTTCGCCCGTTTTGTGAACGTATTCTAATGGTGCCAAATAACGGAATTCTAATGGTGCCAAATAAAATACAATGTTTCATAATGATTTTTAGACGAGATCAAGTATCTAAATGTATTTGTATTTGGTTGGAAGAAATTGCTACCTTCGCAATAGGTGTGTCAGATTGTAATATATAAAGTGAAATACCTCAATAAATATTCAAGAATGAATTTTGAAAAAATCTTTTTGAGTACTTTTTATGAAATATTTTGTCAATTTTGACAGTTTTTTTTAAATAAAATTTATTTTTGAGGTTATTTTAAGTAAAAGTCATGTTTTCAAATGATAAAGTTTTGTCTTTATACTAAATTTTCCTAGAAAAAGTAAAATATGGGTGTGTACATTCTCAATAAACAATATTGTAGCTTTCCATAAATTAAGTATTCACAAACATAAAAATTTGAAATAAAATATAAATCGTCATCACACAAGAGAAAGTGATCAAGTGCATTTTAAGCGAAAACGTAATTAATGACTATCTGACACCTTACTAACATAATGGTGGCCTGGAAGAAATAACCCAGCAAGAACTTGGAAGAATAATAATAATATCTTGACTTGTTTAAAATGACTATCTGCATTGATGTTTATTTTCTTACAAGCAAAATTGTATGAAAATTTTCAAAAATATTATTTCTTTATTTTGAAAGCAATGAACATTTCTATACACACAAAAATAATCACAAGTGTGAATACATTTATTTAAAAAAAAAATTGAAAACAAAAGTGTACAAATGGTTAAATGGCTCTCCTGAACATTTTGTTAGTTAGTCACTTTCTCCTGTATGACGACGAAATTTTCATTTAAACATGTGGGTACTGTGATCTATGGTGTATTTATCATTTACTTTATGACAGACTAATGTCAATACATATCAAGATTAACATAGGAAGTGATAAATTAAGCTTTTTATAATTAAGTTTAAAGTAAATACGAGTATCATAACACTTAACAGATAACTTATCACAGTGATGATAACTATCACGGTCACTTTTTAATTACCTTGTTACAAACTAATTATAGCCTTGTTACAAATTAATTATAACCTTGTTACAAATTAATTATAACCTTGTTTCTTATTACGTTGGCAAACAAGACTTACTTTATCAAAATAGGTTTTTTTAAGATCAGAGCCGTGAAGCATAGGTGCTAAATATAAAAACCCCAAACCCCGTAAGTCCCCCCAAAAGTCAAGGATAAAAAGTACAAGAAATACGGACAGCAGACAAATGACTAAAAAAACTAGGTCCACCCATTTCCTTGGAACAACTCTAGGTACTCCTAGGAACAACTCTACACCTTTCGACGCATATTAGCTGTTAAATGGATCTTATAATTCTGGATCACAGAAACACACCACCTATTATTCCATGGCTGGCATGGAAAAGTTTAGTATATATAAATAGCACTGTTGAGGAGTTACCTCTTTTCATGGTGAGATAATTTTTTTCAACCCTTAGGCCTCGGCCACACAGGTAGGAGCCTCGCTTGATGCTTAGAGCTACGCTGCGAGTTAGGCGACATATCCTACCGAACCAACGCACCGCATACTATCGCAATGGCCACACTGTACGCTTCGCGCCACGCTACATGACGATTAGTCACCGAGTGAATCTCCTAGCGAACAGACGTGTTGGTTAATTTTATTGTGTCACC
Organism: Odontocerum albicorne; assembly: GCA_949825065.1. Classification (NCBI taxonomy): domain Eukaryota; kingdom Metazoa; phylum Arthropoda; class Insecta; order Trichoptera; family Odontoceridae; genus Odontocerum; species Odontocerum albicorne. The sequence continues at coordinate 2,474,072 of OX463839.1, read as the reverse complement.
AAGTGATTTTACAAGATGGCGGAAGTTTTAATAACAGCTGTGTATAAAAGGGAGCCTTTGTGGAACCCATCGAGCAAATTATACAAAAATGTATCTGTAATAAAATCACTTTGGAATGAAGTTGCACAGAAAGTAAATAAAGATAAGGTCAGTTGTAATGAAATTGGTTAGTTTTGAGAGTGGCATCGTTTGTTGACTCAACTGCTCCCAAATGTGAAATGAAGTTGTGCGAAGCGCTTTGGTATGGCCAAGCATGAAGTCACCTTGTATATGAGTCACGTAAAACCTAGCTTAGCACCTAACGAAGCACTTTGGTGTGGCCTCGGCCTTAGTTCTTGGTAAAATTCCATAATATTTGTATTGATTATTTTTTATTTATCAAAAAATCTTAAAATACTTCATTTCAATACTACGTATTATCGTTAAAATTATTTCGATAACCAATATATTAAATATTTATCCATCCATCAATTTAAATAATTAAGTTACCTTCTTATGATACAAGCAAGTCTTTCTGGATTTTCAGGATAACTGGAATCCCACAAACATTCGTGCTCCAACATTCTTGGCTCCAAAACCAACCCCACGTCACCTTTTACTACTGTCTTTGAATCCATTGCCTGAAAACAGAGTGAGAAAATAATTAAATGTCTGATGTAAAAGAAATGTGTGATTTTCTAAAACATTGAATTCAAAAAACATCAGTATAATAAAATCATATATTAATATCATACTACCTTGATCAAAAAGTTTTAGGACCAGCCACCGTGTGGCGCTGTCAGTCACCCGATTGGAATTTTTTTTTTTGCTAGGTTACCACATCTATTATTGACACTTCCCTCCAAATTTCAGCGTCATAGCTTGACATTTGTAAAAATTACACTGTACTGAGTACATCTACCTTTGTGCGTGTTTTCGATTTTTTTAAAGTTTGAAAATTGCATCAACTGTGCATCAACGAGTTTGCATTAAATTTTGTGTGAAAAATGGATTTAACGGTCCGCAGACCTTGGAAATGTTGGAGAAGTGTTTTTCGGTGGCACGAACACTTCAGAAGTGGTCGTGAGTCGGTCGAGGATGATGAACGCAGTGGTAGTCGAAAACCAATGAAAACATCGATAAAATCAAAGAAATGTTGGCCGAAAGCTGCAAATTGACCATTAGAAAGCTGGCAGAGGACTTGAACATCGCTTATGGATGCGCTCAAGACATTTTGGTTAGTGATTTGGGCCTCAGACGTGTCGCTGCAAAACTGGTGCCGAAAGACCTCAATTTCATGCAAAAAAAGGACCGCGTTGAAATCGCGAAAGACATGATTTCCATGAGTTTTTGACCAAAAACAACACGATTACTATCCAGCAGCCTTCGAATTCACCTGATCTGGCTCCCTGCAACTTTTTCCTGTTCAACCGACTTCGCCAAAAAACCCTCTTCGCGGAACGCGTTACAGCACCCGAGAGGATGTCATGAAAAAATCGAAGACGGCTCTGATGGACATACCGAAAATTGAGTACCAGCGGTGTTTCGAGGATTGGATCAAGTGCTGGCGTAAGTGCGTTGCAGTCGATGGGGAGTACTTTGAAGGGGACCATATTGATTTTGATGAATAAACTTGTATTTTCGATTTTATGAATAAAGTCCTAAAACTTTTTGATCAAGGTAGTATACCATACATACATGTGTACATACCACCATTTCATGTTCTCTTGTGAGATAGGCAGAGAGGAGAAATCACTTTTATCCACACACCAATTTTGCCCTGTCTACATCCATAAATATCGCCATTCATGCTTGCCCTGTTAATCATCTTTTCATCACTTAAAATTTCTCAAACTATCTCCTTGCATTCTATGCTTGGTCCACATCTCTTCCTTACTCCCCACTTATTTCATACACATACAATTTTTTTGTCTTTTGCGATGTTCGACTTATAATATATGTTATAAGTATAATTAAAATTATTCTTTAATTCTACTTATATAGATCGTTCAGCCAGAAGAGTCATTTTGCAATAGTGTGAGTAACAGTGCGTTTACAAAAACTTGTCACTTTATTTTTTTAATGAAGTGAAAAAGCAAAAAAATATAAAAATAACACATATTCAAACATTGAAATGAACACACACGTTTCGTAAATTAAAAATGCTGTCAGCTTAAATTATAATAATAATAAAATGAAAGTAAGTTTATTTCACATATTAATTGTTTAGGCATGGCAGATTCTAAGAAACATTAAATAACAATAATAAAATTTTTCAAGATTAAAAATAAATAAAAGTACAAGTATTATAAAGTGAAAATGTTCGTCAGCTTTAATAAGATTGCACATAAAAATAAAATGTATGTAAGATTATTTAAAATATTAACGTAACACAATTACAATGCCAAATAATAAAGTTTTAAAATAATAGTGGATGGAGTGATACTAAATTATGGGAAACTTTAAGTTTTAAGTTATAACAAAGTACATTCTAGGCTTTCGAAAAATTTTGAATTATACATTACATAAGACAAAAATCGCACTCGTAAACCTTCGACATGGTAGTGTTTTCATAATCACCGAGTATTTTGACAACAATACAAACGTGCGCTCTGCTCTGCAAGAATCAATCGTGTGGCATTCTAAAACCAATACCACTACACAAGTTGTGTAATACAGAGTGTTACTCACACTATTGCAAAATTACTCTTTAGGCTGAATGATCTATAACAGATAACTTCCCTGGTCTAATAGGTACAATAAGATGGTTGTTTTCCAGCTTAGGGATTTTGTGTTGGATTTCCATTTGAACCCAAATTTAAAATAATAAGAATTTCAGTAAGGTTTTCACTTAAGACCTCTTTAAAATCTTTCTGGTTGGATGGAAGAGATTGTCATATGGCAATAGGTCAGGATGTACTGTATACAACGAAAGTGTAAAACAGTATGTCAAACAAACAATATTCTTTGTAAGGTAACTATTTTTAACATATTATCCTGCTTAAATCACTATTTTTCAATGTCCAAGTTTTACTTTCATACAAATAAAATAATTATAATAAAAAATCTTCTTACTATTTGATAGTGATCTTTGAGTATTATTTCAAAGGAATTCCTTTTCTTTTGTTGGGCTTTCTTTTTAGCAGCTAATAATGCAGATGAGGGCTGAAAAAATTAAAATATAAGTTTTGTTTTTTTTGCAGAAAAGAGTACAAAGAAAATTACAAAAGTAACTGTTAAAATATTAAATACAGCAAATCCAATAATTCCACATTTCAACGAACCGACAAATATATGTGTAAAAGATATTGAGAATTATTGTAACGTTTAATTAAAGGTATACATTAGGTCATTTGACTTGAAAGAAAATGTAACATGGTCTCTGTGACGTTTCACAAATTTTCCCCGATGCAACCTTGTAATGATGTTAAGTAATTTTAATTATTTTATCTACTTTAATATAAGCCTCGATTCTAATAAATATCAAGTTATTTAGGTAAATACATTACATAAAACTAACAATGACAAATTAATACATCTTGTTACAAATTAGCAAAAATATGTCAGTTTGTTAAAATCAAATAATATTTGGCGATGTTCGTCAAAAGTCATTACATTAGTCTGCGTTGGCTAGGGATGGGGTATACGATAATTGGATTTTTCATTTTTTTATACCTAAAATTAAATGTTCGTAATTAGTATTAATTCATAGTGGATCTTGGCTTATTTAAAGATAGATACAAATCATACAATACATTAGAAAGTCAGTATAATGAAAATTAGGAATTAAAACGTCAGTTTAGAGAAAAACAATTTTTCGATTCATAAAAAAACTATTCGATTTGTAAAAAAACCATCCCTTTGAGACATGTCATTTCAAACGTCACAGGGATCATCCAACATTTTCTCTAGTATAGTTAATGAATTGAGAGTAGCCATTGAAAGAGAATGCACCCAAATACCAAAACAAATTATTCATGTTTTCAATTATATTAGCAGTGCATGAACCAGAACGGCCATCAATTTGAGCACTTGCAATAACTAAAAACAATCTATACATGTCTTCTTTAATTTGGAGTTTTAATCTCAAACATACCTTAATAAATACTGAATTTATAATTCAAAGTGTGCATACATTTTTTGGGACTTAAAGAGCTAGTACAAAAAATTATTCTGAGGTGTGTAACAAATAACTTAAATTTATTGATGACATTTAAAAAAAAAAAGAAAATTATGTGGCGTGTGACAATATGGGAGCAATTTATGATTTGTATAACAGGAAAAAAATCAATTTTGGTAATTTGTGTATAAGTACATTTCGATACAAACAATAAATTTTGGCATACCTTAGGTGTGTTCTCCAAAACACTAGAAGCCATTTTAAAAAATATATACATTAAATTAGTTAAACATGTTTTAATGCATTAAAAACACCAAAATTCAAATTTATATTGCGAATAATGAATTAAAAATAAAATAATAATGTAAAAAAAATATATAACCTAAGGTTTCAATTGCTAATCGATTGATTCCTTTACAATGTTTATCTTAAACAAAACTCCAGTATTATGATATAGTCACAGATTAACAGTTTAAAACCAATTTTTTGTAATTATATGTAGCAACATCTGCATACTCAAAATGTCGCCATAGACAAAAAATAAAATATTTTGAATGGTATTATCTATATTATTAACATAAACAAATCATCACTTGACACTGGCGTATACTCCTTCACATATAGTTCACGGCCATTATTCAAAGAGAGAGAGAGAAAGAGAGAGAACATAAACAAAACTGATTTTAAGTTCAATTTATTTATTTCCACTGCTTGGATAAAAATTTCAGCTTACTAGGCCACTAAAAACAATTGATAACAATAAATTTCCATAGTCTATGGATTTCTATCAGCATGTCAAATTATTAACATCTACTATACTAATTTATTATTTCAATGGTCATAAAATGATATTAAAAAATCGCATCTGATTAACAAAAAAATTATTATTGCAAAAAATTTTGGGACAAGATTTAATTTCATATAAATCCCCTTGTAGTGGTTTAAATACAAATATATGATATATTATCTTTTTAGTAAGAATTAAAAAATTATCAAAGATGGTTTGCTATTTGCTGCACAAGTGTCATTCAATTTGATTGATTTATGGAAAAACACGTTTTGTACGAATATTCATATAATGATCATTGTATGACCAAACATGTGTATGGTGGGGTTTTTAATGTGCAATGTACGGAATTTATAATAAATTGTAAATAATATTGCATCATGCCTAGCAAGTCTAATTTAGAATATCTGCATCTCAAAGCATAATTGGACATTGTTTTTATAATGGGTGGGTATTAAAAGATTACAACAAGTCGAAGATTTCTGCCATTTAGGTAGTATTTTCTCAGATGGAAGAGTTATGAAGGATAATGAACGGTGTGTAGTGATAGGAAACAAAGTAAATGAGGTACTAAATATATAAACATATACATACACACACGCACTCTCACACACACAGAAAGATAGACATAGACACACACACACGCACGTTACACGCACACCCACCCACACACGCATGCAATAGTCCACAATAGTATTTTAGTACCAACTTTAATGTATGACAGTGAAACGTGGATGTGGAACAAGACTGAAAAAAAACCAAATAAATGCTGCAGAAAAGTGTACATTTAGAAAAATAGATGGGATAACTATGTATGACAGAATACAAAATGAAGTGATTAGGGATAAGTGTGAACTTAAGGCTGATGTGTTGAGTAAGGTGGAGAAGAACACTCTGAGATGGTTTGGGCATGTGGAACGAATGAATGAAGAAAGACTAACAAAACACGTATACAGTGCAAATGTCAGTGGAAGGCGTGGTTAAAGAAGACCAAAGAAAGTATGGTTGGATCAAGTGTATGATATTTTGAAAGAAAATGTAAAAAGTCATAGGAATTGTAAGAGCTATATGGATGTAGAAGAGGTGTAAAATGTGTGTCATGATAGGCAAGTCAGGTGCTTTCTCTTTTCTGCCTACCTCGATAGGGATACAGCGTGATGGTATGTGTGTATCTTTTAAAAATATTAATCTACTGCTAAAAATTACAATAAATTCATATTTTTATAGAACTGGCAACCTTCAAAATAAATGCAACAATACAAACAAAATTAATTTTTTCAGTCAGTTTAATGTGTATTTCCAAAATGTGTTTCATAATTAATTAGTATATTTAACACAATAATTATTCTGCAAAAAATATTTGTGCAATCAAATGGCGCTGTCCTTAATGTGACAAAGAAATAAATAAATTTATAGTTAAGGCATTGACATTGTGGAGGTTTAAAGACATTGTAATTTGTTTTATCAAACACTGTTTATTCCACTTTTCGTAACGGTATAACCCTACCGGTTTCAAGGGACGGACGTCATCATCAGGGGAGCATAAATTGTTTGTGCTCCTCTGATGAGATGAAAGCCTTGAAACCGGTAGGGTTATACCGTTACAAAAGTGGAATAAACAGTGTTTGATAAAACAAATTACAACAAATAAATTAATGTTATGGTGAGATGCTTTTTTCATAAATCATAAAAATAAGTCAATAAAAAAATGTTTCATGTAATTTAATGAAATGGAAATTTGAAAACTGTGCATTTATGTAAGAATTTTTTTTATATTCTAATGAAAAGTTATATCAAAAAACAGGAGTGGTGATGAAAAATATTTTCTTTCTTCAATAATTAACTTACCAGGTCTGTAAATATGAAATCGGAATTTGCTCAGATTGTTGTCAATGTAGTGACTGTCAAACCGCGTCATTGGCGCCTTTTTCTTGTGTTTACATTTGTCAAAGACTTTTAACTCATAACAATACAAGTTTACTACAACTACATATGTTTTCATAGCGTTGAACATGTCTGTTTATGTGCCTGAAAACTACGATTTGCGGAAAGCATTGATTTTCTGTTACCATTTGAATAAAACTGCTGCAGAATCGCATTGAATGCTTGTCAAAGTTTACGGTGAGCATGCTCTTGGTAAATCACAGTGCTTTGAGTGGTTTAAACAATTCAAAAGTGGTGATTTTGACGTGAGAAACGAAGAACGTGGAAGACCACCGAGAAAGTTTGAAGACGCCGAATTGCAAGCATTGTTAGATGAGGATGACACTCAAACGCAACAACAACTCGCGGATCAATTAAATGTGACACGAGAAGCCGTCTGCATCTGTTTGAGAGCCATGAGAAAGATCCAGAAGGTGGGAAAATGGGTTCCACATGAACTGAATGAAAGACAGCAGGAAAATGCTGCTTGTCAGGCACAAAAGAAAAACATTTCTCCATCGAATTGTGACTGGCGATGAAAAATGGATATATTTCGAGAACCCCAAGCATAAAAGATCATGGGTAACTCCAAGCAAACCAGCAACATCAACTGCAAGGCCAAATCGCTATGGATGAAAGATAATGCTCTGTGTTTGGTGGGATCAGAAGGGTGTTATCTATTATGAGCTGCTAAAACCTGGTGAAACCGTTAATACTGAACGCTACCGACAACAAATTATGGATTTGAACCAAGCATTGTGTGAAAAACGACCAGAATATCAAAAGAGGCAACACAAAGTGATTTTGCTTCATGATAATGCACCATCGCACACAGCAAAACCGGTCAAGGAAACGATTGAGGCGTTTAGTTGACAAATACTTTCGCATGCGGCTTACTCACCAAACTTGGCTCCATCCGATTACTACTTATTTGCATCGATGGGACACGCACTTGCTGAGCATCGCTTCACTTCTTACGAAAATGGCTCGATGATTGGTTTGCCTCAAAAGAGCAACAGTTTTTTTGGCGTGGCATGCACAAATTGCCAGAGAGATGGGAAAAATGTGTAGCTAGCGATGGGCAATACTTTGAATAAAATATTATTTACCATTTTCATACAATAAATGTGTATTTTCTATAAAAAAATCCGGTTTCATATTCACAGACTTGATACATCATGGAAATAATTAACAGGACAAAACACCAAAATGTTTATCATGGAAATAATTGACAGGACAAAACACCAAAATGACTTTGTTTTTCCCTTGTGCAAATGTATCTGAGGAATTTGAACCATACGAGCATTTAATATATTGCCATATTGGTCCACTTATAAAAAGTGTCCCGAATGGATTGATTTCATACTTTGTCTTTTCATATTCAAGTCCCTTAATGGGATGTCTCCATTGTATCTTTCAAATGTCTCTGTGGGATGTCCCTTCAGAGAGAAGTAGAATGACGTAGATTTCTTTTTTATCTAATAAATTGGTTGTTCCAAATAAATCCAGAAGGGTAGGATATTATGATAGAGCTTTCGCCGTTGCTAGTCTTGTGGTGTGGAATGATATTGACTCCTAGTGTCAGAGATAAGGGTGGCGTGTGCAGCTTTAGGAAGCAATAAAAGACAATCCTCATTGGGAGGTCTTATCAAAATTTACGAGTGGGTTTGAATCCTGAGTTAGAGCTTCATTGAGGAGAGTTTGCTCTCTAAATGGCACTATATAAATTGTCCTTTAATTATTATTATTGTTGGTGTAAGATACACCTTCTTCCAATTAAGAGTGTAAGAGTACATGATACATGTGGTTCTATAACACTATAAAAGTTTAAAATTTACATTCTCATCTCTATGAGTAACTTCCAAAAATCTATTAAGATAATAATGAAATAATTTGTATTGGTAATCTCTATTGACATTTATTATCATTATTTATTTATTTAACAATTTTATTGCAAATACAATCTGGCGGGCTTGTTGCCAGGCGGCAATCTCTTCATCCACTGCAAGATATGCAAGGCCTCTCTAGTTATTTCCAAGAAATTCTGTCCTTTGCGTACTGCTGCCACGAGCAGCAATTACTGCTTGTGTACGTATTTCGTCCACCCAGTGAACCTTTTGTCTTCTTAAAGGCCTAGTTCTACCTATTGCCACTGGATTATTTCATACGTCAAATGATGGTCCGTTGTACGAGCAATGTGCCCTGCCCACTTCCACTTGAGTATTTTTGCAATCTCTATACCATCTTCAACTTTAGTTTGGGCGTTTATCAACTCGTTGTGTTTGCAGTTTCTTCTGGTATAATCTAGCATGCACCTCTCCATGCTGCATTGTGATGTCTTGTAGCATTTTTTTATTCCATTCACATAGAGTAGTTGTACAAAATGAAATAAATAAATAAATCCTTTTTAAAAAAAAAACATATAAATTGCAGATCCCAATTAACACTCACAAATCTTCAACAATTAAAATCATTTCTGAAAAATCCGTCATGACTAACACATCGATCAATAAGTCCCGGGACTAACCAACTGATGGCGCCTCTAATAACAAATCCATACCATTCTAAGTTAGTACAAACCTTTAGAATTTACGTGTCAAACTTTCATGACATTGTGTCATTGAGTAACAGTGGTTTTAGTGATGCAACTTTTGCTATTTTCAATACAATGGAAAAAACCGAATTTCGTGTGTTGATAAAACATTGCTTTTTAATGGGAAAAAATACCGTTCAAACTCAGCGATGGCTTAAAAAGTGTTATCCGGGCTCTGCTCCATCGAAATCAACCATTTGTCGGTGGTATGCTAATTTAAAATGCGGTCGTACAGACACAAATGATGCTGAACGTTCTGGTCGTCCAAATGAGGCTGTTACACCAGAAAACATAAAAAAAACCCTCAAAATCATGATGGAAAATCGGAAAGTAAAGTTGCGTGAGATAGCTGATATCCTGAAGATATCATTTGGTAGTGTTTACACTATTTTGCATGAACATTTGATCATGAAAAAGCTTTTTTCGAAATGGGTGCCGCATTTGCTCACAATGGAACAGATACAACAACGCATCTATGATTCAGAGCGCTGTTTTGCACTGTTTACGCGAAATAAACAGGAGTTTTAGCATCGGTATGTGACAATGGATGAAACTTGGATCCACCACTATACTCCGGAATCAAATCGGCAGTCAGCTGAGTGGAGAGCAGCCGGTGAAAGTCGTCCGAAGCGACCAAAAACTCAACAGTCATCCGGGAAGGTTATGGCCTCCGCATTTTGGGATGCGCATGGTATAATATTCATCGATCACCTTGAAAAGGGAAAAACCATCAATAGCGAATATTACATAGCGTTATTGGAGCATTTGAAGGCAGAAATTGCAAAAAAACGGCCCCATATGAAGAAGAAAAAAGTACTCTTTTATCAGGACAATGCATCGTGTCACAAGTCGATGGTAACGATGGCCAAATTGCATGAGTTGAACTTCGAATTGCTTCCGCACCCACCGTATTCTCCAGATTTGGACCCCAGTGACTATTGGCTGTTCGCAGACCTCAAAAAGATGCTCCAGGGAAAGATATTTGGCTCCAATGAAGAAGTGATTGCCGAAACTAACGCCTATTTTGAAACCAAAGATAAATCGTTCTACACGGCTGGCATAGAAAAGTTAGGAAAGCATTGGAATGAATGTATTGTTCTTGAAGGAGACTATGTTGATGAATAAAGAAGAATTTTGGCAAACAAATGTTGTTTTAGTAGTTAGTCTTGGAATTTATTGATCGATGTGTTACATGTTATTTTTTAATCCCACAATAATTTCTTAAATTTAAATATTTATTTTTACTTACAGCCATGATTTTCAGACTGATTAATAAGTCAAACTAATATTACACACTACACCACGATAAACAAACTAGGAAATTGTAAAATTTATCAGAAAACGACATATGTTAACAACAAGTTACACTTCACATCTATGACTTGAATACAACGAATAAACACAAATGGTTACAATTTCATATTCCAAATATGCTCTCCATATTCCATAGACCACGGAATATGATTTGTTATCAATGAGATATCAAAATAAAATGCGCAATTATGTGAATTCTTCACTTTCACCTAAAAAATGTTAATTCTAAATGAGAAAGTATTAATAATGCTCAGTCATTTCATTATTGTTGAGGAAGCTTGGAACAAAAATATAATTTGCAAAAAGAAACAATTTTACTATTCTAATCTTTATCAAGTTAATATTTGGAAAGAAGGTAACATAGAAAGTCAGAGAAATCGTAGGAGTTGTATGAATGTAGGATGTGTGTCAAGATAGGAAAGTCTGACATTATGTACTCTCTACCTATCCCGACAAGGAAATGGCGTGATGGTATGTATCAGGTCTGTAAATATGAAACCGGATTTTTTTATAGAAAATACACATTTATTGTATGAAAATGGTAAAAAATATTATTCAAAGTATTGCCCATCGCTAGCTACACATATTCCCCATCTCTCTGGCAATTTGTGGATGCCACGCCAAAAAAAACTGGTGCTCTTTTGAGGCAAACCAATCATCGAACTATTTTCGTAAGAAGTGAAGCACTGCTCAGCAAGTGCGTGTCCCATCGATACAAATAAGTAGTAATCGGATGGAGCCAAGTCTGGTGAGTAAGCCCCGTGCGAAAGTATTTGCAAACTAAACGCCTCAATCGTTTCCTTGACCGGTTTTGCTGTGTGCGATGGTGCATAATCATGAAGCAAAATCACTTTGTGTTGCCTCTTTTGATATTCTGGTCGTTTTTCCCGCAATACTTGGTTCAAATTCATCATTTGTTGTCGGTAGCGTTCAGTATTAACGGTTTCGCCAGGTTTTAGCAGCTCATAAAATATAACACCCTTCTGATCCCACCAAACACAGAGCATTGTCTTCCGTCCATAGCGATTTGGCTTTGCAGTCGATGTTGATGGTTTGCTTGGAGTTACCCGTGATCTTTTACGCTTAGGATTCTCGCAATATATCCATTTTTCATGGCCATTCAATGGAGAAATGATTTTCTTTTGTACCTGGCGAGCAGCATTTCATAAGTGATTTTCAGTTTTCCTGCTGTCTTTCATTCAGTTCATGTGGAACCCATTTTCCCACCTTCTGGATCTTTCCCATGGCTTTCAAACGTATGGAGACGGCTTCTCGTGTCACATTTAATTGATTCGCGAGTTGTTGTTGCGTTTGAGCATCATCCTCATCCAACAATGTTTGCAATTTGGCGTCTTCAAACTTTCTCGGTGGTCTTCCACATTCTTCGTTTCTCACGTCAAAATCGCCACTTTTGAATTTTTTAAACCAAAGCACTGTGATTTACCAAGAGCATGCTCACCGTAAACTTCGACAAGCATTCGATGCAATTCTGCAGCAGTTTTCTTCAAATGGTAACAGAAAATCAATGCTGTCCGTGAATCGTAGTTTTCAGTCACAAAAACAGACATGTTCAACAATATGAAAACATATGTAGTTGTATTAAACTTGTATTGTGAGTTAAAAGTCTTTGACAAATGTAAACACAAGAAAAAGGCGCTAATGACGCGGCCTGACAGTCACTACATTGACAACTAGTGCCATCTATGAGAAAATTCCGGTTTCATATTTACAGACCTGTTATGTATTATTTTCATGTCCTATATTTAAATGTTTAGTAAATTATGCATGAAAGATAAACTTGATCAAAAAAATTTTGTTGAAATTCAATTTATTTTTTTACTATCAATCAATTAAAAATATTTTATGATTTTTTTGTCTAAAACTACAATAGAGCATCCATTATCCGAAACAATTCGGGTCTGGGGGTGTTTGGATAACTGATTTTTCAGATAACCAATCGTCACAAGTGAGGGCTCACACGCCACTAATGATGCGAGGTTGTTCACGAAGGCCGGTTGGCAGGGAAGTGTAAAGCGCTGCAGTGCCACAGCAATTTGAAATTCTATACATACTATAAAACAAGTTTTCATAAAACTAAATTTCTATACTAGCGGCCGCAAATTTGAACTTTCGGTCAACTGATGTTTCGGTTGATTAGTATTTGGATAATCGATGATCTACTGTGTATAAAAGTTATTTTTTGGTTAAATAATGAAACATTTTTATTGCAATGTTAAATTAAATACAATGAAATACTATCTGAATAATTAATCAGTATATTTATCAATAAATTGCTTTGTTGTTCGACTAATTACATTTATCCTCGCAACACATGTTTCTACCTTCTATCTCAAAGCTCTCTTCAGTTGGAGAACCTCAGGATAGGATGTAGAAACATATGTAGTGGGGATTCATGTAATTAGGGTATTAACAAAATTACAGTACCTGGCGCTTAGTAATACACATCGGGGTTAAGAAAGAGACTGTCGGACATAATCGGCTAACTTTGGCTTTGTAGAGCGTTGTCTCTGTCACAGGATGACGGCCATATTGACTGACAAATTGCGTGACAGAGACGATGCTCTACAAAGCCGAAGTTAGCCGATTATGGCCGACAGTCTCTTTCTCTAGCCTGATGTGTATTACTTACCGACGGGTACTGTACTTATCGTTAAATATTGTGACAGAATCCGCAAACTTAAAGCCGAAACCTTTGATTAATGAATCAATTAGTATTTAGCTGAATTTTACATGATCAGATTTTTTCTTATAATTTATTTCTTGCATATTTTCAAATATCTTACAATGGAAATAAAAGATAAACATTGACAATTACTTTTTTTCAAAATTTCATAATCAAATGATTAAAAATTCTGAATGGTATTTGAAATAAACATCTCCTCAGTTATGTATATCAGAATTTATGTAGGTGATCTAATAACCTCTGATACATTAATTGACCTAGGTGGAATTGTTCCGTGTTCAATCGAATGAAACATTGCAGCATCCTTACACCAGAATCTACTGTAAAACAAATAATGCAAATTACCTTCGAGGAGCTTGACATTGCTCTCGTTTGTATTTTGGCCTTTCGTGCCCCATTTCTAGTGGTCACGCCCGATACGCCTCCTGCTGCAGAAGCCTTCTTGCTTTCGTTACTTATTCGCCGAGTGGGTGGAGGGGTAGCCTGGGTATTTTTTAAAATAATTTATATAATTTACATTCGTAAACAGACGTTATAACATGACTCGCAAAAACGTAAACATTGCTCGACCAACACCAAAATTACATTAACGACTGTACATTAAATGTTATCATTTTTAAACTCACCATGAACGTGTTATATTTATATTTGGATTTAAATTGTTTCAGTTGATAAAACACCCGAGATAAGATAAAAGGACTCGATAGCACTCGGGGGCACCTAACCTTTAAATATCCGAATTGGGCGCAAAATCTAGCAGCAATGCAGATTTCTTAATTATCGACGAAAATGACAGTTTTACTGTCAAACTCTGTCATCTGACCGAAAAGGTTATATTTTTGGATTGTGATTTGAAAATATCTCGAGGTATGTTGAGTTTTGGCCGTATTTAAAAGAACACTTCGACCACACATCACATAAGTTAAATTCGCAGTGTTCCTTTGAAGGCTTTTCCTTTTATGGTTATACAAGTCCTACGCAATTGACGTCATTTATCGTATAAAAAAGGCTATACAACCTACTTGATACATTTGTCATTGAATGATCGTCCAGAAATGTAATTTATTTGGAAATATGATTCGAAACTTGTCTCTTAATATATGTTTATTATTTTAAAAAAAAACGTCTATTTTAATTCATGCAATTACAGTTGAGAAAGAAATTCATCGCAATATTCTATTTGATGTATTTTATAGTATTTAATAATGTGGGCTTACAAGAGAGATAAGATATTCCATTTTCTGTGAACAATCTCAAAGCCTCTGTGACATGAATCAAATGTCCTTTTATTCTAAATAAAATTTTAATTAACATTAATTAAAAATTTTGTAATTTGTTTAATAAAACACTTTTTTCATCTTAAGATTTTGCACTTGTTTAATTTAAACAAATTACAATGTATTTAAACTTTCACAGTGTTAACACCTTAACTATAAATAACAATTTTTAATTAGTTTAATAGCTTTCAAAAACACTGTTTGTTTTTTTAATACACATTTAAAAGTATAGGAAGCCCTATTCTAAACATTTAAAAATAAAACAAGTTTCGTGTTTTATTTATTTTGATTTTCAAATTGTAGAATCAACATGAGGAGGGCTTGGAAAAATAGTAATATTCTTCAGAGAGTGACTAAATTTAATAAATGTCGTTCTGTCAGTACCTGGTCTCCATTAGCCACAGCTTTTAATCATAGACCTCGAATGAAACTAAATTTTAGCCTTCTAAAAGACAGCACTGTAAGTCATTCTTTAATAATTATATTACTATAAGTTGAATTTATTTTTAATAGGTTTAGAAATCAGTAGGGACTGACTTCTTTTTTATGTCAAATACTTCACATCCTCTTTTCTCTGCAATTTTAGACTTTATTTAAAAATAATATTGAAAAAATTTAAATATCTCGGAAGTATCCTAGTGGAAGACCTCGAAAGACCCAGAAACCGAAGTCAAATGCAGAATTGAATCATCTCGTGCGGCTTTTAATAAAATGAGAAGCGTATTCTGCGATGATAATCTAAACTTGAAACTTCGACAACGGTTAATCAAATGCTACGTTTGGTCAGTGTTATTGCATGGAGTGGAATCATGGACCCTCTAAGTCGGTAGTATGAACCGACTGGAAGTATTCGAAATGTGAATGCATCGGAGAATGCTACGAATACCCTGGACAAATATGGTCAGCAACACAAGGGTCCTTCAAAGAGCCAAAGTTGATGGAGAGTTGCTGACTAAAAATAAAATCCGAAAGGTGTCCTACTTGGGTCATGTACTTAGAGGAGCAAAGTACAAATTGTTAAGTTTATTTAATGCGGGAACCAAGTGACACATTGTCAGCTCTTATATAGGGCAAGGCAAACTTGTAACAACACTGTACTAAATATATTCAGGCCATTGTGGCACAGAGTATTGTGAATATAAAATGTACGCACATATCAACACAAATTACTGCACCTGGTCATCCAAGGCAAAATAGGGGGTCGAAGAGGTGTTGGCAAGAGGCAGAACTAATAACACTATTTTTTAGAAAAATCTAAAGCTTCATTAAAGCTGTATATGTATTGAATATTTTGGCCCATTGTACATCGACACACTGGGAAATTCTTAAAAGCCCGCCACCCCAGTCTGCCGTTGGGTATACCTACAAACAGGAAGAAATCACAGATTAACAACTAAGTTTAGTGCAATTTGGAGAATGAGTTCAGAGGAACCTAGATTGAACATGAGATAATCATGAACTATCTAGCTTGGAGCTTGCATATTAGGAGAGCTGACCTCAAACGAAGATAGACAAATGGAAAGAAAAGGACTAATTGCTTTTTAGAATGAGGATATAAGAAATATCTATTATACGTCTGGCAATTCAATTCAGTTTGATAAATAAACAGCAGGGATCGAGTGCTTGGTGCAGACCAATCCTAGGATTGTAACCCAGAAAAAAATAAAAATAAACAGCATGCTGAAGGTAGCATACATAGTCTCTGGTTGTTTTTCTTATCAATTTTTTTATGCAGTTTGATGACCTAGGAGACTATAAATTATTATCTTTATGATGAAAAAGAATCTTAGTTGATTAGCCTGACTTAGGAGGAAACAAAATTACATATATATGGTAGAGGAGGAAATTAGAGTAGTTTGAAGTACTCCAATTTAATGTCCTGTGTATCGGACGTATGCGTCATCATACAACATATAATTGATTGGTTTGATATGTAAATTCATGGTTTGTTTTGATGTATAATATTTGTATGTGTATTTATTTGGTATTTTTAGTGATTTTTGTATTTAAAATATATATTTGTTGGGGTCCGTGCGGTGTCGCGACCGCAACGGAAATGTACCTTATGCACGGTCATCGCGAGACTATATCGTGAGCCGGCCGGCCTCTGCAGGCGAACAACTTCCTCAAATTGTGACATTTCGCGAGTTGTGACGGCAGGCAGATGCGGAAACAGGCGCTTGCGATGAGCGATTGACCGTACATAAGAAGCGAAAAAGCCAAATAAATCACCTTCTCGGTTCACCCTGCCTACTGTGTTTTACTTGCGATCATCTAGTATCTGCTTAAGAGGAATCTCTTCCCCCTGCTACCTCTTCACCGATCTACGCCTCTGAACGTGAGCTGAATTATCCGAGCATTGCGTGGCAGCCATCTACCTATGATACAGTTCTTTGTACCGGTGCCGTACATCCTGTTTGATATGGTATTAATCTTAAAAAATGGAGTTTTCATAATTGTCTATGAGATATCTTAGATTTGATTATAAATGGGTTTTCTGTAGACCTCTTCCAAATTTCTGCATGATTTTCACACCGTGAGAATTGTTATTTCTTTAGGTATATGTTTTGAATTTTTTTTAATGTCTCCTTATTAAAATTCATTCACGCATTTCAGGGTTTATTTGACAAAAAGGAACTGACGGGATTCGAAGGATTTTATTCCATGCAACAGAAAACCATAAGTCATAGCAATGATTTGATAGATGAAGCAATCAGTAAGAACCGAACCAGACCTATGGTGGATATATTCGATGAGCTTTCTAATACTTTGTGTAAAGTGGCGGACTTATCTGAATTTATCAGAATAGCACATCCCAATTCTCATTTCAGGCAAGCTGCGGAAGACGCTTGCATCAGCATCAGTGGAGTGGTAGAAAAGTAAATTTTAATATTTATAATAAGATAAAATTATAACTTCTGTAGCACTCTTTGGAGGACAAATCCTCCTCTAGGCCACTTTATATATATCAGGTGTACAAATAAGTTGCCGCCGTTTGACAAAAGTTGGCACCACCAGTAAGTTATGGTTAAAATTGTCAGATGTAAAACGTCATTATCGTAAGGTTGGACATCTGTCAACAACATAACCTTGAAATATTAGTGAATTATTATCAGTATAATATATTCTTTTGTGTGCGAAAATGTCAAGTTTTCAGCCGAATAAGCGTCATTTGCGGGAACTTTTGATTTACTTCTTCAATTTGAAGAAATCTGCAGCTGAGGCGCATCGATTGCTTGTAGAAGCATATGGTGAGGCTGCCTTAAGTGAGAGAAGTTGTCGTGAGTGGTTTCAAAAGTTAAAGAACGGTGAATTTGACATCGAAGATAAAGAACGTAGCGGAAGGCCGAAAGTGTACGAAGATGCGGACTAAGAAGTATTATTGGATCAAGATTCGTGTCAAACGCAAGAAGAACTTGCACTTACATTAGGAGTGACTCAACAAGCAATTTCACATCGGTTGAAATCATTGGGAATGATTAAAAAACAAGGAAATTGGGTTCCATATGAATTGACACCGAGAAACGTTGAACGCCGATTTACCAAAAATTTGTTCGATTCGTGGATAGCCTCAAAAGATGATGATGATGACCGACGCGGTATCCATATGCTGCCAGAAAGATGGAGAAAAGTAGTGGCAAGCGATGGGCAATACTTCGAATAAAACATGAGGTTCCGTTCTTTCACAATAAATGCCCAATTTTTGATAAAAATGGCGGAAACATATTTGTACACCTAATATATACTTGGCTTTCTAAGAGAATCAAACCAAGCTTTATATTGAACAAAAAAATACATTAACTAACCATTTTTATGAAACGCCATGTTTATAAAAATAGTTAACTAGTATATTTTTATGTTTATCAAATGTTGAAAGGAGACATAAACATTTATTTTATCAAAGTAAAAATTCGTTGCTATTAGAATACTAATATACAGTGGAACATAAACAGTAACTGATAAATACAGTGGAACATAAACAGTAACTGATAAATACAGTGGAACATAAACAGTAACTGATAAATACAGTGGAACATAAACAGTAACTGATAAATACAGTGGAACATAAACAGTAACTGATAAATACAGTGGAACATAAACAGTAACTGATAAATCTTTTGAAACCAATATACTCGGTCATATTTTGATTTATTTCTTATTTTGTTTTATTTATTTTACACATGACAAGAAATATACATAATTTGCGAAAAAAACAACAGGTAATTTAATTTGGACACAATTTTAATGGATCTGGTGTCATCGATGTCATCGAAAAATTTGACAAAAGAGTGTACATCTGTGGAGCTGCAAGAGGTGGACATTTGGCGGTTATTGTTTTTTGTGTTTAAATGTCATACACTATACTTGATAATGACCATTAAAAAGTTTTTTTGAAATCAAAGCAAATTGTGTTTTGTTCAAGAATAAAAAAAAATTTACTTAAAAAACCGCTCAATTTGAAAGACCCTTTATAAATACATATGATAATTTCTCTGGATATGAAGTCTTAAATGATGAAGATACGAGTATTATATATGTTATGATGTGTAACGTGTTACTATTAATGAACCTGCAGTTACTGATGACAGACCAGGAAGAATATGCCCTCATCCAAGAGAAAAATATTCAGTTCAGTTCGAATAACTTAAAGACGAATGTGTTACTATCACAAATCAGAATTCTTACCAAATATATTTTATTCTGAACATGTGCAGATGCGAGGAAGTTCCTAATTTAATTACCACAGTCACCTAGCGTCCTATACCTACACTCAATCATTTAATTACCACAGTCACCTAGCGTCCTATACTTACACTCAATCATTTAATTACCACAGTCACCTAGCGTCCTATACCTACACTCAATTTAATTACCACAGTCACCCAGCGTCCTATACCTACACTCAATTTAATTACCACAGTCACCTAGCGTCCTATACCTACACTCAATTTAATTACCACAGTCACCCAGCGTCCTATACCTACACTCAATTTAATTACCACTGTCACCTAGCGTCCTATACCTACACTCAATTTAATTACCACAGTCACCCAGCGTCCTATACCTACACTCAATTTAATTACCACAGTCACCTAGCGTCCTATACCTACACTCAATTTAATTACCACAGTCACCTAGCGTTCTATACCTACACTCAGTCTGTTGTTTTTTCTTGTATTTTTAATCTGTCAATGATAGTGAATTCGAACCCCGAGTTAGAGCATCCCTGAGGAGAATACTCGATTTATTTGATTTATTTTACACATGACAAGAAATATACATAATTTGCGAAAAAACATAATTTAGTTATTTAATTCGGACACACAATTTTAATGGATCTGGGTTTGTTGCCTTTCATTTGTCGTGTCTCCAGTAAACTAGACTTTTGCCTGTATCACATAGCATGAAAAAATAAATCGATACTTCTTTCCAATTTTTGATTATATAAAACCCCGTTGCACATTCTCATCAACCTAAAAAACAGTGACATTCAATTACATATGTATACATCACGCGAAATCAAACTACTCACACTTCATCAACAGGCCAAAAACATTCACCCCAAAATGTACCGCACATAATCATAAAAATATAAAACAACAAAAAACACCATACTCAAGAGCTCACACAAAGCTTTTCCACAAGTCATTCCTCTTGCAAGCCCAAGTACTCAAACTCCTGTCGCAATAACAACCACGCTCCGATCGACTGCCTAAATTTTGAGTTCTTCCCTTTGCCTTTATTGAATTCGGCACCCCATTGTATGTCATGGGAGCTAAATAGGCATATTGCCTTTGGGCAAAAGTTGTTTTAACTTTAGGGATGGTGAACATTTGATCAGTTGCCATGCATGTCATGTGTCTCTGCTGAGTCTGCATCTTCCCTTCCTCTCGATGATAGTGCCAGAGAATGGATTTGAGATGTAAATTGGCTATGTAGGACCAGATATTAAAAGACATATATTTAGAACAAAACAGCAAAGAATTCTAATTATTACATGATTTCTTTTTAGATTAAATACACATCGGCCACTGTACGATGCACTTAAGGATTCTTTAACTGCGGGAAATTCGGGAGATAAGCATGTAGCAGAGCTGTTTCTGTTTGATTTTGAGCAGAGTGGCATACACCTGGACACTGGCCCTCGGCAGAGGGTAGTCACACTGAATGATTGCATATTGCAAATTGGCCAGAGATTTATGGCTGCCTCCACATCTGCAAGGAATATCCCAAAAGATTTTGTACCTCAAAATTTGAGACAAGCGTAAGTTTATTTAATATTTAACTAAATAACGTATCCTGCCAATGGTCTAATAATTAGTATACGACGAGGCGTATCCAGAAAGTAAATGTACTGAGGCTCTCACGACCGGATGGATTTTATTTTCGACATGTTGGCTACACTTCCGTGTAGCCTGACCCTTCCCCTCCGCAACGAGACCGGTTCGAGGTCAGTACGTTGAGAAGTGTCGACGCGACAACACGTTTCGTGAAAAATGTCAAACCAATCTCCCGCCAAGTGCGAAATTTTGTTAAAAAGGCAAGAGTTTTTGAGGCGCTGCAAACTCCATGGAGATGAATTTCTCCGCTCCATCGTTACTGGAGATGAAACTTGGGTTGCACACCGTAGTACATATGTAAGCTATTTTTCGACATAGTCGCCATTCCTCTCAATGCAGGTGGTGAAGCAGGGTATCAACTTTTTGATGCCTTCCTCGAAGTAGTTTCCCGCCAACCCCTCCGTCCACTTCTCCACCTCCTCCTTTACCTCCTCGTCGGTTGAAAACCTTTTTCCACCCATGTGCAGCTTCAGGGAGGTAAAGAGATAGTAATCTGAAGGTGCTAGGTCAGGGGAATGCGCGGGATGGTTCAGGACATCCCATTTAAACGAGGCGAGCAGTTCCTTCGTGGCGTTGGCCGTGTGTGGTCTGGCATTGTCGTGCAGCAGGCAGACTCCCTTTGTCAGCATGCTTCTTGTTCTGAATCACCCTCTGCAATTATTTTAGGGTCTCACAGTATCTTGTAGAGTTGATGGTCTCCCCTTGAGGCATATATTCAATTAAAATTATGCCTTGACAGTCCCAAAACACGGATGCCATGATTTTCTTGGCTGAAATTGTGGTTTTGAACTTTTTGGCGGAGGGTGAAGAGGTGTGACGCCACTGTTGAGACTGCCTTTTGGTTTCAGGCATGTAGTGTGCAACCCAAGTTTCATCTCCAGTAACGATGGAGCGGAGAAATTCATCTCCATGGAGTTTGCAGCGCCTCAAAAACTCTTGCCTGGCCTCCACTCGATTCAACTTGTGTCGGTCTGTCAGCTGTTTTGGGACCCACCTCGCGGACAGTTTCCGATATCCGAGGGTTTCTGTGATGGTTTCGTGTAGTAGAGATCTGGAGATTTGCGGAAACATCGCAGAAAGTTCATCCACAGTCAATCTGCGATCGTCACGAAGCGCATTTTCGAGTTTTTCCACAATTTCGTCAGTCACAATTGACGGTCTCCCTCTCCTCTGATCATCATGCACAGACATACGACCGTTTTTAAACTCGCAACACCACTTGTACACACTTGTACGATTCATAGCTTTATCACCATATGCAGTTTTCACCTCATTATAAACCTCAACCGGAGGTTTTCCCTTCCAAACGAGATAACGGATGACGCCGCGTATTTCGCACTTGGCGGGAGATTGATTGACATTTTTCACGAAACGTGTTGTAGCGTCGACACTTCTCAACGTACTGACCTCGAACCGGTCTCGTTCCGGAGGGGAAGGGTCAGGCTACACGGAAGTGTAACCAACATGTCGAAAATAAAATCCATCCGGTCGTGAGAGCCTCAGTACACTTACTTTCTGGATACGCCTCGTATTATAAAAAGTTCCCATCCACATACCATATGTCTCAGGTCTGTAAATATGACGTCCTCCAATATCTCCACACGCCCTCCAATATCTGATCAGGACTATCAATCTCTTTATCATTATACCTGTGGTTGGTGTGAAATGGTTTCATATATGGTGCCTATAAAGTTTTAGAAATACAAATAAAAAAAATCATTATTAATTATGTTGAAGAATATGTTTTTTTTAATTTTTATTACAAGTAAACTGTTTTCTCAGGTTTGGCAAGGAAGAAACATTGGTTATATCAGGTCTAAATATGGATTCAAGCGATGAGCGCATCAGAGAATTAGCTTACAGAATCTATTTGGCCCCCGATCCAGTACAGGAAATAGGTTTAAGGAATCTCCTTAGTGCAAGACATGAAATGGCACAGTTGTGTGGATTTCGTAGTTATGCCGATAGGTTTGTACATTTTTAATAATAATGTTTATTGACAACAATAACAATGTAATACATACTAATATAGATTTTAAATTATTAACTGTAGGGACCTATTACCATGTATCACATATAGATTGTTCAGCAAGAAGTCATTTTGAAATAGTGTGATTAACACTCTCTGTATTACACAACTTATGTAGTGGTATTGGTTTTAGAATGCCACACGATTGGTTCGCGCAGAGCGCACGTTTGTATTGTTGTTAAAATACTCGGTGATTAGAAAAACACTACCGTGTCGAAATTAGGAGTGTGATTTTTGTCTAATGTAATGTATAATCAAAAATTTTCGAAAGCTTAGAATGTATTTTGTTATAACTTAAAGTTTCCTAGAATGTTGTATCACTCCATCCACTATTATTTTAAAACTTTATTATTTGGCATTGTAATTATGTTACATTAATATGTTAAATACTGCTGGAGGAAGCCAGGGCCACAATGGGCTGTAGTGCCATTGATTGATTGATTGAATATGTTAAATAATTTTACATTCATTTTATTTTTATGTGCAATCTAATTAACCCTTTGACTGCCGGCAGGTACATGTATGGCGGTACCCAGCACGCCGCGAATTTTACGACAAAAATAAAACCTTCTAAACATATCGTTATTGAAAGTGTAATAAAGTTTATTTATAAAACTTACCAAATAAATGAAGAGCACACCAGTCGTGCAGTCATTTATCCATAATCATAAAATTAATTGTTCATGGTGCAGGGTTGTCACAAAATTTGTCATAGAAAATATGAAAACTAAATTATATGTCAAAAGTAATTGTTTATGTTAGTTTAATATTAAAAGTATACACTTTATAACGTATAAAAAACTCCCCTTTACACTTTATAACGTATAAAAACTTTATAACGTATAAAAAACTCCCCTTTACACTTTATAACGTATAAAAACTTTATAACGTATAAAAAAAATGTACATAAAAATTTGACAACGTGCGATTAGGTTCCGACACTCGTAAGCTTATAAAATAAACTAACAGATTCACAACACAACAGGCACAATAGTAAAATTTAGCACGAAAATACACTGACAAAATGCGAAATAACTATGTCAAACCACTTTTTTTTCTCTCATAAAGTAATTATGATAAAACTTATTCAACAGAAAAAAAAATCAGAAAATTCTACCGCGAAATAAGTTTCAAATATAATATGAACCGCTATACATGGAACACGAAATAAAACTGTACTCTGTAGACGAAAAATTATATACGCAAAACATCGATAGAAATTCGGGGATTCCTAAAAATCCCGGCTAATAAAATATATTACACAACCCTGAGCGCCATCAGTTGTTCCGACGACAAAGCTCTCTTTAATTTATGTTTAAAGTGGTAAAAACAAATTCTGTTTCAATTCTAAGTATGCAAAGATATTCACAATAGATGCCACTATGTGTTCAATATATTTGTACATTTTAAATAATTGATTTTCTTTAGTAAAAGCCCATTTAAAACGGCGCGTCTTAAGACGTAATTTGTGTATGAGCGGCGCTCCGTTCACAGAAAATTATGCGTCTTAAGACGCTTTTGGCAGTTAACCGGTTAAAGCTGACGAACATTTTTACTTTATAATACTTGTACTTATATTTATTTTTAATCTTGAAAAATTCCATTGTTGTTATTTAATGTTTCCTAGAATCTGCCATGCCTAAACAATTAATATGTGAAATAAACTTACTTTCATTTTATTATTATGATTATTACAATTTAAGCTGACACCATTTTTAACTTACAAAACGTGTGTGTTCATTTCAATGTTTGAATATAAAATATTATTTTTATATTTTTTTGCTTTTTCACCTCGTTAAAATAATAAAGTGACGAGTTTTTGTAAACGCACTGTGTTACTCACACTATCGCAAAATGACTCTTCTGGCTGAATGATCGATCTTTGGATCATAAAACGCGCCCCGATTTTAAGTTGATTTTTCTTAGTAAAGGTGTCTTATTGTCAAAAAAATATGTTACTTTTTTTTTGTTTTATAAAAACAATTTTTCATTATGATCAATTGATTCTAGGGCAATCAAAGCTAGTACGATGGAGACAGCCGAGAATGTTAGTAAATTTTTGGACATCCTGTCAGAGAAATTGAAAAGCAGGGCTCAAAAAGATTTTGATCTCATGCTCCAAATGAAACAAGGGGATGACCCAAACGCAAAGGATCTGGGCCCCTGGGACACTCCGTACTTTGGACATAACGCTAAAATGAAATGGCTCAACGTTGCCGGTTTCGAATACACCCCGTACTTCTCCCTAGGAACCTGTATGGATGGATTCAACCTGTTGATGCAATCACTTTATGGAATATCTTTGCAACATGAAGAGTTACAACCAGGTCATTCATTCATTTTAATTATGAGTTTAGTTCAAAATGTTTATTCCAGAATTATGAGTTTAGTTCAAAATGTTTATTCCAGAATTATGAGTTTAGTTCAAAATGTTTATTCCAGAATTATGAGTTTAGTTCAAAATGTTTATTCCAGAAATATTAATTCTCCTTTTGTCCTGAATGCTTCACCGCTCCTCTTTCTTTACGTCGTCCTTTACTGTCCATGCAGTGAGACTATGGAATCAGTTACAAACCAATATAAGACTCGCTCCGTCCTTGGCATGCTTTAACCCTTCCCTTACGGTGATAAAAATAATACGCGTGCTCCGGTGTTGGGTAGTGAGTACGCAATCAAAAATTAGCGATTTTAAATCGGAAAAATAAGAACATTCATAGATAATCCCGTTAATTAATTATAATTGAAGTTAAAAATTACAATAATTGAGATTTATTTGCTGAAAACATTAAAAAACCATCTGAAAACATTAAAAAACGCTCACGGAACGGGCGTACGTCTAACCTATTTGCAAGCCTAGAGGCTACTAGTGGCGCGGAACGTCAGTCACATACCCCGGCGCTTACGCCTTTGCTTGCGACGTTGAGACAATTCAGCTCTTCGCAATTCAGTCTAGTATGCAAGAGTGAGATGCGAATATAGTGTCGCGCTTCCCGCATACTATTCACCTATCGTCAAGACGAGGCACTCGCAGCGTTTAAATGCGAATTTGTTTTCGATCTTTACAAAACACCTCGATGTAGTCGATTAATTCTGATTATTATTAATATTATTTTTTAAATCAATGCGTATATATATTAGGGAGGAATACCTAAAATCTTAACCTTGTATTTATTATATTTATAGAGATATTGATGGTTATTAGAAGCAACGTGTAGAAGATACTCAACACAGGGAAGGAAAGGTTAAGAAGCGACTGAAAAAACTCTTAATTTCTAATCAGTTAAATAACGTGTTTCATTCCTGATTTTTCTTTTCCTTTCCTCTCCACTATCCCTCCCTTTCCTTTTGATTGATGATATCTCACTTTATATGAAAAAGAATGTTCGGGTGATTGTCCGTCTTTGTGGGGTTCGTAGGCATGTGCTCACGTATATCTTTATGGATTTCGTGGGGATGGATAGTCATTTGAATGATTTATGCGACCACGCAACTTGCTTCATTTACTTTTGTCTGGTTGATTGGAAGAGATTGCCGCCTAGCAATAAGCCCGCCAGATTGTATTTGCGATAAAAGTGGTAAATAAATAATAAAATAAAATAAAATGCTTAGAATTTTGGAAGTTTGCGGAATTGTAGATTTAGTAACTTTTAAAGTGATGTTTCATAATAAATTTCATTCCAAATAAGTAAGTGCTAATCAATCAATCAAACACCTTCTTAGTTCCCTGATACCACAAAACATGTGTGGAATCCGCGAGCAAGTCTAAGGCTTCGGCCGGAGAAAGTCTAAGGTCTCGGCCACACAGGTAAGAGCCTCGCTTGGTGCTTGGAGCTACGCTGCGAGCTAGGCAACATATCCTAGCGAACCAACGCACCGCATACTATCGCAATGGCCACGCTACATGACGATTAGTCATCGAGATGTGTTGGTTAATTTTATTGTGTCACCAAGTGATTTTACAAGATGGCGGAAGTTTTAATAACAGCTGTGTATTATAAAAAGGAACCTTTGTGGAACCCATCGAGCAAATTATACAAAAATGTACCTGTAATAAAATCACTTTGGAATGAAGTTGCACAGGAAGTAAATAAAGATAAGGTAAGTTGTAATGAAATTGGTTAGTTTTGAGAGTGGCATCGTTTTGGCATCGTTTGTTGACTCAACCGCTCCCAAATGTCAAATGAATTTGTGCGAAGCACTTTGGTGTGGCCGAGCATAAAGTCACCTAGTCGATTAGTCACGTAGCACCTAGCGAAACACTTTGGTGTGGCCTTAGCCTAAAAGATTTTATTTAGATATCTCCAGTTATGTGAGTGTGGTTTCTTGGGCTAATATGCTAGTAGAATATCTTGGAGCTCTTGTTAAATAGAGCTAACCTGACTCACTTGAAATTTAAATCTTAATGTTTACTAAAGACATTAAATAATATAAATGTGTGTGTACACAGGCGAAGTCTGGTCTCCCGATGTGTATAAACTGGGCGTAGTCCACGAGTCGGAAGGGCTGTTGGGTCACATATATTGTGATTTCTATGAAAGGCCTCACAAACCTCATCAGGACTGCCATTTCACCATACAAGGAGGGAAACTGTTACCGGATGGCACATATCAGGTATCCCTTAAAAACATTCTGTCTGTCGCATAGTAATTAGATTGAGAATCGTAGCTCAAGTCTCTAAAAAGATTGGAGTTAAAGCTGATGATATTCAAGATCCTTAATACTCTGATTCTGCATTGCATAACAAAGCTGCGTGTTGGCAATTGCCATTTTAGCAGATGTAGTATTATATGAGAATGACTGGGTCTACAAGCTCCCTTACACAATGCTTAACTCGAGACAATGTTTAATCGAACATTTATTCTTTTTTTTAAAGCCATTTATTGCCAAAATCATTCCATAACATTAATGTTATCATGTAATTTCTCTAAAAAATGTCCCTGATGTCATTACCCTTCTTCTCACGGCATGAAAAGTCTATTTCATGCCGTAGTGTCAGCCAGACCTAAATATAAACCAAGTTATGAAAGGTCATGATGACCTCTATGGCCAAGCTGTTAAGATGCTGGTCATCCACCCAGGGGTTTTGAGTTCTATTTCAATGGTACCAAAAAAAAAGAAAAGGGTACTCGGTGTAGTTAAACAATTTGTCTGGAAAAATACTTTCACATATTAGATATTTGCGACTGTTTATGCCCATCCACGTTTATGCCCATACACTTTCGTTCAACGATCAGCGAGAATCATGTCGTGGACTTTTTCAATGATTTCCTCGGTAACCACATCTGCCTGGCGTGCTGGGCGATCCTCATCAAAAACGGATGTTCGATCACATTTAAATTCTTGAACAAATATCTAAGTGTTGTGATTGATGGCGAAGGGTCTCCATAAACAGCATCCAATTTCGCTTTTATCTCCTCACACGTTTTCCCATCCAAAAGCAAAAAGCGAATCACTGAACGATACTGCACT
This sequence comes from Odontocerum albicorne, assembly GCA_949825065.1. Classification (NCBI taxonomy): domain Eukaryota; kingdom Metazoa; phylum Arthropoda; class Insecta; order Trichoptera; family Odontoceridae; genus Odontocerum; species Odontocerum albicorne. The sequence continues at coordinate 2,445,536 of OX463839.1, read as the reverse complement.
TTCTCCATTTTAACGAAAACCAAGTTGCACTGCTTACTGCAATGCCTGTCAGATATAAACTAACCTATGAAGTGTTAAATTTGTTTTTGGCATAGTTTAACAGATGGCAGCGCACGATGGTAACAGCAACTTGCCTTAGCAACGCCATCTATCGTCAAACACGGATAGTTATTGAACCGCCGTCGTATAGTGACACTAAAATATGTTATTCTTTAAGAACCCAATAGTGGTGGTGATGCTGTCCCTGGGCAGCGGCAGCTGGGGCGGTCCTGCGCTGCTGTCCCCGGGCTCCGTGGACAACCTGTTCCACGAGATGGGACACGCCATGCACTCTATGCTGGGTCGCACGCGACACCAGCATGTGGCTGGCACCCGCTGCCCGACCGACCTGGCCGAAGTGCCCTCCGTTCTAATGGAGTACTTTGCTGGTGACCCTAGGGTTGGTTTATTTTTATTATTTTCTAGTTCTAACAAAGTTTATTAGAAACGTTGATACGCATAAAAAGAAATATATAAAATTTTGAATCAATAGTTTAAAATATTTTTAAACTATTCTTGGCATGTTAAGTAGGCATAAATGATGGCTGACTTTTCAAAAGCATTATGTTAAAAAAAAAATTGAAAACCTTTGTAAATATATTTGAGCATATTAAATGTTCTAAAAAGTTTATCCCTTTTTTAAAATGCAAATATCATTAGCTCTTTTCTTTTAAAAATATACCTTGAATTATCAATGTAGCTTCCATAATTATTTATGACTTCTTGTCAGTGTTTCGATCCCCTTGTATTCCCTTGTGTTTCGATCCCCTTAATTTTTATAAATTAACCAGTCTGGGTTCGAAAAATTGATGAAGACTAGTTTGAGTTTGAGTTTTTACATCTTGAACCTTTTTTTACTAAACAGTTTGGTATTGAACGAAACAAATGGTATAAAGACCGTCAGCCATAATCGGCTAACTTCGGCTTTGTAGAGCATACTTTCTGTCGCACGATGCGCTAACAGTCCAGTTGATAACGACTGACAAATCACAACGGAACACGTGTATGACTGTCTCTTTCTTAAGCCTGGTGTGTATTACTTACTGCCGTGTACTGTACTTCTTCTACCCAGTGTCATGTCAGATCCCCCAAAGTTGAATATCACCTGAGAGTAGGCATCTTTGTCACCGGCAGCCCGAAAAAGATCCCCAACGCTCCTTAGCCAGTCTAATCGCGTACTAATTGCTAGTTTTTTTAACAAACAAACATTAAAAGAACAATTGCAAATTAAAAATAAACAAAGAAATGAAAAGAAACATTTTCGTCAATGCCTTGGAAAAGGGAGAGATAGGGAAAGAAAAATAAAAGTAGAACAGGGAAAGACAGGCTATGTTTTTTAAAAGAGATCTAATGATTTTTTAACCTTTCTCTTCCTGTGCTAAAAAATCTGCACATTCCGGTGCTTTATATTCAATACACATAAAAAAATGAGTGATTTAAAATTGGAAAATTAAGAATATTCATAGCCAATCGCTTAAATTAATTAAATTTGAAGTCAAAAGTGATAATAATTGAAGTTTAATTGCTGAAAACATGAAAAAACATCGGCCGACGTTCACAAAACGGGCGAAACAACCACCTCGAACGAAAGCCCGCGTGCTACTGAGCAAGAGAAGCGAGCGAACTGAGATTCTATTTCTTGCGTTTTCATATACCGAAGTAGAGTGAGACGTGAATAGCGTCGCTTCCTCACCCATAGCGGTTTTTTAGAATTAATATACCTACGTCACACACTGGCACATGTTTGATTGTATTGGTGAATTTATTCCCGATTTTCACAAAATATCTATAATGTATAAGTGTAAATTATTATTAATATTATTTTTTCATTCAATGCGTAAATGTATTACGGAAGAATACCTAAAATCTGAACCCAGTATTTATTATATTTATAGAGATATTAAAGTTTTTAGAAGCAATGTGTACTAGTTACACATCACAGGGAAGGATGGGTTAAGCAAACCAATGAAGGTGCAAGACTTGCAGCAGCTTGTAGCTGGTTCTTGAGTCCAAATGACATTGACAATAAAGAAGTTACTACAAATTATTGTAGTTTATGAACAAATATATACATACTTGAGTGAATTTTTGAACCTGGATGATGAAACAATTTTTTTTTTTATCCACTTTGCACGGATTTCTCCTGTTACACAAAGAGGGTAAGATTGATAAACTGGGGATAGTTCTTGTATTTCTAAGTACTTTCTATAATCCAACAGGTACTGAAGTTATTCGCAAAGCATTTCCAAACTCAACAGCCCATGCCAGACAAAATGCTTCAGAGACTTTGTGCTTCGAAGCACGTGTTCGGCCCTAGTGACATGCAGCAACAGGTATAGTAGACTTTCCTATCACGACACAATCTTTCGCCTCTTCTACATCCATACACCTCATACAACTCCTACGATTTCTCTGACGTTTTACATTTCCTTCTTTCAAAATATTATTCAATTGATCCAACGATGATGACCTCTGTTGTCTAGTTGGTAAGATGAATGACTTCTTACCCGAGGGTTGCAAGTTCAATTCCCATTGCAACCCAGAAAGAAGGATTGTAGTAAGGATTTCACTCAAGACGTGTTTTACACCTTTCTGGTTCGTTGGAAGAGATTGTCAAATGGTAATAAGCCTGCCAGGTTGTACTTTATATTAGGTCCTTACATATGAAATTGGCGTTTTGCCGTACTGGCAACTTTGATCTCAAATATCTTCTCTTTGGTTAGGAATTCCAAATTAAAATTTATACAGCTATTTACTCAAGTATTTGTGTTTCGAAAATTATAATTCATTTGTTTTTTCCTCAATTGTTTTTTTTCTTTGCGTCACTCAGTTTACAAAATGAAAAACTTGAAATATCGCGTTATTTACGAGTACGAGTTCCACCGTGGCACCAGTGCTGCAGAAACGGCTCGAAGGATTAATGATGTGTATGGCGACAGTGCCGCAAAAGAAAACACAGTGCGTTTTTGGTTCCAACGTTTTCGTTCTGGAAATTTCGACCTGCAGAAAAAGCCCCGTGGACGGCCGGAGACCAAAGTTGATAATGAAGAATTGAAGGCTATTGTGGAAGCGGATCCATCGCAAACCACGTCCGAGTTAGCTGCAGGCTGCGGTGTTAGTGATAAAACTGTTTTAATCCACTTGAAGCAAATTGGGAAGGTGAAAAAGCTTGAAAGGTGGGTACCTCACGAATTGAGTGAAGCAAATCAACAAACGCGCGTTGACTGCTGCGTTGCATTACTCAACCGGCACAATAATGAAGGGATTTTGAATCGAATCATTACCTGTGATGAAAAGTGGATCCTGTATGATAATCGGAAGCGCTCATCGCAATGGCTGAACCCTGCCGAACCAGACAAACCATGCCCCAAGCGAAAATTGACTCCAAAAAAGTTACTTGTGAGCGTTTGGTGGACTAGTGCTGGTGTCGTTCACTACAGCTTTCTTAAATCTGGCCAGACGATTACGGCAGATGTCTATTGTCAGCAACTGCAAACCATGATGGAAAAGCAAGCTGCTAAACAACCGAGGCTGGTTAATCGCTCTAGGCCACTGCTGCTTCATGATAACGCTAGACCACACACTGCACAACAGACGGCTACCAAATTAGAAGAGCTTCAATTGGAATGTCTAAGACATCCACCGTACTCTCCGGACCTTGCCCCAACAGATTACTATTTTTTTCGAAATTTGGATAACTTCTTGCAAGGGAAAAAATTCAACTCCGATGGGGCAGTCCAAACCGACTTCAAAGATTTTATTGATTCCCGTCCGAATGGTTTTTTTAGTAAAGGCATCTATGAACTACCTATGAGATGGCAAAAGTGCATAGATAGCAATGGTACATACTTTGATTAAATAAATATATTATATTAAAAAAAAATCAACTTTATGTTCCTCCCAAACAAAACGCCAATTTCATATGTAAGGACCTAATATTAGGTGTTAACATAAGTTGTGTCCGTTTTTTTTTCAAATTGAAAAATGAGCACCAAAAGTAAAACAAAATGATAAAAGTTATACGTCATTCGAAAGATATTGTGTTTACTTTTATGTTACATATACGAGGCATATCCAGAAAGTAAGTGTACTAAATTATTGTAGCTTACAATTTTTTTTATTTAAACAAAAAAATTACGTGGTTACCGTAGTACATATGCAAGCTATTTTTCGACATAGTCGCCATTCCTCTCAATGCAGGTGGAGAAGCGGGGTATCAACTTTTTGATGCCTTCCTCGAAGTAGTTTCCCGCCAACCCCTCCATCCACTTCTCCACCTCCTTTATCTCCTCGTCGGTTGAAAACCTTTTTCCACCCATGTGCAGCTTCAGGGAGGTAAAGAGATAGTAATCTGAAGGTGCTAGGTCAGGGGAATGCGCGGGATGGTTCAGGACATCCCATTCAAACGAGGCGAGCAGTTCCGTCGGACATTGTCGTGCAACAGGCAGACTCCCTTTGTCAGCATGCCTCTCCTCTTGTTCTGAATCGCCCTCCGCAATTTTTTTAGGGTCTCACAGTAACTTGCAGAGTTGATGGTCTCCCCTTGAGGCATATATTCAATTAAAATTATGCCTTGACAGTCCCAAAACACGTATGCCATGATTTTCTTGGCTGAAATTGTGGTTTTGAACTTTTTGGCGGAGGGTGAAGAGGTGTGACGCCACTGCTTTTTGGTTTCAGGCGTGTAGTGTGCAATCCAAGTTTCATCTCCAGTAACGATGGAGCGGAGAAATTCATCTCCATGGAGTTTGCAGCGCCTCAAAAACTCTTGCCCGGCCGCCACTCGATTCAACTTGGCGGGAAATGGGGTTGACATTTTTCACGAAACGTGTTGTCGCGTCGACACTTCTCAACGTACTGACCTCAAACCGGTCTCGTTGCGGAGAGGAAGAGTCAGGCTACACGGAAGTGTAGCCAACATGTCGAAAATAAAATCCATCCGGTCGTGAGAGCCTCAGTACACTGACTTTCTGGATACGCCTCGTATTATTTTATTTGATTACAAACCTTCAAAATGGAATGCCAAGTAGACAAAAGTGAGCATTTTCGACACCTCCTTCTGTTCGCGTTCAATCGAGGGAATAAAGCTGCCAAAGCTGCTTGCGATATTTGCGAAGTGTACTGTGAAGATGCTGTGAATAAAAAGACAACTCATCGGTGGTTTTTGCGTTTCAAAGACGGTAATTTCGACCTGAAAGACATGGAGCGAGCCCTTCAAACCACCGTAGAATTGGCTAGAACAATTGACAAACCAGCAGAAATTGTCGAACGTTGATAATGCTCACTTTCGTCTACTTGTCATTCCATTTTGAAGGCTTGTAATCAAATAAAATAATATATGTAACGTAAAAGCAAACACAATATCTTGTAGAGCAGAATGTTTTATTTCGAATGACGTATAACCTTTACCATTTTGTTTTACTTTTGGTGCTCAGTTTTAAATTGGAAAAAAATGGACACAACTTATGTTAACACCCAATACAATGAAAGTGTAATACAATACAATACAACCATACTTTTCTTAGACTTCCTCTACACACCTTCCACTCACATTTGCTCTATATATTTGTTTTTTTTTTTTTTAGATTTTCTTCATTCATTCATTCTACATGTCCAAACCATCTCAGAGTGCTCTTCTTGATCTTACTTAATACATCAGCCTTAAGTTCACATTCACCCCTAATCACTTCATTCTGTATTTTGTCATGAATTGTCACCTTCAGTGCATGAATTTCTACAGCATTTATTCGACTTCCTTCAGTTTTTTTTCACATCCACGTTTTACTCCCATACATCAAAGTTGGTACTAAAATAACTATTGTGGACTATCATCTTAGCTGATTTCGATACTCTCTGGTTTAAGTATATATATTTTATTGCCCCATTGATTTTGTTTCCTATCGCTACATGCCACTCAATTATCCCTCGTAACTCTTCTATCATCAGTGAAAATACTACCCTTTTTCTTCTTCAACTTTCTGTAGACTCAAGAGTCTGTTATTACAGGATTATCCTCTTGTAATGCTGAGCTCCAGCTATCTCTCCATCGTTTCGGGGGTCTCCCTGGTGGACGCCGTTCATCCGGTACCCCATGCAGAGCTATGTATGGAATTCTTGTGGAATTCATTTTCTGTACATGTTGGTACCAGTATCGTCGACGCTGTCGTCTCCATCTGACCACATCTTGGACCTCACAGACTTCTCGGATTGTGGTGTTCCTTATACGATCACGTAAAGTCTTCCCAGCAATAGCACGTACAGTTCTCATTTATGTTGTTAAAGATTAGATTACAGACAAATTAAAGAAAAAGCATTAGAATACAACAAACCAGAGCCTATCTCTGTTTAGTAAAATACTACCCAAAAAGCAGAATTCCTCAACTTACTCTAATATTTTAACTTTCACACTTTTCTTTCACCATTACTATGGATTTTGCAACATTAATTCTCAGATCTTTCTCTTAGTGTCTCTCATACAATTTACTTATCAAACTCAGCAATACATCCTCACTCTCCGTCAACACTACCGTGTCATCAGCGTACAGCAATTCGTATACATTCCCATTCAAAAATTGTAAGCCACCCATTGACATCTGTAATTCCTTTAGTATTCAACATTCTGTAAATAAGCCCGCTCTTAGACTGGATCGAAAGCTACATTAAAAACCGAATACTTACTGTCAAAATCGATAGTTGTCTTTCATATCCCTTCACAACTACAAGCGGTGTACCCCAAGGATCGCATCTAGGACCAATATTATTTCTCCTATTCGTTAATGATATAGTTGACACACTTAGTGACGTAGAGATTTTACTTTTTGCTTATGATTTAAAAATGTTCAAAGTCATAAATAATACTGCTGATTGCCTTAAATTACAAAAAAACTTAAATAAATTACAACAATGGTGTACCACAAATAAACTGCACTTAAACCTGAGTAAATGTGAGTACATTAGTTTTTATAGAAATAAAAATCCAATTAATCACGAGTATTCGCTAAATCAATATATATATTAAAACGTGTAGCTTCTATAAGGGACTTAGGAATTATATTTGATGAAAAACTTTCATTTATAGAACATGTGAACAAAATCACTCGGGAGAGCTCAAAAATCTTAGGATTTGTACTAAGAACTGCCCAACATTTCTCGGATTTACGAACATTAAAACTGCTGTACTGCTCTTTAGTACGTAGTCGCCTTGACTACAACTCATCAATATGGTCTCCTCATTACGCCGCCCATGCACTAATTTTAGAACGTGTACAAAACAAATTTCTAAGATTCGTAAATTTAAAACTTGGAATACCGCATGAAGAAATAAATTATCCCAACTTATTAAATGCAGTGAAACTCTTGAAGCTGTGTGACAGAAGAAAAACAGCCGATATAGTACTGCTATACAAAATCATTCACTCAGTGATTGATGCACCTCACTTACTCGCGAGTATTTCATTTCGTATTCCCACTAGATCCACAAGACAGCTCAATCCCTTTTATACCGAAAATTGTTATACTAATTATAAAATCAACTCCTCTATAATTCGTATGCAAAGACTTGGAAACGAGTTTTGCAACAATTTAGATATTTTGAATATAAGTATATATAGTATTCGCCAGAATATTACAACAATATTTAGAAATAGCTACTAACTTTGTGCTCTCCTTTATTAATATAAATAACGTAATACAAACCAAATATTAAGGACAATATTTTGCCTCTGGAGTTGAGTAACCCTGCATCAGCACGTGTGAAGCTTTTAATTCTGCAAAGCAACTTGCATCTCGTTCCACTAATGAGGCCATGTGTTTTCTATATCTCAATATATATCCATAAAATTCCCACAAAATTCTCAAAGATTATTAAATAATTTTAAAACGATGATTGTAATTTATTCTACTGCTTTTTGTATCTTCATGTTAGTTTAAGATAAAGTTGTATTATTTGTCAATAATTTTAAGTAATTTATAACCTGTTACATGTTCATTTGTATATAAAGACACTGTTGTGTCGTTAATTAAATAAATAAATACAGATCAATCCGTATACATTCCCATTTAAAAATTGTAAGCCACCCATTGACATCTGTAATTCCTTTAGTATTCAACATTCCGTAAATAAACAACCAGGGTGATAACGCACATTCTTGCTTTACACATTTTGAAATACTAAACCACTCAGTCGAAGCATCATTCACTCTAACGCATTCAATTTTGATTAACATAAATATATACCATAGATTTCATCTATTTATTTTATACCTACAGGTGTTCTATTCAGTTTTGGACCAAAGATATCACGGGGAAAACTTTTCGGAAGATGTTTCTACAACTGAAATCCTTAAAGAAGTACAAAATCAGTATTTTGGTCTTCCCTATGTGGATAATACGGTATGTTATGACTTTTTTCTAAATACAATTTGTGGGTTTTCTTGTTTTTTTTTCCTAAAAAAAAATTTATCATGGAGAATATCGATGGCCTAGCGCACAAATGTGTTAAGTGCAAGATTGCTCAGTAAATAAATGCAATCTTAAAGTTTACTTCAGAATGCCGATTATTGATTAAAACAATTGCATCCATATTAATATCCATTATCGTAATTTATAGTGTTCTGAACAGATATAAAATAAAAAAAGACTTAGTTTATTTTTGTTTATAATGCTTTTTAAGATTGCATTTACTAATTGAGCACTCTTGCACTTAACACATTTGTGCGCTAGGCCATCGATATTATCTCTTAAGCTACGGTTTGCTAAGAAAACAGGTTCGTTATATAGCGCACGTTAGACGTGATGCAGGCGCGCCGCCAGACGGCAGAAATGAGAACCCACAACTGTCAGTTGAAAATTTTATTTCACATATTTTGTTCCAACTGAACTTTTCTATAGTCTTTGCTCTTCACATTATATAAAGCTTCACTATTTCTTACAAAATCAATCAATATTTCGTCATTTTTGCTGATCCAAATTACGTTTGCACTCATTTTTTATTTTCATGCAAATGGCAGCATTGCTATTTGCGCCGTCATGCAAATGGCAGCATTGCTATTTGACATTTAGTGACGAACTTTTACTGTATTTGGATTATATTAGGTACACTACTTGTAGGCATTGCTTAACAACACTGTAAATATGTTTTCGTGACTTGATAAAAAATAAAACTTTTCAGGCATGGCAACATCGCTTCAGTCACCTGGTGGGTTATGGTGCCAAGTATTATTCTTATCTAATATCCCGAGCCGTGGCCTGGAGCACTTGGAGGAACGGCTTCATATCTGACCCCCTGTCCAGGGCAGCGGGAGAAAGGTTCAGAAATGGAATCCTCAAGCACGGCGGTTCCAAACCTCCGCAGAGTTTATTGTCCGAATATTTGGCTCCGCAGAAAATAACCCCAGAATCTCTAGCCCAGGCTCTTGCTGATGAATTGGATTATCACAAAGATCATATTGACCTATTTAAAACGGTTTGTGAAAAACAATCTATCAACAATTAAGACTGATTTATTTTATTGAATGGAAAATCTCTCCGTAAGGCCCTGGAAGGCTGGCCAAAAGATTGAGGAACAATAGATATCATGTTAGTAAAGAGAGGCAATATTCTCAAGAACAAACTCTATGTCTTAATTAAGAGGACAAGAAAAGTTTAAGTTACCTGGATTATATTTTAATTAAAAAATGTATATAAAACACTATTTATTTCCTATAAAAATATAAATATTTGATTTTTTATTTTTTTTATATTTTATACAGGATTAACCCAATTACATTAAATATCAAGAAAAAAATTAATTATTAAGTAATTACTCATGCTTCCCTGCGAAGTGATTCAGTTATACCTTCTTCTTCTTCCTAGTGTCATGTCAGGTCCCCCCAACGTTGACTATCAGCAACAGCAGCAATCTGCCTAAAAAGATTCCCAAGACAAGGAGCATTGGGAATCTTTTTAGGCAGCCCTAAAAAGATTCCCAATGCTCTTATAGCAGTTTAACTACGTATATTGCGGAACCAGGAGATTTGCCTCCTGCCAACACCTCTACGACCCTCTATTTTGCCTTGGATGATCAGGTGTAGCAATTTGTACTTTGCTCCTCTAAGTACGAGGGTCATCCAGAAACTAAGGTTACAAGGTTGCCTGAGGCCGGAGGAAATTTTTTATTTCAAAGTTGGTGCACCTGGCATATAGGGGGGATCCTAACGGTCAGTTTGTTTGGTCCCGCATGTTTGTCGGCCATTTTGTTAAGTCACAGTAAATTCTTCCGATGGAGAGGTCGTCGTGCGCTTCCACCAACTCTCGTCTGTGTGAGACTTTGCAGAACAATACCGCCGCGAATATCCATCAGAAGCTCGTGGAAGTTTATGGTAGTGATGTGATGAGTCGACAACATGTCACGAAGTGGGTTAGGTTGTTCAGAGAAGGCCATACTGATACTCACGACGAGGCCAGGCAGTGATTTCTGACGAATTTGTGCAAAAATTGAAGAACAAGTGTGAAATGACCGCCGTGTGACGCTTGACGACCTTCACGAAGAATTTCCTGACATTTCTCGAAGTCTCTTTGGTAATATTGTGTCAGAAAAACTTGGTTACAAGAAGTTGTGTGCGAGATGGGTGCCCAGAATGCTCACACCGGAGCACCGTCAAAATCGCGTGATCGCCGCGTGTGAATTTTTGGATCGTTTCGCACAGGAGGGAGAAGCTTTTCTGGACTCGATCTTGACGGGGGATGAGACGTGGGTGTGTCACTACACCCCAACAATTTTCCAACGATCAGGAGATCGAAGAAGCTGTGAAGAAGTGGCTAAAAGAGCTGGCGGCGGAGGTCTATGACACTGGCATACAAAAGCTGGTGCCCCGACTACAGAAATGTCTCGATCTCGACGGCGATTACGTTGAAAAATCGCTTAATATATTTGTGAAGTATCCTGTGAATTTCAATTAAATACAAGCATTTTTCAATCCTAAATAAATGTTGTAACCTTATTTTCTGGATGACCCTCGTACATGGCCCAAATGTCCTAGGACACCTTTCGGATTAAGAATAATGTGTTAAAAACCATTTGTGAATTTTAGTTAATATTGGGAAATGAAAATTTTCAAATCACTTGAAAACAACCCTATTTAGGTTTTTTTTTTAATTAATGATTTTATATGAACACTACACCTAAAGGTGAATGTGTAACTATCACATATCAGAATATCTACAAAGGTTTCTTTGTAGTTTGTCTTCTCTTGGTGAGGAAGTTTTCTTGCTAAGTATGTTTTTCTAAACATATGTAGATGCGGGAAGAATCTAATCTAATGTGTGTGGTGTGTCGCCACTGGAGGAGTCCCTTTAAGCAGTTCCTTCGTCATTATGTGAAATTGCGCTCAAAAAAATTAAGATTTCGATCTTCTTGTGTAAATCACACTGGATAGGGACTTATTTGTTCCCCCATAACAGCGTGGGTGGAGTCAACTTTTTGATGCCTTCCTCGAAGTAGTTTCCCGCCAACCCCTCCGTCCACTTCTCGACCTCTCCCTTTATCTCCTCGTCGGTTGAAAACCTTTTTCCACCCATGTGCAGCTTCAGGGAGGTAAAGAGATAGTAATCTGAAGGTGCTAGGTCAGGGGAATGCGCGGGATGGTTCAGGACATCCCATTTAAACGAGGAGCAGTTCCGTCTGGCATTGTCGTGCAACAGGCAGACTCCCTTTGTCAGCATGCCTCTCCTCTTGTTCTGAATCACCCTCCGCAATTTTTTTTGGGTCTCACAGTATCTTGCAGAGTTGATGGTCTCCCCTTGAGGCATATATTCAAATTATGCCTTGACAGTCCCAAAACACGGATGCCATGATTTTCTTGGCTGAAATTGTGGTTTTGAACTTTTTGGCGGAGGGTGAAGAGGTGTGACGTGACCGTTTTTAAACTCGCGACACTACTTGTACACACTCGTACGATTCATAGCTTTATCACCATATGCAGTTTTCACCTCATTATAAACCTCAACCGGAGGTTTTTTCTTCCAAACGAGATAACGGATGACGCCGCGTATTTCGCACTTGGCGGGAGATTGGATTGAAATTTTTCACGAAACGTGTTGTCGCGTCGACACTTCTCAACGTACTGACCTCGAACCGGTCTCGTTGCGGAGGGGAAGGGTCAGGCTACACGGAAGTGTAGCCAACATGTCGAAAATAAAATCCATCCGGTCGTCAGAGCCTCAGTACACTTACTTTCTGGATACGCCTCGTAAATAAATTGTTTGTTTAGCTGTCATCAAAATGTGTTGTACGTGTATTATTTATAGTTAAGGCATTAACATTGTGGAGGTTTAAAGACATTGTAATTTGTTTTATCAAACACTGTTTATTCCACTTTATGTAACGGTACAACCTTATCGGTTTCAAGGTTTTCACCTCATCATCAGTCTTACTTGTGCTCTCCTGATGATGAGGTGAAAACCTTAAAACTGGTAGGGTTATATGGTTACATAAAATGGAATAAACAGTGTTTGATAAAACAAATTACAACGTGTTGTATTATTTGTCAGTAACCACTTATATAGATTTATAAAAAAAAACTATTTTATTATAAGTTAAGGCATTAATACTGAGGTTTAAAAACATTGTAATTTGTTTAGTAAAGCACTGTTTTTTCCACTTAAGGAAATGGTATGACCGTACTAGTTTCAAGGTTTTCACTTTATCATCAAGGGAGCACAAACACAATTCTAGTCTTGTGATAATCTTGAAACCGGTTGGGGTTAAATAATAATAATAAAAGTACAATTTATATAGTATCTTTTAGAGAGCAAATTCTCCTCAAGGGCGGTCTAACTCAGGATTTGAACCCACTCAAATTTTGATAGGAACTATCAAAAAGGATTGTTTTTAAGAACTTCCTAAAGCTACACATGTCACCCATATCTTTGACACTAGGAGGCAGACCATTCCACGCTACAGGATCAGCAATCGCAAAAGCTCTATCATAATACACCACCCTATTTGGATTGATTTGGAACAACCAATTTATTAGATGAAAAAGAAATTGACCTCAAAGTTCTACTCCTCTCCGAAGGAACATCCCTCAGACACAGATTCGAAAGATACAATGGAGACATCCCATTAAGGGACTTGAATACAAAGAGACAAAGTGTGAAATCAATCCGTTTGGGACACTTAAGTGTAGACTTTTTAGAAGTGGACTTATATGACAATATTTATGACTACCATATATCAACGTAGCGGCTGCATTGAAAACATACTGGAGTCTAGAAAGTTGTAGAACCAAACAAATAAATATATCATTATTTTATGTGGAAAAAAGTGTTTTATTAAAAAAATTACAAATACGTAAGAATAGAACATCTAGGAATACGTAGAAACCTTCTATAGCTCTATTTACACAGTTTTCAATTACGCATTTTTTTTTCTGGAACCGATTGCTTTTAACCTGTTCACCGCGTTAAAAATCAAATTCCACGAATCCTGTGCGCGGCACAATTTCAGCGTTTTTTAATTTCTAAGTTTAAACACATATTTTGTTTAGAACCACTGATATTTGATTACAACACCAAGTAAATATGACACTTAAGTAATTTTCTAATAATAAATAATAGTCATTACTCTTAAGGAGACTCATTAAATAAAGGAGATAAACTAAACATTACGTAAAATAAACAAAGGAATGCTACGATCAAATCAATGCTTCATGACACTCACCCAATCAAATGCATATAGCACTAGTAATGTTTATTTACGTAAGAGAGACTTAGTAATGTTTATTTACGTAAGAGAGACTCATCGCAGGACTCGATCCGCGCGACAGGTCGTTAATGCTGGAAATATTGAGAAACCAAAAAAATTCGGCGCTCTGTTTATTCAACAATATCTCATAAACTAATATATTATTTGACAAGGTTTTCAGAGATGTCGCTAGAATAAAGATTATTTTAAATTTTAGTTCAATTTTTATTCCGGTTTTGTGTCATTTTTTTTAAGTATTTGTGATTTGAAACTTGGATTGTCGTCAGATCACAGGCGTTTGTGCTCCCCGCGGGGAACACGTTAAATAAAAAAATTATTTTAAAGGATTGACATAGTGAATAAAGGTTTATAAAACGCTTAATTGTTTCAGACATTTATTTATAAGAATAAAACAATACCTCCTTTTACATATCATTTTTTAAAGCTAATTAAGAAGCCATTTATGTACAGATCTACTATTGAAGCCCATAGAATCACGAAACCAGATGATTTAAAATCAAAAAGTAGTTGTTTCACAAATTATATTATAGAAAAAATGTATTTAAATTAAATTAAACATTTTCTATAATTTTTGACGTGACTCAGTGGTAACTCGTTGAAATCCTCATTAACTGAACCGTCGTTATATTATATAAATAATCATACACTGAATTTAACTTAAAAATAAAGTAACATAATCTATGTACGTGTTGTATCTGAAAAAGTCCAAATTGAAAAAAGAAAATACGGTTTCATTCAACGGAACCCCCTTCCGAGTACGTGTTTTATATAAAAAAAATTGTCACTGTTTTTCTTTGAGTATCTAACAGGCGATTTAATAAGTCAAAATGGATTTTATCAATGTTTTTTTTTTGCGGATGTAGTGTTCCAGATTAAAAGGGTTCATTGAATTTTACAATAGTGACTACATTCCCCTACACAATAAAATCATAAATAATTGAGAAAGTCTCGAGGGAATTTGCATATTTTCTCACGTGTGAACCAGTCACTTGTATAAAAAAAATATGAATAGCTGCGATAACACTTCAAAGAAATTAAAAAAAAAAATGGTATTAAATTATGATATCTAAAACATTTTACAGAAAAGTATAATTGAATAATCTATATCTAATCAAATAGGTTCTAAAGTCAACACAATTATTAAGTGTAGCGAAACAATTATGCTCAAAATCAAATCTGCAATAAATGTAATGTTTTTTTTTTTATAAAGCTCAATTTTTAACTTCAATGAAATATCACGGACACGATTAAGAATATGTATTTTACGTAATGTCCATCTCCAAGAATATAGTCACCATTGTTAGAATTTTCACTATTTCACTGGTTTAGGCAACATAGTTATATTGGTTGGAGTTATCCTTGTCACGCTCCATGTAGTCACGGTCTATGAGTGACTCTATCCTCTTTTTCAAATCCGAAGGCTGAAATAAAAAAAAAAAAGCATATTTAGCATATAAACAAATATTTTAGACATAATTTTACCTTTACGTTACAGGCACAAAACTCATAATCGTCGTGTTGGCAATACCGTTTCATACAAAGAGATAATAATAAATTACAACACCACATCCTCGCTTGGACCGTGAAGTTTTACAAAAGCCAACAAAATCACAGCAATCCCTTAGTCGCTGCCCTGGGGGCTTACGAGAGTAAATCCGACCTACCCTTCCGTTATAAGCACAAGCTCCCGAAGCATTATCTGTTGCCTGACTAGTCCAGCTTCAGTATTAGCTGGGACGACCAAGGTCTGAGTGAATGTGATGGAATACAAGTAGCCTGAACGAGTGGACTTGTTTTAGCTAAATAATTATTGTAAGAATTGTTATCTAGTTATAAGTAGTATGTATGTGTTAATTATTTCTAAGAAATCATATATAAAAATTACAAAAAAATAAAAATAAAATGACATGTAGGAAAATAGGATTAAGTAAGTTTATAAATAATAATATATAAATAAGATTAGTTAAGTAATAAATGTGTATATAGGTAAAGCCTTGACAAATATTTGTACAATATATTACTTTGTTTAATCAAAAATTAAAAAAAAAGATAATAATAACCTTGCTGACAAATCTAAATCAGACAAAAATATTTATTTTTAGTACCATTGGGAATAGAGCCCGAAATTCCCGGATGGAAGACAAACTTTATACCAACTAAGTCATAGAAATAGATTTCTTTGACAATATTTCTTGTTTGCAGCTCTGTGAAATTACCAAAATTTGTCTATGCAAACTGATCCTGGGTTCTTTCTAGCTGATTTACCTCCCAACCTTATTTCAACTTTACATAAGCTTTTAAAGTGCTACATAGCAATAAAAAAATAGCAGTTAGTTTACCTATTAAAAAGTAGCAGAGGATTGAATCTGTCGATTATCTTGGGCTTCCATTTAATTGGAACTTAAGTTTTAAATTGTCTAGAGTCTAGACTCTAGACTGTATGCTTGCTAAAATGCAACAGTTTATAACCATGCACAGACATCGACAATCTCCTTTCATAGCGACAGATTGTTTATAATAGATATGGACAAACGATTGATCGTAGACATTTGGATGGTCGATCATTGAAATTTATAATAGATATGCCAAAGTAAAAGAGTAAGGCCTCGGCCACATAGGTAGGAGCCTCGCTTGGTGCTTAGAGCTACGCTGCGAGCTAGGTGACATATCCTAGCGAACCAACGCACCGCATACTATCGCAATGGCCACACTGCACCCTTCGCGTCACGCTACATTTTGATTAGTCACCTAGTGAGTCTTCTAGTGAACAGACATGTTGATTAATTTTATTGTGTCACCAAGTGATTTTACACGATGGCGGAAGTTTTAATAACAGTTGTGTATAAAAGGGAGTCTTTGTGGAACCCATCGAGCAAATTATACAAAAATGTACCTGTAATAAAATCACTTTGGAATGAAATTCCACAGGAAGAAAATAAAGTTGCAATGAAATTGGTTAGTTCTGAGAGTGGCATCGTTTGTTGACTCAACCGTTACCAAGTGTCAAATGAATTTGTGCGAAGCACTTTGGTGTGGCCTTAGCCTAAAAGAAATACTGATTCTGTATAGATAGATCCGTGTGAAATGTAGACTACAGTAACTAATCGTGTAATTGTTTATCCATCTTAATCTCCGGTAGGTCTCGGTCCATTTGGTTATTATGACTGAAAGTTGGCAGATGAGGAAGCGACGTCTATTTTAATTTCGCTATTAAATTGCAAACCGGCCGAGGTAGAGTGTTACCTGTTAATGTAACACAATATTTGCTGCTACATATTTCTTTTGTACTTTCTCTAAAATTTTAGGGTAACAAATCCCCCACGGGCTATACACCAATGCTCCAGATTCCAGCTTGAAAGGTTGCCCACCTCTATACTCTACAATATCACTGATTGAAAGAATTACCTTGACAGGGAACTTGAGTTGATTATAGAGTTCCGATATGAGCAGGTTGTGAGACAGGGTCTTGCGCATCTTCATAATACGGACAATGGCCGCGTCTATCTGGTACTGCCGGTCTTGGTACACACGCTCCTCTGTTGCTTTTTGCTCTTCATTCTGTAAAAATTATCAATCCAAAATATATTTATTTTCATCAACAAATCTATTTAAAACTATGTTGTTTATAGTTAAGGCATTAACGTTGTGGAGGTTTAAAGACATTGTAATTTATTTTTATCAAACACTGTTTATTCCACTTTTTTTGTGATGGTATAACCCTACCGGTTTCAAGGCTTTCACCTCATCTTCAGGGGAGCGCAAACAAGACTAAATGCTGTTCGAACTGGTACCGATATACACGCTTCAACGGTTGGGGGCTGAGGGATGAGGGAGGCATGGGACAATTTCGGCCAAGAGCGGAGAGATTTTTGGGAAATAACTGTTCAACAGATGTTCGGATCGGTGTACTGACTTATAAATTTCCAGGGCCTCTAATCTGTCCAATTTATTTCCGTTACTACTGATATGTAAGAATTTGGCATCATCGATAGAAAAAGTATGGTTTTCACGGTGACAATGATAAGCCATTTCCTGCCTACCCCGACAGGGAAATGACGTGAGGGTATTGTATGAATGGACAAAAGGCATTCTACAATATCGCCACTAGGAATTTTAAATAGCTCACGTGTTGAGCAGCACAAATGTGTGATTAACAAAAGCAAAATGTTACAGAAACTAAGATGAATGATTTTTATATATAATCATAAATGATTTTTAACTAAAGGATAGGGTGGAAGCGAGAGACCACCTTCCACATAGCTCTCAAAGTGAAACGATGGGTTTTAATGCCGAGAATTTGACAATCCATGGTT
This sequence comes from Odontocerum albicorne, assembly GCA_949825065.1. Classification (NCBI taxonomy): domain Eukaryota; kingdom Metazoa; phylum Arthropoda; class Insecta; order Trichoptera; family Odontoceridae; genus Odontocerum; species Odontocerum albicorne. The sequence continues at coordinate 2,427,440 of OX463839.1, read as the reverse complement.
AAAATACATGGAATGTTAGAGACTAAATGGATCCAACTCCAATTTATTGAGCTACAGCCAAGAAGTTGAAAGATTGGAAAAGGTTGAAAAGTAATTTTTGATCTGTCAATAATAGTGGATTGGAATCTCGAGTAAGAGTGCCCTTGAGGAGAATATGCTCTCTAAACAGCACTTTATAAATTTTCCTTTTAGTATCATTATTATTATTATTGAAGAAGCTTTTTAATGATTTAAACTTTTTAGAACACGCTATTCAATATATTTTTATAAAACATTATTTTTCCGTATAATATATCTTGCATTAACATGGTCAGTGTTGAAAACACCCTGTTCATATTAACCCTTCCTTCCCTGTGATGTGTAACTAGTACATTGCTTCTAAAAACTTTAATATCTCTATAAATATAATAAATACCGGTTTCAGATTTTAGGTATTCCTCCGTAATACATTTACACATTGAATGAAACAAATAATATTAATAATAATTAGCACTTATCAGCCACATCAAGAGATATTTTGTGAAAATCGGGAATAAATTCACCAATACAATCATACGTGTGACGTAGGTATATTCATTCTAAAAAACCGCTATGGGTGAGGAAGCGACGTTATTCACATCTCACTCTAACTCTACTTCGGTATATGGGAACGCAAGAAATAGAATCTCAGTTTTCTCGCTTCAGTAGCTCTCGGGCATCCATTTGAGGTGGTCTCTTCGCCCGTTTTGTGAATGTCGGTCGATGTTTTTTTTCATGTTTTCAGCAATTAAATTTCAATTATTATCATTTTTGATTTCAAATTTAATTCATTTAAGCGATTGGCTATGAATATTCTTATTTTAAATAGCTCATTTTTACATGTGTATTGAATACACAACACAGGAACACGCGGATTTTTTTAGCACAGGAAGGGAAAGATCTTTTGCTGGGTGCTCAAAATGTTTATTGTCATTCTATTCCCAATTTATTTGGGTAGATTAAGAAACAAATGAGCTCAGAGTGGCCTTACGGTACTAATAGGTGTGTAAGGGTTATATGACAATGAATAACACTTGCTTTTTAAAATTTTTAACAGTGCAATAAAGAAATTATTCCCCTGTCAATGTGTTAATCAAAAGTTTAGTTAACCCTTCCCTTACGGTGATAAAAATAATACGCGTGTTACGGTGTTGGGTAGTGAGTACGCAATAAAAAATTAGCGATTTTAAATCGGAAAAATAAGAACATTCATAGATAATCTCCTTAATTAATTATAATTGAAGTTAAAAATTATAATAATTGAGATTTATTTGCTGAAAACATTAAAAAACCATCTGAAAACATTTAAAAACGCTCACGGAACGGGCGTACGTCTAACCTATTTGCGAGCCTAGAGGCAACTAGTGGCGCGGAACATCAGTCGCATACGCCTTTCCTGGCGACGTTGAGACAGTTCAGCTCCTCGCAATTCAGTCTAGTATGCAAGAGTGAGATGCGAATATAGTGTCGCGCTTCCCGCATACTATTCACCTATCGTCAAGACGAGGCACTCGCAGCGTTTAAATGCGAATTTGTTTTCGATCTTTACAAAACACCTCGATGTAGTCGATAAATTCTGATTATTATTAATATTATTTTTTAAATCAATGCGTAAATATATTATGGAGGAATACCTAAAATCTTAACCTTGTATTTATTATATTTATAGAGATATTGATGGTTATTAGAAGCAATGTGTAGAAGATACCCAACACAGGGAAGGAAAGGTTAAAATGTGTAATTCATATATAACCAGATATAGTTTTTTTTAAATAAAAATATTAAACAATTCAACTGGTAAATGTATTATTTGAAATATATTTTAGAAGATAAAAAGAAATATGGTTCTTACCGTTTCTTTCATTTGTATTTGATTAATCTTGATGCGGAAGAGTTTATTTGTGAAGTCGGCATTAAAAGTGAATCTGTCTTGATCCTGCACCTCTCGTCCACGAGGTATCTTAGTCAAAACACGAGCCTTACCGCACGCCAACGACTGGAGAGTGCGACGCAGTTCTCCATCCTAGAGAGAGAATCATAAAATACATAAATATAACTATACTAGAGAAAATGTAGCATGGTCTCTGTGACATTTCACAAATTTGCCCCAATACAACCTTGTAATGACGTTCAGTAATTTTAATTATTTTATCAACTTTAATATACGCCTCGATTCTAATAAACAGTAAGTTATTTAGGTAAATATATTACATAAAACTAACAATAATGACAAATTAATACATCTTGTTACAAATTAGCAAAAATGTGGCAGTTTGTTAAAATCAAATAATATTTGGCGACGTTTGTCAAAAGTCACTACGTTATAGTTCAGAAATTCTAGGATGAGTCCTGTGACAGCTCACAAATTTGCCCCAATACAACCTTGTAACGACGTTCAGTAATTTTAATTATTTTATCAACTTTAATATAAGCCTCAATTCTAATAAATAGCAAGTTATTTAGGTAAATACATTACATAAGGTTGTATTGGGGCAAATTTGTGAGCTGTCACAGGACTCATCCTAAAATTTCTGAACTATAGTCTGCGTTGGCTAGGGATGAGGTATGCGATAATAGATTTTTTTACTTCAATTCCCATTTGTTCAATTCCCATTTGTATCATATTTTTTGTTAAAAGGTTTCTAAACTTGTAAAGGCCTATAGCGTGTTGCTTGTCTTGATATGTCGTGATGATCTTGATTTATATTTGTTTATTTATAAATACTCAGGAATGCGGATAAAAAACGAAAGTGACAGCGGGTAAATAATACAAGTCTTGACAGCTGAATGAATGACAATACTAATATGTTTATTTCTCGGCGCGCGGGTAATTTATACAAATGAGTGAGCCAGTTCGCGCTACATGTTCTGTCTTACTCTGGCGCGTGAATTGGCGGTAGCTTATTTATTTGTATTTGGAGATGGCTAGACAAATCGCAGATACTATAAAAATAGTAAACATTGTTGTTGTTCTTAGCGTGTAACAATCTATGAATACTTCATAGGTCATTGACCCTGTATGTTTATTATTTTAACAATAATTAATTTAATTTAATTATGTTTAACAATTCACTTATTTATTTTGACAATTATTTATTTATTTATTTATTTAGGTAGGTATCCTACAGGCCTCTTAACCCTTTCCGGTCCACAAGAAAAAAGAAAAATGTTCCATCAGGTCCACAAAAGATTTACAGAATTACAGGGTAAAACAATACATCCAGGTTGTTTTAAATAAAACTATATTTATGTTCACAAGGTTGTTTTTAATAAAACTATATTTATGTTCACAAGAAAAAAATGTCGAATGACATTCGACATAGGACTCACTGGAATAAAGTCGATGTCGAATGACATTCGACATAGGACCGGAAAGGGTTAAGGGGGATTCTACTCTAGAGGCGTGAATTTCTGGCATCTTTTAAATCTAAATAAAAAAAAAACTAAAAATATCTATCCGATACATTTTTTTACAGTTTGTTTATTGATGATTTGAGAATGTAAAAAAAATATGATGATTTGAGAATGTACAAAAAAAATTGATGATTTGAGAATGTACAAAAAAAATTGATGATTTGAGAATGTATAAAAAAATTAGAAAATTCAAGATGTTATCAGCTGTTATATCTTGTCACATGATTGGAGCCCTTTAGTAAATTTGAAACAAAAATCATACACAGTTTCTTGATAAGAAATAATGTCATTATAGTTAATACCAGAGATTTTTTTTTAAATCGTAAAATGGCGGCTGTCTGAAAAATTCTGTAAAGCTACATGACAATAAATCTGTAAGGTTATATTGTATACAATGAAAGCGCAATGTAATACTGCACAGATAAGAAATTTGTGTAATACGAGGCATATCCAGAAAGTAAGTGTACTGAATTTTTGTAGGTTACAATTTTTTTTATTTAAACAAAAAAATTACGTGGTTACCGTAGTACATATGTAAGCTATTTTTCGACATAGTCGCCATTCCTCTCAATGCAGGTGGTGAAGCGGGGTATCAACTTTTTGATGCCTTCCTCGAAGTAGTTTACCGCCAACCCCTCCGTCCACTTCTCCACCTCCTCCTTACCTCCTAGTCGGTTGAAAACCTTTTTCCACCCATGTGCAGCTTCAGGGAGGTAAAGAGATAGTAATCTGAAGGTGCTAGGTCAGGGGAATGCGCGGGATGGTTCAGGACATCCCATTTAAACGACGCGAGCAGTTCCTTCGTGGCGTTGGCCGTGTGTGGTCTGGCATTGTCGTGCAGCAGGCAGACTCCCTTTGTCAGCATGCCTCTCCTCTTGTTCTGAATCGCCCTCCGCAATTTTTTTAGGGTCTCACAGTTTCTTGCAGAGTTGATGGTCTCCCCTTGAGGCATATATTCAATTAAAATTATGCCTTGACAGTCCCAAAACACGGATGCCATGATTTTCTTGGCTGAAATTGTGGTTTTGAACTTTTTGGCAGAGGGTGAAGAGGTGTGACGTGACCGTTTTTAAATCGCGACACTACTTGTACACACTCGTACGATTCATAGCTTTATCACCATATGCAGTTTTCACCTCATTATAAACCTCTACCGGAGGTTTTCCCTTCCAAACGAGATAACGGATGACGCCGCGTATTTCGCACTTGGCGGGAGAACGGATTGACATGTTTCACGAAACGTGTTGTCGCGTCGACACTTCTCAACGTACTGACCTCGAATCGGTCTCGTTGCGGAGGGGAAGGGTCAGGCTACACGGAAGTGTAGCCAACATGTCAAAAATAAAATCCATCCGGTCGTGAGAGCCTCAGTACACTTACTTTCTGGATACGCATAGTATTTCCAAACATATAGCTTGTATTTTTTTAATGCAAGTCTAGGAGCTTATGAGAGTTTTCAGAATTTTGAAGCAGACGGAACACATAATGATGTTCCCTATAAGATGTTTTTCAATCTAAGAAGTTACTTTTTTGCTATGAAAAAAATCTATATTTTTCCATCAAGTGTACAAATAAACCGCCGCCGTTTGACAAAAGTTGGCGCCACCAGTAAGTTATGGTTAAAATTGTCAGATGTAAAACGTCATTGTCGTAAGGTTGGACATCTGTCAACAACATAACCTTGAAATATTAGTGAATTTTTATCAGTATAATATATTCTTTTGTGTGTGAAAATGTCAAGTTTTGAGCCGAATAAGCTTCATTTGCAGGAACTATTGATTTATTTCTTCAATTTGAAGAAATCTGGAGCTGAGGCGCATCGATTGCTTGTAGAAGCATATGGTGAGGCTGCCTTAAGTGAGAGAACTTGTCGTGAGTGCTTTCAAAAGTTTAAGAACGGTGAATTTGACATCGAAGACAAAGAACGTAGCGGAAGGCCGAAAGTATACGAAGACGCGGAATTGGAAGTATTATTGGATCAAGATTCGTGCCAAACACAAGAAGAACTTGCACTTACATTAGGAGTGACTCAACAAGCAATTTCACATCGGTTGAAATCATTGGGGATGATTCAAAAACAAGGAAATTGGGTTCCATATGAACTGACACCGAGAAACGTTGAACGCCGTTTTTCCACATGTGAAATGCTGCTTGCCAGGCATAAACGAAAGGGTTTTCTGCACTGTATAGTCACTGGTGATGAAAAATGGATCCGCTATGATAATCCAAAAAGGAAGAAATCATGGGGACCCCCTAGCCATGCTTCAACATCTACGGCTAAGCCAAATATTCATGGAAAAAAACTGTGTATTTGGTGGGATCAGCTTGGTAACGTGTATTATGAGTTGCTCAAACCGAACGAAACCATTGCTGGGGCTGTCTACCGAACATAATTGATGAGATTGAGTCGAGCACTCAAGGAAAAATGCGCCCACTACTACTCCATACACGACATAATTATTCTCCTGCATAATAATGCTCGTACACATGTTGCGGCGCCTGTCAAAACCTATTTGGAAACACTCAATTGGGAAGTTTTACCCCACCCGCCGTATTCACCAGACATTGCTCCTTCTGATTTCCACTTGTTTCGATCGATGACGCATGGCCTGTCTGAGCAGCACTTCACATCATATGAAGATACCAAAAATTGGGTCGATTCGTGGATAGCCTCAAAAGATGAAGCATTCTTCCGACGCGGTATCTGTATGCTGCCAGAAAGATTGGAAAAAGTAGTGGCAAACGATGGGCAATACTTGGAATAAAACATGAGGTTCCGTTCTTTCACAATAAATGCCCAATTTTTGATAAAAAACGGCGGCAACTTATTTGTACACCTAATATCATGCATTCATTAAATGGAAAGTAACAGTTTATCATCGGTGTAACTCTAAAATAAATATTCATCACGTCGGTTGAAAATAATTCATATTCTTCTCCACGGCAATCACTCTCTCTGGTATGCGAGGTCCTCAGCTTAATATGTAGTTTCCTGAAAAGTGCATCATGTCACCTCAGTGAACTATACTAAAGAAAATGTAGCATGGTCCCTGTGACGTTTCACAAATTTGCCCCAATACAACCTTGTAACGACGTTCAGTAATTTTAATTATTTTATCAACTTTAATATAATCCTCGATTCTAATAAATAGCAAGTTATTTAGGTATACATTATATAAAACTAACAATAATGACAAATTAATACATCTTGTTACAAATTAGCATAAATATGTCAGTTTGTTAAAATCAAATAACATTTGGCGACGTTCGTCAAAAGTCACTACGTTAGTCTGCATTGGCTAGGGATGGGGTATACGATAATTGGATTTTAGATTTTTTTTATACATAAAATTAAATGTTCGTAATAAGAATTAATTCATAATGGATCTTGGCCTATTTAAAGATAGATACAAATCATACAATACATTAGAAAATCAGTATAATGAAAATTAGGAATTAAAACGTCAGTTTAGAGAAAAACAATTTTTCAATTTATAAAAAAACTATTCGATTTGTAAAAAAAAAAAAAAACGATTTTACCCCCCATCCCTTTGAGACATGACATTTCAAACATCACAGGGACCGTATTACATTTTCTTGAGTATAGGTGTCTGTGATAGAGAGACACACGCACTACCGGTGAAATCCTAAAATTCTAATTACATAATTGAACGGAACTTACTTCTATATTAGTTCCTGTCTTAATCTCCTCTAATGAAATATTATCACCGTCATTGAAAAGCAATAGCACCAATACTTGAAACAACGAGACTTGGAGTTCTTTGTTTCCCTGTAAAAAAAAATTCATAATAATAAAAACTGTTTTCTTTCAAATTTTCACAATTAACATTTAATAAGAGTTTGTTTTTATAATTAATGTTCAACTCTTTGCACAAGTAATTTTTGATACAATCGTTCAGCAATGCAGACTGTTTTTAGTGCCTCTGGTGAAAATTAAAAATGTTATATTGTTGAAAAAAAAAGATGTATAAATGTTTATAGAATAAATTTTCTTCATTTTTTTAACCCTTCCCTTACGGTGATAAAAATAATACGCGTGTTACGGTGTTGGGTAGTGAGTACGCAATAAAAAATAAGCGATTTTAAATCGGAAAAATAAGAACATTCATAGATAATCCCCTTAATTAATTATAATTGAAGTTAAAAATTATAATAATTGAGATTTATTTGCTGAAAACATTAAAAAACCATCTGAAAACATTAAAAAACGTTCACGGAACGGGCGTACGTCTAACCTATTTGCAAGCTTAGAGGCAACTAGTGACGCGGAACGTCAGTCGCATACCCCGGCGCATACGCCTTTCCTTGCGATGTTGAGACAGTTCAGCTCCTCGCAATTCAGTCTAGTATGCAAGAGTGAGATGCGAATATAGTGTCGCGCTTCCCGCATACTATTCACCTATCGTCAAGACGAGGCACTCGCCGCGTTTAAATGCGAATTTGTTTTCGATCTTTACTAAACACCTCGATGTAGTCGATAAATTCTGATTATTATTAATATTATTTTTTAAATCAATGCGTAAATATATTATGGAGGAATACCTAAAATCTTAACCTTGTATTTATTATATTTATAGAGATATTGATGGTTATTAGAAGCAACGTGTAGAAGATACCCAACACAGGGAAGGAAAGGTTAATGACTAACCATGTGTATGGTATCTGTAGAAACAATATCCCATGTGCATTCTTGTCTTACCAGGATAAGTGGCGAAATATTGATTCATTTCACGTCTTCTAACCTTCTGTCTGTTAACCCTTATCTTGGCAAAGTTCAATTTATCCGAATATTAACGTTTTTCTTTGGTGATTCCTTGTTATGTGGTAAGTTATGAAGCAAAATTGAGGAAAAAAAAATCACAACTTTTCCTTATAGTTTTTTTTATATATAACACCCATGTTACACTGCCAAAATATCAATTTTTATAAAACACAAATAGGGCTTTAAAATGATTCTATAATCTAAAACAAGAAGAACATTTACATAGCTGAATTATCAACAAATAAAATGGTTTGAATAAAATTCTCTCTACATGTAGTGATTAATAAGATATTTAGATTATTTACCCCAATTTTCAAAACGCACCCACGCTGTCCAGACATGTTGACCCGATGTCATTTGAAAGGTTGTCAATATTTATCACCAGATGATACCACTGCACACAATAGTGCATGTATAGTATTTGAATGTGTTGCCATATTTGCAATTACATTACAGTTTTTGGATTTTTTTTTTAAATCCTAAATTAGTGTAACACCTGTGTTACAATGCCATGATACGTGTTAACACATAAGAACACATGGTCCCTAGCATAACTTTTTTTTCATTCTTTACTTTTTAAAGATTAAGATTGCAATGGGATCTTCAGTCCACGTGGATTTTGCTTATACCAATCGGTTGTTACATTTAAGAAATAAATTCAATTTGATCTGCTTTTTAAGTTCAACTGTTATGTCACTTAAATGGTAGCTTAGGTTGTCTGCAATGTTCTTTTTTATGTGGCGTACATGATCCAGACTTGAAGGGTGTATGTAATTCTTTAATTCTGACCAAATTCCCCTTCGATCATTCTAAGACGACAATTTATTTATTTATTTTATACATGACAAGAAATATACATAATTAGTGAAAAAAACAACAGGTAATTTAATTCGGACACACAATTTTAATCGATCTGGGTTTGTTGCCTTTCACTTGTCGTGTCCCCAGTAAACTAGGGTTTTGCCTGTATCTCGCCGAGGACATATAAGCATGAAAAAATAAATCGATGCTTCTTTCCGATTTTGGATTATATAAAACCCCGTTGCACATTCTCATCAACCTGACAAACAGTGACACTCAATTACATATATATATACATCACGCGAAATCAAACTCCTCACACTTCATCACTCCAGACAGATCAAAACATTCATCCCACAATATACCGCATACAATCATAAAACAAAAAAAAATACATATATATATAAAAATATAAAACACCACACTCAAGAGCTCACACAAACCGCTTCCACAAGTCATTCCTCTTGCAAGCCCAAGTACTTAAACTGCTGTCGCAATAACAACCACGCTCCGATCGACTGCGTAAACTGTTTTCCTCCCTTTACCTTTATTGAACAATCAATACGTCTTATGATTTTCTATGACACAAAGTGTTAATGATGCCATCCCCCACTTACCGATTAGCTAGTCATCCTACATAAATAAGTATTTCACCCAGAAAACATGGTAAATAAATTTGAGTGAGGAATAGTGTTCTTGCCGCTATACAAGGTGCTCTTATTACCATTGAGAGCAGATTCAGTGTAACACCCAAACAACAACCCCGTACTAAATATTTCAAAACCCAGAATGGGTCCGTGATCGCAAATTATAGCCCCACTAGTGGTACATGAGCTCCAGTCTAGTATTATACAAGCAATCAAGCATCAAAATACTGAAGTTCCATGAAACTTCAACATAATTTACATGTTAAGGTCAGCTTGCACCAACGATATTTATCGAGGTAACCTAGGGTTACCCAGTTAAAATACTTGGAACAATGTAACATAACCTAGGGTTACCCAGTTAAAATACTTTGAACAACCTAACCTAATCTAGAGTTACCCAGTTAAAATACTTGGAACAACCTAGCTTAATCTAGGGTTACCCAGTTAAAATACTTGGAACAATGTAACATAACCTAGGGTTACCCAGTTAAAATACTTTGAACAACCTAACCTAATCTAGAGTTACCCAGTTAAAATACTTGGAACAACCTAGCTTAATCTAGGGTTACCCAGTTAAAATACTTGGAACAATGTAACATAACCTAGGGTTACCCAGTTAAAATACTTTGAACAACCTAACCTAATCTAGAGTTACCCAGTTAAAATACTTGGAACAACCTAGCTTAATCTAGGGTTACTCTGTTAAAATACTTGGAACAATGTAACATAACCTAGGGTTACCCAGTTAAAATACTTTGAACAACCTAACCTAATCTAGAGATACCCAGTTAAAATACTTGGAACAACCTAGCTTAATCTAGGGTTACTCTGTTAAAATACTTGGAACAATGTAACATAACCTAGGGTTACCCAGTTAAAATACTTTGAACAACCTAACCTAATCTAGAGATACCCAGTTAAAATACTTGGAACAACCTAGCCTAATCTAGGGCTACTCTGTTAAAATACTTGGAACAATGTAACCTAACCTAGGGTTACCCAGTTAAAATACTTGGAACAACCTAGCCTAATCTAGGGTTACTCTGTTAAAATACTTGGAACAATGTAACCTAACCTAGGGTTACCCAGTTAAAATACTTGGAACAACCTAGCCTAATCTAGGGTTCATCATCATCATCATCATCATCATCATCAATGGCGCTACAGCCCATTGTGGGCCCCGGCCTCCTCCAGCAGTCGCTGCCATTCCCCCCTATCCTGGGATGCACTCCTCCAGCCCCTGATGCCAATCACGTTTGCATCATTCTGCACCCCATCCATCCACCTAAGCCTCGGTCTACCCACGCTACGTCTTCCTTGGGGCTTGGAAAAGAGTACTTTGTTAGGCATTTCCTCTTCTCCCATTCTTGCTACATGCCCCGCCCAACGTAGCCTCCCAATTTTGATGTATTTTATGATGTTGGGCTCTTTGTATATGCTGTATAACTCCTCATTATATCTCACTCTCCAAGATCCATTTTCCTGTATGGGTCCGAATATTTTTCTGAGTATTTTTCTTTCAAATATTAGAAGGGAAGATTCGTTCTTCTTACTCAATACCCAGCATTCAGACCCATATGTGAGGACAGGTCGTAGCAGTGTCTTGTAAATGGTAAGTTTTGTCCTTCTGGACAACAACCGAGATATAAGGTGTTTTCTCAGACCAAAGAAGCATCTATTTGCCATGAATATTCGACGTTTAATCTCGATAGATGCATCATTAACACTTGTCACTATGGATCCCAGGTAGGTGAAGGTGTTTACACGTTCTATTGTATGAGAACTTATATTAATCGTGGTAGGTGTCTGGTTATTACGGGGTGCTTTAGTGGCTATCATATATTTGGTCTTATCGGAGTTGATGCGAAGTCCCATTCTGTTTGCGGCCCTCTCCAACTGAACAAATGTCTCCATCATTGCTTGTGGGGATCTACCAATAATGTCAATATCATCCGCGTAGCCCAGTATTTGGCTTGATTTGTAGAAAATTGACCCATTTGTCTGTACTCCGGATTCTCTTACACACTTCTCTAGAGCCATATTAAAAAGTAGACAAGCTAGTGCGTCTCCTTGACGCAGTCCATTCATTGTGTAAAATGGTTCTGAGATATCATTCTGAATCCGGACTCTACATTGTGATTGGTTCATAGTGAGTCTAACCATCCTTATGACTAACCAGTCTAACCATCCTAATCTAGGGTTACTCTGTTAAAATACTTGGAACAATGTAACCTAACCTAGGGTTACCCAGTTAAAATACTTGGAACAACCTAGCCTAATCTAGGGTTACCCAGTTAAAATAATATATGGAACTACAAAAATGAACTCCGCTAACCCAGGTAAACTCGGGAATCGAACCCACTATTATTAACGTTTTTTGGTTACCATTGGGAATAGAATCCGAAACCCCCATATAGAAGTCAAGTGTCTAACCAACTAAGCCATGAAGATCATCAAAAACTGTTCAATAATGATTGTACTTGATATTTTGACTTTGAATTATTTGTTTACAAGAATAACGATGATTATTATACATTTTTCATTCTGTTCAATATTAGGAGATAACATAATGAAATGACTTACCATTGGGAAGTGTGCACGGAGAACACAGTGCCCCAACGTCGGCTGCCATTGCAGCTTGCGCCCGCTGTGCTTGGCCAGATAGAACTTGGTGAAGAGAGCCTGCTGCCGAAGCAGGTTGGCCGGGAGTCGCACCTCGACCACGGGGTACGTGGGCCAGTACCCCATGGTCAGGATGGACACCGACAACTCCAGCTCTGATTCTGCCGAGTTGGATATGTGCTGAAACATTCAAAATGATTGTCAGGAAATTTGACACTGTGTGCAGTAGACATTCTGCAACTTTTTTATTGTTGTTGGAACTAACGTTCCTCGCCATGTTGGAGGTTGGCAATCACTATGGCTATTTTAACTTTGTCTGCAGCAACTCTGAACGATGTCTTTGAGTCAGGAGTATTTTCTTCTTCCTACATTTTGTTTTCCTTGTATTTATTGAATATACTAAACTCTGGACATTCTACGATGGTTTGGTAATTCACAAAACAAATATACAGTGCAAATGTGAGTGGAAGGCGCGAGAGAGGAAGACCGAAGGAAAGTATGGTTGGATCAAGTGAATATGATATTTTGAAAGAAGTAAATGTAAGAAGTAAGAGAAATTGTACGAGTTGTATAGATGTGAAAGAGGTGAAGGAAGTCTGTCTAAATACATAATAAATGACTGTCCACAAACAGAATATAGTTAATAGAAGGATGTGTGTATATTTTGTTTATTGACAACTAAAAATAAGGGAATGTATGTATAACACAGTCAAGAGGTGGTAAGAAAATATTGTTATACTAAAGAAAATGTAGCATGGTCCCTGTGATGTTTCACAAATTTGCCCCAATACAATCTTGTAACGACGTTCAGTAATTTTTATTATTTTATCAACTTTAATATAAGCCTCGATTCTAATAAATAGCAAATTATTTAGTTAAATACATTACATAAAACTAACAATAATGACAAATTAATACATCTTGTTACAAATTAGCAAAAATGTGGCAGTTTGTTAAAATCAAATAATATTTGGCGATGTTCGTCAAAAGTCACTACGTTAGTCTGCATTGGCTGGGGATGGGGTGTACGATAATTGGATTGTCGATTTTTTTTATACATAAAATTAAATGTTCGTAATTAGTATTAATTCATAGTGGATTTTGGCCTATTTAAAGATAGATACAAATCATACAATACATTAGACGGTTAGTATAATGAAAATTAGGAATTAAAACGTCAGTTTAGAGAAAAACAATTTTTCGATTTATAAAAAAAACAATTTGATTTGTAAAAAAAAAACGATTTTACCCCCCATCCCTTTGAAACATGACATTTCAAACATCACAGGGACCAGGTGTCTGTAATAGAGAGACACACGCACTAAACTATATAAACACTAACCTGCTTGAAGGCTACGTTGATATCTTTAGAAAGGTCCATATCTTTAAACATCCCTTCAAGTTTGGAGGTGAACCCTCCACCGCACTCTTGCTTGAGTTTGCTGAGCATTGATTTCTCTGCGTCTACACTGGCTGACTTTCCTACTAACAAACGTTTGGCCAAATCCTTTTAAAAAAAAAACAAAAGATTGATATTAATATTGACACTGAAAAAACTTACAATTTTATTTTAAAACCTTATTTGAAACAACCTGCAGATCATATTTTGCGGTATTGTGATGATAGTTGAGTCAATAATTTTTAAAGGGTTTTACATCGGTTCATCTTTGAACAATATTTAGTCATACATCGGTTCATCTTTGGACCATACATCATACATCGATTCATCTTCAATCTAATGACGTCAAAGGATAGTTTTGCATTTAGTCATACATCGGTTCATCTTTAATCTAATGACGTCAAAAGATAGTTTAGCTGCATTCGAAATTATCTGTGAAAGTTCTGACAACTAGCTAAGCTGTCTGGACCTCAAGGGTAGAGTCTACTCTAGAGGCATGAATTTTACTCTAGAGGCGTGAATTTCAAGCATTTTTGGAGACAAAATAAAAAAAAAATTAAAATATTTTCTTATACATATTTTACAGTTTGTTTATTGAGAAAGTACAAAAAAAATTGAAAATTCAAGATGTTAACAGTTGTTATATCTTGTTATAAAGAGAAAAAAAAGGTGAGCTGGTCGACATGATTGAAGTACTTTTGTAAATCTGGGACAAAAATCATACACAGTTTCTTGATAAGAAATAATGTCCTTATAGTTGGTACCAAAGAGGCAAAGAAAAAAATCGTAAAATGGTAGCTGATTTTTTTCAAATTGTTTAAAAATAGTAAAAAAAAGTAGTTTTGAATTTTTCGATGTAGGGACCATATAAAAACATTTATCAAAGTTTCAAATCAAATTGGTTGGATTAATTTCGAGAAAAATGCGAAAAAAGTAATTTCGAGAGAAACGCATTTAAAGTTTTGATATTATTGTCAGAGTCATTCCGGCGTGGCATAATTGCTGCCTGATTTATAGTTATAACTTAGTAAATATTGAGAATTTTAAAATTTCCTTTTCAGAAAAGATTTCAATTTTATAGTGCAGATCAGGGGTCACCAAACTTTTTCTCTACATGTAGTGATTAATATCACACCTACGTTACATTGCTAAAATATCAATTTTTATAAAACACAAAAAGGGCTATAAAATGATTCTATAATCCGTGGCCTGGTGGTAAGACACTTGTCTGCCGATCCGGAGGTTGCGGGTTCGATCCCCGCTGGAACCCAGATTTTTTTAAACAGGATTCCAGTCTGGTTAACACTTAGGGCCTATAAAAACATCTTTCTGGTTGGTTAGAAGAGATTGCCACACAAAAAAAAAAAAGATTATTTACATAGCTGAATTATCAACAAATAAAATGGATTGAATAATTTTTCTCTACATGTAGTGATTAATAAGATATTTAAAGATTATTTACCCCAATTTTCAAAACGCGCCCACGCTGTCCAGACATGTTGACCCGATGTCGTTTGAAAAGTTGTCAATATTTATCACCAGATGATACCACTGCACACAATAGTGCATGTATAGTATTTGAATGTGTTGCCATATTTGAAATTACGTTAGAGTTTCTGGATTTTTTTTTAAATCCCTAAATTAGTGTAACACCTGTGTTACAATGCTATGATAAGGGTTAAGTAGAAAACCAAGTTGCAACTCCTTTTTTTGCTTACCATCGGAAATCAAACGCAAACCCTTTGATAAGAAGGCATAGGCCTTAACCAACTATACCATGAAGATTGTAGTATGAATATAGGATGATGTGGGATTTTAAGATTAGATTTTAGTTACCTTTTTATAGAACGCTTCAAATACATCCTTTCCGTGTATAAATCTAAATTGCACCATAATTTTATCCAATAATCTTTCTAGTTCTTCTTCAGTGGCTTCTTTGTTACCAGCTCGAAGTTTAACATCAACAAATTTAGCTGAAAATAAAAATACAGAAAATGTAAACTTAGAAACCGTGTTTTTGACCAGGGCGCCACATAGGTCACCGGTGACCTACGTGTTTTTTTTTTTTATAAACAGTCCCAGTGCGCCAGCGGTCACATTTACTACGAATTTTATCATTGAATGTGACCTATACGGTGCCCCTGAATATAATGCACATAAAAATTTCCAAATTTTGTTTGAAAATGCAATTATTTTTAATAAACCTCCAGGTGTGCATGAGCAAGCTATTACGGTTTATTTTTTTTCAAGGATAAACTAGCCTCTACAATTAGGCTAGGGGGTATAGAAGAGATTCCAGGGATAACCTAATGAATGGGACCATCCATTTGTCACACTCTGGAAATTTATGAGGGTGCATTGTCTATGCAACATTGTGACCCTTTATTTTGGAGCTATTGTCTCAGTAATCATAAGAGATTATTATGTTATGGCGTAACACTATAGCATATTACATAAATAAATAAAAAATATAATAAGTAATAAATTAGGCATGCTGCAATTTGTTTGGACTACAAAAGTTTATGTTGTATATACATGTATTACCGTACGACGCCGCGTAGGTCACCGGTGACCTACGCTCACAATATCACCTAAAATCAGTTTATTTTTAAAAATAAATCATTATTTATGAAGCCTATATATGTATACATAATATAAACTATAATTTGTTTAGTGGCGCAGGTACTTATTTTCTCAAAATGTACTGCGGCACGGAACGTGTTAACATAAGTTGTGTCCGTTTTTTTCCAAATTTAAAAATGAGCACCAAAAGTAAAACAAAATGGTAAAGGTTATACGTCATTCGAAAGAAAATTTTCTGCCGTACAAGATATTGTGTTTGCTTTTACATTACACATATTATTTTATTTGATTACAAGCCTTCAAAATGGAATGACAAGTAGACGAAAATGAGCATTTTCGACACCTCCTTCTGTTCGCGTTCAATCGAGGGAATAAAGCTGTCAAAGCTACTCGCGATATTTGCGAAGTGTACGGTGAAGATGCTATGAATGAAAGGACAGCTCGTAGACAAAAAACAATACAAAAAAACAAAGTCCAATCACGTATATCTCGTGTTGCTGACCATATCCGTCCAAGGTATCCGTAGCATTCTCCGATGCATCCACATTTCGAATGCTTCCAGTCGGTTCACACTACCAACTTTGAGGCTCCATGATTCCACTCCATGCAATAGAACTGACCAAACGTAGCATTTGACTAACAGTTGTCGAAGTTTCAAGCTTAGATTATCATCGCAGAATACGCTTCTCATTTTATTAAAAGTCACACGAGACGGTTCAATTCTGCACTTGACTCCGGTTTCTGGGTCGAGGTCTTCCACTAGGATACTTCCGGGGTATTTAAATGTTTCCACTCTCTCTATATCAGCACCGTTCAATGTAAGACGTGCTCCTGCCGGCTAAACACCATGAACTTAGTTTTACTCACGTTCGTGTTCAGCCCCACATTGTATAGGCTTACATTAAATGAAATTATTTTTAAAACATAATTGAATTGTCCAAATACTCATTTTACTGGATTTTTATTTATAGATATTAAGAATTGAGCTGCACTCGCTAATATTTAAAATAAACTAAATCAATCGGTCTTGTATTTATAGTTCCAACTGAAATATAAAGCAATATCTTAACAATCAGTTCAGAAATATAAAGCAATATCTTACCAATCAGTTCAGAAATATAAAGCAATATCTTACCAATCAGTTCAGAAATATAAAGCAATATTTTACCAATCAGTTCAGAAATATAAAGCAATATCTTACCAATCAGTTCAGAATTATAAAGCAATATCTTACCAATCAATTCAGAAATATAAAGCAATATCTTACCAATCAGTTCAGAAATATAAAGCAATATCTAACCAATCAGTTCAGAAATATAAAGCAATATCTTACCAATCAGTTCAGCAGGTTTATTTGTCCTTTGGTTAATAAAGAATTCGAAGGCCTCCTTCAGTGAATTGATAAATTTTTCATTTTTATGGAAACAAGTGACTACAATATGATCTAACTTATCTTTAAATTCCAACAGTTCTTGGACCATACTTTTATCCTTTTCAGGATCTATAACTATCGTTCTGCCTTTTTTCTGGAAAAAAAAAAAAAAAAAAAATCAAGTTACCAGAGGTCTTTAGAAATTGCTTTGGGGTTTTTGTTAATAATCACAGTTTTAATATATTACAAACTGAATGAATTCATAGATAATTTTCTTACATGTTTAACCCTTCGCACTCCTTAATTATTATTTTTTACGTACCATCAACTCCTGAATTAATTTACAAAATAGACAAAAAAATGGTCTCAATAAAATGTTGTATTGGATTATGGTTAATTTATTTTTGTTTATATTAACCCTTCCCTTATGGTGATAAAAATAATACGCATGCTCCGGTGTTGGGTAGTGAGTACGCAATAAAAAATTTGTGATTTTAAATCGGAAAAATAAGAACATTCATAGATAATCCCCTTAATTAATTATAATTGAAGTTAAAAATTATAATAATTGAGATTTATTTGCTGAAAACATTAAAAAACCATCTGAAAACATTAAAAAACGCTCACGGAACGGGCATACGTCTAACCTATTTGCAAGCCTAGAAGCTACTGTGGCACGGAACGTCAGTCGCATACCCCGGCGCTTACGCCTTTGCTTGCGACAATTCAGCTCCTCGCAATTCAGTCTAGTATGCAAGAGTGAGATGCGAATATAGTGTCGCGCTTCCCGCATACTATTCACCTATCGTCAAGACGAGGCACTCGCCGCGTTTAAATGCGAATTTGTTTTCGATCTTTACAAAACACCTCGATGTAGTCGATAAATTCTGATTATTATTAATATTATTTTTTAAATCAATGCGTAAATATATTATGAGGAATACCTAAAATCTTAACCTTGTATTTATTATATTTATAGAGATATTGATGGTTATTAGAAGCAACGTGTAGAAGATACCCAACACAGGGAAGGAAAGGTTAAGTAGTAAAGTAGTAAATAAATAAAAATGTATATACTCAACAAATTTATTTACCCGAATGATTTATAATTTTTCAAAATATGGTACTTTTTAAAACATTCTCCTGGATGAAGACCAGGCTTCCGATCACAAGTATCACAATATAATGTAGTTTCTTTCCTCCCTCCTTTGACCTTTCGATGGGAACACACCATACAGTCCTTGTGTTTTTTTATGGGAAAAATTAAAATGACTCTTCCCATCCAAATGCTAGATAGCATGGTCTGTGGACAATCGGCCCGGTTTTTCTATCGGTACACGAATGTCTCCTATTAGACTCATCAATAATTTGTTTCTAAATTTTTTATATGATATTCTTTGCATGTTTTCATTCATGGAATAAAATGCACATATGCAAAACACGAAATATTTTTTTCCAAGACATATCGCACTTCTTTTCGAGGACACAGGCACTTCACTACTGATAATAGTATTATAGGTACTTGAACCATATGGCCAACTATCTGCAAACATCATAAAAGTATCCCTTGGACCTTGAATTCGTGGAATACCACTATGGGTATTGTTAATTACTGCCCACTACAAATGACTTCTTTTTCTCCCTGGCTCCATCCCAACTCACTGTCTGCGAAGACTGTCGGGGCAGCTCTCCTCGTCCTCAGGTTGTATGCTCTTCTGTCCCGGACTACGTCCCCCAGGCCGTGCCTCTGCATCAGGTTATCTTTTTGCACCACCCATGAATTATTTGGTCTTCCTCTGGTCGTTATTCCAGGAAGATCCATGGAGATTGCCTGGTTCACAATGTGATCGGGTACTCTGCGTCCAACGTGCCCATACCATCTCAATCGCCTCTCCTCCATCTTGCTGTTGATGTCTGTAACACCTAGGCTTCCACGAATGCGTGAGCTTTAAATTTTGTCTCTTAGGGACACACCAGCTGACCATCTTAGTACTACAAATGACTGTCTATTGGTCCTATTACAATAATAATAATAACTGCGTAGAAAGTCTGTAGTATGTAAAACTGCGTAGAAAGTCTGAATATAACAAATTCAGTCCCCTTTTAAGTATTAAATAGTATTTAAAAGAAAAAAAATCAATAATTTAATAATATGAAATAATTTTTTAAATTACGTCGTATAATGTCGAGTCTAGCTCGACATAGGAGTTGGCGTAAGAATTGCGATGTCGAGCCACACTCGACATAGGAGTGGTAAGGGTTAAAATCTATGTAACACATGTGAATAAATATTTAAAAAAGGAATATTACGATTTATGATGCATGTAAAAAACATATTATAAATTGAAATGCATATATAGTACAGGCTTAGTCTTAGCAGTTGGGTTTCCATCTTATTCGCATACGACTCTTGACATACACTTTGTGCAAGGTGATGCTGATTTTGTTTTGTCCATGAGTGCAGAAGATTCACACTGGACCACTGTTAACGTGTTCCTCGCGGGAAGCACAAACGCCTGTGATCTGACGACAATCCAAGTTTCAAATCTCCTTAAGAGTAATGACTATTATTTATTATCAGAAAAATACTTGAATGTCATGTTTACATGGTGTTTTAATCAAATATCAGTGGTTCTAAACAAAATACGCGTTTAAACTTAGAAATTAAAAAACGCCAAAATTGTGCCGCGCACAGGATTCGTGGAATTTGATTTTTAACGCGGTGTACAAGTTAAAGAAAGACTCATAGGAGCTGAATAAATTATGTAGAAATGCGTGCACTGAGAATACATGTATTGACAATGTATGACAGAACATGAAATGAGGTGATAAGGGATGAATGCAAACTTAAGGCTGATGTGTTGAGCAAGATGAAGAGCATTCTCTGAGAAGGTTTGGGCATGTGGAACGAATGAATGAAGAAAAACAAACAAAACAAATATATGGTGTAAATATAAGTGGGAGGCGTGAAACAGGAAGATAAATATGGTTGGATCAAGTGAATTATATTTTAAAAGGAAATGTACAAAGTCAGAGAAATCGTAGTTGTATGTATGGTTGTAGAGGACGCGAAGGTTATGGTGTCGGAATAAGAAAGTCTGGCGCTCTCCTCGCTGCCTATCTTGACAAGGAAATGGCGTGAAATAGAAAACTTCATATTTCTTATTTGTAGGAAGAAATATTTTGAATCAAGGACTGACAATTGGATACAAATGCAAAACAGTAATGTTTTTAAGCTCAAACATTTGAAGACTTTTGTAACACTTTTATCAAATTATACCTTTCTTCTCCCTTCCTTTTTCTGATACGAAAATTGATGACATTTGATATTTAAAACAGAATGGTTAACTACCTTAATGTAAGTGTTAAAATGGGCGCACAGTTCTATAAGTCCATTTTTAACCCTGGAAAAGAGATTATAGAGGAGGGAGAGATCTGCAATCCGTGGGGCATCTAGCAGCGAGGGCAATCCCTTGCTCAGAACTCCACCCAAGTGCTCGTTCACCAGTTGCTTCTCCACACAGTGGATCAACTGGCACCTGTTAACAAAACAATACGAACATTTATTTTTTCATTCTTTATTAACTGGCACCTGTTAACAAAACATTATGAACATTTATTTTTTTATTCTTTATCATCTGGTACCTGTTAACAAAACAATATGAACATTTATTTTGTTTTAACCTGATTAATAAGAAAATTCTGTGTAACATTTACAAAACTGTAAATATTAACTCAAACAAAAGTCAAAAAATATTCAATATGAAATTGATTTAATATTGTTCTACTATTGTCGCCAAAAATAATTCATTTAATCCTGCAGCTTTAAATCTCTTAATGAAAAATAATTCATATCTATTGAGATAACCAAACAAATTAGCGCAATTTTTTAGAATAAAAATTTAACACATGCAGATATTTTCTTAAAAAGTTTTATTTATTAAAATAAATATCTTTACTTTCCTAACAAGAAAAACGTTTCTAAATTCCACTTTTATAAAACGTCTTTAGAAGTAAAAGAATCTACCAACCTTCGCGTATGGCTGCACAAATGTTGTACTTGCACAAAGACGACAAGCCTTATCAAGTAAGGATATCTACTGTTTTAGGCCACTAACAGGGCAGCTAAACAGTTGTCGGAGGTGTGTATACGAGCAAAAAGTTCTTTTGTATATGTAAGTTATTTTTATTTTCACAACTTATTGTTTGAACAACATCTTCAAAAGTAATCTCCCAATATCCTTGAAGCGAAGGGTCTACAACCAGTGTATTTTCCCAGTATTTACGTATGGCTGCGAGACATGGATTTCATGAATTACAACGGTGTTGTACATCATGAATTCTTGCCAGAAAAACAGACAGTCAACAAAGAGTATTAGCTGGGCTTTATAAGACATTTGCGTGAAGCAATTCGCCAAAAAAGACCGGATTTGTAGGCAAACAACTCGTGGATTTTGCACCACGATAACGCACCATCGCACAATGCGATCCTTATCCGTGAGTTTTTGACCAAAAACAACACGAATACTATCCAGCAGCCTTCGAATTCACCTTATCTGGATCCCTGCGATTTTTTCCTGTTCAACCGACTTAAAAAAACCGCTTCGCGGAATACGTTACAAGACCCAAAAGGATGTCATGAAAAAATCTAATACGGCTCTGATGGACACACCGAAAATTGAGTACCAGCGGTGTTTCGAGGATTGGATCAAACGCTGGCGGAAGTGTGTTGCAGTCGATGGAGAGTACTTTGAAGGGGACCATATCGATTTTGATGAATAAACTTGTATTTTCGATTTTATGAATGAACTCCTAAAACTTTTTGATCAAGGTAGTATGTACAACATTTAACAATATACATAAAAAAATGTAAAATAAAAAAGAATAAAATATTTTTTTTAAATATGTGTTGAAAGCTTCATTAATTTTGTAAAAACAGTTCTCGAAAGATTCCCCCCATAGTGTTAAAGTGTATTTACTTAGTAGATGGGTCGAGGTAATGCAACAGCCTCTCCTGCTCCTCTTTGAGACGCCTCTCCACGTGCGCAAGGTACTGCGGCACAGTGCACTCCTGCATCAGTCGCTGCCCCTCTGCTGCATACAACCGCTCAGTGGCCACCAAGAATCTGCAAAGCAGTTTATACACTGTCATGTTATGGCCAAACAGGATTCTTTAAACATTATTGTTATTAGAGCAGTTTAAAAGTCTTTCAACTTTGTATAAAAGGAAGGCTTATGATCTTAACAAACATTTAAAAATTATTTTCAATACAAGTCTTAAAATGTTTAATTGTTTTACACGTTTTTTTTTTTTAGGTTGGTATGTTTGGTCCTTGTATAAATGAGGGAAACGTGTATAGTGTAAAAAGGACTTGAAAAATAAATAAGTAAATGGAGTTTGAATTCTAAAATAATTTTAATATGGTATCTTGATTAACACTTGCCACTCTATGATGGATAGTGAGTGACCAGGACTTACAAAATAAAATAATTTTATAGCTAATTACAAAAAATAACCTAGCAGATTTTGCATAATTTTAATTTAAAACATACATTTTTCACTGGATGCTGAGCGTCCAGCACAGTGGCTGGCGGAATTGTTTAGCACAGTAAGGCAAGTGTTAATAATATTCAAATTTCATAATGTTAATTAACTTATAGACTCACTCAATAGTAACAATAATGATAAAAGGACAACTCCTCAAGGGAGCCCTTACTCTGGACTCGAACCCACTATTGTAGAAAGATTAAAAATAGCACAAAATAAATAAATAATAGTTGAGTGTAAAGACAGGAAGTAAGCGGTTGCGGCCATTAGATTAGGTACTTCCCCTCATCTGCGTATGTTCAAAAAAACATATTTGGTGAGAAAACTTACCAAGGGAACCTTTGTAGATCTTCCGATATGCGATAGTATCACATTCGGCTTGAGATGTAGTGTTCATATCCCATCATAAATTTTGATAAGACTCCCGAAAAGGGTTGTCTTTAAATGCTTCCTAAAGCTGCACATGTCACACCCATATCTCTAACATTAAGAGCTAGACCATTGCACATCACAGGAACAGCAGCCCACGAGTAAATAAAAGGTCTAAAAAATGACCCGCAGGGAGAATGGTATGTACATCATATAACAGCAAGCGGAAATTTAAAGAAGATTCTGGAGAATTAGCGAAGATATTTTTCTTCAGAAGGAACAAACAAAGAGCGGGAGATGGTGATAAGTTTATTATGTTATACCGGAATAAATACCAAAATTCCAAATTGAGCAGCATAACTCTTCCATTTCTCCACTCTTCTTTTTTACATCATTCTTTAATGTCCATGCATTTAGACTATAGAAACAGTCACCCATTAATTTGGATTCGCTTCATCATTGGCATGTTACAAAAAGCGATTGAAAAAAAAACAATAATAAAGAGTCATTAATGTTACGTGTTTCATTCCCGATACGCCTTTCTTCTCCACCATCCCTTTCTTCTCCACCATCCCTTTCTTCTCCACCATCCCTTTCTTCTTCCATCCATTGATGATATCTCAGTTTTATCATTGTTATTGTTTATGAATTTTGTATCGATTAACAACGATTTGAATAATTTTTCCAACCTTTCTTTTTTTTATTCGTCGGTTGGTTAAAAGAAATGTTGACCTGACAATAAAAGCTTGTCAGATTGTTTTACAATGAAATGTCAAATAAAAATTTAATAAATAAATTCATTGGAGTTCTGTCGATTCCTCTGGATAAAGCGCGTTTTCTGAAGTGGAAAGAAAAACATCCGATGACTGGATGAAGCTCTCAAAGATGGCACCTGGATACCGACTGCATTAGCCTACTTGGAGAGCGCTGAATAGACTTCGAGTAGAGGTGACTAAATGCAAGGTGAATATGCAGTAATTGTGATTGTGGCGAAACTCAAGACACACAACACATGATAATTTAGCCTAACATCGGGACTACATGCTCTCGGCAGGACCTGATTGTTACGCATAATTGATAGTCTCTAGACATGGAAATTCATGAATAACTTGGAATTGTATCATGTTCAAAATGGACACAATTCAGATTATTTCCAAGGAATGTATTGTATACTCACTTATGCTCGAAAGCTTCCTGGTAAATTTGTAAATCTGATAGCATCCTTAACAAAGATTTGAGTAAAGTACGGTCTACAGCGTCTCCGCCCCTCTCCTTCTCAATGAGCATTAGAAGCCCTTCCACAGTACGGGTCTGCACCAGAGTGTTCAGTGCTATGTGATGACGGAACAAGTCTAGCCCCATGTCCCTACAAAATTACATTTTACCAGTTACATTCAACATTATTGATATAAAGAAAGAAAACTGAGAACTAAAAAATGTATATCTTCTTATTACCATTATTGTATAATACGAGGGTCATCCAGAAACTAAGGTTACAAGGGCTCCTGAGGCCGGGGGAAATTTTTTGTTTCAAAGTTGGTACACCTGGCGTGTAGGGGGGATCCTAATGGTCAGTTTGTTGATCCCGCATGTTTGTCGGCCATTTTGTTCAGTCACAGTAAATTCTTCCGATGGAGAGGTCGTCGCATGCTCCCGCCAACTCTCGTCTGTGCGAGACCCGCGCGGTCATCAGTTTTTTGACTTTGCAGAACAATACCGCCGCGAATATCTATCGGAAGCTCGTGGAAGTTTATGGTAGTGATGTGATGAGTCGACAACATGTCACGAAGTGGGTTAGGTTGTTCAGAGTAGGCCGAACTGATACGACGAGGCAAGGCAGTGATTTCTGACGAATTTGTGCAAAAAATTGAAGAACAAGTACGAAATGACCGCCGTGTGACGCTTGACGACCTTCACGAAGAATTTCTTGACATTTCTCGAAGTCTCCTTGGTAATATTGTGTCGGAAAAACTTAGTTACAAGAAATTGTGTGCGAGATGGGTGCCCAGAATGCTCACACCGGAGCACCGTCAAAATCGCGTGACCGCCGCGCGTGAATTTTTGGATCGTTTTGCACAGGAGGGAGAAGCTTTTCTGGACTCGATCGTGACGGTGGATGAGACGTGGGTGTGTCACTACACCTCAACAATTTTCCAACGATCAGGAGGTCGAGGAAGCTGTGAAGAAGTGGCTGAAAGAGCTGGCGGCGGAGGTCTATGACACTGGCATACAAAAGCTGGTGCCCCGACTACAGAAATGTCTCGATCTCGACGGCAATTACGTTGAAAAATAGATTAATATATTTGTGATGTATCCTGTGAATTTCAATTAAATACAAGCATTTTTCGATCCTACATAAATGTTGTAACCTTACTTTCTGGATAACCCTCGTATGTAAAGGAATCCTTAGTGCGCTATTTAGTAAAAAATATATTTGAACGTATAAATCTGCCAAAGGAAAGACTGCTGTAAATTGAATTTAGGAATTCATCTATCAAGATAAAATCAACACATATATGTCATACATCTATATGTTAGTTGACAATCATCTCTGATCATAAAAATTTCTTTATTTGGCAATCTGCAATCATTTTCAATTATAACAAGTAAAAAAATAGTTCAATAAACCTTATTTAGAAAATGTTCACTCACCATATAGAATGTATGGATGGATTTTGTAAAACATAAGTACGATCTAGAAAATGTTCACTCACCATATAGAATGTATGGATGGATTTTGTAAAACATAAGTACGATCTAGAAAATGTTCACTCACCATATAGAATGTATGGATGGATTTTGTAAAACATAAGTACGATCTAGAAAATGTTCACTCACCATATAGAATGTATGGATGGATTTTGTAAAACATAAGTACGATCTAGAAAATGTTCACTCACCATATAGAATGTATGGATGGATTTTGTAAAACATAAGTACGATCTAGAAAATGTTCACTCACCATATAGAATGTATGGATGGATTTTGTAAAACATAAGTACGATCTAGAAAATGTTCACTCACCATATAGAATGTATGGATGGATTTTGTAAAACATAAGTACGATCTAGAAAATGTTCACTCACCATATAGAATGTATGGATGGATTTTGTAAAACATAAGTACGATCTAAATAAAGAAATATGCTCCTAATCATAATCATCTGTCTGCAATGCGCCCTCCAGCAGTCATTAATTTTCTTGAGGAAGACGTGACGGTCCATGCTCTCTCCCATGAACTGCTCGATATTGGCCTTAACATGGGTTTCAGTCAAGCCAGTTAGATTCACGTACAGTTGAGAAGCCATCTGAAGACATTACAAATATTAAGTGTGATTCAACATTTTCTAGGCTATTATTCATCATATTTTGTTTATAGTTAAGGCATTAACGTAGTGGAGGTTTAAAGACATTGTAATTTATTTTATCAAACACTGTTTGTAACGGTATAACCCTACCAGTTTCAAGGCATTCACCTCATCTTCAGGGGAGCACAAACAAGACTAAATTCTGTTCGAACTGGTACCGATATACACGCTTCAATGGTTGGGGACATTCGGGTTGGGGACTGAGGGCTGAGGGAGGCATGGGACGATTTCGGCCAGCAGTCGAGAGATTTACACCGAGGTACACGACAGTACACCGAGGCGAACATATGGTAAACACATATATCCCAAAAATCTCTGAAATCAGTAGGGTTATACTGTTACAAAAGAGTGAAATAAATAAATTACAATATTATTCATCAGTCCAAATGTTTTTTTTTAGTTATTGTCGTGTTTAATTGGCTTAAAAAATAGCTGATGTTTCTTTTTTATATTTATAAATATTCCAGCAATATTATATGATAAAATGAGCTCAAGATATTTAGTTGTTTTGGATAGGTACAAGGAAAACGATAAAAAAATCAATACAAACGTAAGATAGTTTTTATTCTGAACTTTCACAGATTACAAATACATTGCCATCCATGTCATCAGTTTAAAAGGTACTGTAACTTTATTTTTGGGGGGAAACATAACCTAGAATATGATCTGAAATTTATGCAGTTTGTACAAAAAGAACTGTGAGGAAAAAATTAATGGATAAGGGGTGTGGTAGTAAAGCAAGCAAACAGTATCCAAAACCACAAACAAACCATTCCATTCCAATTGTGGCGACACCAGATCTATATCAAATTAGCCCTGAAAGGCTCAAAGTTTGGTAGGGTCGCGGTGGTGCATGTTTTGCCGGAAAATGTGTGCCTATAAAATACCGCGTAACGCCATAGTTGCATTCCATCAGCAACACTACCAATAGTCCTACTCCTAGCGTCCACGAGTGGCCTCTTAAGCCCCGCGAGCCCTGGGCAATGTGGTCACTGGCATATTACCATCAGTGCCATAGCAGATAGGAGAGGATGAATGTGCGAGTGTCCGGCGCCATAAAACCGGACCCCCCCGGCTAAGGGAGGGTGACCCCTACAGAAACACCTATCAGGGAAGGCAACGGGAAACCACCCTGATTATCATTCCCAGGATATCACTATGGAGAGAAGGCAGACGTCTTGGCTGCGAAATATAAGAGACTGGACCGGAATGAGACGTGTGGAAGAGCTGTTCCGGATCGCGCAAGACAGAGAAGCCTTCGCCAGAGTGATTGCCAACGTCGGGGGGACCTGACAGGGCACATCAAGAAGAAGTGATGGCATTGAAGCTTCCTCACAGCGGGCAAACCATCAAGAGGGACATAATTGCATGTCGCCACATATGGTAGGTGTGCAATTAGCGCCAATCCACTATCTCTGAGGAGATTCTCTTTTTATCTACCCAAATGGGTGCGTTCGCGATTAAAAGACCTCCATATGGCATATGATAAGTGGTGATCCCACCGACAGGCATTGACAGTTGTAACCACATCCTCAAACTTTCAGTTCTAGCTCTCCAGGAATCAACATGTTCACACTTCGGAGAGCCTTCAAGGGGGTTGTGAGTGTTCATAAAACTCTCGCATGTCCTCAGTCTTGGCTGTGGATTAACTTGGTTGGGGATTAATAGAGTTGCCATCACCAAGCCTGATATTGGAAGATTATGGTTATAGATAGATTTGCTTTTGTTATTTGATATGGTTATATATAGATTTATGGTTACTAAAAAAACTTTAATTTTGAATATAAAGTGGAATTGGACACAATATAGCATCATAATAAATACAGTCAAACTTGGTTATGACCAACAGAGGACCGACTAAATTTACTCGTTATATAGATTAGGTAATGACTAAGCTGCAGTCTCGGACATATTTGATGATAGTCATAATGCCTTTAAAATTTCTCTTACAGAACATTTTTCTTTGTCTGAATCATAAATTTGACGCTACAGCGTGACTCATTAATTCTTTCTCTCTCATTCTTTTTGTTGACTTTGCTTCTTTCAAACTTTTCGAGTTTTGATGTGCATTTTTTTGTATTGGAATGGATTGATTGTGCGTAAGCAGTGTAATTATTTTCTTAGATTATTTTTTTCTTTCATTTTAAATGTTAGGGCCTTTGATTACTTGAGTCTTGACCTGTCTCAAGTTTGTATTTTATGTGTCATGGATGGTATGCATGAGCATACTATATTTTGTCATTATTTTGTATATGATTCACGCAAATGTTTATAATTTTTGTGACAAGTTGTATATATATTAATGCGCAATCAATATTTTGATTGGAGTATTACTCTTGCAACCTTTTTTAATGGTAGATAAAAGACCACACATTCTGCTGGGCATGCTCGGGTATAACTCCTTGAGCGTAAGAAGAGATCTGCGTCTCCTGGTATACGTTGTCAAACTCGTTCGAGGAGTTGTGAACTGTCCATCATTACTACAAATATTAGCGTTAAATGTTCCTAACAATTACACTAGACTGCGCCGACAAGAACTGTTCTTAATAACATACGCAAGAACGGGTCTTCCAGTCGCTATGCCTGTTGGAAGGGCCTTAACTCTTCTGAACGGGACTGCTTCGGATATTGACATATTTCATATCACATTACCAAAAGCAAAAATAAATTTTCTTCTAAGATTGAGCGCGTTAGAAAGCACTCATCAACGTACTTAAGTGACTGTGAATATATGTGTATCATATGTTTGTGTGTATATACTCGTATGTATGCATATGCATTATTTTTTATTTTATATAATTTAAAAAAAAAAATTCTATGTAGTTTCTTCTTTTTTAATGTCTTGTATTTTTCTGAGTAATTGGGCTAAGCCTGTTTTGAAAAAATAAATAAATAATAAAATTTAAAAAATATATAAATTAGGTATATCGTTAGTAGCCATTTTTTTTAATTATAAATATGATCACCATAGTACTATATTGTAAAGTGTATATTTCGAATAAATATGTCTTACAAAACAAAAACATTTTAATATACTCGTACATAATCAATTATACATACACAATGATATATAAAAAATTATAAACATAGAATAAATAAAAATATAAATTCATTTCATGTCTCTAATAGAAATGGGCAGAGAAGACAAAACTCCATGATTAAAAATAGTAAAAAAAAAACTAATAATATTAGGTGTTAACATAAGCTGTGTCCGTTTTTTTTCAATTTTAAAAATGAGCACCAAAAGTAAAACAAAATGGTAAAGGTTAAAGGTTAAACGTCATTCGAAAGAAAAATTTCTGCTCTACAAGATATTGTGTTTGCTTTTACGTTACATATATTATTTTATTTGATTACAAGACTTCAAAATGGTATGTCAAGTAGACGAAAGTGAGCATTTTCGACACCTCCAGTGGACTTCGATGAGGACCGCTTAAACCATATTATTCATGAATATTCAAACCACCGTAGAATTGGCTGAGCAGATGAATTGTAGTCACATGACTGTATACCACCATCTTAAATCGGCACTTTTCTCTTTTGTTAATGAATTTTAATAGAAATTAAAATAGGGATGGGATACCAATATACTATTGTCTAGCACCACCCATCTCCAAAAGAACAAGTTTATCTCATAAAATCTGAAATGGGTCATCATAAAAGCTAAGTAAACACTTTCGTTGTTGTCTTTTCTAAGAATTGGGATTTTTCGACCACCTACACAATTAACCTTTCCCTTACGGTGATAAAAATGAAACGCGCGCTCCGGTGTTGGGTAGTGAGTACGCGATAAAAAATTAGCGATTTTAAATTGGAAAAATTAGAACATTCATAGATAATCCCCTTAATTAATTATAATTGAAGTTAAAAATTATAATAATTGAGATTTATTTGCTGAAAACATTAAAAAACCATCTGACAACGCTCACGAAACGGGCGTAGATCTAGTCTCGTTGCCAGCTCAACAGCTACTGCGGCGCGGCAGGGTTGGTGGCTAACTCGGGCGTGGCTTACACTTGCGAGGTTGAGACAATTGAGCTCCTCGCTATTCAGTGAAGTATGCAAAAGTGAGATGCGAATATAGTGTCGCGCTTCCCGCATACTCTTCACCTATCGTCAAGACCCAAGATCGAGGCACTCACAGCGTTTAAATGCAATTTGTTTCCGATATTCACGAAATACTTACGATGTAGTCGATAAATTCTGATTATTATTAATATTATTTTTTAAATCAATGCGTAAATATATTATGGAGGAATATCTAAAATCTTAACCTTGTATTTATTATATTTATAGAGATATTGATGGTTATTAGAAGCAACGTGTAGAAGATACCCAACACAGGGAAGGAAAGGTTAACAATGATTGCAAAGTTTCTAAAATTTGCTCCGCATATTCGTAAAGTATATTCGTTATAACAGAACGATTATATGGGAATACAAGTATATCAAAATAATTATAACGGTGATGTTTTTATATCCATATCCGTGCTCATAATAACCAAGTTTGACTGTGTCAATATTGTCTTAACACTAAGGAAAAATATACTATGCATTAAAAACAAAATGCAACTTTGTGGTAATATGTAACAAAGAAACTAAATTAAAGCTTTACAATGACTGCCATTATCAAAAAAATGAACCTTGTTTCTAGAAAAACTATAAACTCGCACATTTTTTAAATTCTTAGATGTACTACCTTGATCAAAAAGTTTTAGGACCGGCCACCGTGTGGCGCTGTCAGTCACCCGATTGGAATTCTTTTTTTTTTTGTTAGGTTACCACATCTATCATTGACACTTCCCTCCGAATTTCAGCGTCATAGCTTGACATTTGTAAAAGTTACGCTGTACTGAATACATCTACCTTTGTGCGTGTTTTAGATTTTTTACAAGTTTGATAATAAGTGAATACGTGCTGGATACCACTGGCTTACAGCAGAGTCTCAGCCCCAACGTGAGCCCATGGGTCTGTCCTGGTTCGCAACTATAATGTGAACACGTGGTTCCATCCCACCACAGTATAAACAAGCGCATGGCTTGCACAAAGGTTAAAATAATTGTTAAATTTCAATTAGTTGTCACTTCGATTTGATTTTCGGGTACCATGTTGATTTGAGGTGGAATCCAATGACTTTTAATATTGTTCAGATGTCTACATCTTCTCTTTGATTAATCGGGCGTGATGACAATTTGGTTTGCCGAGTATTTTTGGTTCAAATGAGAAATGGTGACCTGTCTCGATGAAGTGTTCGGCCAATGTTGATTTTTCGGGATCAACGACAGACTCATGTTCAGCTCTTTTGTTCCACCCATTTTGTCTAATATACAGCTTCTCACATCCCTCACAATTGAATCTGAGAAACCTCTTGACTTTTAAGGGTCTTGGTCTTTGAGAGATGTTATTAGGTTTCTCAGCTTTGACATAGTACCGAAGATTTGTTTTTACAAGATTTTGGTAATTCTGTGCGTAACACTTCGTATATATGGAAGGAATGCTGCACCAAGCATCTTTTTTTCTGGCAATGTTAATTACGAACTAGCCCCGAGGATAAAAACTGCAACATTTTCGAAATGTCGGGCATCATGAGCCAAATCATGCGGTTTAACACTCCGAAAAACCTTCTCCAACTTATTAACAATGTGTCAGTTAGATGTCGCTTCCTAGCATTGGGACAGTACATCAGCACTTGAATTATTACTTGGAATATCCCGCAGTGCCCCTGGGAATTGTGGCACCCAAGGATGTGAGGCGCGTACTATGAAAAACCTATATTATATTTAATAATTCCTTACTGTATTTATTTATTTAACACTTTTATTGCAAATACAATCTGGCGGGCTTATTGCCAGGTGGCAATCTCTTCCAACCAACCAGTTACATGGTCGCATAAATCATTCAAATGACTATCCATCCCCATAAAATCCATAAACACATACGTGAGCATATGCCCACGAAGCCCACAAAGATGGACAATTACCCGAACATTCTTTTTCATATAAAGTGAGATAACATCAATCAAAAGAAAAGGAAGGGATGGTGGAGGAAAGGAAAAGAAAAATCAGGAATGAAACATGTTATTTTACTGACTAGAAATTAAGAGTTTTTCAGTCGCTTCTTAAAGCATGCCAAGGACGGAGCGAGTCTTATATTGGTTTGTAACTGATTCCAGAGTCTCACTGCATGGACAGTAAAGGACGACGTAAAAAAAGAAGAGCTGTGAACTGTATCGTAGAAGTACCAGACTTCTTAAGCAAAGCACATGTTTCTACAGCATTTATTCTACTCTTATCACTCCCCTTCAACACCTAATACAGTTTACATACATAATGTGTGATTTCCCTGTCGGGATAGGCAGAGAGAATAGTGCACCAGATTCCAATTTTGATACACATCCTAAGCCTCTTCTATATCCAAACAACTTCTACGATTGCTATTTTTCCTTCTTTCTAAATACCATTCACTTGATCCAACCATACTTTCCTTGGTCTTTCTCTCACACGCCTTTCACTCACATCTGCCCTTTATATCTGTTTTGTTAGTCTTTCTTCATTCATTCATTCCACAAGCCCAAACCACACATCTCAGCGTGCTCTTCTTCGCCTTATTTCATCTGCCTTAAGTTCACACTCATCTCTTATCACTTAATTCTGTATTCTATCATACATTGACATGCCATATATTCTTCTCAATGCACGCATTTCTATAGTATTTATTTGGCTCTTCTGTCTTTTCCACATAAACATTTCGCTCCCAAACATCAAATTTGGTACCAAAATAGTATTGTGGACTATCATCTTAGCAGATTTGGAGTATATATGTTTTAGTGCCCCGTTGACTTTGTTCCCTATCTCTACACGCCGTTAGATATCATCTGAGCAATAATCTAAGAACGATGAATGAAGGATGAACCTTATCAATTTATTATTTCGTATTGATAATGAAAGTTTGAGAAGAAATGTGTGGAATGGGACCGTTATTTACCTTATGGTTGCACATATTTTCGACGGCTTGATAAAGCTCTTCTAAGGAATAATCTATTGACTTGGATGTTTGGATGGCAACTACCGCTTCTTTCAACTTACTCCATGTGTGCTCTTGATAATTATCCGGTAGATTTGGTTTGCCTACAATGAAATAAAAAAGCGTCATTAAAAAATATATCGTAAGGCCGTAATATTGAGGTTATGAAAAAGACATTTCACTTACTTTTAAAATTTTTAATGATCAACTTTTTAGCAGTTCCGGGTTTAGTAATACTTAATGGTGGCTTAATGGCACCATTAGTGTTAGTATTTAAAAGGGAAAAATTAGTTCTTTTCTCGCTAGAGCCCATGTTTTCGTCTTGCTTGCCTTTTAGATCGAACTGATCACCGTTAGAATAAGTACGTTTTCTACGTAAATTTACACCGTCTTCGCCCAATACAGGCGATTTACCTATAATCGACATATGAAAGCATTATCTGGCCGCAGCCCAAGTCATTATAAAATTAATTTAAAGCTTCTTGACACAACAAAACTTCGTCCACTCGAAACTTCAACAATAAATGACGGCCATTATAGAAATCATATCACAGACAATGACGGTGGACTGTGAAAATAGCCGACTCAAGAAAAGTAGCGTTTCTAGAAAATTATTTACAAAATATACGTATTTATAAAAAAGATTACAAAATCCACAACATCCATATTTTTACTTTGTGAGTAGGGTTTTATTTTGTACAATGTGTCTATTTTATTGTCTATGCTACCATTAATGTCAACATTTTTGTGCAATGAGAAGATGATGGCTAACAATAATTTCTACCAACAAATAAATAATATCGAATTGGAAAACTAGTTCGACGCTTAGTATTGATACATTTCATTAATTGCGGAACAAAATTTTAAAATAAAATAGATTTTTACATAATCATTGTACAATTATTGCAAATTTATTTAATAAGAAATTTAGTAGTTAGAAAAAATACGAAGCAAAAATTTCAACATACCTACTTATCATTAGATCATTTGCCCATTGAGATAGGTAAAAAGAATTTGACTGCGACATATATTTCGTTTCCTTTACACCTTTTCACGCATCTACAATTTCTCTAAGTTCCAATAATTCCTTTTTTTTAAAACAATTTACTAGGCTTAATAATTATTTTCTTGGACGTTATCTACGAGTACTACGCCTTCCACTTATACTTGCGCTGTATATTTGTTTTAACAGTTTTTCTTTATGAATAGTTTCTACATGTTCAAATTTTCCCACAGCTCATATTTTTCATCTTGTTAAATGCACTAATATTATATTTACAATCCTTAGTAATTTCGATTCGCATTTATTACTGAAATCTTTAAAAAATAAAGATATTCTACATCTCGTCGTTGTTAAGGAAAAAGTCATTAATTACATTTTAGACTTTATGGAGAAAAACGATTTTTTTCTCTATAAAATTCAAAATACTGGTTTCAATGAAAATATTTATCTTGTTTGATTTACTGTATTGGCCTACATGTTTATGTGTAAAACAAACTGTTTAGATACTGGAAAGATGTAGAAAAAGAAGTTTTAGCACTTAATGATTTTTTCCTTACAGATGAAATATGTGAGAAAGATCACTTAATGATTTTTACACAGTAAATTTTAATTTTTATTGGGAGGTTTTGAGGGTTCTGCACAGTTAAATTAAGTATAAAATTGAACAACTTTATTAAAGAAAAAAGTATTGTGTAAAATAATAAGTATTTTTTTATAAATACAATGTTTAGTCACCTCAATTGCTGGATGAATCACTAATAGTTTCTTCGTCATGAGCTGGTAGAGATGCGTACCAGCTGTGAAATTCTTCCGGTACCACTTCTAAAGAACACAATTTTAACAAATCCTTCTTTTCTGCTTTTGCGATTGGCAACATTTTAGACTCTATATAAGGGACTCTTCTTTATGTGAGTGTGGCCAGGAGGAGGGAGATCTTGAACATATTTTTCTCCTGTTCTCTGAATACTTTCCCTTTGACCTTTAAAAAACAAGCAAAAATATTACTCCCCGCAAATCTTCCCCACCTGTTGAGCCTCAATAAAATGTCCATATTGAATAACATCACCCATTTTATTAACAAAATGAACCTGTAATAAAATATATGTATAACATGTATGATAAATATCTATAGTAAATTAAATTTAAATCATTCGCTCGCTCACAGACAACTATCATCATATTGTAAATATTCATTTAGTTGTAAACTATGTACATAGTTTAGTTATAAAATAGTTTAACTCCATAGTATCTCACTAGATACCATAACAGTAGTCCTGGGCCGAGTTGCTTGATGTGCCATGTCGCCCATGTGAATAAAACTACCTAGATACTATGAAGCGAATATCACTTGACACTGGCGTATACTCCTTCATATATAGGAGTTCACGGCCATTATTCAAAGAGAGAGAGAGAGAGAGAGGGAGACATTGTGTCATTGAGTTGGTTTTATAATATAGTTACGTTACTTTTGCTATTTTCAAAACAATGGATAAAACAGAATTTCGTGTGTTGATAAAACATTGCTTTTTAATGGGAAAAAATACCGTTCAAACTCAGCGATGGCTTGAAAAGTGTTATCCGGGCTCTGCTCCGTCGAAAACAACCATTTGTCGGTGGTATGCTGATTTCAAACGCGGTCGTACAGACACAAATGATGATGAACGCTCTGGTCGTCCAAATGAGGCTGTTACACCAGAAAACATAGAAAAAACCCTCAAAATCGTGATGGAAAATCGCCAAGTAAAGTTGCGTGAGATAGCTGACATCCTGAAGATATCATTTGGTAGTGTTTACATTATTTTGCATAAACATTTGGTCATGAAAAAACTTTTTTCGAAATGGGTGCCGCGTTAGCTCACAATGGAACAGAATCAACAACGCATCGATGATTCAGAGCGCTGTTTGGCACTGTTTACGCGAAATAAACACGAGTTTATGCGTCGGTATGTGACGATGGATGAAACTTGGATCCATGGTATAATAATCATCGTATTTTGGGATGCGCATGGTATAATATTCATCGATCACCTTGAAAAGGGAAAACCCATCAATAGCGAATATTATATAGCGTTATTGGAGCGTTTGAAGGCAGAAATTGCAAAAAAAATGACCCCATGTGAAGAAAAAAAAGTTCTCTTTCATCAGGACAATGCACCGTGTCACAAGTCGATGGTAACGATGGCCAAATTGCGTGAGTTGAACTTCAAATTGCTTCCGCACCCACCGTATTCTGCAGATTTGGCCCCCAGCTACTAGTGGTTGTTCGCAGACCTCAAAAAGGTGCTCCAGGGAAAGAGATTTGGCTCCAATGAAGAAGTGATTGCCGAAACTAACGCCTATTTTGAAACCAAAGATAAATCGTTCTACACGGCTAGCATAGAAAAGTTAGGAAAGCGTTGGAATGAATGTATCGCTCTTGAAGGAGACTATGTTGATGAATAAAGAAGAATTTTGGCAAACAAATGTTGTTTTAGTAGTTAGTCCAGGGACTTATTGATCGATGTGTTAATAACGAGTCATTAATGTTACATGTTTCATTCCCGATATGCCTTTCATCTCCACCATCCCTTTCCTTCTATCCATTTATGATATCTCAGTTTTATCAGTGTTATTGCACAATTCAAGGATTTCACCTCATCATCAGGGGAGCACAAACAAGACTTGGTGAGGAGGGGTGTGAGGTCTCATATCTTTAAGCTGCTGACGGGAGCTACACATAATCCAACTGTGTTCGTAATGATAATGTTTTATGTTCCTGATAACTAACTATTTAGACTGGCATAAGTAGAACTAACCTGCCAAGTGCTCTTCCACTGTATCACAGACTGTTCCTTTTGAATGAGACCTCGGATATTGACATCTTCAACAGTTCCGAAAATGTTTTCATTCATCATTTTATGCTTTCTTAGTAATGGGAGTTAGTTGTTTCAGCTAAACTAATATTTCTTGTTTACTAATTTATATTTTTTACTGCTGTATATAATGTATATTTAAGCTTTGGGTGATTTTTTATTTCTTGTTGCGTGGGTTGGCCCCTCGCTTATGCCACGCGATATCGTGTGGTCGATAGTGAACGTTTGAAAGGGTGAAAGGATTTCCCACACTGCTACTTCATGGTCAATAAATCTCTCAAGCGGAATAAGTCGGCGCCGCGGTATTGACATGTGTCACTCGGCTCACCGTATCTCCCGTCTGATCTGCGGCACGAAAACGTGGGCATGGACATATCTGGGTAAACCTGAACTAAATTACTTTAAATCTTTCCACCGAGCATTGCTCGTTTGCGTGTTGGGTAAAGGCGTGCAGTACTGAAACCAGAAACAAACTGTTCATACATACATCATATCAAACCATATTGATTTTGAATTTGGTCAACAGAAGAATGTGTCATATCTGGAAAAAAATACTTGTGTGTTTTAAACTTGGTTTTGATTTATAATGGGCACTGATTTTATGATCATAATGATTCCGGTTGATTCCAATGTTGGATAGAGACCATCACTCTTTCCTATCATAGGCACATTCCTTCTAGTTGTTCCTAGCCACTTTTCTAATGTCATCCAACCTTCTTACAAAGTCTTCAGACACTTGTTTTACCTGTTCTTTCCTGTTTTCTGTTTTATTATGTATAACAGACGTATAGTAAGTAATAGTTTGAATCCATGTCAACTTTTGAAAGAAAAATTATTCCTGCAGGAGATTCTATTTTACAATCTTTGGGAACTAGGAGGGGGGAGGGGCCTGAAAAAAAGAATCTGCAGTTAGCCAACATCTATACTGGATTGTTGACACATCGTTGACAATAAAAGATGGTTAATTTCCTACTTGACAGTTTACATCATCATTTCTCAACCAACTGTGGGTCGCATAAATAAAACCAACTTACGTGTACAAAAGGAAAATAACACATTTTCAGAGAAAAATGAACGAATTTATTTATAGAATTCTAGTCTAAGTCATTGTCAAGTCCAATGTTTATGTCTGTATATACATGTACATACATACCATCACAGCGTTTCTCTGTTAGGTTTAGCAGAGGACAGAGCACTAGACTATCCTATCTCGACACACATCCTTAGCCTCTTCTACATCTATATACCTTCTCATACAACTTTACAATTTCTCTGGTTTTCCTTCTTTCAAAATATTATTCACTATACTTTTCATGGTCTTTCTGTCTCACATCTCTGTATATTTATACTATTATATAGCTAATGATAGTGTGTAGTAGGAAGTGTCTTCTCCCTGGCTCCATCCCAACTCACTGTCTGCGAAGACTATCGGGGTCAGCTCTCCTCGTCCTCAGGTTGTATGCTCTTCTGTCCCGGACTATGTCCCCCAGTCCGTGCCTGCATCAGGTTATATTTTTGCACCACTCACGAATTCTTTGGTCTTCTTCTGGTTGTTATTCGAGGAAGATCCATGGAGATTGCCTGGTTCACAATGTGATAGGGTGCTCTGCGTCCAACGTGCCCACACCATCTCAATCGCCTCTCCTCCATCTTACTGTTGATGTCTGTAACACCTAGGCTTCCTGTCTCTTAGGGACACACCAGCTGACCATCTTAGCATGCGCATTTCAGCAGTTTCTAGTGGCCTAGAGTAAGAGTTATACATCGTCCATCATTCGGAGCCAAAGAGGAGTGCGGGTCTGACAATCGTTTGGTATACTTTTCCTTATAACTTTACTGGCATTTTTGGATCACATAGAACTCTCGTCATTGATCTAAACTTCATCCATCCCACACTAATTCTATGTTTTACATCTGCTGCACATCCTCCATCGCTATGGATGAGTGACCCAAGATACTTAAAGGAGTCACAATTTGGTAATGTTTCTCCATCCTTTGCATTACGGAAGTGACAGCATTTGTGTTCTCGAATGGTAGGTACGTGGATACTTAATCTGTTTGATGAAAACATTAATGCAGCTGCAAAGTTACCAATTGAGATCCACAACCGACTTATCAAAATATCAGCTGGTAAAACATTAAAACTAGAATTTACATCTCAATTCAGACAAGTTTTGTCTTGCCCGTCGAAGTGAATATGGAAGCTTTGACAACATGAATCCCTTTTCCTATGTTTTACATTTGTGAAAATAACTTTTCATCTATCATATCATAGACGACCTCCGTGACCTAGTTAGTAAAATTCATGTCTTCGGACCTGGAGGTGGCTGATTTAATTCCTGCTGGAAACGATTTTTTTTTAAAAAGTTGCTGTCTGGTTTTCACTAAAGCCTTTAACATTTTTCTGGTTGTTTTGAAGAGATTGCCACATCGCAATAAACCCACCAGGTATACAACAAAAGTGTAATAAAAATAATATTAAATGCAGGAATCGTCTGTTATCTCTTAAAAACAATTTGCTTTTTGTGTTTCTAACATAAATCTACATATGGACAAACTTTTAAATAAATTTCTTTATTCATTAAAAAAATGGTCAATTCATAGAACCATTAACTAGCTTAGTTACCTATTATTCTTAATTTTTATTATTTACACTTCCTACTACATTCTAAGATGGTCAGCTGGTGTGTCCCTAAGAGACAGGAAACCTAGGTGTTACATACATCAACAGTAAGATGGAGGAGAGGCGGATGGATTGAGATAATGTGGGCACGTTGGATGCAGAGCACCCTATCACATTGTGAACCAGGCAATCTCCATGGATCTTGCTCGAATAACAACCAGAGGAAGACCAAAGAATTCGTGGGTGGTGAAAAAAGATAACCTGATGCAGAGGCACGGCCTGGGGGACGTAGTCCGGGATAGAAGAGCATACAACCTGAGGACGAGGAGAGCTGACCCCGACAGTCTTCGCAGACAGTGAGTTGGGATGGAGCCAGGGAGAAGGAAAAGATTAAGTATCCATCTCTTCAAAAATCCTCATTATCATCCGGAAAAAAATCCAGCAATTGGATTTTCAGCTTATATAAATGTAATTTATTTTTAACAAACACTGTTTATTCCACTTTTTTGTGACGGTATAACCCTACCGGTTTCAAGGCTTTCACCTCATCTTCAGGGGAGCGCAAACAAGACTAAATGCTGTTCGAACTGGTACCGATATAGACACTTCAACGGTTGGAGGCTGCGGGGTGAGGAAGGCTAGGGATAATTTCGGCCAAGAGCGGGGAGATTTTGGGGAAATAACTGTTCGACAGATGCTCCGATCGGTATACTGACTTAGAAATTTCTAGGGCCTCTAATCTGTCCAATTTATTTCCGTTGCCGCTAATATGTAAGAATTTGGCATCATCGATAGAAAAAGTATGATTCTCACGGTGACAATGATTAGCCATTTCAGAATAAATTAGAGGATTTGTTAAGGCAGATTGGTGTTCACGAAATCTCTTTTCAAAAGATCTTCCTGTCTTTCCTTTATAGAAATTATCACAGTCAGCACATAAAAGTTTATACACACCACTGTTGCTAAGTATTCCATTTTTGCCTTTCCCATTAAATAAGAGTTTCCGGAGATTAAAGTTAGTGTAAAAAGCTGGCTTTATGTGACTTGGAATATTTTTGGTTATTTCATTTGATATATTTTTTATATATATTACAATGTCTTTTAACCTCCACAACATTAATGTCATAACTATAAACAACACATTATAAAAATGTGTCTTTATACTCTCCAACAAGCAGTCATTAATAGTATCTTTTTGGTCCATATTCTTCTCAATATAGTCTGAAGTGAGTATGAATATGTTGAAATTTCTTTTTTCAAGGCGGTCATCAAGCTTTATGATGAGAGCATTATCTTTGCCTGTCATTAGCAAAATGTTCTTGTGTCGCCCTTGTAAAGTCAAATTCAGGTACAGATTGTTCAGCCAGAAGTCACTTTGCAATAGTGTGAGTAATACTAATAGTTGTGTAATACTCTGTGTTACACAACTTATGTAGTGGTATTGGTTTTAGAATACCACACGATTGGTTCGCGCGCAGAGCAGAGCGCACATTTGTATTGTTAAAATACTCGGTGATTAGAAAAACACTACCATGTCGAAATTAGGAGTGCGATTTTTGTCTAATGTAATGTACGAGGCATATCCAGAAAGTAAGTGTACTGAATTTTTGTAGGTTACAATTTTTTTTAATTAAACAAAAAAATTACATGGTTACCGTAGTACATATGTAAGCTATTTTTCGACATAGTCGCCATTCCTCTCAATGCAGGCGGTGAAGCGGGGTATCAACTTTTTGATGCCTTCCTCGAAGTAGTTTCCCGCCAACCCCTCCGTCCACCTCTTCCTTTACCTCCTCGTCGGTTGAAAACCTTTTTCCACCCATGTGCAGCTTCAGGGAGGTAAAGAGATAGTAATCTGAAGATGCTAGGTCGGGGGAATGCGCGGGATGGTTCAGGACATCCCATTTAAACGAGGCGAGCAGTTTCTTCGTGGCGTTGGCCGTGTGTGGTCTTGCATTGTCGTGCAGCAGGCAGACTCCCTTTGTCAGCATGCCTCTCTTGTTCTGAATCGCCCTCCGCAATTTTTTTAGGGTCTCACAGTATCTTGCAGAGTTGATGGTCTCCCCTTGAGGCATATATTCAATTAAAATTATGCCTTGACAGTCCCAAAACATGGATGCCATGATTTTCTTGGCTGAAATTCTGGTTTTGAACTTTTTGGCGGAGGGTGAAGAGGTGTGACGCCACTGTTGAGACTGCCTTTTGGTTTCAGGCGTGTAACGATGGAGCGGAGAAATTCATCTCCATGGAGTTTGCAGCGCCTCAAAAACTCGCCTTTTTACAAAATTTCGCACTTGGCGGGAGGCTGGTTTGACATTTTTCACGAAACGTGTTGTCGCGTCGACACTTCTCAACGTACTGACTTCGAACCGGTCTCGTTGCGGAGGGGAAGGGTCAGGCTACACGGAAGTGTAGCCAACATGTCGAAAATAAAATCCATCCGGTCGTGAGAGCCTCAGTACACTTACTTTCTGGATACGCCTCGTATAATTCAAAATTTTTCGAAAGCTTAGAATGTACTTTGTTATAACTTAAAGTTTCCTAGAATGTTGTATCACTCCATCCACTGTTACAATATTTTAAAACTTTATTATTTTGTATTGTAATTATGATACATTAACATGTTAAATAATCTTACATTCATTTTATTTTTATGTGCAATCTAATTAAAGCTGATTAACATTTTTACTTTATAATACTTGTACTTATATTTATTTTTAATCTTGAAAAATGTCATTATTGTTATTTAATGTTTCCTAGAATCTGCCATGCCTAAACAATTAATATGTGAAATAAACTTAATTTCAATTTATATTTATGATTATTACAATTTCAGCTGACAGCATTTTTAATTTACAAAACGTGTGTTCATTTCAATGTTTGAATATAAAATATTATTTTAATATTTTTTTGCTTTTTCACTTCATTAAAAAAATAAAGTGACAAGTTTTTGTAAATGCACTGTTACTCACACTATTGCAAAATGGCTGTTCTGGCTTAGCGATCTATAATTGAAATGCGAAAGTAAATCAACAAC
Source organism: Odontocerum albicorne (assembly GCA_949825065.1). Classification (NCBI taxonomy): domain Eukaryota; kingdom Metazoa; phylum Arthropoda; class Insecta; order Trichoptera; family Odontoceridae; genus Odontocerum; species Odontocerum albicorne. Next base: position 2,383,980 of record OX463839.1, on the reverse strand, counting down.
ATAGGCTCATTATCTTATAAGAAATCTGAGATTGAAGTTTGTTGATTCTTAAAAAATATTATCAATTAACCATTTTCATAGCTTTGTAGATATTTTTAAGATTCTCTGCCTAATTTTTATGTGGCAGGTGCATGTCTGTGAAGGAAGCAGTGCATCCATTACGGATTTGACATAAGATCTTCACTAGTCTTTCCTGTTATTGCCTTTGCATCGTCACTATAGTTCGTAAATTCTAGGATGAGTCCTGTGACAGCTCACAAATTTGCCCCAATACAACTTTGTAACGATGTTCAGTAATTTTAATTATTTTATCAACTTTAATATAAGCCTCAATTCTAATAAATAGCAAGTTATTTAGGTAAATACATTACATAAGCTTGTATTGAGGCAAATTTGTGAGCTGTCACAGGACTCATCCTAGAATTTCCGAACTATACATATTGTAGCACAATTTGTCAAGTCTACTCGGATAGCATATTATTGGTTTTTGTAGCTTCCTTCAAAAACATTAAAAAGTTCTTGTCCTTTTGCATAACCAGGTATTGATTTGCAAAAAAATATATTTTCTTCAATCGACCCATCACATTCATACCTTGTAAAATATAAAAACTGAGACATGTTCGACACTTTGTCCGTCCGATTCGTCCAAATAAATAGCAAAAAAATCACTTGATTTTCACCTTTTGGACTATCTGATCATGAACATCGGCAGCCATCGTATAAGTTGTTAGAAAGTGGAATAGCTTTCAATTTAGATATGTAGACGGTGCACTTTGTTATGTCATAAATTTGTCCATTTTGCAATGTCAATTGAAGAAAAATGTTTTTTTCTCAGCGCACACTAACAATGGAGTGATTTCTATAGAATTAAAAACAAAAAAAAATGATCATCTGTCTCCTGTTTTGTTTCTTTCATAATTAGCATGTGTTCACGTATGAACATGTCCCACAAGCAGAGGTCAAGATATGTGCGGGCGGGGGGTTGTACACAACAAGTTCAAACTGTTAAGGAGAATGTCTTTGTACACATCAATTCTAACTAGCACATTAACCCTGAGAGCGCTACGAGAAAAAAATATAATTGTCTATCTAGTGCTGAGATATATTTACGATTCGGACGTTCGTGATAAATATTTATTTTAAACAACAAAAAAACAAGAAACAAATATTTTTACAACATAAATATATTTTAGAATATGTACCCTTGTATTCTAAATGAATGATATTCATTTAGAATACAAGGGTAGAACAAATTTCTTCCACTGCTATAGCAGTGCGCCCATCTCTCAGGGTTAATGAGATTATTATAAGCAAAAGAAAAGGAAAAAAACAAACACCTCTTAAAAGAGGTAATAAAATAAACACCTTAAAAGGGTAATGATTTCTTAAATAAGGACAAGAATTATGAATGATACGAGTATATGTGCAATAATCCTTGTTAATTTCACAGGGACACGGTATTAGTTATTTTTTCCTTTTTAGAAGCTGCAGCAGGATGGGGATAAACAGCCATTCACATTTTTTGGGAACAAAAATGGTAAATTTTATGTTTTCCTTAGTAAAAATACACACAATGGGGGGTTACTATAGGGTCTTTCAAATTGAGCGGTTTTTTTTATACATTTTTTTTAAACTTGAATAAAACACACAATTTGCTTTGATTTCAAAAAACTTTTTATTGGTCATTGAAGTGTGTTTACACAATCATAGTATAAATAGGCCAAAACCCATACGATGGTTGTCGTCGAAGTAATAATACGAGAATTGAATTTTGAATACAAGAGAGTGAGAGAGGAATACTTGGATTCTCTCCGAAAGTAATTCGAAACTTGAATCTCGGTGGGTCCGTGATAACTGAACGAATTTTAAATACCTAGCTAACAATTTTTGAACCGGTGTAAAAGGGGACGATGTATATAAAAAAATTCTATATTTATGAATATATATTTTCATAAATGTAGAATTTGTTTTACTTCCGTGAATATTTTTCACGGGTTGCAACTAGTAAATAATATCCGCCAAATGTCCACCTCTTGTAGCTCCACAGATGTCCACTCTTTTGTCAAAATTTTCAATGAAATTTTGGCATAATTGCGGTTCTAACTCGCCAATAATGCGAATAATTTCATCCTTCAGCTCAGGAATTGATCGGGTGTCATTCTTATAGATCTGACTTTTCTAACCCCAGAGAAAATAGTCCCACGGTGTCAGATCACATGATCTTGGTGCCCAATTAACATCACCGTTTCCGGAGATTACAATACATAAAATAATTCAACAATTTGAACGCATTGTATTGTATACGACTCCATTTTTATAAATGTCATACATTACACTTCTCAAATGTCACAAGACCCAGGCAAGTTCGCGACGCCATCTGTGTTTTATCCAAGAATTTAAAAAAACCGCTCAATTTGAAAGACCCTATAATTGGGAGAATAAAACAAACAAATTAAACAAATCCATTTATTTGCCACTTCCGTTACATGAGTAACATGACCCATTAAAATTTTGTGCTAAACATGTAAAAATTAAAGACTTAACCAGCTAATAAATAAATGCAAATACCTATATTTCAATTATGTTCTTTTGTAATGGAATCATAAAGAATAATACATTGAAATATTACAATAATACATTTAAAAAATATATTGATTTCACAGAATTTTGAATGTGCCGTAATGCAAATGGATGGAGAAACATTACCAAATTGTGACTCCTTTAAGTATCTTGGGTCACTCATCCATAGCGATGGAGGATGTGCAGCAGATGTAACACATAGAATTAGTGTGGGATGGATGAAGTTTAGATCAATGACGGGAAATCTATGTGATCCGAAAATGCCAGTAAAGTTAAAAGGAAAAGTATACCAAACGATTGTCAGGCCCGCACTCCTCTATGGCTCCGAATGCTGGACGATGTATAACTCTTACTCTAGGCAACTGGAAACTGCTGAAATGCGCATGCTAAGATGGTCAGCTGGTGTGTCCCTAAGAGACAAAATAAAAAGCTCACGCATTCGTGGAAGCCTAGGTGTTACAGACATCAACAGCAAGATGGAGGAGAGGCGATTGAGATGGTATGGGCACGTTGGACGTAGAGCGCCCTATCGCATTGTGAACCAGGCAATCTCCATGGATCTTCCTCGAATAACAACCAGAGGAAGACCAAATAATTCGTGGGTGGTGCAAAAAGATAACCTGATGCAGAGGCATGGCCTGGGGGACGTAGTCCGGGACAGAAGAGCATACAACCTGAGGACGAGGAGAGCTGACCCCAACAGTCTTCGCAGACAGCGAGTTGGGATGGAGCCAGGGAGAAGACACAATTTTGAAACACATATACGAGGCAAACAAGCAGGGTGAAATGGCATTTTAAAATCCATTATAAATATTCCATACGGATTATTATATTTCAAAACTATTTGGGAAGAAATTCTCGAAAAAAAATGTAATGAACTGTGTGGCCTTGTCAGCAAGACGCTTCCGCCCAAGGTGGTTTCAGGTTTGATTCCCGATGGTACCTAAAGCAATAAAAAAAAGATCCCAGTCTGATTTAAAAGTTCACCTGGTAACAATACTCGTACACGCTAGTCATGTTAGTGTTGTTGCTGTTCGATGTGTGATGACAAGCTGTGAGTTAGGTGTCTACTCCAGTGATTCTGTGCCAGAAAGTTCAATCTTGATTATTAGAGCCCACATCACTAATTTAGATACGAAGGGATTACAGATTAATGAGAGTACTTGTTTTGTTATATTCTGCTTGTATACCATTACTAAATAGGTGTTATTTAAAAAAATATATGTATAATTTTGAGCTCTATCTAAAGTTGCAAAACATTTCATTTGAGTGAAACGTACAGAAACACATTCTGTAAGATAGTTAACGTATGTCAAGTTAGGTAAATAAATCTGCTGCAGAATATGAACAAATATGCATCATTTTTCAAATGTACGAGTGATCCAGGTCGCATATTTAAGTCCGAAATTGAATTCAAATGTTTACCTCACGTTTATTATCAAGTTTTAATCCTTTTTATTTCTTATCAAGTCAATTTTCTTATCAATATGAAACATTGACAAATTGTTTTGAATTTTTCAAACAAATATGAAAATTTCCCCGAATATCGTAAAATAAATATCTTGTTTGTAAATTACGATATTTATCTATATTCTTAATAAATGTTAATTAAATTTCCCCAGATGTTGTAAAATAAATATCTTGTTTGTAAATCACGATGTTTATCTATATTAGTTTAGATTGTATCATTGGAAATGATGAGAATGCGCGTCGATTTCTATTTAATCAATAAGAAGCTCATTTATGTAAATTGTAATATTTTTTTATAACAACGTGTCTCCAAATCAATAAGAAAAAGGTAAACAAGTTTAATTATGTTTAGACATGTCTGAAATTAGATTCTACCACAAAATTTGACTATATACAAATTGTAACTGGCTCAGTAAATATAAAGATATGCATATGTCTTTACTCCGAAGTGCATAAAGTGCACTTCAAACTGTGCCACGCAAAGCTGACAGTATTCGGCGTACCCTGAATGCAATGTGAGGGTTAATATATTATTTATTCATTTTAAATAATACGTATTAAAATAGTACAAAAAACTAACTTATCATATAATAAAATCTTAAGAGGTTACTGGTAAAACAAAAAAAATCTTTGTTAGTTCATTGAATGATGCCCCTTTTATAAGTTAATAAAAAAAAAAATATTACTAGATACCTTATACTTATATTTTACTTAAAATAAATATTTTTTTACTTCTTTAGAATACTTTTATGATTGGACAATTGAGTAAGATTGTTATTTGAAATTATTATGTAATGTTTATGGCACAATATTTGTATAATACACGAGTGTGTGGATTTATCTTTTAACTGTAATAAGCATTATTGAAAAGAGTTCTTGGACCATCACGATAAAAGTATACTATCGACTCGTAATAAAACGATAAAACACAAATATTAGAAAAATATATATAAATTCATTAAGACATTCTAATATTGAAAATGATATTTAAGTTCTGCAAATCAGATCAGTTTTATCCGTGAATGCAGTATTCTATGAATGAATCTGGAATTGAAAACATGTATTTATTATATTATAGTATGAGAAATTATAAAACACTGATGAATCCGGGAACATGTACGAGGGTCATCCAGAAACTAAGGTTACAAGGGCTCCTGAGGTCGGGGGAAATTTTTTGTTTCAAAGATGGTGCACCTGGCGTGTAAAGGGGATCCTAACGGTCAGTTTGTTTGGTCCCGCGTGTTTGCCGGCCATTTTGTTCAGTCACAGTAAATTCTTCCGATGGAGAGGTCGTCGCGCGCTCCCGCCAACTCTCGTCCGTGCGAGACCCGCGCGGTCATCAGTTTTTTGACTTTGCAGAACAATACCGCCGCGAATATCCATCAGAAGCTCGTGGAAGTTTATGGTAGTGATGTGATGAGCCGACAACATGTCACGAAGTGGGTTAGGTTGTTCAGAGAAGGCCGTACTGATACGACGAGGCAAGGCAGTGATTTCTGACCAATTTGTGCAAAAAATTGAAGAACAAGTTCGAAATGACCGCCGTGTGACGCTTGACGACCTTCACGAAGAATTTCCTGACATTTTTCAAAGTCTCCTTCGTAATATTGTGTGGGAAAAACTTGGTTACAAGAAGTTGTGTGCGAAATGGGTGCCCATAATGCTCACACCGGAGCACCGTCAAAATCGCGTGACCACCACGTGTGAATTTTTGGATCGTTTTGCACAGGAGGGAGAAGCTTTTCTGGACTCGATCGTGACGGGGGATGAGACGTGGGTGTGTCACTACACCCTAACAATTTTCCAACGATCAGGAGCTCGAGGAAGCTGTGAAGAAGTGGTAGCGGAGGTCTATGACACTGGCATACAAAAGCTGGTGCCCCGACTACAGAAATGTCTCGATCTCAACGACGATTACGTTGAAAAATAGTTTTAATATATTTGTGAAGTATCCTGTGAATTTCAATTAAATACAAGCATTTTTCGATCCTACATAAATGTTGTAACCTTACTTTCTGGATGGCCCTCGTATTTATAAGTTTTAATGGACACAAAGTACTTGAAAATCATTACACAAATGTTACTCTTAACAAAACTGATATAACTTAACCTCTCGAGTAGTAAGATATTAATGAAAATTTTAAAACATCGTTTGTTCAGTTGGTAAAACATGTAACTAGCCGATAAATTATCTAATCGTGTGGTATCGTAAATAGATGTCATTGGTGGTCCAAATCCTGATATGATCCGGGAATATTCGAGAAATAATCACTGGGCCCCAACCGCGGGGCCATACGCTATCTGACTCAGTATTTCATGGCCCCACGGTTGGGGCGGTACTCACGGAGTGGTTAAACTAGTTCAGAAAAGAAAAAGCAAGAACAGAATGTATATTCCAAAGTTCCAAACATTTAACTATCCAGTTCCTCTCTATTTCCAATTCAACGCTGATGAACAATACACGAGGCACTATTGTGTAATTAAACATTTAGATAAATGTTTTCATATCTAATTTTTAACCACTCAAAAATATTATGAAATTTCAAAGTGTTAAAAAAAAACATTAAATTTCTCTTTATACTTTTTTGATTGAAATTTTACTGATGTCATATACTATATATAGGATAAAAATAATATAGCTGGTTTGAAAAGAAAATTAACAAATAAATGAACCGTGCTAATATTTTGGTAAAAACGATACAAACTGTTAAAATAAATGTATTAGATAACATCCATTTACACATTTAATAGTAATAAATTAGTTCTATAAAGATTGACACAAAAAATTTGGTAAACATTGTTTATGAAGGCTTTATCAATAGTTTTACAGAGAACCCTGCTGAAGATGTTCCCATGTAAGGTGTACTTAATTTTTTGCTCCCATCTCGGAAGCGGATCTTTCCACTAAGGACGTAGTATTTGGTTAGTCCCTTAAAAATCTCAAAAGGGTTTCATTGTATTGTAAATGGAAGACACTTCTACAGAACTTCAAACATAAGAATAAACTTAATACGAAAAAAATATGACAATATAGGGCGTCCTAAAAACATGTATACACACTTTTACACCGTACGGTTTAATCGAACTTTCTGCAGGAATTTATCATATTACACACTCATGAGGAGGACTTTTATTCCCAGCAAGATGGTGCATCCTCTCGCTACCACCATGATGTGATGTGAGGGCCTATATTGGTGATTGGACACAGAGATAGCATTTAATAATTCCCGCGTTCCTCAGATCTCATATTGGATTTTCTACTATGGAAGATTCTTTTTAACGCCTATATACAGAGCGCGATTGACGACTTGAGAGAGAGAGAATGAGTCACAGAGAAGGTGTAAAGATACACGGGCAAAAGGTGGATATGATAAGGTTCGCTGACGATATTGCTATGGTTGCTGAAAGTGAAGAGGAACTACAAGAGGCCTTAACAACTATGGAAAGCATTCTTCAAAATAACTACAGTATGAAGATAAATAAAGACAAAATAAAGCTGCTGACTGTAGGCCGAGCGCAACACCAGATGAGAATAGTGATGTCCGGTAAACCACTAAAGAACACCGAGGAGTTTGTCTACCTCGGGAGCAAAATAACATGGGACGGTCGGTCCAAGAGCGAGGTCGACAGCCGTATACATCGGGCTAGACTTGCATTTAATAAAAGGTCGAAAATAATAGAATCAAATAATATAGACCTAAAACTGAGAGTACTCCCCATCAAGACCTATGTATGGAGTATCTTGATGTACGGCTGCGAGACATGGTGCCTAGCCGAAAGAGATAGGAGACGAAGACTAGAGGCTTTTGAGATGTGGTCCTATAGAAGACTATTAGGAATTTCCTGGAGAGACCGCATCACGAATGAAGAGGTTCTCCAACGAATCGAAGGAGGAAGGCACCTGCTCAGGATCCTGTCCGAAAGGCGTGCAAGATGGATCGGTCATACAATACGACAAGAGGGCCTCTTGCATGCCATAATGGAGGGTATGACCGAGGGGACAAACTCTACGGGACGCCCACGCCGAGAGTACCTGGAGGACCTGTTGGTGGACGTGCGCTGCTCAACATATACAGATTTAAAAAGAGCCGAGCAGGACAGGGGGGAATGGAGGAGAAGAGTTGAAATTGCTGCAAACCAGTCTTAGGACTGCAACCACAGAGAGAGACTATGAAAACTCATCAAAGATAAAGTTTACGACACAAAACCGGCAAAAGTTAACGAATTGAGAGGAGCCATTGACAGAGAATGCGCCCAAATACCAAAATCAATTATTTGTGATGTATGCGATTCTACGTTATCAATAGTGCATGGACCAGAATGGCCATCAATTTGAGCACTTATGATAACTAAAAAATCTACGTCGGTTTTCTTTAATTTGAAGTTTTAATCTTAGATATATTTTAATAAATACTGAATTTATAATAATTTAAAGTGTGTACACATTTTTTTGGGATATTTCAACTTATATGTCTTAAATTTGTAATAAAATAGAAAACAGAAAGTGGGATAACATACAAGTACAAGTCTGTTTCCCGTGCTTTGGCATTCACTATGAGGTTACAAAAATTAATGATAATGCAGACGTATGTATGTATATAGCCGTAGGGAACATCGTAACAATTAATATGTTTATTTTTAGCATTTCACTAAAATTACTAATTTTTATTCCTATTAGAGTAATAATATATATGTACATGTTAGAATTTATACTAACCATATTTTACAAACAAATCATTCATTTAGCAACTGTGAGTTCTCTTAATAATGTCTTCGATCAGAGAACTATAAATATAAGCTAGATACATAGACGCAAATACAATAAATAACAAAACCTCCAGTTCAATACATTAAACCTACAGTTCCAAAGAACTAAAACCCCCCCAACCCCACCCAATATCTCTAAAAATCTATTTAATAATGGTGCGTTTTTAATTATGCAATAAGAACATAACGTGTAATTAAATATAGAATATAAAATAACTATTAATGTTGATTGAAATAAAAACCCCTCATCAGCCTTCCAAAGAATCATTGGTGACCCATCAAGCGCACATATTGGTCTCTGGTTGAAATTGAGCCGAATACACACAGGATAAGATACACAACAGGATATATTTCCATTTAAATCGAGTATGGTATCAATCACATATAAAAAAGCCGAGGGTTTTCTATTTGTCTGTTAAAATAGTGTTCCCATAGTGTGCGCTGTTGAATATTGCAATATTTTCACTGAAATGAGGCTTATGTGGTTTTATAACACGTTCACTGCGTCGAACACGGCTCCCGTGTCCATACAAATATTTTGTATGGACACGGGAGCCTTGAATGTTTAGTGCACTCATAAACGTCTCCCGATAAGGATTCGTCACCGGTTTCATGTGTTTTGAAGACACGAAGGAATACACTTGTATATGATGTTTAAATAGAAAGTAGAATTTGATTTTTAACAAAGTTATGGGTTTTCAAAAATCTCTGTATGACATTAAGTATTTTATACGCAGTGAACGTGTTAATCGAACCGTCGATGTTTTAAATACGTGTATTATTTATTTTTAAATCTAATTAACCTAACCACACCAATATAAGTGCAACAGTTAGGTATGTTCTGACTTTGGGCACTGTGGAAAAATCCTGATACAATAATGATGCTGTGAACCGATAAAAATTTTAATGAGCACACTCCTGGTTTTCTTTTATCTTGGTATAAAGAAATGAGTGACGTATCGCATCCAATGAAGTGCATACAGGGCGACTGAAAGGGACGTCTGACTGTGTTTATTGTGCTCTAAAGTAGACAATACAATACATAGTACATAAATTCCATCATAATATTTAATCAATAAAGAAAACCACTTGCTTCTGTGTTATTTTTATTTCCGTAGGACTGCAGTCACATGTCTTCAGCCACAGAACAAGCAATTTTTTAACCTTTCTTTTTATTTTCTACAATCGTGTCACGAGTTCAGATTCCCCTTAATTGTGCATTACTTGTTGCAGTCCGTTATACAGCACACAACAGGCTGACTTCAGGTTAACAATCCGCTTTCATTTATTGAATGGATAAAAGGATTGTCCAAACCTGGTAACAATTCAATTACACGTATTCTATGAAATAAATGATAAAATTAAGTTAATACTTATTTACACAAGCGATGTATTTCGTAAAATGAAAAAAATCTGTATTTGAAGGAATCGTTAATTAACGTATTTTATGTTGGTTAATTTGCTTATAATTAAATGATATATTTATTACAAACTTAAGTCTAGTACAAAAATACATTGGCAAAGAATGAGTCGCAATATTCCCTTGAAATAAAATAAGTTTGGACGCAGATCCCATTCATTAATACATACGTTACACCACTGTGGCATTCTCGGTCTTCAATAAGTGTTTTAAATTTTGGTCCTTAATTATAAATAAGTGTTTAATATTTTGAATCAGATTTTTCATACAAGTGAGGTTAACCCTTCCTTCCCTGTGATGTGTAACTAGTACACATTGCTTCTAAAAACTTTAATATCTCTATAAATATAATAAATACTTTGTTTAGATTTTAGATATTCCTCCGTAATACATTGACGCATTGAATGAAAAAATAATACGAGTATTAATAATAATTAGCACTTATCGGCCACATCAGAGATATTTTGTGGAAATCAGGAATAAATTCACAAATACAAACGTGTGACGTAGGTATATTCATTCTAAAAAACCGCTATGGGTGAGAAAGCAACGTTATTCACGTATCACTCTACTTCAGTATATGGGAACGCAAGAAATAAAATCTCAGTTCGCAGTTGTTTCTTTCTTCGAGGTGTAACATACACAGTGTTAGTGTTCCGAGTCCCGTCTCAGTAACTCGCGGGCATCCGTACGAGGTGGTCTCTGTGCCCGTTTTGTGAACGTCGGCCAATGTTTTTTCATGTTTTCAGCAATTAAATTTCAATTATTATCAGTTTTGACTTCAAATTTAATTAATTTAAGTGATTGGCTATGAATATTCTTATTTTTCAGCTTTTAAATCGCTCATTTTTACATGTGTATTGATATGATTGAATACACAGCACCGGAACGCGCGATTTTTTTTAGCACAGGAAGGGAAAGGTTAAAATAAATCATAAGAAAGTTTAGCAAAGATTTCGACTTGGTACTCCATATTAGAATATTTAACAATAAATTACTTTGTTATTTCAATTATTCATTTATTTCTGGGTTTGGACCATTAATAATGCCACATGTTTCTAGTAAGAGGTAACAGAAATCGCTCTATCATTCGGAACAATCTGGTTTAGTATTTAGTTCCATATGTTGTGAGTCCTGTATAGTATATTCCCACAATCACATTCTGGTTTAGTATTTAGTTCAATATGTTGCGAGTCCTGTATATTCCCACAATTACATTCTGGTTTATATAGTGAAAACGGTTATTTAACGTCGTGACATAGATGAATCCTGTAATTAGTGTTATTTTAAACGATGATGACTCTCATTGTACTATGAAATAACACCAATTGTACCACTTTGCGATGAAATTTAGTATCCATCCACAAATGAGTAATTTTTAAATGCATTTAGTAAAAGAAACTGATTATACTGGTCAAAATCATAAGTTGATGTTATTGCTGTAATTATTCCTTTTGATGGCAATCTATAATAATACTCGAAAAAACTTTAGCGTCGATAAAGGATATTACTAATGGATGTGTCGAAAAGGATATTACTAACAGATGTGTCGAAAAGGATATTACTAACGGATGTGTCGAAAAGGATATTACTAACGGATGTGTCGAAAAGGATATTACTAACGGAAGTGTCGAAAAGGATATTAATAACGGATGTGTCGAAAAGGATATTACTAACGGATGTGTCGAAAAGGATATTACTAACGGATGTCTCGAAAAGGATATTACTAATGGATGTGTCGAAAAGGATATTACTAACGGGTGTGTTTTAAAAGAACTGAACAGTTTTAATTGTTTATTATTTTTATTCTACCTATTTCTGCGAGTCGTGTTTTGACAGTAAAGTAACTTAATGAAATTGCAATCGATCATTGACATCTAAAACTTGTTAACCGGTATTACCAAAATAATTCGAGTGTTATGTGTAGGCTTGCTATACTTTCAGGATTGTCCGGGACTTTTAAATATCCGGAATTAAAAAGTTTCTGTACGTATAAACACCTGCCAACATTTTACTTGTTTTAGATAAGAGCCGATCGGTTCCATTTAACATAATTCTTTGAATATAGTACCTCGGCCATTCGAGACATAGACAAAGATTTCTAAAAAGAATTATTTATTTACCTCGGCGTTTTTTTCTATGGATCAAATGTTGTACGAGATAGTTTATCATCAGTTAATAATAACTCTAATAATTTGAATAAAAACCACAAAAGAAGCATTTTGTCAATATGTGATATAATCTTTTTTCTATGGATCAAATGTTGTACGAGATTGTTTATCATCAGTTAATAACAACTCTAATAATTTGAATAAAAACCACAAAAGAAGCATTTTGTCAATATGTGATATAATCTTTTTTCTATGGATCAAATGTTGTACGAGATTGTTTATCATCAGTTAATAACAACTCTAATAATTTGAATAAAAACCACAAAAGAAGCATTTTGTTAATATGTGATATAATCTTTTTCTATGGATCAAATGTTGTACGAGATTGTTTATCATCAGTTAATAACAACTCTAATAATTTTAATAAAAACCACAAAAGAAGCATTTTGTCAATATGTGAGATAATCTTTATATTTGCCATTTAAAATTGTCTAAATAAATTTGCACGACCTTTACCACAGATTTCAAAGTGAAAATTCTAAATGATTTGATTCGATTCTATGACTGAAATCTCACATGACACAATAAATCATTTTGGGATTGTCACTTTTAGAATATTAATGAAGTGGGCCGTACAGTGCTTATATATTTTAATGTAAAACTTATAAATTATAAAAAGAAATAAGATAAAAACATACTAATGAATGAGAACTCTTTTGGATGTTTGAAACTTAATTATTTCAAAATATAAAATCATTTTATTTTTTATACCAAAAATTTTAAATTATTTGTGCATTTACAAAAAAAAAAAAAAAAACTTAATTCATTATTAACAAACATATTTATTAGAAGCTCAAATTTGATGCTTATTTTTTAAGAGTAGGAATTTAACTTTCCAAAAGTTATTTTTCCTACAATGTTTAAAAAAAAAAAAACAAACTCGCATATTTCTTTACTTTGACAACAATATTAAAAAAAAAACCTAATAAAATTTAATTTTAATGTTTTCAGCAGAACAAAGAAAAAAAAGATTTGCCAAACAATTTGAACTTATCGGAGAAAATTTCAAAATTTTATTCCTAATATGGGCAACTTTACTTAACCTGTTCCCCGCGGGGAGCACAAACGCCTGTGATCTGACGACAATCCAAGTTTCAAATCACAAATACTTAAAAAAATGACACAAAACCGGAATAAAAATTGAACTAAAATTTAAAATAATCTTTATTCTAGCGACATCTCTGAAAACCTTGTCAAATAATATATTAGTTTATGAGATATTGTTGAATAAACAGAGCGCCGAATTTTTTTGGTTTCTCAATATTTCCAGCATTAACGACCTGTCGCGCGGATCGAGCCCTGCGATGAGTCTCTCTTACGTAAATAAACATTACTAAGTCTCTCTTACGTAAATAAACATTACTAGTGCTATATGCATTTGATTGGGTGAGTGTCATGAAGCATTGATTTGATCGTAGCATTCCTTTGTTTATTTTACGTAATGTTAAGTTTATCTCCTTTATTTAATGAGTCTCCTTAAGAGTAATGACTATTATTTATTATCAGAAAATTACTTAAGTGTCATGTTTACTTGGTGTTGTAATCAAATATCAGTGGTTCTAAACAAAATATGTGTTTAAACTTAGAAATTAAAAAACGCTGAAATTGTGCCGCGCACAGGATTCGTGGAATTTGATTTTTAACGCGGTGAACAGGTTAAATATCATTTGGGTAAAAATTACTAATTAAACAACACCCTCTTAGTTCCATCACCCGCACACGGATGCCACAAAATGTTTCCACCCAAGTGGGTCCACAGCCCAGCACACCATGTCCTCTCACATTAGGCCAAGACTGCGAATCTCATTATCATTAATGAATGTTATAAAATTTATAATTTTAGAGATATAAAATGAAAATTAACTTAAAAATAATAATTATTTTTATCAATTGAAGGAATTTTGTAAATGTGCTTTTCAACCTTAGGAACTTACAAAATGCCTTTTCGTAGCACTGTTACTCCAAGAGCACTAAAATAAATTGTGTCAGGCAGCAACTAAGCTCCAGTATAACAATAAATTCAGACGGAAAAAGGTCTGCCAGTAAAACTAATACAAATAAATATCTAAGCTTTAATTTAAGTCACATTTTTTTTAAATTGTGCACACTAACTATACATTAAAATTTTAAAAAAGATTAAAAAAACATCATATCGTATATGACTGCAAAGATGTATCAGTATTTCCTATATTCTAAATAATTTCAAGTTACCATTCTGCAAAAACAAATATACATCGTTCTGGACAGTTTGGATAATGCAGTTTGGCTGAATTGGATTAATTATGTGATCAAATATTATATTTAATTTTGTCCATTTGAATTAATTGTAAATACAAAAATTACATAAGAAATTTGAAATGAAAGGGAAATACATAAATTTGATAAAACATCATTTAAAACAAAATACTTTTATTAACATATTAAATCAATTGTTGGAAGATAAAATAAATAAGGTGAAATAAAGATTTGAAAGTCATATAAGGTTCATGAATCACTCTGAAACACTTCTCAATAAAATCCATATCTATTAGAACATCGAACGAGTTAAATGCTCATTTAATGAATATTCAAGAAACCTTAACGAGTTAAATGCTCATTTAATAATTATTCAAGAAACCTTAACGAGTTAAATGCTCATTTAATGAATATTCAAGAAACCTTAACATTCTAACATATCACAAGATAAGTATACGGAATAGAAAATTATGAAACATCCACTTGGAACAATTTATATACAAAAATGGATACCAAGAGTTACAATACAAGTTTACAGTTTAGGATAAAAGAATTGACAAGTGCCTCCGTAAGAAGATGATTCGAGTCAAGAATCCGAATAGAAAACCAATCACCTGAATGCCAAAATGAAAACTCCACGTTGTTCGGAGAAAAAACATTACGATATTGAACAATCACGTAGATCGTTGATCCCTTTGACAGAACATTATGGCATTGTTGACGAGATGGACCTGGTTCCTCGTGTCTGGCCAAGTGAGTTTGACTGACTAGCCTCTGCAGAATCTTAACACTCGCCAATGAACCTTATGGAAGTCCCTTCAGGCCTCGGCTTCTCCGCCTTTCAATCTTAACCGTGCAAAGTCCTCAAATATGATATCATCATCGTGATCTTGGCCATTGTAAGTGTCCTCTCTGAAAAAATAAATAAAATATTTGGATGTATTAACCTCTCGAGTAGTAAGATATTAATGAAAATTTTAAAACATCGTTTGTTCGGTTGGCAAAACATGTAACTAGCCGATAAATGATTTAATTGTGTGCTATCATTAATAGATGCCATTGGTACTTCCAACCCTGACATAATCTGGGAATATTCGAGAAATAATCACTGCACCCCAACCGCGGGGCCATACGCTATCTGACTCAGTGTTTCATGGCCCCACGGTTGGGGCGGTACTCACGGAGAGGTTAAGTTAAGCTATTTATAACCTTGCAATGTATGGTGAATTTCGACCACTAAAAATATATATTAATGCCCATCAATATAAAACACAAGATGTTACAAAGTATACACATCAAAACATTAGTACGAGTATATATACATAATTACAATCAAAAGAAGCACACACATAACACCACATAGACAAAGACACAGCAGGCCAAGGCCCAGGGCTCTGTCTTACACATGGAAATACTCAAAAAACAACATACTCGTACACATAAAAAAATCCATAGAGTAAAAACAGAAACAAAAATTCACTCAAATAATTCATCCACTCAATATATATAAAAAAACACAATAATCTTCACAACAATATTAATCAAAACCCTAATCAAGAATCAAATATTAATAAAAAATTTGGAAAAAATTAAATGATAAAACCCAAGATGTACATTAAGATTTAAAAATCATTAACCCAAGATGTACATTAAGATTTAAAAATCATTAACCCAAGATGTACATTAAGATTTAAAAATCATTAACCCAAGATGTACATTAAGATTTAAAAATCATTAACCCAAGATGTACATTAAGATTTAAAAATCATTAACCCAAGATGTACATTAAGATTTAAAAATCATTAACCCAAGATGTACATTAAGATTTAAAAATCATTAACCCAAGATTTACATTAAGATTTAAAAATCATTAACCCAAGATGTACATTAGGATTTAAAAATCATTAACCCAAGATGTACATTAAGATTTAAAAATCATTAACCCATGATGTACATTAAGATTTAAAAATCATTAACCCAAGATGTACATTAAGATTTAAAAATCATCAACCCAAGATGTACATTAAGATTTAAAAATCATTAACCCAAGATGCACATTAAGATTTAAAAATCATCAACAGTACATTAATATTTAAAAATCCCGAAATTTAGAACTCAAAACAAGAGAAAACTAATTAAAAACAAATCCATGCATCAATCTTGAATCATGCTAAAAACATAATAAAAAAAACAGAAGCTATGATTTACCGTAAATATGAATACGTGATATTCAAACATTCATCGTGCTTCAGTTTACCTGATATAGGAATATTCCTACAAATATCTTCTTAAATAAAATAAACACAATGCATCAGCAACTAACTATACATGATTCTGATAAAAATACCTTCACAACAAAAATAAGTTATGTAAATTGATATTTGTTTTATCAAACACGACTTGTTATATATCAGGTCTCTAAATATGAAACCGGTTTTTTTTTATAGAAAATTCACATTTATTGTATGAAAATAGTAAAAATATTATATTCCAAGTATTGCCCATCGCTAGCTACACATTTTTTCCCATCTCTCTGGCAATTTGTGGATGCCACGCCAAAAAAACTGTTTGAGGCAAACCAATCATCGAGCCATTTTCGTAAGAAGTGAAGCGCTGCTCAGCAAGTGCGTGTCCCGTTCATGCAAATAAGTAGTAATCGGATGGAGCCAAGTCTGCTGAGTAGGCCGCATGCGAAAGTATTTGCCAACTAAACGCCTCAATCGTTTCCTTGACCGGTTTTACTGTGTGCGATGGTGCATTATCATGAAGCAAAATCACTTTGTGTTGCCTCTTTTGATATTCTGGTCGTTTTTCACACAATGCTTGGTTCAAATCCATTATTTGTTGTCGGTAGCGTTCAGTATTAACAGTTTCGCCAGATTTTAGCAGTTCATAATAGATAACACCCTTCTGATCCCACCAAACACAGAGCATTGTCTTCCGTCCATAGCGATTTGGCCTTGCAGTCGATGTCGCTGGTTTGCTTGGAGTTACCCATGATTTTTTACACTTAGGATTCTTGAAATATATCCATTTTTCATCGCCAGTCACAATTCGATGGAGAAATGATTTTCTTTTGTACCTGGCGAGCAGTATTTCGCAAGTGGTTTTTCGGTTTTCCTTCTGTCTTTCATTCAGTTCATGTGGAACCCATTTTCCCACCTTCTGGATCTTTCTCATGGCTTTCAAACGTATGGAGATGACTTTTCGTGTCACATTTAATTAATCCGCGAGTTGTTGCTGCGTTTGAGCGTCATCCTCATCTAACAATACTTGCAATTCGGCATCTTCA
The DNA here is from genome assembly GCA_949825065.1 of Odontocerum albicorne. Lineage (NCBI taxonomy): Eukaryota > Metazoa > Arthropoda > Insecta > Trichoptera > Odontoceridae > Odontocerum > Odontocerum albicorne. The sequence continues at coordinate 2,366,045 of OX463839.1, read as the reverse complement.
AACTTTCTCGGTGGTCTTTCACGTTTTTCGTTTCTCACGTCAAAATCGCCACTTTTGAATTGTTTAAACCACTCAAAGCACTGTGATTTACCAAGAGCATGGTCACCGTAAGCTTCGACAAGCATTCGATGCGATTCTGCAGCAGTTTTCTTCAAATGATAACAGAAAATCAATGCAGTCCGCAAATCGTAGTTTTCAGGCACAAAAATAGACATGTTCAACGCTATGAAAACATATGTAGTTGTATTAAACTTGTATTATTGTGAGTTAAAAGACTTTGACAAATGTAAACACGACAAACGTAAACACAAGAAAAAGGCGCCAATGACGCGGTTTGACAGTCACTACATTGACAACTAGTGCCATCTATGAGCGAATTCCGGTTTCATATTTACAGACCTGGTATATAGATTTTTAATGGTCGAATCGAGGCATTAATATTTATTTTTAATGGTCACCATATATTGCAAGGGAATAAAAAAAATATATATCCTTATACGCATTAATAAAGTAAATAAACCAATGTTATACTAACGTGTCAAGCTGTATGAGATTGGTATCCACCGGCACTTCAGGAGCGGGTCGGTCGGGGAGCGCAGGGGGACGAGCGGGGGGCGCTTCTTCTTCAGGTTTCGGGTGCATCAGGATGAAGGGCAGCTCTGCCACCAGGTCACTGCAACGAAACATCGATGATGTCAAGTCATAGACCAAGTAAGAGGGCCATATAATGCAAAGTTATTTCCGAGACTTTCAGCAGATCACTTTGTTGACTGTATCCAAAATACAGATCTACATAACACATTAATTAACAATTAAATATAAATTAATAAATATCCTCGGGTCCAGCTAAAATAATTAAATTTTAATGACCAGCAGTTCAGTTATCAAAAATTATAAATTTCTCCTGACAGTTGCAACAATTGGACGAAACTTGGGGTGGATACTTAACTCAGGGTCAGCTCTAGGCAGTTGATCCGAGTACCTGAATCTGCATTACAAGATACATGTTTTCAAAATAGATCAAAATTATGTCTATATATCTGAAAGAAAAGTCGGAAAAACCTTACGAGTTGCATGAGAAGCTGAAGAAGAGGCGAAAAATGTGTGTCACGATATTAAAGTCAGGTACTCTCTTTTCTCTGACTACCCCTTCAGGGAAACGTATGGCGACATCAGTATGTATGTACGCACTAGTTTCACACTTTCCTTTTAACTCTATTAGAAATGAACCCTAATCTCAAGGGAAAGTGTTGCCAATATTCATTTCAATTCCATTAAATCAATATTCATTATTGAGCAGATTTAGTTTAGATCAATGATGGCAGTTCTATGTGATCCGAAAATGCTAGTAAAGTTAAAAGGAAAAGTATACCAAACGATTGTCAGACCCGCACTCCTCTATGGCTCCGAATGCTGCCATGGACGATGTATAACTCTTACTCTAGGCAACTAGAAACTGCTGAAATGCGCATACTAAGATGGTCAGCTGGTGTGTCCCTAAGAGACAAAATAAAAATCTCACGCATTCATGGAAGCCTAGGTGTTACAGACATCAACATCAAGATGGAGGAGAGGCGATTGAGATGGTATGGGCACGTTGGACGCAGAGCACCCGATCACATTGTGAACCAGGCAATCTCCATGGATCTTCCTCGAATAACAACTAGAGGAAGACCAAAGAATTCATGGGTGGTGCAAAAAGATAACCTGATGCAGAGGCACGGTCTGGGGGACGTAGTCCGGGACACAAGAGCATACAACCTGAGGACGAGGAGAGCTGACTCCAACAGTCTTCGCAGACAGTGAGTTGGGATGGAGCCAGGGAGAAAATTATTGAGCAAATTTATTTCATTCACCATCAATATTCACTTAAAGCGTAGTTTTTAAATCTGTGGGTCAAACCAGAGGTGAGGAGGCGGGAGGTTGTGAAAATTAAAAAAAATTACGTGTACAAAAGGAAAATAACCCATTGTAATTTATTTTTAACAAACACTGTTTATTCCACTTTTTTATGACGGTATAACCCTACCGGTTTCAAGGCTTTCACCTCATCTTCAGGGGAGCTCAAACAAGACTAAATGCTGTTCGGACTGGCACCGATATAGACACTTCAACGGTTGGAGGCGGGAGGGGTGAGAGGAAGGCTAGGTATAATTTCGGCCAAGAGCGGGGAGCTGGTGTGTCCCTAAGTTAAACAGGTTGAGAAAACAATGACTTAAAGTAAATATTAGGGTGTGGGCTGAAAAACATCTGGTGTCCCCGTGTGGCTGGGCTCGTCCTATATTGGCGGGGTGTCTTTTGGCCGGGGGGATGTTATTGGATGAGCCCAGACCGTTTGATAGCTTCTGTCTTTAATGTGTTCTCTGCAATTTATGTGTTTTTGAAATATATTTAAATGTATTACGTACATACTATGTTGCTATCAATAAACCCATATTTATTTATTTATTGTTTCTTAACCTTTTATCTTTGCGACACCTCCAAAATTTAAAAAGTTAAAATCAAAAATTTATACTTTGAATCACAATGACTTGGACATTGAATTATAATTTATTTAAATAAATATGTCGCCAGTGAAATAGCCAGAATACATAAATTCCCATCATCAACTCTTAAATTTGATAACACCAACAGATGCATCTTGTTACATAAAACCAAATGTTAGCTATTGTACGGTATAGCATTTACACAGTTCATCTGATCTATTCGCACAACTTTTAGAAGAGACTGCAGTGTACTCTACTTACCCTCCGAGAGCTCCCAAACAGAGTTTCACCTTCACCTTGTACTGTACAATAATACCCAAGTTTTCTCTCTGGGACGGATCGGCAACCCTGTCAAATTCAATCAACACTTTTATTCAATCAATCTGGTAATAATTTATCATCGACATTTAGAAAAAATATTAAAAAAAAAACATAATAAAATATTTATTCAAATTTCACTTCCAAATATGTTTATAAAATTTTAATAATTTCTAATTATCAATTTAAAAGTTTTTTTTTACTTCAACCCGATTACATTTTTTTTTTTATTTTAAATTTCTATTTATCCAGGCAGTGAACAATATTGAATTACGAGGGTCATCTAGAAAGTAAGGTTGTAAGGGCTCTTGGCGACGGGGAATTTTTTTTGTTTCGAAGTTGGCGCACCTGGCGTGTAGGGGGGGATCCTAACGGTTAGTTTGTTTGGTCCCGCGTGCTTGTCGGCCATTTTGTTCAGTCACAGTAAATTCTTCCGATGGAGAGGTCGTCGCGCGCTCCCGCCACCCGTTCGTGCGAGTTATTTGACTTTGCAGAACAATACCGCCCGCGAATATCCATCGGAAGCTCGTGGAAGTTTATGGTAGTGATGTGATGAGTCGACAACATGTCACAAAGTGGGTTAGGTTGTTCTTCTCGAAGTCTCCTTGGTGATATTGTGTCGGAAAAACTTGGTTACAAGAAGTTGTGTGCGAGATGGGTGCCCATAATGATCACACCGGAGTACCGTCAAAATCGAGTGACCGCCGCGCGTGAATTTTTGGATCGTTTTGCACAGGAGGGAGAAGCTTTTCTGGACTCTATCGTGACGGGTGATGAGACGTGGGTGTGTCACTACACCTCAACAATTTTCCAACGATCAGGAGGTCGAGGAAGCTGTGAAGAAGTGGCGGCGGAGGTCCATGACACTGGCATACAAAAGCTGGTGCCCCGACTACAGAAATGTCTCGATTTCGACGGCGATTAAGTAGAAAAATAGTTTAATATATTTGTGAAATATCCTGTGAATTTTAATTAAATACAAGCATTTTTCGATCCTACATAAATGTTGTAACCTTACTTTCAGGATGACTCTCGCACATAGATAACGTTTACAACATACATAACATACAGTAAAGTCTCACTATCAAAATTTGAATTAATAACAAGTTTATCAAATGAGAATACCAATATTCAACAATGAATAACTTTGTTATCCCACTAATTACATTAATCCCCGCAACACCTGTTACCTCTACCTCCTATCCCGAATATCTTCATTCCATCTGAAGAGCCTTGAGATAGTAGGTAGAAACATGTGTTGCGTGGATTAATGTTGAGATAGTAGGTAGAAACATGTGTTGCGTGGATTAATGTTGAGATAGTAGATAGAAACATGTGTTGCGTGGATTAATGTTGAGATAGTAGATAGAAACATGTGTTGCGTGGATTAATGTTGAGATAGTAGATAGAAACATGTGTTGCGTGGATTAATGTTGAGATAGTAGGTAGAAACATGTGTTGCGTGGATTAATGTTGAGATAGTAGGTAGAAACATGTGTTGCGTGGATTAATGTTGAGATAGTAGGTAGAAACATGTGTTGCGTGGATTAATGTTGAGATAGTAGGTAGAAACATGTGTTGCGTGGATTAATGTTGAGATAGTAGGTAGAAACATGTGTTGCGAGGATTAATGTAATTAGTGAAGTAACTAAGTATTTATTGTTAAATATTCTAATATGGAGCCTACAAAGTTAAAGTCGATATCTTTGATAAATGAAGAATTTTTATATCTTTATTTAATTGGAAACTATAAACATTTGTAACACTCTAGAAACGGTGGGAGACATAGTGTTATTCATCATCAGTAGATATTCATGTGGTTCCTTTCTTTATGACTCAAGGAAATATCGGATCATATATTTAAATTAAATTTAAATAGAGTGAAATCCCGTTTTTACGTGCTAATTGCGTTAAATTTTTACAATCCCGTTTTATTTTAGTACATTTAGTACCCGCTTTTACGTTTTTATTTCCCTCAATTTACGTTTGAAATATTTAAAATGCAAATCAATTTATAAACATATTTTATTAAATGCGTGACGATTTAAAATATTTGAAATGAATATTAGGAAGCAGAAATATGTTGTTTCTATTTATAGACACGTGTGCACCTGTACATGCAGCGCTCATGATCAAGGTTATGGTACACGAGTCGTGGAATACGAGGCAATTGGTGGGAAATTTAGCGAATCAGAGGCAGGCAGACTGTATAGGCAGGTCAATTTGTGCTTGTGTTTTAAACGTGTCGGTCGTGTATTTCGTGTGTAATTTTTCGTTGAATCCCTTCAAATAATGTCTCAGCAAAGAAAAACATTATCGATTCAAGAGAAAAGGAAAATTCTCGAAAAAGTGAATAAACACGTTGATTCACTTGTTTCACGCGTGATTTGGGGATACCCATTACAACTTTGGCTACGATAATAAAAAATCGCAAATCGATTTAAAAAAGTTTTCCGATTTGTGTGGTGATTATCTAAATAAAAAATATTTTTTTTTTTTCTAACCCCGAATCTACATTTTCCCTCCAATTACGTTTTTTTTATCAGTCCTTTCAAAAACGTAAAAACGGGATTTCACTGTATATGATTTAATATTTCCTCGCTGAGTTCACATTCTAAAATGCCTAATTTAGTTGATGAGTTGGAAAATAAAATCAAATTAAAATATCAAAATTCTTACAAAAAAATAATAATTGACAAGAGTGAAGATATGTATAATTAATCTTTAAGTTGATTAAACTTGAATAAGAAATGCAAACAAAAATTCAAGAATATTTGTATAGTATAACATTATACTGTATTATACTTTCCTTTAGTTTATATACAGTACAACCTGGTGGGCTTATTGTCATGTGGTAGTTTCCTCCAACTAACCAAAATATATTAAAGGGGCATTAAGTGAAAACTAGACGGAATCGTTGCTAAAAAAATCTGGGTTCCGACAGGAATTAAACACGCAATCCCCGGGTCGGAAGACATGCGCCTTACCAACTAGATCACGGAAGTCATAAATCTCAAAAAATTAAAAAAAAAAACAACTGTTCACAAAATTTGTTGAATTTTAATATCAGGAGTTTAAACCAACTTCCTTTTGTATTTTTTTTTATTTTTTGCCCCAGTATAGAATGAAAATTAACTTTCACAACAATACGTGATACTAAAGGGGAAAAAATAAATTAATTGCCTCTTTGAATAAAATTGGATATTCTTTTTTAAGTCACACCAAATCTTGATTAATGAAAAGATTTTAATCAAAACTTTTATTTGGCTGTTTGATGTCAGGTCGATGAGAATTTCATATTTTGGAGTAAAGGATTTCTTTGACTTTTCTTTATATTGAAAGAATTTAAAATCCAAAAGCTATTGTCATTTTTAAGTAGGAGCAAAGTATTCATTAATTGCATGCTAATTTTATTACAGAACTCCAAATTTTATTGGCAGAACCCTAGGGTGCCGCGGAAGACAAGTTGGGTAGCTGCTCTAAAAGACATTTATTAAATGGGTTTATAAAATATATATAATAATATTATAACTAAAACCAATACACATAGACTAAAAAAATAAATGGGTTAACTTTTGGCAAATCTTTTTGATGAATCCTGATTATTTTTCATGTCATGAGAGAGGGTTGAGTGTTTACTGTATTGTCCAACAATCAATTAAACCCTTTTAATCCCATGGGGCTGATTATCGCCCCCAACTGGTGTATGCGAAAAATCCCACGGGGCCGATCATCAGCCTCAAAGTTTTCGTACAAGTTTTTATGTTGAACAAAAAAAAACATAAAAATATTTTGTTTTTATGAAATATGAAAATTAATTATTATTTTACACTCTACAGGGAGGACCCCAAAAAAAAATTAGGTTTTAAAATTAAATATTAACTGAGATAAAAAATAAAATATAAACTACTGTTCTATTTTGCCAAAAAATGCTGGGATTTTTCGCACATTTTATGCAAAATATTCTGGGATTAAAAGTGTTAATGTAAAAAGTGGAAATTAATTTTATAAGGGATCATATTGTATTTAAAGATAATTATCAGGTGTACAAATAAGTCGCCGCCGTTTGGCAAAAGTTGGCGCCACCAGTAAGCTATGGTTAAAATTGTCAGATGTAAACGTCATTGTCGTAAGGTTGGACATCTGTCAACAACATAACCTTGAAATATTAGTGAATTTTTATCAGTATAATATATTCTTTTGTGTGCGAAAATGTCGAGTTTTGAGCCGAATAAGCGTCATTTGCGGGAACTTTTGATTTACTTCTTCAATTCGAAGAAATCTGCAGCTGAGGCGCATCGATTGCTTGTAGAAGCATATGGTGAGGCTGCCTTAAGTGAGAGAAGTTGTCGTGAGTGGTTTCAATAGTTTAAGATCGGTGAATTTGACATCGAAGACAAAGAATTGGAAGTATTATTGGATCAAGATTCGTGCCAAACGCAAGAAGAACTTGCACTTACATTAGGAGTGACTCAACGAGCAATTTCACATCGGTTGAAATCATTGGGATGGGCAATACTTCGAATCAAACATGAGGTTCCGTTCTTTCACAATAAATGCCCAATTTTTTATTAAAAAAAACGGCGGAAACTTATTTGTACACCTAATATATTTTAAATATATTCACAACAAAACAAACCGAAATGTATTTTTTAACCCCAATACATTTATTAATAAAGATTAGTCGAAAATATATTTTTAATATCAATAAAAATATAATATCAATGGGAATTGAAAATTAATGTAAAAAACAGTACATAAAAATTAAACTATACACATAAAGTAAACACAAATATGTTAAACTACAAGCTATTGAGTGAAAGAAGGGTCTTTTTAATAAATGGAAATACGAAAAAAATATCTGATATTAAAAAGGTATGCAAGTAAAATAACTCAAAAAAATTAGTTACACTTCTTTTGTGACCGATAAAGAAATATATTAACCCTTTGCACTCGAGAGCTTTTTGTTATGTGCCTACCGCCAACTCGAAGCATTTTTTAAGAAAAAAAAAAAAAAAACATTTACGTTGAAATATAATTAAATTTATAAAAGTAAAAAAAACCTTTTTTTTAATTTTGTTTTGGTAAAATAGGTATGTAAGGAATAAAATGGACATGAAAATGGATTATTTGAAGTTTCTCATTGCATGGTATTTTACACAACAATCCCCAACGTGAAGTCCAGGTTTACTTTCGCAGGTTTCGCAATATAATCGTGTTTCTTTTCTTCCAACTGGAATTTTTCTATCGGAACATACTGCGCAGTCCTTCTTTGTTCCAGAACGTAGAATATGCAATTTATTTATAAGTCGGTCTTCTGTAGGGAGAGTAGCAGAGCGTCGTCGAAATCGAGTACGTCCTCGATAATCTCCTACTAATTGATCAACCAATAATTTTACAAATTTCAAATGTGTCATCGGTTTTTCATTGTTTTCTTCCTTGGAAACTTTATAAAGTACGAGGCGTATCCAGAAAGTATGTGTACTGAGGCTCTCACGACCGGATGGATTTTATTTTTCGACATGTTGGCTACACTTCCGTGTAGCCTGACCCTTCCCCTCCGCAACGAGACCGGTTCGAGGTCAATACGTTGAGAAGTGTCGATGCGACAACACGTTTCGTTAAAAATGTAAATCCAATCTCCCGCCAATTGCGAAATACGGGGCGTCATCCGTTATCTCGTTTGGAAGGGAAAACCTCCGGTTGATGTTTATAATGAGGTGAAAACTGCATATGGTGATAAAGCTATGAATCGTACGAGTGTGTACAAGTGGTGTCGCGAGTTTAAAAACGGTCGTACGTCTGTGCATGATGATCAGAGGAGCGGAAGACCTTCAATTGTGACTGACGAAATTGACGAAATTGTTTTGGGACTGTCAAGGCATAATTTTAATTGAATATATGCCTCAAGGGGAGACCACCAACTCTGCAAGATACTGTGAGACCCTAAAAAAATTGCGGAGGGCGATTCAGAACAAGAGGAGAGGCATGCTGACAAAGGGAGTCTGCCTGCTGCACGACAATGCCAGACCACACACGGCCAAGGCCACGAAGGAACTGCTCGCCTCGTTTAAATGGGATATCCTGAACCATCCCGCGCATTCCCCTGACCTAGCACCTTCATATTACTATCTCTTTACCTCCCTGAAGCTGCACATGGGTGGAAAAAGGTTTTCAACCAACGAGGAGGTAAAGGAGGAGGTGGAGAAGTGGACGGAGGGGTTGGCGGGAAACTACTTCGAGGAAGGCATCAAACAGTTGATACCCCGCTTCACCCCCTGCATTGAGAGGAATGGCGACTATGTCGAAAAATAGCTTACATATGTACTACGGTAACCATGTAATTTTTTTGTTTAAATAAAAAAAATTGCAGCCTACAAAAATTCAGTACACTTATTTCTGGATATGCCTCGTAGAATATGCAATTTACTTACAAGTCGGTCTTCTGTAACGAGAGTAGCAGAGCGTCGTCGAAATCGAGTATCTTCTCGATAATCTCCTACTAATTGATCAACCAATCATTTTACAAATTTCAAATGTGTCATTGGTTTTTCATTGTTTTCTTCCTTGGAAACTTTATAAAGTATATAAGAGTTTATGACGCACACCTCCATCCCCCAAAAAAAGAGTTTCCTCCACCATTTTAGGGACTCCAATAATTATTGAAATGTGACCGCAACATATTTCTCAGCATAGTTAGCTTATACGGCAATAATATACCAGGAAAGTACACGTGTCACCCTTGGGACTTGTTTGTCTCCGAACAAAAGATTTCATTGTGTTGTTTATAGTTAAGGCATTAACGTTGTGGAGGTTTAAAGACATTGTAATTTATTTTTAACAAACACTGTTTATTCCACTTTTTTGTGACGGTATAACCCTACCGGTTTCAAGGCTTTCACTTCATCTTCAGGGGAGCGCAAACAAGACTAAATGCTTTTCGAACTGGTACCGATATAGACGCTTCAACGGTTGGAGGCTGGGGGGTGAGGAAGGCTAGGGATAATTTCGGCCAAGAGCGGGGAGATTTTGGGGAAATAACTGTTCAACAGATGTTCCGATCGGTATACTGACTTAGAAATTTCTAGGGCCTCTAATCTGTCCAATTTATTTCCGTTGCCACTAATATGTAAGAATTTGGCATCATCGATAGAAAAAGTATGATTCTCATGGTGACAATGATTAGCCATTTCAGAATAAATTGGAGGATCCGCCTTAACAAATCCTCTAATTTATTCTGAAATGGCTAATCATTGTCACCGTGAGAATCATACTTTTTCTATCGATGATGCCAAATTCTTACATATTAGTGGCAACGGAAATAAATTGGACAGATTAGAGGCCCTAGAAATTTCTAAGTCAGTATACCGATCGGAACATCTGTTGAACAGTTATTTCCCCAAAATCTACCCGCTCTTGGCCGAAATTATCCCTAGCCTTTCTCACCCCCCAGCCTCCAACCGTTGAAGCGTCTATATCGGTACCAGTTCGAACAGCATTTAGTCTTGTTTGCGCTCCCCTGAAGATGAGGTGTGCACCTTGAAACCGGTAGGGTTATACCGTCACAAAAAAGTGGAATAAACAGTGTTTGTTAAAAATAAATTACAATTTCATTGTGTGTTGAGAGTGATATTTTGTGTTGCTGTCTCGCCTCCCCGTGCGTGCTAGGAATAATATCGTTATCTGCAGAACTAACCTTTCTTACTCGATCAAATTCTGTAACTTATTATTCTTTAATTGCGCTAATATGATCCTTGGTTAAATAATATTGAAAACTGAAAACCCCAATATATTAAAAAATATTGAAAAATAAGACTTTATTTTCTTGGCGACACTCGAGTGATACGCCATACAATGCGTGCCGCCTCTATGGCGGCATTCGAGTGCAAAGGGTTAAAGAGTTGAAAACTGTAGTTAAGTAAAAAATTGAAAATAAGACTTTATTTTCTTGGCGACACTCGAGTGATACGCCATATAATGCGTGCCGCCTCTATGGCGGCATTCGAGTGCAAAGGGTTAAAGAGTTGAAAACTGTAGTTAAGTAAAAAATTGAAAATAAGACTTTATTTTCTTGGCGACACTCGAGTGATACGCCATACAATGCGTGCCGCCTCTATGGCGGCATTCGAGTGCAAAGGGTTAAAGAGTTGAAAACTGTAGTTAAGTAAAAAATTGAAAATAAGACTTTATTTTCTTGGCAACACTCGAGTGATACGCCATACAATGCGTGCCGCCTCTATGGCGGCATTCGAGTGCAAAGGGTTAAAGAGTTGAAAACTGTAGTTAAGTAAAAAATTGAAAATAAGACTTTATTTTCTTGGCGACACTCGAGTGATACGCCATACAATGCGTGCCGCCTCTATGGCGGCATTCGAGTGCAAAGGGTTATAGAGTTGAAAACTGTAGTTAAGTAAAAAAATTGAAAATAACATATACCTATACTCTCCGTCAATCATTGAGCGAGACCTATTTGAAGAAGTAAGCTTTAAAAATACATATATAAAAAAATATGACAAATGAAAATTATGAAATCTTAATTAATATCGATTCAAAATAGAAGACCCTTCATCACATTTGAAGATTGGCCAAATGAACTTGTTAAGTAATATTGTTGAAAGTGAAAACAATAGCTACAAATATACAAAAGCAACTGAAATGTTAAAATAAATTTTTTGCAGAACCGAAACCAATTATACCACTAGGGACAAAAAAAAATTTACTTACCTTTCAAATATATAACAGAAAAAGCGTCAACATAACGGAATGAGCACTAAATAAGGAAAGCAACCAAAAAAAAAATTACAAAACTGTATTATTGACGCGAGGTCAAATTCCTGGGTTAACTTAAAATAAATCTATACAGGAAAAAATTCTTTGTATCGTGATTGATTATAAAAATATTTTGTTCTCTCAAGCACACTTTACTTTTGTGGTTCAATCAATCTTGTCTGGTTCTTTGTGTAAGTAAATCCATACCCAAGAAGTTTATCCTAAATTTAATATTGAGCCATAAAATTAGATTAGTAATTCGAAAGAAAAAAAAACACTGAAAGGAAATCCTTCGACATGGAAACAAATTGTGATAGTTATCAAATCACGTGGTATTTTTGGCACTTTTATGCCTTAAAGATTATGAAGCGTTATTTTTGACCCCTTTCTAAACATATAAGATCACAAAGTGGCATTTTTGACACTTTGGTGACTTTAAGACCAAAAATATCAATTTTGTCATAAGGATACCGGTGATTTTGTGGTCCTCGAAGACACAAACGAATATCAACAAGAAATGAAGCAACAAAAGATGGAATGAGAATAAATGACTTCATGAAGTGATTTCAAAATAGTATGAGAAAATAAAGTGTGTGAAATAATTGATTCTTGACAGAAAGGAGTAAATAGTCACTGAATAACTACATTTTGAAGGCTCACTGATAAGAACAGATATTGAGTTTAGAAATTGACCAGATAAAATGAAAGGTGAAAGTGGCGAAACTCAACGAAAACACAAGCTGGTGGGTGAGATGAGACGTGAAAGTGAGCAGAATGAACGAGAAGACGATGAGATGAGTGTTGGGTGGGGTGGGGGTGTGGGCGCAACTTACAGGGTGCTGGACGCGAGGTTGGTGTCCTCGTGCTTGAGCTGTCCGTCCAGCGCCAGCCCCCACTTGTCCTTGTTGTTGGCCAGCAGTGGAGTCACACTGAATATTTTGCTCAGGGTGAAGCCTGGCCCGATCGGACACCCCTCCCTTCCACCGAGTAACGTCATAGTCACCACCGAACCACCACCACCGAGTAACAACGCAAACCAAACCAAAAAAAGAAACAAGCAGATACTTTAGTGACTACAGGTATTAAAGTACAAAGATTCAACAGGGAAAACATGGTGCTGAATTAAATGACTTACAAATTAATGAAATTATTTTCTACAGACTGTTGTCAAGATGAAATAGAGCAAGTTGATAAAATCTTTAAACTAAGAACTGAAAATGTGGATATTCTTCATAAAAATTAAAATAAAAACAAATATCATTATTGTAAAATACTAAAGAAAATAAAATACACTCTCTTTAATAGTAAAATAAATTGTTTCCTTTTTCCTTGGTTCCTTAGTTCACTTAGTTCACTCATGATCAAAATATGTCATTAGTTTTGCCAGTCATTAAATTCAAATTGTCAACATAGGGTGAAAGCAGAAAACTTAGCGTGTGGAGGGAGATGCAATACAACACCGGAACAAAATCGTAAGGAGGTTCTACGGGAAGAGTGAGACTTAATACTAGAAGGTTAATACACCACTACCCCACTGTCCTCATCGGACAGCGGCAATTCCAAAGCTATGTATAGTTGGCCTTTACTTCTCATCACTTAGCTGCGTACCGACACCCTTGCATTATACTCTCGTACCTTGGATGTGGTAAATCTCAGTCGAGGAGAAGAAACATCTCAAATATATTGAATATTCAAACTCTGAAGAATATTTCAATAATAACTCTTTTTTAAAATGTAATAAATTGATTGTATCATATTTTTAATCAAGAAAATATATTAATATACTTAAATGTACAACTCAAAATGTTAAAGCAAAAATGATTATTTGTTGATTATATTAAATTTTTGCTTTATTCATAATTAACACAACATAATAAAATCTACATTTTTTTGTTAATTATTTCAAATATAATTAAAAATTGAAACACTGTTTCATCCACTTGAGATTTTCAAGTGGATTAAATAGTGTTTAAATTTTTTATTATATTTGAATAAACATGAATTTTCATAGTTAATGCAAAAACTCAAGAAGTTTCATGAAACTATTAGTATGGTGCCATTTACGAACAAACTCGAGTCTATTGAACTTAAATTAAATTAAGACTTTCTTTCAAAATCAAATCCATGGATAAAAATTTGAGAGCTTTTGAATGAAAAATATCTTAAGGAAATTTCTTAATTAAGTATAAATATATAAATAGTGTTATATAAGAAAAAAGTGAAAGAAACTTCTTCCTTAAATGAGATTTAACAAATATAAATAATCCAAAGGCGAAGAGTGCGGTAGCAGCTAGGTGCGAGCGAGGGTGCCTGTGGTGTTGTGTCGCTCACACTGTGGAGGAGGCGAGGTTGGTGTCCTCGTGCTTGAGCTGCCCATCCAGCGCCAGCCCCCGCTTGTCCTTGTTGTCTGCCAGCAGCGGCCGCACTGAGAACACTTTGCTAAGTGTGAACCCCGGCGCCACGGGACAACCCACGCTGTAAGCGTATATATACACGTAGCATATTTCTAATCATTGTATTACACTGTTGTTTAACAATACTTTGAGGACTTATTGTCATGTGGCAATTTCTTTCAAATAGCCAAGATGTTAAAATAATTTTGTGTGAAAAACCAGACATACATACAAACCATCGCGACATTTCCTGTCGGGGTAGGTATATGACAGAGTGCCAAACTTTTCTATATCGACACACATCTTTACCCTCTTCTACATCCATAAAACTTCTATGACTTCTCTGACTTTCTACATTTTCTTCATTTAAAATATCATTCACGTACATATATACACTGGTTTTTTTAGTCTTTCTTCATTCATTCGTTCCACATATTCCAACTATCTCAGCGTGATTTTCTTCATCTTAATCAACACATCAGCTTTAAGTTCACATTAATCCCTAATCACTTCATTCCGTATTCTGTCATACATTGTCACCCCATGTATTCTTCTAAATGCACGCATTTCTACAGCATTTATTCGGCTCCTGTCAGTCTTTTTCCACATTCACGTTTCACTCTCATACATTAAAATACCATTGTGGACTATCATCATCACCTTAGCAGATATTTTGATACTGTTCGATTTCGACTATGTTTGTTTTAGTGACCAATTGAGTTTAATTCCTATCGCTACACACCATTCAATATCCCTCTAAACCAAGAGTTCCCAAACTCTTTTCAGACGCAGATCCCTTCACCAAAAACTTTTAAAACCGTCGACCCCCTAGTCATTTCACATGTTTGGTACGCAATGTGTTTTTATCAAAAAAGTGTTTTTTTTTATTGGAATCATAGATATTTTGAAGTAACAAACAAATAGCAGTAGTAAAGGGGTCTATTTTTACTGTCGTCGACCCCCAAATCTTTTTATTGAAACTATCGACCCCTAGAAAAATGAAATCGACCCCAGGGGGTCGACATGGGCCACTTTGGCAACTAGTGCTCTTAACTCTCTCATCATCTGATAAAACAGTACCCAAACATCACAATTCCTGAACTTCCTCAAATCTTTAATATCTCACACATTTACTTTTCCTTTCACACTCTTCTATCACCATTACTTTGACTTTGACAACATTCATTCTCAGATCTTTCTCTTCGTATCTATCTCTCCAGACATGGATACATTTTTTTCATTCAAACCCAAAGTTCGCAGGTGGAAAACAATTAGGCTCGAGTGCTTGCCATTCCATACAAAAAGACACAACGCAGCGACTATTGATTATTATTCTTACTATAATTCACTTTCTTTCACAAAATTATTCTATTGCACTTGAGTAAATTCCTTTTCCAATGGTAGACAATATCTTAAGAAGGTTGGAAATGAGACCACGAGGATATTGAGGTAATTAACTAATTGTTCTAATATCAAGTGTTTAAGAGTGAGGATTGGTATACTTGAAGCCTAAGAAGTATTTAAAATATCTATTCTCTATTTTTTGTCATAATATGACCAAAAAATCTTCAGCGTTGTTAAATAACACGTTACAAATAGCTCACTATATCCCAAGAGTAGCTGTAAAATAGCGTCGTAACTATTAGGTTGTTCCAAAAAATAATGGCTATTTTAAATATCAAATTCAAACAAACATAACTTTAGAGTAAATAAACTTTATTAATCAAAGTAGCAGCCATTTCATTCTACGCATTTTCATCAATAAATCACAAGCTTATTTATGCCTATAGAATAAAACTCAAGTGGATTAGAATCCAAGAATATTTAAAAGGCATTTTCTGCTGTTTCTTTGTAATTGATTTTATCCTGCCATAAATAGTTATCGAGGGATCGGATGAGTAAGGCGGATGAGGTAATGTGCATTGTTATGAAATAAGATTGGTCCTCTTCGGTTAACCAGTGCTGGTCGTTTATCGCGCAGGTTTCGGTGCATAGCTTCCAATTCTTCACTTACAACTGGGCAGTGATAGACTGGCCCCGCTCAAGAAAATTATAATAAATAACACCGGTCGCAGACCACCATAAAGTAACTATTAAATTATTTCGATGTAATTTTAGTTTTTCAAAATCCTTTGGTGGTTTCATCATGATGATCTATTACAGATCGTTAAAGCCGAGGTCACACAGGTAGGATCCTCGCTTAGAGCTACGCTGCAAGTTAGGCGACATATCCTAGCGAACCAACGTACCGCATACTATCGCAGTGGCCACACTGCACGCTTCGCGCCACGCTACATGACGATTAGTCACCGAGTGAATCTCCTAGCGAACAGGCGTGTTGGTTAATTTTATTGTGTCATCGTGATTTTACAAGATGGCGGAAGTTTTAATAACAGCTGTGTATAAAAGGGAGCCTTTGTGGAACCCATCGAGCAAATTATACAAAAATGTACCTGTTAAAAAATCACTTTGGAATGAAGTTGCACAAGAAGTAAATAAAGATGGTAAGTTGTAATGAAAATGGTTAGTTTTGAGAATGGCATCGTTTGTTGACTCAACCGCTCCCAAATGTCAAATGAATTTGTGCGAAGCACTTTGGTGTGGCCAAGCGTGAAGTCACATAGTAAATGAGTCATGTAAAATCTAGCTTAGCACCTAACGAAGCACTTTGGTGTGGCCTCGGTCTAATGGTAATCATGTAGAAAAATTAAACATAATTATTATTTTTTCAATGCCTATTTTGAAGGGTTAAAGTATCAATTTTCAAACGTTTCCCATCTCGAACAATTTGAGGTGACTGCTGCCTTTCCAAACAATAACATCTCTCCTTTCCACCTACCTCACCACCTTGCACTTACGCCATCAGCTCTCCTTAGTATAGGTAAAGTGCAGTTAAATTTTTAATGATTTAATCTATTTATTGTGTTGTCACGTTGTGTATTTTTAACCCTTCCCTTACGGTGATAAAAATGAAACGCGTGTTCCGGTGTTGGGTAGTGAGTACGCGATCAAAAATTAGCGATTTTAAATCGGAAAAATAAGAACATTCATAGATAATCCCCTTAATTAATTATAATTGAAGATAAAAATTATAATAATTGAGATTTATTTGCTGAAAACATTAAAAAAACCATCTGGCAACGCTCACGGAACGGGCGTACGTCTAACCTATTTGCAAGCCTAGAAGCTACTAGTGGCGCGGACCGTCAGTCGCATACCCCGGCGCTTACGCTTATGCTTGCGACGTTGAGACAATTCAGCTCCTCGCAATTCAGTGGAGTATGCAAGAGTGAGATGCGAATATAGTGTCGCGCTTCCCGCATACTATTCACCTATCGTCAAGACGAGGCACTCGCAGCGTTTAAATGCGAATTTGTTTTCGATCTTTACAAAACACCTCGATGTAGTCGATAAATTCTGATTATTATTAATATTATTTTTTAAATCAATGCGTAAATATATTATGGAGGAATACCTAAAATCTTAACCTTGTATTTATAATATTTATAGAGATATTGATGGTTATTAGAAGCAACGTGTAGAAGATACCCAACACAGGGAAGGAAAGGTTAAGGGTCTGGAATGGATTAATCCCATCCACATTACTTCTTTTGGAAATAAAATATTCAGTTTTCGAACAAATCAATTTTCCAACAGACTTCTGGAATGGATCAAGTTCGAAAGTCGAGATTCCACTGTAATGCAAATTAAATGCCTGACTCAATAAATAAAGCATATTTCTAACTGTCAAACACAAACAAATATCTCCTAACAAAGAATGTTTGAAATTATATAATATTAAAATCGACAATTATTCTCGGAACAACCTTATTAATATAATTAATTTATCTGCTTGAGTCGCGTGCTACTTTAGGTAAGAAAGTAGCTTTAACAACACTGAGAATTCTTTTCTAGTTGAAACGCGGTAGCATTTTTTGAACTATGATATAAAAATTATAACTGGCAATAAGATGAAAAACAATTGAAAATTTATAACTGGCAATAAGATGAAAAACAATTGAAAATGTTTCTAATTATGTACTTAGATCCCTTAAAAATATATTGAAGATAGACCTTTGTTGATTTTAACATTTCACCTTATTGCCAATATAGGTTTACCTGTATAATTTGAAATATTTGACATGGCAAATATGGCAAAAAAAAATTGTTTATCACTATTTTCAGCTTTCTTACACTTGCCATTCATTGCTTTAAGTTATACTGTGATGCATAACAAAATATGTTTTCCTTCATATTAGATAATATTAAACTACGAGGGTCATCCAGAAACTAAGGTTACAAGGGCTCCTGAGGCTGGGGGAATTTTTTTGTTTCAAAGTTGGTGCACCTGGCGTGTAGGGGGGATCCTAACGGTCAGTTTGTTTGATCCCGCGTGTTTGTCGGCCATTTTGTTCAGTCACAGTAAATTCTTCCGATGGAGAGATCATCATGCGCTCTCGCCAACTCTCGTCCGTGCGAGAACGGCGCGGTCTATGTTTTTTTGACTTTGCAGAACAATACCGCCGCGAATATCCATCGGAAGCTCGTGAACGCTCGGAAGTTTATGGTAGTGATGCGATGAGTCGACAACATGTCACGAAATGGGTTAGGTTGTTCAGAGGAGGCCGTACTGATACGACGAGGCAAGGCAATGATTTTTGACGAATTTGTGCAAAAAATTGAAGAACAAGTGCGAAATGACCGCCGTGTGACGCTTGACGACCTTCATGAAGAATTTTCTGACATTTCTCGAAGTCTATTTTGGTAATATCGTGTCGGAAAAACTTGGTTACAAGAAGTAGTGTGCGAGATGGGTGCCCAGAATGCTCACACCGGAGCACCGTCAAAATCGCGTGACCGCCGCGCGTGAATTTTTGGATCGTTTTGCACAGGAGGGAGAAGCTTTTCTGGACTCTATTATGACAGGGGATGAGAAGTGGGTATATCACTACACCCCAACGATCAGAAGGTCGAGGAAGCTGTGAAGAAGTGGCTGAAAGAGTTGGCGGTGGAGGTCTATGACACTGGCATACAAAAGCTGGTGCCCTGACTACAGAAATGTCTCGATCTCGACGGCAATTACGTTGAAAAATAGTTAAATATATTTGTGAAGTATCCTGTGAATTTCAATTAAACACAAGCATTTTTCGATCCTACATAAATGTTGTAACCTTACTTTCTGGATGACCCTCGTATAAAGCAATTAACAAATACTTCAAAAGAAGGATTTTAAAGCAATCACTTGATATTTTGATTCTGAATAATGAACATATAGTGGAAACTACCCTTAAACACTAAACACTCGTATAGTTCTAATAAATCATTTTGTAAACAGTTTCAATAACGTTCATAAATTATACATTGACTATTTAAATTTTATAAAATAAAAAACATTAGACAATATTTCATCTTCTCAAAATGAAAACATTTCAATTGCGTTAAACCAGTGGTCGCCAAACGGTCGCTAGCGAGCGGCATTTCGGTAGCTCGCGTAGGATATTTTGTCATATTTATAAATTTGCCTCTTAAATTTTATTATTGGACTCCGAAATGAACTAAATTTCAAAGAAATGCTTAACAAGTTGCCGTTGTAATATGAATTTCTAAGTAAAATAGAGAAACAGTCAGCGATGTATTACGATGGGAACTGCGCCATACACTTATTCTCTCTCTCTCTCGCTTATTTGTATCGCCGCTTAGGTGGGAATGACAGTCAGCAATGCATTGTATTCGTATAATACCACATGATCTCACTTGTGTGCGTGCACAAGGAGAATATAAGAATTCTTATGCACCACTAGCGCCCGTCACTTTAACGTGTTCCTCGCGGGAAGCACAAACGCCTGTGATCTGATCTGTAGCATTCCTTTGTGTATTTTACGTAATGTTTAGTTTATCTCCTTTATTTAATGAGTCTCCTTAAGAGTAATGAAAATTACTTGAATGTCATGTTTACTTGGTGGTGTAATCAAATATCAGTGGTTCTAAACAAAATACGCGTTTAAACTTAGAAATTAAAAAATGCCAAAATTGTGCCGGCACAGGATTCGTGGAATTTGATTTTTAACGCGGTGTACAGGTTAATTGTGAGCGAGAAAGGGAATGGCACCGTACGTCCATTCCCTTTCAATGTTTGTTATGATGATAATTACACAGTTACACGCGACCGTCAAAGCTTGACGTTTACAAAGTTACCATTTATTTTGTTTTTTTCACCCTGTCAACAAAAAAATGAATAACAATAAAAAAGCTAAATCCTATCATTATCACACAGAAATGGAATTGATAGAATTTCAATGTGATTATTCGCTTAAGAGTGTTGTTGCCTCAACTGTAGAATCTGTATGGCCTTTCGTCCCAGCAGGAAAGTATTCAATTCTAGTTGGAATTGCGCTCAAAATGAAGGCATTGTTTTGTTCTATTATACTTAACATACTTATGTGAATCAATGTTTTCCAAATACAGGAACAGGCTCACAGATGTATCATACATTTTGATAATTGCATTAGGATGGGAGTGACGAGGTACTCACTGAGAATTGAAAAAAAATGTGGAGGAAAGTGAATGGCACTAATTCTTTTCACTAATTATTTTTACTTTTACTCACTTATTTCAAGATATTTTTCAATTATTATTTTTTTATAAATAAATAATTAAAGTACGCATTTAATGTTTTATTGGAAGTCCGATATCCTAATTTATTTTAAGTGATAATATTGTGTATGGTACGATAAAGGACGATAAAAAATTATAAAGAAGGAATATGTAGTATTATAAAGAAGATATATAATATAAAGAATATGTAGTAATATAAAAATTATAAAGAAGAAATATGTAGTAATATAAAATTATAAAGAAGGAATATGTAGTAATATAAAGAAGATATATAATATAAAGAATATGTAGTAATATAAAAATTATAAAAAAAGAATACGTAGTAATATAAAATTATAAAGAAGGAATATGTAGGAATAAGAAGCTCACCAGAAAATTTCAATTCCCGAAAGTAGCTCACATCCTTATTGAGTTTGGCGACCACTGCGTTAAATGATGAAACCTTACACCATTTTTACTAAGATGAGAT
Organism: Odontocerum albicorne; assembly: GCA_949825065.1. Classification (NCBI taxonomy): domain Eukaryota; kingdom Metazoa; phylum Arthropoda; class Insecta; order Trichoptera; family Odontoceridae; genus Odontocerum; species Odontocerum albicorne. The sequence goes on along the minus strand of OX463839.1, from coordinate 2,344,995 downwards.
TCCAAAGCATTTGAAGCGAATAAAAGCTTAACAAATTGAAAGTAGTGACTTCAATTGAAATATTGTCATTTGAGATAGTTGTATTAAAATAACATTCCATAGAAAAAGAAAACTATTAAAATACATTCAACACAATTGTTATCATGAAGCTGGTCAGGATATACAAAAACATAATAAGTGAAAAAAAAAATCCAAACAGAGTAACGGTATTTGACAAATCAATACATACAAAAGTGTACTGAAGACATTTTCAACTTTATTTTTTAAACTGACTTATTTATAATTCTAAAGGGAAAATAGCACTTGACAATACAAGTACTGGCGACACAATTTATTATGAGTAGTGGTATAGACAATATTTTCTATGCTGATAAAAAATATTGAGGGAAATGCTATCTATGGTGTTCAATACGTGTAAGTGAGCTGGGAACAAAAGTTGTTAGCTGAATAAAAAAAAAAATCAATCACACACAGTCATGACTCACGATTCCTCCAGCTTGCTGTGACCGGTGAACCATCCTTCAAAGGGATATATATATCTTTTCTTTTGCCTTTTTCCAACTTTCCTAGCACACATAACATTAGAGTAATCAGCTCTTTTAAAGTTATTCACAGTCTCGCCAAACTTATCTCTATATATGGATATAAATAATAAGACACCATTCCTCAAGCGTTATTTTGTGAGACAGATCCCCTCTGTGGCACTTCAATTAAACTTAAGATTTCAATAAATGAAAATAATAATAAATTAAGCTACTTTATGAAAATAAAATAAATACACTTGGGTCTCTTTTTATGCGATAGATACGTTCCACGGGGAGTCGCATAAAAAAAATTAGCATAAAAAAAGACTTGAACTACATACAAAACTGGGGGATAGGTTCCATTATTTTTAAAAACCGCATAACTTCAAATCAATATGATAGAATGTACCAAAAATCGCATAAAAAAAGTTTATAAAAAAATCATAAAAATTAAAACAATATATATTTATCTTAATCGTAGAATTTATTGTTATCAGTCAGCATACACATATTTATGAACATATTATATAACAGAACTTCTATCACTAAAAGATAATAATCGGCATGATTTATGAACTTGGCCCAGATCACTTTCATCACTGGATGAAATATCCAGTTCATTACATACGGATGTTGAAGGCAAGGGCGAGGGTTCCTTACAATTAGAATTGTTCTTAATTTCGTCATCCTTCTGTGATGAAATCGTCTTATTAGAAATATAATCGGTGATTAAGCTTTGCGACGATTTAACCATTAATTTTTTACGCAATTCGTTATATGGGGACATGCTATTCTTAAGCTCGCGTTGAAATTCGAAAATTTGTTCGCTCGTTCGGAATTTGAGTCATGTACAATAAATAGATTTTCTAATTTATTGGAAAGTCGACTAGCCTCTTGTATAATCTTTAGAGTAAGGGGGGCAGGAGGTTCTTCCATTTCAATTTCGTCTTCTATTTCTACGCTGCCATGTAAAATCAAACCAAGAATATCATCGTCATTCAATGACGATGATATTGACAAACACTCGACAACTGTCAAACGTGATAAAAACAATAAGGCACATGACCAATAAGCGCTAGGTGGTGGGGATGAGTTGCCAGAGTTAAAAACAATTCCGATCGCCCATCGCCCTATACACAATCACACTTTAACGGTTGTAACCTGCACTAGTCTAAATTTTAGATTTTTTTATGCGAATTCGCATAAAAAAAGACTTGAACTACATACAAAAATAAGGGATAGGTTCCATCACATTTGAAAATCGCATAACTTCAAAATCGCATAAAAAAGATCCGCATAAAAACAGACCCAAGTGTATTTTAAATAACATATAAAGAAAAAAAGAAAAATTAAAAGTAATGAATAGTAAGAAGAATTAGTTGTGGCCTTTATTTAGGAACTTCCCAGCATAGTACATTAGATGCATATTTGGCAACAAAACCATAGAAAACTTCTTCTTGAATAATGTCCGTGAACTCTATATATGAAGGAGTATATGCCAGTGTTAAGTGATGCATAGAAAACTTGCCAGAGGATGACTAAATTCACAGAAAGTCCTTGTTGATCTTCCGATGTAACAGTAGCACATTAGGTTATTTTGTCATATGTAAATAAAGTGGGTACATGTTGTCCATAAATTTGGAAAAAATATTATATTTCCTAAACTGAGCACAACACAGAATGCTTACAAAAATAATCATAGAGAAATAAAGTTACTTTTGATAACTTGAAAGTTTAAATCACATCAAGAAAATGCAATAAGTATAAAATTTAAATAATAATAGAAATAATTGATACTTAATTACAGTAAGGAAAAAAGTTTTTTAATTCTTAAGGAAAAAATAAATAAGTTATAAGCTTAGTCATTGCTATAAGTAAAATTAGTTTGAAAATTGATTTTATTAACCTTTCCCTTCCTGTGCTAAAAAAATTCGCCCGTTCCGGTGCTGTGTATTCAATACACATGTAAAAATGAGCGATTTAAAATCGGAAAAATAAGAATATTCATAGCCAATCACTTAAATTAATTAAATTTGAAGTCAAAAGTGATAATAATTGAAATTTAATTGCTGAAAACATGAAAAAAAAACATCGGACGACGTTCACAAAACGGGCGAAACGACCACCTCGAACGAAAGCCCGAGAGCTACTGAAGCGAGATAACTGAGATTCTATTTCTTGCGTTCCCATATACCGAAGTAGAGTGAGAGTGAGACGTGACGTTAGCGTCGCTTCCTCACCCATAGCGGATTTTTAGAATGAATATACCTACGTCACACACTGGCACACATTTGATTGTATTGGTGAATTTATTCCCAATTTTCACAAAATATCTCTGATGTGGCCGATAAGTGTTAATTATTATTAATATTATTTTTTCCATTCAATGCGTAAATGTATTACGAAGGAATGCCTAAAATCTGAACCCAGTATTTATTATATTTATAGAGATATTAAAGTGTTTAGAAGCAATGTGTACTAGTTACACATCACAGGGAAGGAAGGGTTAATAATTAAAAAAAAGTAAAACTACGCATGTTTCTCTTGCGCCATTATTTAGTGACCAAAATCACTCCAAAGGTCGCTTTTGTTATTTTAAAACAAAATGATCAATCAATGAAAAATGAAATAGGAAAGAGTGTAGTTATCAAAATGTTGTAAAGAAGTATAGAACAATTTAGAGTGGTGCATGCGCACGTACTATATGTATCAGATACTCACTCGCTTTCTGCTTCAGCAACCGTGCACTTGTACTGAGCGGTTGAGAACAAGCAGATGTCGGCAAATTGCCTTACCGACACCTTAATTCTCTTCACTGTCCTGTTACTATTGTTGGCAATGTGAACATTGACGGCAATATTTTCCCCATGGTGGTAAAGCTAAAAACACAATAAAAAAAATTATAACAGACTCACTGAGATACAAGCAAAAGCCTAGTTTACTGGGCACACGACAAATGAAAAACAACAAACCCTTCTTCTGGGTTACAATCCTAGGATTGGTCTGCACCAAGCACTCGATCCCTCCACTCATCTCTGTCACCCGCCAGTATCTTCATCTCCTGGTAGCTGTCACAGCGCACATCCCGGATCACCCGGTCCATGTAGCTTTTATATCTAGGGCGGCCTCTATGGTTATTGCCCTCAATCATTCCCTCGACGATGGTAAGGAGCAGGCCTGGGTGCCTGATGTCATAGCCTATCCAACTGGATCGTTATTGGGCAACTCTATTTAGAAGTTGCTTTGTTTCTCCAACCCCGCTCAATACCTCGTCGTTTCGGATGTGATCTGACCAATGGACCCTGGCCATGTGCCTGTAGCACCACATCTCAAAGGCAGCCAGACGCCCGGACTCGCTCTGGCTGATGGTCCACGTTTCGCAGCCACACAGCAGCACACTCCAGACAAGAGTTTTCACTAAATTCTTCCTAACATTGATATTAATTTAAGGAGATTAAAATATCTTGGATTTCTTGTTAAAAGCAACTCTTGCCTGTTGGACCCTTTTTATTATTTCTGCCTTTGATCGGCCATCTTGGGATACTCTGCTGCCTAAGTAAACAAATTTCCTCACTTGTTCAACACTGACGCCACCCAGAACAACACTCGCGGTCACTTCCTTTCTTCCAGCAACCATACATTTTGTTTCGTCTTTGTTTATTTTTATATTGTAATTGGATGACAAAACATTTTCTATCTTTCTTAACGCCTCGTTCAATTCCTGTTCAGTCTCCGCAAGCAGTGCAGTATCATCGGCATACCAGATCCATTAAAATTGTGAGTAAAATTACCTGTTGTTTTTTTCGCAAATTATGTATATTTCTTGTCGTGTGTAAAATAAATAAATAAAAGACTTATTCAAAAGCATTGTTAGAAAATTACTTATAAAATATTAAGTGAGAGATAAAATATTCAACAAAGAAAAAAAATAATTCAATGAGGGCAAAATCTTACAACTGAAATCTAAAACTCGGTGAGATACAGGCAAAAGCCTAGTTTACTAGGGACACGACAAATGAAAGGCAATAAACCCAGATCCATTAAAACTGTGTGTAAAAATTAAATTACCTGTTGTTTTTTTCGCAAATAATGTATATTTCATGTGTAAAATAAAATAATAAATAAATTATCATTTATATCATTTGGTGAAATATATGTGTTGGGTAGTTAAAAAAACATTTCTGTTATTTTTTTTTAACATTTATATAAAACTAATCTACACAAAAAAAAAAACTTTCCTTGAAGTATTTCACAGCACTAAAAGTATATTTTTTGGAAACGTCAATGTACAAAAGAATGTTGAAAATCCCCATGACTTATTTTTTAGAAGAGATATGACCAAGTCATAGGTATCCTTATACCCCCAAATACTAGGCGGAAAAAAATGTCTGTCATTCGAGGGTGCACAGGAGTTTTAAGGAGTCGTTTCGTGCAGCATAGGACTAAGAGAAATTCCAGGACGAAATCAACATAGTGATTTTCCACCCTTGAATCAGGTATGTCACACAAAGAAGATGAGTATAAGATTTCAATTGACTTCTTTGTAACAAAATGCCAATATATGCCTGGTATTGAACTTCTATTGGTTGCAAGATTTCAATTAACTTTTGTAATAAATGTCTTGGCAGTGAACTGCTCAGCTCTCATGACCTCCCCAGAGAAGTAAGGCCTCAGGTAGATAAAGCTGCAGTTGTGGCGGGCTGACTGAGAGATATCATATGGAGGAATAAAGATATGAGAACACTTAGCAAGGGACGTATTTAAAATACCTGTGTGCGACCTATCCTCACATATGGCATCGAAGCGAGGGCGGACACTGTCAAGACCAAAAGTATGCTAAGGACAGAAATGAGAACTCGACCAACATGTGCAGATAATGAATTCGACAAGAATCCCATACATAGCTCTGCATGGGGTACCGGATGGACGGCGTCCACCAGGGAGACCCCCGAAACGATGGAGAGATAGCTAGAGCTCAGCATCACAAGAGGATAATCCTGTAATAACAGACTCTTGAGTCTACAGAAAGTTGAAGAAGAAGAATAAATGTGTTAAGAATGCCTGATGATTGTATCCCGGAAAAGAGCATTCAAGGTGGCTTCTAGGGGAAGACATCCAGTTGGAAGAATGTGGAATTGGTAGATGAAAAAAAAGTGTGAGGAGGAAAGATTTCAGCAAAACTGGGAGACCGTTCCAGAGAGGGATCAGGATAGATTAGGCAGAAGTATCGTGGCAGCACTGTAACCGCGTTCCTAATAGAAACGAGGAAGATAAGACGAGGGATTATTTTTAATTTACGACTTGAAAATATTCAAAAAGATCAATTCACCTCACGACTGTGCACAGTTACAACAGGACCTAGACTCCCTAGTCTCCTGGAGTGAGCAAAATCATCTTCTGTTCAACATTAATAAATGTGTCTGTGTATCTTATAGTCGATCGTTTTCACCAATCCACCATCAGTATACTATACAGGGAGTGGCACTAAACAGAGTTTCTGAATTCAAAGATTTGGGCGTAACCTTTGATCTCGGACTCACGTTCGTTAACCATGTCTCACGTTTGATATCAGACTATTACAAACTACTCGGTTTTATAATGAGAATATCAAGAGAATTTAACAGCACCGATATCCTCCGAAACTTATATAATTATCTAATTAGAACCAAATTAGAATATGCATCTACAGTTTGGGCTCCTCACCAGCTCAAATATAAAAACAATATAGAACAAATACAAAAAAAATTCCTCAGATATCTATGGTACAGAACAAAGGGCGATTACCCAAAATATGCTCACCATGCCGAACTTCTCACGGTGTGTAACTATAGAAGCCTTGAAACAAGAAGGCAAGAATCCATTGCGATATTCCTAATAAAGGTCTTCCAAGGTTCCTTTAACTGTCCCGCGATTCTAGAAGCACTAAGTTTATATGTACCCAATAAATATATCCGTGCAAGGAATCACCCTCTGTTCTACATACCAACTTACAGGACGAATATCATGGCTAAACACTCAGTCACGCGTGGTATAGAGATATTGAACCAACTGAATGACACGGTTGATATATTCTCGGTACCGTCTAGCAGTATGAGAAGAATCCTGGCTGATATTCTTCCTAACGAATAAGTTAACGCTAGAAGCAGACCCTCTTTGTGTAACAGGAGAAATCCGTGCAAAGTGGATAAAAAAAAAAAAAAAAAAATTTAAACCATTTCCAGAGGTTACCTGTGATTGTGGTTGTTTCCAGGGATTTATATTTACATAAATGAATGCTGGCTCACTCGGTCAATACACAATATTGGCTGTTTTGAGTTCAGTAGAAACAGGATAGGACAGTCAAATTTACATATCGTTGGCCTAACTATAAGAACACGTAACTCCACATGAGTAACTTTATTTATTTAACACTTTTATTGCAATACAATCTGGCGGACTTATTGCCAGGCGGCAATCTCTTCCAACCAACTAGACAAAAGTAAATGAAGCAAGTTACGTGGTCGCATAAATCATTCAAATGACTATCCATCCCCACGAAATCCATAAACATATACGTGAGAACATGCCCACAAACCCCACAAAGACGGACAATCACCCGAACATTATATTTCATATAAAGTGAGATATCATCAATCAAAAGGAAAGGAAAGGATGGTGGAGAGGAAAGGAAAAGAAAAATCAGGAATGAAACACGTTATTTTACTGACTAGAAATTAAGAGTTTTTTCAGTCGCTTCTTAAAGCATGCCAAGGATGGAGCGAGTCTTATTTTGGTTTGTAACTGCAACTTTACAGGAGAGAGCGAAAACGTCACAGTTTGTCATATGTAAACTTTAACATTGTTTTTTTAAATATATCTGATTGATAAAGACATTGTTTTTTTATCTATCAGAGTATAATGAGTTTCAATCTGGAGTTAGAGAGTTTAAGAAGAGTTTACTCTAAAATATTGTCCTTTTATTGGCGCTATATTGTCCTTTTATTGGCGCTATACTGTCCTTTTATTGGCGCTATATTGTCCTTTTATTGGCGCTATATTGTCCTTTTATTGGCGCTATATTGTCCTTTTATTATTATTATTATAAATTCTCAATAGTTTAACATGCATACGTCTACTTGATTTCCAATCAAATATATGTTATTTAGATTTCCATCTGCAAATGCATGTTATTTCCATTTGCAAATGCATGTTATTTCCATCCGCAAATGCATGTTATTTTATGTCTTTTCAGTGGCATCATCCTGATTTCTTAACAACTAGTTCATTGCTGCTGTATTACTAGGTTGTAATTTTTAATATCTGCCCGAACATCTCAGGTTGCAATATTAATGACAATGATCTGAAAAGTATAGCTGAATACATACACCGTGGTCCCAAGATCACAGTGTGTGTATTCAGCTATACTTATTGAACGATGTGTTATTTAAAAAAACAATGTTTAAGTTTACATAGGACAAAAAGTGACGTTTTTGCTCTCTCCTGTAAAGTTACTCATATCGAGTTACGTGTTCTTATAGTTAGTTTAGTTTTTAATACCAGATATTTTGTAAATCACCCACTTGATTTATTCAGCTCAAATTCTGAGTGAGGTAAACTTTCAGATTCCCCAAATGCAAATGCAAATGAATAATTTGAAGTTGTAAGTAATGGAATAAGTAACAATACCTCTTTATCGAGTGAAGCTTCAAGATAAAGTTTATTGGGGCTCATCATGAATTCTTTGGAGACTTCCACCGAGGGCTGTTCACCTTGCTTGCTCGGCGCGTACATTATCTTCCGGATGGCCAGCCGCACTGAATTCCTGCAACATAACAACATGGATCATGATTTTTTTATAGGAGGACTTGTGGTACAAATTTGAAATTTCAAACATTATGAAAAAATACACATAACACATCGATTAATAAGCCCCGGGACTAACTACTAACACAACATATGTTTGCCAAAATTCTTCTTTATTCATCAACATAGTCTCCTTCAAGAGCGATACATTCATTCCAACGCTTTCCTAACTTTTCTATGTCAGCCGTGTAGAACGATTTATCTTTGGTTTCAAAATAGGTGTTAGTTTCGGCAATCACTTCTTCATTGGAGCCAAATCTCTTTCCATGGAGCATCTTTTTGAGGTCTGCGAACAGCCAATAGTCGCTGGGGGCCAAATCTGGAGAATACGGTGGATGCGGAAGATTCATTGTCATTCATTGAAGATTCATTATTCACAGTGCATTGTCCTGATGAAAGGGAACTTTTTTCTTCTTCATATGGGGCCGTTTTTTGCAATTTCTACCTTCAAGCGCTCCAATAACGCTATGTAACATAATATTCGCTATTGATGGTTTTTCCCTTTTCAAGGTGATCGATGAATATTATACCATACGCATCCCAAAATACAGAGGCCATAACCTTCCCGGCCGAGTGTTGAGTTTTTGGTCACTTCGGATGACTTTTACCGGCTGCTCTCCACTCAGCTGACTGCCGATTAGATTCCGGAGTATAATGGTGGATCAAGTTTCATCCATTGTCACATACCGACGCAAAAACTCCTGTTTATTTCGCGTAAACAGTGCCAAACAGCGCTCTGAATCATCGATGCGTTGTTGTTTCTGTTCCATTGTGAACAAACGCGGCACCCATTTCGAAAAACCATTTTCATGACCAAATATTCATGCAAAATAGTGTAAACACTACCAAATGATATCTTCAGGATGTCAGCTATCTCACGCAATTTTACTGTGCGATTTTCCATCACGATTTTAAGGGTTTTTTTATATTTTCTGGTGTAACAGCCTCATTTGGACGACCAGAGCGTTCAGCATCATTTGTGTCTGTACGACTGCGTTTGAAATCAGCATACCACCGACAAATGGTTGTTTTCGACGGAGCAGAGCCCGGATAACACTTTTCAAGCCATCGCTGAGTTTGAACGGTATTTTTTCCCATTAAGTTGGGATGGAGCTAGGGAGGAGGAGCCCTTCAATTATTTGAATTAAGACTACAGCAGACTCTACAGGTTTATTTTTAAAAATAAATACATTTCATCACGCCATTTCCCTATGAAGGTTTACTTTTTAATATACATTCATGCCATTTCATGCCATGAGAGAGCATCAGATTTTTGTAACGCAAAACATATCTTTCCCCTCTTCTACATCCATACACCTCATAAAACTCTTACATCTGATTTTTTACATTTCCTAATTTCAAAATATTGGGTTGATGCAAAAGTTATGACCGTTTTTTACATATACAATTAAACATTTTTTTTTTAGATTTGTATTATTTATTTAATCAATTATATAATTTCCATCAGTTCTTATAACCTTCTCCCATCTTTCTATCAACTTATTAATACCATTAGTGTAAAATTCCGTGGATTTTGATGCGAAAAATGTAGTAAGGGATGTTTTTACCTGCTCTATTGTATCAAATTTTTTATCATTTAAAAAATTTTGCAGTGATCGGAATTAATGAAAATGGGAAGAAGCAAGATCTGGAGAATACGGTGGATGTTTGATAACATCCCAATTCAACTCATTTAGCTTGTGTTGGGTCATCATAGCCACATGTGGTCGCGCGTTGTCGTGATGAAACACTACCCCTTTTCTGTTTACCAATTCTGGTCTATCCTTTTGAAGGGCGATGTTCAATTTGGATAATTGCTGACAATATCGTTCTGCTGTAATTGTCTGATTGCGTTCCAAGAGTTCAAAATACACAATACCCTTACAATGGCCGCCCGGTACGTGGTTTATCAATTAGTGAAAAATCCCCAGATCGGAATTTTGTAAACCATTTTCGTACCTGTCGAACTTTGATGACATCTGCTCCATACACTTCGCAAATGTTTTTGGTTGCCACATTCGCGGTATTGTCTTTACGGAATTCATAAAGTAAACAATGACGTAAATGCACTTTATCGACCGACATTTTGAAAAAATACAAGGGCTCTTCACTGTACTCTGGCCAGGCCAAAACTGAAAAGAAAGTAGAGGGAAGCATCTTTTATACAATGGAATCATTTAAAAAAAGATACTATTCATCATTTCTTACCTGGGAATTTTTTTACCTGGGATCATAAAAAACGGTCATAACTTTTGCATCAACCCTATATCATTCCCTTGATCCAACCATACTTTTCTTGGTCTTCCTTTACTCCGCCATACATTCACATTTACTTTATATATAATTTATTCATTTTACATGATAAAAACCATCTTAGAGTGCTCTTCTTCATCTTACTGAATACTTTGGACTTAAATTCACATTCATTCTGTATTACGATTCATTCTATATCACTTCATTCTGTATTACGATTCATTCTGTATCACTTCATTCTGTATTACGACATAATCGTACATTATCTCTCTATGTATTCTTCTAATTGCACATATTTCTATAGCATTTATTAGTCCCTTTCAGTCTATTTCCACGACCTCTCATTATTGAAACTGGAACTATTTGAATAACAAATAGTTTTTTTTTTAATTAAAACTATTTGAATTAAAACTGTAGGGTTTTCACCAAATTTAAAACATTTGAGTAATTTTATAGGAGTATTTAAATGTTGTATTATAGGTATTACCTTTTATGAGGCTTGTCATCTTGCGACTCTGCGACGAAAGCTTTCAACTCATAGTCAACTCCACAAGGCTTTCCGGTGTCTCCCGGTGCTGGCTGCAAGGTGACAGAGGCTGGACAGTGTGGAGGGAGCTCAAAGTAGAAAGGAAACGCGTAAGGACCCAGTTTCCTAACTAATCTCTCCTGCAGGCGAGTGAGGGGTCTCCTGGCCCCACCTGCCGCCCCACCACCTACTCCGGGAGGCCCACCCTGGGCGCTGATGGGCGCTGGGAATATTTGCTCCGCTGCCAAATACAGGTCTTTCCGGAAAGTAAGCCCGAGGACATCCAAATCTTCTCGGCCATACCGAAAAGCGGCGAGTACGTGCCCAAAAACCTTGCGATCTTTGACATACTCAGGATCGATCAGAACCACACCATCTGGAAAAGACATTTTTAATGAAATAATGAAGAATAATTCAAATAAAAATGCACTTAGAAGGTAAAGGGTTCTTAGATTTTTTGACAAAATGTCCTTTCATTCATAGCATCTTCACCGTACACTTCGCAAATATCGCGAGCAGCTTTGGCTACTTTATTCCCTCGATTGAATACGAACAGAAGGAGGTGTCGAAAATGCTCACTTTCGTCTACTTGACATTCCATTTTGAAGGCTTGTAATCAAATAAAATAATATATGTAACGTGAAAGCAAACACAATATCTTGTAGAGCAGAAAATTTTCTTTCGAATGACGTATAACCTTTACCATTTTGTTTTACTTTTGGTGTTCATTTTTAAATTTGAAAAAAAACGGACACAACTTATGTTAACACCTAATATATATAGAAGGATTTTAAGTTATTTGTGTTTCAAATTTTCCTGAAAAATAAATAAAAAATCTTCATCGCGTATGCTCAATGCTAAGTATCGTGGTTCTCTGCTATGTCTCAAACTTAGCTCACCACCTGTCTCCATTCCTCTCTGTCCTGAACCGTGTTGAATGCAGCGCTTACAGTAGATCCTTTTAATTCCTATATTTGACCTGTGCACCTTATAGGACACCTTCCTCTTGCAATCCTTCCCACAACTGTCCCCGCAGACATCAGCTTCTCCAGACTATCATAATTTTTTCTAGAAACATGCCCAAAGTACGTAAGAATACTTTTTCTGCAAGTTGTCGAAAGTCATTCAGTAATCTGCTATTATTGAATGATAGACACGGTGGTAGTGTGCCTTGCAACTCATGGGATATAGACAAAAACTGATTATTGACTAATTTGCAAAGAGATTGAGAGCTACGCATATACGAATAAGATGTTCAAACCTTGAACGTGGACTATTGAGGACAACTAGGGAAACACCATTAACAAAATTGGCATAGTGATAAAAAAATGGAAAGAATATTGTGCAGACCTGTACAACGATGGTAGTATGCAAGTCTAGGAAGAATACATAGGATCTACCCAAGAGAACCTGGACATAATTATACAAGAAACTGAAGCTAAAAATTTACACGTCACTCGGAAAAGATGGAATCCAAAAAAAAATTAAGTCATGAATATATATATAGCACCGTTTCGGAACATATGTTATTCCAAGAACTCGGAGAATTTATGTCGAACAGCTAAAAAGCACCAGAACAACAGTGAATTCAGATGAAAAGAACATACAAATATAACTGGTTCAGGACTCTCCAGGAATCGAACCCGTGATGCATGGGTACTAAGCAAGCATGCTAACCATAAGACCAGTGTTGAATAGGTCAAAAAATACTTTTTCTGTGCTCCTAATCAAATGATTGAAATGGAACGTTTACACTAAATATTAAAATTATAATACATTTTCATTTAGATTTGTAAATTAATTAAGGAAAAGAAACTTTTAACTCTGCATGCTTACAAAAATAAATTTTGAAATTCTTAATCTGAAAAAAAAAAAACGCAAGCTGTTTAACCCGTGGAAGGCAATATACTTTTCATATGCTTAAAAAGGACTTGGGTGTGTGATTGGGTGAATTGGGGTGAAAGAAATCAGAGGAATGTATCTAATAGCTGTCTGATTTAACAAACAAATATAATGAAACTGTATTCGATAGGATTAACCAATAGCTGTCTGATTTAACAAACAAATATAATGAAACTGTATTCGATAGGATTAACCAATAGCTGTCTGATTTAACAAACAAATATAATGAAACTGTATTCGATAGGATTAACCATTCATTACCTGATCCGAGGCAAATAGACTGATATTGTCAATTTTATACATTTATTAGAAGACCAAAACATTATTTAACATAAAAATACATTATATTTAAGAAAAACCATAGTGATTCAAAAAAACTGAGAGATTTCAATAAAATAAGAAACTTACCAATCGGATCAACGTGGGTTATGTGATCAACAAAATCCCTTTTCCCCAAATATACTGTAATCTGAAACGAAAAAAAAAAAGAGTTTAAATAGTTCAATTTCAGTTAATTAAAAAAAATTCAACTATATAAAACATGTCAACATTATAAATGATATAGCATAGTAACGGATTTATTACCTTTCCATTGGGAGAGCTCTTCTTGAAGACCCTGGTGGCCTGCCTCTTGCTGTTGGGGTCATCCATGTCTGGGCTGCCGGAGGGCACCCCCCCAGCCCCCCTCCCCTGCTCCGGACACTCCGCCACCACCACTGATGGAGGCTGTAATAGACACAGTAAATAATTTTATTGTGTGACATATGTTAACTAACACAGTGGTTTTTATTTATTAGGTGTCAACATAAGTTGTGTCCGTTTTTTTCCAAAATAAAAATAAGCACCAAAAGTAAAACAAAATGGTAAATGTTATACGTCAATCGAAAGAAAATTTTCTGCTCTACAAGATATTGTGTTTGCTTTCACGTTACATGTATTATTTTATTTGATTACAAGCCTTCAAAATTGCATGTCAAGTAGACAAAAGTGAGCAATTTCGACACCTACTTCTGTTCGCATTCAATCGAGGGAATAACACTGCCAAAGCTGCTCGCGATATTTGAGAAGTATACGGTGAGATGCTATGAATGAAAGGACAGCTCGTCGATGGTTTTTGCGTTTCAAAGACGGTAATTTCGATCCGAAAGACATGGAGCGTTCCGGACGACCAGTGGACTTCGATGAAGATCGCTTAAACCATATTATTCATGAAGATCAATCCACTGGTCGTCCGGAATGCTCCATGTCTTTCAGATCGAAATTACCGCCTTTGAAACACAAAAACCATCGACGAGCTGTTCTTTCATTCATAGCATCTCACCGTATACTTCTCAAATATCGCGAGCAGCTTTGGCAACTTTATTCCCTCGATTGAACGTGAACAGAAGGAAGTGTCGAAAATGCTCACTTTCGTCTACTTGACATGCAATTTTGAAGGCTTGTAATCAAATAAAATAATATATGTAACGTAAAAGCAAACACAATATCTTATAGAGCAGAAAATTTTCTTTTGAATGACGTATAACATTTACCATTTTGTTTTACTATTGGTGCTCATTTTAAAATTTGAAAAAAAAAAACGGACGCAATTTATGTTAACACCCAATATATTACTATTTGAATCATTCTTCTTTTGTATGGTACCTTAATATATGGCCTCAATGAAAAAGTCAGTAACTCTCACTCCCACTTCCACACATACATATGTTATATGTAGGTGCACTACCAATTCAAGTTTATTTTAATTTTCTTTCTGAATACAATAAATAATATAGTTGAAAATATTGATGGGAAATCATAAGATTTTCATAATACTGGCAATAAAAACTTATTCATTTGATTATTAGTCCCTTTCAGTCTTTTCCCACGACCTTTGATTATTGAAACTGGAACTATTTGAATAACAACTGGATGATTTACATTCATTGTAGTTATAAATAAGTGTTATGTTAAAATAAATAATATATTATCTAATTATTTGAACTTAAAGAAAAAAAAGTGCAAAATATACATAACTTACCTTCTTTGATAAAGGTGGTTGAATTTTGTCCACTACTTTGAATCCTGAAACAAACAAAAAAACAGAATAAGTATTTGTGCTAAAGCAATATTCATTAGAAAAAATCAACGTTCGACAATTGAACGCTAACAGAAGGAATTGTCGAAAATGCTCACTTTCGTCTACTTGCCATTCCATTATGAAGGCTTGTAATCAAATAAAATAATACATGTAAAGAAAAAGCAAACAATATCTTGTAGAGCAGAAAATTTTCTTTCAAATGACGTATAACATTTAGCATTTTGTTTTACTTTTGGTGCTCATTTTTAATTTGGAAAAAAACGGACACAACTTATGTTAACACCTAATACATTAATTTCAGACATATACATTTGTTTCTTAAGTCTTAAGCCACTGATTCTCTCGATGTGGCCAAATCATCCCAAGGCACATTTCTCAATTAGAAAGGTGCTAATAAAGGTCACATAATTTAGAAATAAACAAACGAAATCTTCAAACTGGTGTGGTGGATATTTATAATTTAGATGTTGTTAAGTTCAGGAGTGTTCTTCGGCATTTTCTCAATCAAGGTTATGAAGGGGAGATTTGTTAATGCATTTTATCTTGAGATTTATGTTGTAATTTGCCCTACAATTTTGTATTTTTGTTGTGTTTGAGAAAAATCAATTTTTCCTCTCAAATCCTGTATTATTGACATAATTAAGTTCATTGTACTTGTCAATTTTTATTATTTTTTACTGAAATTTTAGTTATTTTTGGAAGATGTTGATATGATTTCTAGTGTATTATACATATATTTTATATATTATTTATAGTTAAAGCATTAACATTGTGGAGATTTAAAGACATTGTCATTTGTTTTATCAAACACTGTTTATTCCACTTTTTGTAACGGTATATATAACCCTAGCGGTTTCAAGGTGCACACCTCATCACTTTTTTTTAACCTGGCGAGTTTATTGCCATGTGGCAATCTCTTCCAACCAACCAGAAATATGTTTTTATAGGCCCTAAGTGTTAACCAGACTGGAATCCTATTTTAAAAAATCTGGGTTCCAGCGGGGATCGAACCCGCAACCTCCGGATCGGCATACAAGTGTCTTACCATCAGGCCACGGAGATCGTCATCATCAGGGGAGCACAAACAATACTGAATTATGTTCGAACTGGTACCGAGATACACCCTTCTAACTGTCAACATTTGGATTGAACGACACCTATAAGCATACCTATACTCGTAAATGGAGCAAAACCCTATTTATAAAAAACATGTACGAAATAACCAAAAAAAATACAAGTCACATAAAGCCAGCTTTTTACACTGATTTTAAGGAGGCTTGTTTGTGCTCCCTGATGATGAGGTGAAAGCCTTGAAACCGGTAGGATTATACCGTTACAAAAAGTGGGATAAACAGTGTTTGATAAAATAAATTACAATATACTCGTATATTATATTTTTTATTAAGAACACTTACAAGAAATAAGTTAAGATTTTCAGACAAAACATATCATTTATAAATAAGGGTTAAAATCCAAACTACCAGTGTTCATCTCTAGCACAGTTCCATCATGACAACAGTTCAGTGAATATTTTACTAATTATATATAATACAATATATGAAAACCAAATTAACTCCTCAGTCAACTCAGCCAGAATCCTTCTAAACTCGTCAGTGTTGAACTAAATATGACTGCATCCAAGTCAGCTACCAGGTTATAGAAGCTGATGCAACTTCTCAATAATGTAGTCACGCTGAACAAAGCAGATCTTCTAAGAGAGCGAGGGAACACTTAAACAATACTTTCCAGAGTCGCAGGGGAGTCCACAAGACTATACTTGAGACATTGTAGCATGGTCCCTGTGACAGTTCACAAATTTGCCCCAATACAACCTAGTAACGACGTTCAGTAGTTTTAATTATTTTATAAATTTTAATATAAGCCTTAATTCTAATAAATAGCAAGTTATTTAGGTAAATACATTACATAAAACTAACAATAATGACAAATTAATACATATTGTTACAAATTAGCAAAAAATATGTCAGTTTGTTAAAATCAAATAATATTTGGCAACGTTCGTCAAAAGTCACTACGTTAGTCTGCATTGGCTAGGGATGGGGTATACGATAATTGGATTTTCGATTTTTTTTATACCTAAAATTAAAGGTTCGTAATTAGTATGAATGCATAGTGAATCTTGGCCTATTTAAAGATAGATACAAATCATACAATACATTAGAAGGTCAGTATAATGAAAATTAGGAATTAAAACGTCAGTTTAGAGAAAAACAATGTTTCGATTTATAAAAAAACGATTCGATTTGTAAACAAAACTATTTTACCCCATCCCTTTGAGATATGACATTTCAAATGTCACAGGGACCATCCTACACTTTCTCAAGTATAATCAAGATTTTAATGTTGTTTATTTCGTCAATAAACATGAATGTTGTTAATTTCGTCAATAAACAAATAATAACAACCCGGACATACCAATTAAGCAACTCAACGATCTACCCTGCAAGAAGTTAAGACTTTATGATTGAGCTTTTCAAAAAGTCGTTTTGTTGAAATCTCGAAATATAAATGTAAACATTTCTTTCAAAAGGAGTGTAATTAAAGAAAAGCCAACTTCCCGAAACATTTTCAATTTCTCGCCGGTTTTAAATTCCGGATTGAAAAGACCCGAGATTTCCTCGTGAAAAGAAAGGGAAAGTAGTAATTATTCCCAATCGTTCCTCATCTACCCTTAAGATTGTCAGGTGTCTGGGGGGGTGGGTTTAAAGGGGTTTTACCCGTAAAATCATCGTAATTTAGATAACAATGCTTATTCGATCAAGCGAATCCGGGCATTGCCGACCCGAAAGGGAAACCAACGAGCATTACGGATTTTCGCAGGGAACAATGTCGATAGAAAGAGGCGCAAAATATCAAATAAGTACTCGAAGCGGTACCAACGTTTGATTTATAAGAGTGAAACGTGGACGTGGATAAATCTTATAAGGAGCCAAATAAATACGTGTACTGAGAATAAGTTCTTCAACTGTATAAACCTGTAGAGGACAAAGTAGTAAAGGCGAAATTGAGGTGGACTCGACATGTGATCTGCATGGGCGATTGTAGACTTCCAAAACGCGTGTTAGAGTTCTCGCAAAATATATAGACCTTCGGGTATAGGATGGTTCAAAAGTAGATTTAGTAAAATATATGCATTTTTTAATTTACCTAATTATGTATGATTAGGTAAATGATACAGTATGATTACTACATCTGTCGACCCAGATATGGAGGTGAAGTGCAGGATTGAAGCAGCCCCCCGTAGTTCATTCAACAAAATGAGATCAATATTCTGCAATGATAATTTGAATCTGAAACTAAGGCAGAGAATGTTGAAGTGCTATGTATGGTCTGTTCTGTTGTATTGCTCGGAAACATGGACGCTGAAGGTTCATATTATTGGAAGCGTTCGAGATGTGGTTGCATAGGAGAATGCTTCGTATACCGTGGACTGATATGATCACCAATTCGGAGGTCTTGAGGAGAGCTAATTGCCGTAGATAGCTGCTGACAGATATTAAGGTCCGCAAGATATCCTATCTGGGTCACATTTTACGTGGAGAGAAGTACGAAATCCTCCAGTTGATACTGATGGGCAAGATCGAGGTGCAGCGTGGTCCTGGTAGAGGGCAAACATCTTGGCTGCGCAATATAAGATACTGGACGGGGATGTGGCGTGTGGAGGACCTGTTCCGGGTTGCGCAAGATAGAGAAGCCTTTGCCAGAGTGATTGCCAACGTCGGGGGGACCTGATGGGGCACGACAAGAATTAAAAAAATAAAATATCTCTATTATTAAAAAAATATTTGTTTAACAATTCACCGAGTCATAAAATAACTATGTAGGTAAGTAATGTATAATTATAGTGATTTATGTTGAAAATTCTTGTCATATGAATGTCTAATAGACTTTCCGCCGGGCCGCAAACAGTATACCAAATTTCAAGAAATTCGCCATGCAAAAATATTAAATATAGGATTTTCATCCATGTCCTCAATAAAATCGAAACAAAGGAATAGACTTGAGGTGAATGCAGCACTTCGTCTGTCAGAGACAGCACTGCAGCCAAGAATATCCAATATATTAGCAAAGATCAACAGCAGGTTTCGCATTAATTTGTTGCAAAAACCCCATGGTTTTTGTTAAATTTTAATTGTATCAGACAATGTTACAATTAAAATTGTTTAACTGTTATATGTATATTTGTCAATTATAGTTATAGTACATATGCCCATCTGTTACAATATAAGATTAAAAAAATATTTAATAAAAAAAAAAACATTTTTATTTCAGTATTAGTGGTCCGCGAAAAAAAATTCCTTTTTTTACCGGTCCACAGGTCTAAAAAGGTTGGGGAAAACTGATTTAAATAGTAAAAAATCCTGAACATTTAACAATAATATATATTTTTGTTATTCCACTAATTACTGTTGATTTGTGGGTACATTTGTATTTACCATATTGACAATATTTTGTTCTGTGCTGTGTGACAATGCTCAGTGTCTTTTGTAGAGTATTGTTACACACATATTATAGAGTCCAAGAATAATGTATAAAAGCAAGTCATGTATTTGAAGTAGTGCGCATTAAAGAAACTTAACAATTACATCAATCCCGCTACACGTGTTTCTACATCATATCCCGAGGCTGTCTTCAAGCGGAAGTTTTACTTTCATCAGGCAGAATGTTGCAGGCTTTCCGCGTGAAAAGAGCCTGGATAGGAGGTAGAAACACATGATTAAGGTAATTAGTGGAATAACAAAGTAACATTGTTAAATATTTTAATATTGATTTCCACAAAGTTTAAGCCGAAACGTTTGATAAAATAAAAAAAAACTGTTTTATACCGCAGTTGACTGATTTCGTAACTTCGTTAAAAATAATTAGATCGTGTTCCGCAAGAGAATTTCATTTAAATTGAACGCTTTAGTGAACAGAATGTTTTGCGGACAAAAGACAAATAACATCCAAAAAGTAGATTCGTCGGAGAAAGTTTAAGGCACGGGGCGCTTTGATATCGAATTAAATGTTGGAGGAATAGTTTTATCGATCAATTAGGGTGTAACGCGCAAGTTATGGGAGGAACAGGCCCGCGCCACATTACAGCCATCACCAACACCGACATATATTATTATAACAACAGTACTCTAAAATGTAAAGGAACCTTTAACCTTTTGTCTGCCGTAGAAAAATGTATGTGTATGTACCTTATAAGTCAGAAAGAAAGCTTACGTTTACTACCTGTCAAACAGAAAGAAAGCTTACGTTTACTACCTGTCAAACAGAAAGAAAGCTTACGTTTACTACCTGTCAAACCGAACGAATTTTGAATAATTTATTTTCGAGCAAATATACAGTGCGGCTTTGATTCCCGTTGGAACCCATATTAATTTTTAAAAAGTATTCCAGTTTGGTTTTCACTTGAGGCTTCTTTAACATATTTCTGGTTGGTTTGAAGATATTGCCACATGGTAGTAAGCCCGCCAGTTTGTATTGCATATAACGAAAGTGTAATACAATACAGCGCAAAAGTGAGTGGAAGGCGTGGTGGAGAAAGACCAAGGAAAGTATAGTTGTATCAAGTGTACAATATTTTGAAAGAAGGAAATGTAAAAAATCAAAGCAATCGTAGGAGCTGCATGAGAAGGTGTATGGATGTAGAAGAGGCGAAAGATGTGTGTCGAATCTTTCCCCTATTCTACATCCATACACCTTCTTCAGGAAAGTCTGGCGCTCTCGTTGTTCTGCATATCCCGATAGGGAGACGGCGTAATGGTATGTATGTATTTCTCAAAGGTTTCGGTTTTAATTTTGTGGAACGATTATTTAATAATAAAATACTTGGATATTCCACTAACTCCCGCGATACGTTTTTCTACCAGTAATACTAAGCACTCGGCTCTCGTAACAAAATTATATACACCAATGAATTTAAACATTCGAGATATAAAGCCATAAGCAAAAACAAATAAGTAATACTACCTTGATCAAAAAGTTTTAGGACCGCCCACCGTGTGGCGCTGTCAGTCACCCGATTGGAATTCTTTTTTTTTTGTTAGGTTACCACATCTATCATTATTGACACTTCCCTCTAAATTTCAGCGTGATAGCTTGACATTTGTAAAAGTAACGCTGTACTGAGTACATCCACCTTTGTGCGTGTTTTCTCTAGTTATCAAACTTTTCATTTCAATCACTTGTAATTAAGGATTGAAAAAAGATAAAAGGACTACGGATTATGCATTGCATTATCTTGTGCAACATTTAATATTGAAATCTGCGCTGACGAAAATTAAAGCAAAAAAATACGAGCAGAGTTTTTTTTTATTTTTGACATTTATGAAATAAATATGTTAATTCAAAATAAGTACAAATATTCTTAATTAGGTACCTATTGGAATCATGTATCATATATTTTGAAGTGACAAACAAATAGCAGTAGTAAGGGGGTCTATTTTTGCTGTCGTCGATCCCCAATTTTTTTTATTGAAACTATCGACCCCTAGAAAAATTAAATCGACCTCAGGGGGTTGATATCCAACCACTTTGAGAACTCTTAGTTTATACAAATTTTAGTGTTCTCAGCCAGTGAGCAATGATAAGTTTATTTATTTATTTATTTATTATTACACATGACAAGAAATATACACAATTTGAGAAAAACAACAGGTTATTTAATTTGTACACACCATTTTAATGAATCTGGGTTTGTTGCCTTTCATTTGTCGTGTCTCCAGTAAACTAGGCTTGTGCCTGTATCTCACTGAGGACATATAGCATGAAAAAATAAATCGATACTTCTTCCCGATTTTTGAATTTATAAAACTCCGTTACACATTCTCATCAACCTGACAAACAGTGACACTCAATTACACATGTACGAGTATATCGTACATCACGCGAAATATGAGGCAGAAATACCGTTGCATATTCTCATCAACCTGACAAACAGTGACACTCAATTACACATGTACGAGTATATGGTACATCACGCGAAATATGAGGCAGAAATAAAACCCCGTTGCATATTCTCATCAACCTGACAAACAGTGACACTCAATTACACATGTACGAGTATATGGTACATCACGCGAAATATGAGGCAGAAATACCGTTGCATATTCTCATCAACCTGACAAACAGTGACACTCAATTACACATGTACGAGTATATGGTACATCACGCGAAATATGAGGCAGAAATAAAACCCCGTTGCATATTCTCATCAACCTGACAAACAGTGACACTCAATTACACATGTACGAGTATATGGTACATCACGCGAAATATGAGGCAGAAATACCGTTGCATATTCTCATCAACCTGAAAAACAGTAACACTCAATTTCACATGTACGAGTATATGGTACATCACGCGAAATATGAGGCAGAAATACCGTTGCATATTCTCATCAACCTGACAAACAGTGACACTCAATTACACATGTACGAGTATATGGTACATCACGCGAAATATGAGGCAGAAATAAAACCCCGTTGCATATTCTCATCAACCTGACAAACAGTGACACTCAATTACACATGTACGAGTATATGGTACATCACGCGAAATATGAGGCAGAAATACCGTTGCATATTCTCATCAACCTGACAAACAGTAACACTCAATTTCACATGTACGAGTATATGGTACATCACGCGAAATATGAGGCAGAAATACCGTTGCATATTCTCATCAACCTGACAAACAGTGACACTCAATTACACATGTACGAGTATATGGTACATCACGCGAAATATGAGGCAGAAATACCGTTGCATATTCTCATCAACCTGACAAACAGTGACACTCAATTACACATGTACGAGTATATGGTATATCACGCGAAATATGAGGCAGAAATACCGTTGCATATTCTCATCAACCTGACAAACAGTGACACTCAATTACACATGTTCGAGTACTACTACTATATATATATGGTACATCACGCGAAATATGAGGCAGAAATACGGCGTGTCGCGGGGATTTATGTAATTAGTGAAATATTCGAGTAATTTATTGTTAAATATTCCTTTTTAATCACCAGTAAAAAAATATTTCAAAATATATTAAGGGTTTAGAACATTTTCACAGATATCAATGTGTGTCCTAAATAATTAAAATGCTAGAGAAATTTGTTTCAACGCTAAACTACAATATTAAAGCAGAGAGACGAGATATTTCGTCCTGCGCGTGGCAGGCACAGAAATGTTTGACGTAATATCTCGTCCGTTTCAGTAAACCAGTCAAAACACGTGTTACACCTTATTTCGAACAAATATTAATATAAAAGTTCTGTATGGAGCATACCGATGAATAAACATCCGAATTAATTTTATTTCTATCGCGAAAAGTTGAAGTTTGTACAGTTTTACTTTAGAAATAGCTAGAATACAAAGGAAACGAACAAGTTCTTGCAAGGAATAAGTTATACACAATACTACGAGTATATGTCTCAATATCAGACTTAACAAATATTACATTGTTTGAAAAACGGCTCTACTAATGAGAATAATGGAATTGCTTTTTTTTTAGATAACATTTCACAAAATTGGGGTTCGAAGTTAGTACTCCTTATCATAAAAATTATTGCAAATGATCATTAAGGCCTCGGCCACACAGGAAGGAGCCTCGCTTGATGCTTAGAGCTATGTTGCGAGTTAGTCGACATATCCTAGCGAACCAACGTACCGCATACTATCGCAGTGGCCACACTGCACGCTTCGCGCCACGTTGCATGACGATTAGTCATCGAGTGAATCTCCTAGCGAACAGACGTGTTGGTTAATTTACAAGATGGCGGAAGTTTTAATGACAGCTGTGTATAAAAGGGAGCCTTTGTGGAACCCATCGAGCAAATTATAAAAAAATGTACCTGTAATAAAATCCCTTTGGAATGAAGTTGCACAGAAAGTAAATAAAGATGGTAAGTTATAATGAAATTGGTTAGTTTTGAGAGTGACATTGTGTGTTGACTCAACCGCTCCCAACTGTCAAATGAATTTGTGTGTAGCACTTTGGTGTGGCCAGGCATGAAGTCACCTAGTATACGAGTCATGTAAAATCTAGCTTAGCACCTAACGAAGCATTTTGGTGTGGCCTTAGCCTAAGGGTTTATGTATCTCATCTTTGAAAGAGAACAGCGATACACGTGGCACTGGAAATGCTGCCGAATTATAACTGCGTGGCGTCAGCCCATTATGCTGAACTGTATACAACGATAGAGAGTAATGCAATACTGTTATCTTTTCAAACCGATATTTATATCGAAAAGCTTTGGATACATCAACTGACATCATCATCATCACCGCCACGCCATGTCCCTATTGGGATAGGTAGAGAAAACACATTTTCCCTTCATTCTATCCTGACACACACCTTTCGGTTCTGCCATGTTCATACACTTCGTCACGCATACTTTTCTGTTGTAAGGACTTTTCATTCTTCAATCTTTCAGAATTTGATTGATTTGGTTTTGCCACATTTTCCTAGGTATTTCCAAATGTCTCGTCAAGATTATTTTTGTTAATTTTTCACCATTCATAATATTCAACCAACAAAAAATAATAAAAACGCATGGTATTCTCGGATTTCTAGGTGTTTCCGAATTAGTTGTATAGATTATTTTTCATCTTTCATTCTTTTCAACCAATAAAAATGAATGAAACACACGGATTTCAAGGTGTTTCCAATTTCTGGTATCGACAGCTTATTTTTGTGAATATTTCATAATGAGTTCTTTTCAAACAACAAAAATTAACGTAAAACTAGTAAAAGCCACGGATTTATAGGCGTTTCCAATTTTCTCGTACAGACAGCTTACTTTTGTGAATATTTCATAATGAGTTATTTTCAAACAACAAAAAATAATGTAAAACTAGTAATAGTCACGAATTTATAGGCGTTTCCAATTTTCTCGTACAGACAGCTTACTTTTGTGAATATTTCATAATGAGTTATTTTCAAACAACAAAAAATAATGTAAAACTAGTAATAGTCACGGATTTATAGGCGTTTCCAATTTTCTCGTACAGACAGCTTACTTTTGTGAATATTTCATGAGTTCTTTTCAAACAACAAAAATTAATGTAAAACTAGTAATAGCCACGGATTTATAGGCGTTTCCAATTTTCTCGTACAGACAGCTTACTTTTGTGAATATTTCATAATGAGTTATTTTCAAACAACAAAAAATAATGTAAAACTAGTAATAGTCACGGATTTATAGGCGTTTCCAATTCTCTCGTATCGACAGCTTACTTTTGTGAATATTTCATAATGAGTTATTTTCAAACAACAAAAAATAATGTAAAACTAGTAATAGCCACGGATTTATAGGCGTTTCCAATTTTCTCGTACAGACAGCTTACTTTTGTAAATATTTCATAATGAATTATTTTCAAACAACAAAAAATAATGTAAAACTAGTAATAGTCACGGATTTATAGGCGTTTCCAATTCTCTCGTATCGACAGCTTATTTTTGTGAATATTTCATAATGAGTTCTTTTCAAACAAAAAATAATGTAAAACTAGTAATAGCCACGGATGTATAGGTGTTTCCAATTTTCTCGTACAGACAGCTTACTTTTGTGAATATTTCATAATGAATTATTTTCAAACAACAAAAAATAATGTAAAACTAGTAATAGCCACGGATTTATAGGCGTTTCCAATTTTCTCGTACAGACAGCTTACTTTTGTAAATATTTCATAATGAATTATTTTCAAACAACAAAAAATAATGTAAAACTAGTAATAGTCACGGATTTATAGGCGTTTCCAATTTTCTCGTACAGACAGCTTACTTTTGTAAATATTTCATAATGAATTATTTTCAAACAACAAAAAATAATGTAAAACTAGTAATAGTCACGGATTTATAGGCGTTTCCAATTCTCTCGTATCGACAGCTTATTTTTGTGAATATTTCATAATGAGTTCTTTTCAAACAAAAAATAATGTAAAACTAGTAATAGCCACGGATGTATAGGTGTTTCCAATTTTCTCGTACAGACAGCTTACTTTTGTGAATATTTCATAATGAATTATTTTCAAACAACAAAAAATAATGTAAAACTAGTAATAGCCACGGATTTATAGGCGTTTCCAATTTTCTCGTACAGACAGCTTACTTTTGTAAATATTTCATAATGAATTATTTTCAAACAACAAAAAATAATGTAAAACTAGTAATAGTCACGGATTTATAGGCGTTTCCAATTCTCTCGTATCGACAGCTTATTTTTGTGAATATTTCATAATGAGTTCTTTTCAAACAAAAAATAATGTAAAACTAGTAATAGCCACGGATGTATAGGTGTTTCCAATTTTCTCGTACAGACAGCTTACTTTTGTGAATATTTCATAATGAATTATTTTCAAACAACAAAAAATAATGTAAAACTAGTAATAGCCACGGATTTATAGCTGTTTCCAATTTTCTCGTATCGACAGCTTATTTTTGTGAATATTTCATAAAGAGTTCTTTTCAAACAACAAAAATTCATGTAGAACTAGTAATAGCCACGGATTTATAGCTGTTTCCAATTTTCTCGTATCGACAGCTTATTTTTGTGAATATTTCATAATGAGTTCTTTTCAAACAACAAAAATTAATGTAAAACTAGTAATAGCCACGGATTTATAGGTGTTTCCAATTTTCTCGTAGACAGCTTATTTTGGTGAATATATCATCATTAATTATTTTCAACCAACAAAAATGTATAATAACTAAGCGAGTATACAAGCGAGAAATGCAAGGCGTGCATGGAAGAGGTAGACCGAGGAAAACGTGGCTGGAATAAATGAACCAATTTTGAAAGAAGGTAAAATGAGAAGTATCAATAATAGAAGATTGTGCAATCGGAGGATGCGAAAATTGTGTGCTTGAATATAAGAGTTTGGAGATCTATTCTCTCTACCTATCCTGAAAGGGACACGGCGTGATGATATGGATGTATGCACGTGACATCCATGGATTTCTAGATGTTAAAATTTCGTATAGATTATTTTTTTGTATTTTCCATCCCTTATTTTTTTCAACCAACAAAAATGAATAAAATAACATCCATAAATTTAGTAAATCCGACCTACCCTTCCGTTATAAGTACAAGCTCCCGAAGCATTATCTGTTGCCTGATTAGTCCACCTTCAGTATTAGCTGGGACGACCAAGGTCTGAGTGAATGTGATGGAATACAAGTAGCCTGAACGAGATGACTTGTTTTTGCTAAATAATTAGTGTAAGAATTGTTATCTAGTTATAAGTAGTATGTAGGTGTTAATTATTTCTAAGATCTCATATATTAAGATTGAATAAATAAAATAAAATGATATGTTGGAAAATAAGATGAAGTAAGTGCATAAATGATAACATATAATTAAGATTAGTTAACTAATAAATGTGTATATAGGTATAGCCTTGACAAATGTTTGTACAATAATTTACTTTGTTTAATAAAAAATAAAAAATTTCTTCTTTCGACTTATACTAGGTTAGTCAAAAAGTTTTGAAAGCGGAAATGAAAAAACATTTTTTTTGGGGGTTTTATTGCTGAGTATAGTCTCCCATAAGATCAATACACTTGGTCCAACGATCTTCCAACTTTGTTGTCCCATCACGGAAGTGACTTTCTGGAAGGCCTGCAAAATACTCCTCTACGACGGCTATAACCTCTTCGTTTGATGAAAAATGCTTTCCACGAAGGAATTTTTTGAGGTGTGAGAACAGCCAGAAGTCAGAGGTAGCTAAATCTGGCGAATAGGGTGGATGCTGCAACAATTCGTACCCCAATTCATTGATTTTCGCGATGGTTTTTTGAGCTGTGTGAGCAGGTGCATTGTCTTGATGAAAAATGATTTTTTTCTTCTGCAAACCGGGTCTTTTTTCACCAGTTTGGAGATAATCTATCAATAAAATTCCTTTTGCATCCCAAAAAACTGACGCTAACACCTTCTTGGCCGATTTCTGGACACGAACTCGCTTCGGAGCCAAAGTGCCTGGTTCACACCACTCCTTAGCCTCTTGTTTTGATTCAGGATCATGGTGGTAGACCCAAGTCTCATCCATAGTGATGAATCGACGCAGAAAATCCTTTTTATCCTTTCGAAATTGCTCCAAATGTTGCTCAGAAAGTCGCATTCGAACGTGTTTTTGTTGCATTGTTAGCAAATGCGGCACCCATTGTGCACACAATTTTTTGAAACTCAAAACTTCAGCCAAAATATGCCATGTTGTTCCATGTGAGATGCCTATGGTGTCAGCTATCACATCCACAGTCGATCGATGATCTTCCAAAACCATATCCTGTATTTTCGCTATGATTTCTGGTGTTGATGCACTTTTTGGACGTCCT
Source organism: Odontocerum albicorne (assembly GCA_949825065.1). Taxonomy (NCBI): domain Eukaryota; kingdom Metazoa; phylum Arthropoda; class Insecta; order Trichoptera; family Odontoceridae; genus Odontocerum; species Odontocerum albicorne. The sequence goes on along the minus strand of OX463839.1, from coordinate 2,316,509 downwards.
GAGCGTGGATCGTCTTCAACGCTTGTACGGCCACGCTTAAACTCCAAAACCAATCGGTGAACGGTTGTAAATGAAGGAGAAGACTCCTTTAATACTTTCACCATCTTTGCATGGATCTCAGTAGCCGATAAACCTTCCAAAACAAAGAATTTAATCACTGCACGATATTCGGATTTTTCCATTGTTAAAAAATACACTGACACGTCAACTTCAAATGGCTTGTAAACAAAGAATGAATTGACAGATCGAAATGAAATTTTGAGTACGTTCTTATGAAAGATGAAATATTAAAATGGCGTAGAAATTTTGGTTTTTCTACTGCTCCATAGATGTCGCTATCAAAACTTTTTCACTAACCTAGTATGCCCAGGCTCCATAAAAGTTTTAGCGTATGAAATTAAAAATATCGTAATGAAATACTGAAGAGTCAAGTCAGACAATGATGGATGACCACTCGAATACTCCAAGAATAAGCAGATTCTATGGAAAAGGAATACAAATATAATATTCTTCGAATATTAAAATCGGGACAACGATTTTTATGCCTCGAAATAATGCCCCTCGACTAAACCACATACAGAAAAATCAAGAGGGCGAAATATTTTAAAAATAACAATACACTCCAGAGAGATAGAGAGTTAGGAATGGCGGATGAGTGGACGAGCTTTATCGTGAGTTCTCTTTAATGTCTGATGTTAAAAGAAAACAGACCACCCTCTTGAAAAAAAGAGAATTATATAATGAGAAACAGACGCAAAGTTTAGTTCAAAACAAACGTTCATTATATCATAGATTCAGTTGGACAATACAATTCTTAAAAATCATTTTAAAAATGTAGATTATTTATTTAAAATTACTACTGCGAAGTTATTTATAATGAATGCTACTTTTTAATTAAAAAATAAACAGTAAAAAATATGTTTTTGTACACTAATTTTAATCTCCGGAAACTCTTATTTAATGGGAAAGGCAAAAATGGAATACTTAGCAACAGTGGTGTGTATAAACTTTTATGTGCTGACTGTGATAATTTCTATATAGGAAAGACAGGAAGATCTTTTGAAAAGAGATTTCGTGAACACAAATCCGCCTTAACAAATCCTCTAATTTATTCTGAAATGGCTAATCATTGTCACCGCGAGAATCATACTTTTTCTATCGATGATGCCAAATTCTTACATATCAGTGGTAACGGAAATAAATTGGACAGATTAGAGGCCCTAGAAATTTCTAAATCAGTACACCGATCGGAACATCTGTTGAACAGTTATTTACCCAAAATCTCTCCGCTCTTGGCCGAAATTGTCCCATGCCTTTCTCCCCTCCTCTCCCCCCCCAGCCACCAACCGTTGAAGCGTGTATATCGGTGCCAGTTCGAACAGCATTTAGTCTTGTTTGCGCTCCCCTGAAGATGAGGTGAAAGCCTTGAAACCGGTAGGGTTATACCGTCATAAAAAAGTGGAATAAACAGTGTTTGATAAAAATAAATTACAAAGTAAAAAATATATAACGTCAAATAAATAAGCCGTTATTTTTTTTTTCAACGATACGATAAGTGTAAATATCGTGACCTATTGAGTCTGCCGAGTTATTCGGTGAATCCAGTGGGACGACCTCCGTGGTCTAGTTGGTAAGACGCTTGTATCCAAATCCGTTAGTTGCGGATTCGATTCCCGTTGAAACCCAGATTTTTTAAATAGGATACCTGTTTGGGTTTTCACTCGAGACCTCTTTAACATCTTTCCGGTAGGTTGGAAGAAATTGGCTTTAAGCCCGCCAGGTAGGGATGTATACAATGAAATTGCAATACAATACTTTCTAGTATGTCAGTCACTTATATTTATTTGCAAAGGTGAATAAGTAGCTTACCATCACGCCGCCAGCTGGGATGGGTACATATGATAGAGCGTCAGATTTTCTTATCTCAACGCACATACTCGTATTTAACCTCTTCCCCATCCATACAAACACCTTCTCATACAGTTTCTACGATTTCTCCTACTGCTTATATTTCTTCTTCCTCTTCTTTTAGGTCTGTTGGCCTGTTATGGTCCTGCATCATCGTTTTCCTCTTGTGACGTCGACTGCCAGCTGTCTTTCCATATTTTGGGAGGTCGTCCTGGAGGTCTGCTTGCTTGGGGGATACTGCCCCTGGCCATTCTTACGGCTCTTGGTTCCGCCATTCTGGATACATGTTCGTTCCAGAACCTTTTTCTCTGTCGTCCCCACCTGACAATATCTTCAACTTCGCACATCCTTCGGATTTCTGTGTTTCGTACTCTATCACGAAGGGTTTTGCCAGCGATACTCCTGAGTACCTCCATTTCGCTGGTTCGAAGGAGATTTTTGGTTCTGACAGTGTCGGCTCTGGACTCTATGCTGTATGTCATTATGGGGCGGACACAGGTCTTGTTTATCCTCACCTTGCTTTGGATGTTCATATACTTGTTTTTTCCAGATAGTGTTCTTTAAACATCCAGAAATAGCTGCGGCCTTTTGTGATTGTTCAAATACTTCGACATAGAGGTCATTATTGCTTAAATTTCGTTATTTTAAAATATTCCTCATTTATACTCGTATCCGACAATACTTAAAGTTGGTCTTCCTCTACCGCGGCTTTCACTCAAATTGACACTGTATATTTGTTTTGTTAGTCTTAACCCGATACATTCCTACTATTTATTCCCATCCCCTCCAGGGTGGGTACAGAAAGTATACTTTCAGCTTATATGTCTCCGGAGAATAAAGCGAAATTCCTCGAGAATAACAGCAGAGAATAGCAAGCGGGCTACATGGAATACACCCAGGTGTCTAGTCGCCATGGAATCACCCAAGTTTAATCGTAAATCTCTGATTAAAGCCACCCCAGTTAATTAGCGTCTCGTATCTGAATATAGCGTGTGAGGGATTGGATGGCGGCGCTACTCGTATATGCATTTGACTATAATATGCGAGTACCCAATACTTATAGTTCTATGTACGCGTTGTTCCACTAATAACAAATCTTAGCATCAAAGCGTTGTTCCACTAATAACAAAGTTCTTTACCACTATGAAATACGTGTTTCACAGTAACGTAAGTCTACTTGGCTAAATTTGGTAATATTTTGTAATATACGACGAGTACATACACATATTGAATTTAAATATACATATTAATATAAAATAATTTTAAAAATGACTTTGTAATTTTACTACTGCTTTTTTTGTATCCACATGTTAGTTTAAGATAAAGTTTTGTATCCACATGTTAGTTTAAGATAAAGTTTTGTATCCACATGTTAGTTTAAGATAAAGTTTTGTATCCACATGTTAGTTTAAGATAAAGTTTTGTTTTTTTGTCAATAATTTTAAGTATTTGTATTCTTTTTCTCAGTGTCATTTCAGGTACCCCCAACGTTGAATATCACTTGAGAGTAGACATCTTTGTCCCCGGCAGCCCGTAAAATAACTCCAACGCCCCTTATGCCAGTCCAATCACGTATATTGCGGAGCCAGGAGATTTGCCTCTTGCCAACACCTCTTCGGCCTTCTATTTTGCCTTGGATGATCAGGTGCAGTAATTTGTACGTTCCTTCTCTAAGTACATGACCCAAGTAGGACACCTTTCGGATTTTAATTTTAGTCAGCAACTCTCCACCAACTTTGGCTCTTTGAAGAACCCTCGTGTTGCTGACCATATCCATAATATTTGTATTAACTGACTATAGTATTTGTATTAACTTGTCATATCGTCGCCGATATTGCAGGAACACGTATCTCGATTTTTTTGGTATAAGTAAATTTCTTTATTTTTTGTCATATCTTGTATCATTGACACATTTTTGCATTAACACATATATTTATTTTCAACGCGGAACGCATTTATTCGTAACTGCAATACCAAGTGACGTTTTTATTTTATAACATTTTTGCGGAAAAATGTTTTTTTTTGTCTCCCCTGTAAAATTTGGGCAATCCTAGATACGTGTTCCTGCAGTATCGGCGACGATATGTGTTGTAAAAGACACGGTTGTATCGGAAATGGTTTGGGCATGTGGAACAAATGCTAAAAGAAAGACTGACAAAACAAATATAGAATAAATGTGAGTGGAAGGTGCGTTAGAGGAAGACCAAAGAGATATTGTTGGATCAAACGAATTATATTTTGAAAGGAAACGTAGAGAAATCGTAGAACTTTCATGTGAAGGTGTATGAATGTAGAAGAGGTTAACGATATGTGTAGACCTCCCTGCCTGCCCCAAGACATAGCCTGATTGTAAGGTTGTATATTCCATGAGGGTATTTAGTGTCATCTTAATCAAAATAAATCTGCCTGCTTGTGGTTACAATAAAACTTCTTAATAGTAGCACAAAAAAATACTAAAATGTATAAGTTTCTTCGGTGACACATTGCCGTCAGTGTGGCCCAGTGAGTTATCTGCCCCCATCCCCTGTTCTGCGAGTATATACAATATAATTCTACACCCCTTTCTGTATAATACACGCCGTGTCATCTCAGCACCAGACTCGAACGGTTCTTGATGAATATCCCTTCGGGATGAACAAGGACATACAAAAACATGGGCAATATAATCAAACTTCAAATTACGGTACTTACATACGAGGGTGGGTTTAATATAAACGAGACTTTTTTGTTTTAATTTTTTTATTTGTAGAAAGAAAAAGATCATGCACACATAATATTTCTACATAATCTCCCGCTTTAAAAATGAATTTTTCCAGCGGATCGATAGTTTGTTTATCCCGTCATCGTAAAAAGAAGTGGGTTGTGTCAGCAGCCAATTGCGCGCCAACACCTCTACTCCATCGTCATCGTTGAATCGGTATACCCAAGTTTCATCGCAGGTAACTATGCGACTAAAAAATGCGTTTCCTTCTTGTGCAAACCGCACCAAAAGCCACTCACAAATGTGCAAACTTTTGTTCTGCAGTCAAAATACGTGAGACCCATCGAGCAGACACTTTACGGAATCCTAGGTCCTTTGTGATTATGGATTAAGTGCTCCCATAATGTATTCCTATCTCAGAACAAATTTCGAAAACCGTCAAACGTCGGTCGTCTTTCAGAAGAACGAATGGCGTTCATATTCTGTTCGGTAATGTTCGTCTGTGGGCGACGATCATGGCTCTCATTTTCGACCCCTTCTCGGCCTTTCATGAACTCCTTATGCTAGGCAAACATACGGAACTTTGACAGTGTTTGATCCCCGAACTCTGCCGTCAGTCTACGCAGTATTTCGGCCGGTTTTACACGTCTTCACGAGCGAGAAACTTGATAATTATGCGTTGCGCAATCGACGGGTGCACCTCTTTCTCAAATATCGTGTGCCATACTAATAACGGAATCTGCCAAAGCCAGCCGACCGCACTCCTCACTTCTGATATCCCCACCAAACCCTCCTCGAGGCGGCTGCGCGATCCGTTTAAAATTACGTGCTTTAAAATAAAAGTCTCGTTTATATTTGATCCACCCTCGTACATACGTGTACATACCATTACATCCATTTCTCTGTCGTAGTAGACAGATAAAACTTTCCTATCTCGACACACATCCTCAGCCTCTTCCATATCCATACACCTTTTCATAAAAGTTCTACAGTTTCTCTGGCTTTCTACGTTTCATATCAAAATAAAGGTATAGGTAATTCAAGAACAAAATACAAACAGTAAAATAAGATGTCGTCAATTTACAAAAATAGCCATCTTAAAAAGTCAACCGAATTCAACAAACGAACAAACCCTTGAGAGAACGTCGCGGACTTAATTTCGAATTTATTGGTTACAAACAGAGCGCATTAATACTTTCCCGCTATAAATTCAAAGTGAAAATGACTAAATAATCACAGTTAATTTAAATGAAATTTTAAGATACGGAGTCGACAAAATACTATCTTAGCTCATTCAAATCAAAATGTCGAGCGAAGGAAGTTAATTCTGGAGAGTATTCCCCCAAGTTTCAAAGTCGTAAATCACCGCGCAATGGAGAAATATAGACCCGATTTTTTTATCGGGGTCGCCAGCCTAACTTAGTACAATATCGGGAAATCTGGAGAATATTTATTGCCAACACTCGAATCAATTCTTCAATCAGATTTCACTAAAACTTGGGCAAAAATCGATAAAAAATAAACGAAAAAGATAGAAGTTTGAAAGTTACTTGAAGTACACGTGTTTTATATACACATTCTAAGAAACGTTTAATAAGAAGTTTGAAAGTTACTTGAAGTACACGTGTTTTATATACACATTGTTACTAAGAAACGTTTAATAAGAAGTTTGAAAGTTACTTGAAGTACACGTGTTTTATATACACACATGCTACTAAGAAACGTTTAATTAGAAGTTTGAAAGTTACTTGAAATACACGTGTTTTATATACACATATGTTACTAAGAAACGTTTAATTAGAAGTTTGAAAGTTACTTGAAGTACACGTGTTTTATATACACACATGTTACTAAGAAACGTTTAATTAGAAGTTTGAAAGTTACTTGAAGTACAAGTGTTTTATATACACATACATATGTACTAACAAAACGTTTAATTCAACGTTATAATTTGTTTAATAAAACACCGTTTTGTCCACTTGAGATAATGGTAGGACCCTACTAGTTTCAAGGTTTTTTTTCGCCTCATCATCGGGGGAGTTTAAAAAAAACTTGTTTCTGCTCCCTGATGATGAGATGAAAACCTTGAAACCGGTAGGTTTAAAAACAGTACTTTATCAACAGGCTCGCTGTCAGTCCGCCTACGGGCGGATTTGAAATGTATCTTGTATTGTCACCTCCACCTCACGTCGGAGCATGTCAGTACAAGTTAAACGAGTCAGTAGTGTCGCCTCCACCTCACGTCGGAGCATGTCAGTACAAGTTAAACGAGTCAGTATTCTTTAAGTAATCTTCGCAGCGCCGCGTTTTTGTTGTTGCACTCAGAATAAAATGGGGCATTTATCTCTTTCACATTCATACATCTCGTCATGTCTGATCTTCCATTATTTATACTTCTCACTTCACCCTTATACAAAATCTGGTCCAGTTGATCCAGTCAGTTTTACTCGGTCTACCGTTTTCACACTCACCGTGCAATTTTGACTTGTATACTCGCTTATAGTTCAGAAAATGTAGGATATGTCCTGTGACAGCTCACAAATTTGCCCCAATACAACCTTGTAACGATGTTCAGTAGTTTTAATTATTTTATCAACTATAATATAAGCCTCAATTCTAATAAATAGCAAGTTATTTAGGTAAATACATTACATTGTATTGGGGCCAATTTGTGAGCTGTCACAGGACTCGTCCTAGAATTTCAGAACTATAGTTATTCTTTCGTCAGTTATTGTCTCCACATGTCTCTCTCTCTCCATGGTTGCAGTCCTAAGACTGGTTTGCAGCAATTTCAACTCCTCTCCTCCATTCTCCCCTGTCCTGTGAGGCTCTTTTTAAATCTGTATATGTTGAGCAGCGCACGTCCACCAACAGGTCCTCCAGGTACTCTCGGCGTGGGCGTCCCCTAGAGTTTGTCCCCTCGGTCATACCCTCCATTATGGCATGCAAGAGGCCCTCTTGTCGTATTATATGACCGATCCATCTTGCACGCCTTTCGGACAGGATCCTGAGCAGGTGCCTTCCTCCTTCGATTCGTTGGAGAACCTCTTCATTTGTGATGCGGTCTCTCCAGGAAATTCCTAATAGTCTTCTATAGGACCACATCTCAAAAGCCTCTAGTCTTCGTCTATCTCTTTCGGATAGGCACCATGTCTCGCAGCCGTACATCAAGATACTCCATACATAGGTCTTGATGAGGAGTATTCTCAGTTTTAGGTCTATATTATTTGATTCTATTATTTTCGACCTTTTATTAAATGCAAGTCTAGCCTGATGTATACGGCTGTCGACCTCGCTCTTGGACCGACCGTCCCATGTTATTTTGCTCCCGAGGTAGACAAACTCCTTGGTGTTCTTTAGTGGTTTACCCGACATCACTATTCTCATCTGGTGTTGCGCTCGGCCTACAGTCAGCAGCTTTGTTTTGTCTTTATTTATCTTCATACTGTAGTTATTTTGAAGAATGCTTTCCACAGTTGTTAAGGCCTCTTGTAGTTCCTCTTCACTTTCAGCAACCATAGCAATATCGTCAGCGAACCTTATCATATCCACCTTTTGCCCGTGTATCTTTACACCTTCTCTGTGGCTCATTCTCTCTCTCAAGTCGTCAATCACGCTCTGTATATAGCATGTCTAAACATGTCACATGTCTCCGCATGTCTAAACCATCTTAAAGCTTCTTTGTTCATTTGACTTAAAACATCCATTGTTATTTGTTTTATCAAACACTGTTTATTCCACTTTTTGTAACGGTATAACCCTACCGGTTTCAAGGCTTTCCCCTCATCATCAGGGGAGCACAAACAAGACTGAATTATGTTCGAACTGGTACCGAGATACACGCTTCTAACAGAAAACATTCGGGTTGGGGACTGCGGGTTGAGGGAGGCATGGGACAACCTCGGCGAGCAGCGGAGAGATTCTTGGGATATATGTTATGTGTTTACCACATGTTCACCTCGATGCACTGACTTAGAAATTTCTAGAGCCTCTAATATGTCCAATTTATTTCCGTTACTACTGATATGTAAGAATTTGACATCATCGATAGAAAATGTATCGTTTTCACGGTGACAATGATTATCCATTTCAGAATAAATGACAGGATTCGTTAAGGCGGATTTGTGTTCACGAAATCTCTTTTCAAAGGATCTTCCTGTCTTTCCTCTACATAAATTATCACAGTCAGCACATAAAAGTGTATACGCACCACTGTTGCTAAGTATTCCATTTTTTGCCCTTCCCATTAAATAAGAGTTTCCGGAGATTAAAATTAGTGTAAAAAGCTGGCTTTATGTGACTTGGAATATTTTTGGTTATTTCGTATATGTTTTTTTATGAATAGAACTTTGCTCCATTTATAGGTATGCTATAGGTGTCATTAAATCCGAATTTTGGCCGTTAGAAGCGTGCATCTCGATACCAATTCGAACATAATTCAGTATTGTTTGTGCTCCCCTGATGATGAGGTGTGCACTTTGAAACCGGTAGGGCTATGCCGTTACAAAAAATGGAATAAACAGTGTTTGATAAAACATATTACAATGTCTTTTAACCTCCACAATGTATATACAATGTCTTTAAACCTCCACAATGTAATGCCTTAACTATAAATAATATAAAGGAACCAATTTTAACCATGCATTCATTTTTGAAGTTTTCATTCTGCCTTCTAACATACATTGGCACTTCACATTTTTTTCTTAGTACACGCATTTCCACGGTATTAATCTAAATTTTATCCATCTTCTGCCAAGTAGGTATGTCAAATTATAAGTAGGTAGTTTTTATATGTACTGTATTACAATTTCATTGTATACAGCACACCCTGACGGGATTATTTCTATGAGACAATCTCTTCCAACCAACCTGCAATCTATAAAAGAGGTCTTGAGTGAAAAACAGAATGGAATTCTGTATAAAATAATCTAGGTTCTAACGCGATTCAAACTCGTAACCCCCGATCGGACGTCAGGCGCCTGACGAAATAGGCTACAGGGATTATATATGTGTGTTTTGTTTTACAATATAATTATATCTTAGTAAAATACACAATTCAACATTTTGTTAGATTGGTTGAAAGATATTACCATAAGTAGACTTGACAGAAGAAGGATGCAATAAGATTAATGCTATGGAGATGTGTGCACTAAGGAACATTTGTGGTGTGTTTATGTATTGAAAAAATCATATAACTTCATATCAGGAGGCATTGAACTGGTTGAATGTTAGAAATAGACGCCAAATTCACATACTGTCTCTATTGTATAATATCCTTAATTGTCCCGTCACCCCCTCTTATCTCGCCGCAAATATTCAGCGTCTTTCCAATCATGGATTAATGTTACGCTCAAATAGATATTGTTTATTGGACTTTCCAGTTCACCGTTCCTCTTTTTTTACTTCGTCCTTTACTGTCCATGCAGTGAGACTCTGAAATCAGTTACAAACGAATATAAGACTCGCTCCGTCCTTGGCATGCTTTAAGAAGCGATTGAAAAAACTCTTAATTTCTAGTTAGTAAAATAACGTGTTTCATTCCTGATTTTTCTTTTCGTTTCCTCTCCACCATCCCTTCTTTTCCTTTTGATTGATGATATCTCACTTTATAAGAAAAATAATGTTCGGATGATTGTCCGTCTTTGTGGGGTTCGTGGGCATGTGCTCACGTATGTGTTTATGGATTTCGTGGTGATGGATAGTAATTTGAATGATTTATGCGACCATATAACTTGCTTCATTTACTTTTGTCTGGTTGGTTGGAAGAGATTGCCGTCTGGCAATAAGCCTGCTAGATTGTACATATTTGCAATAAAAGTGTTAAATAAATTTAAAAAAAGCGGAATGAATACATCAGAAATTAATACATGAATAACATATACAGTGGAACCTCTCATAACGAGCACCTCTCATAACGAGTAATTCGCATAACGAGCTAAACAGATTGTGAAAAAAATGCTCCCTTAACGAGCGACATTTCGAGTGACGCAGAAAGGGGAAGTCCCATCTTCACGTCACTCCCTTGTGAGCCGGGACTTCCGCGCCAGTGCGTCAGTCTCTGGTTAGCACTCGTTCCGCTAGCACGTTAGTGTCACATGTGATCACACATTTTTCCAAACTTGTATTCAGACATTATTTGTAATTTTTTTTGTGCAAAGTTTAATAACCCTTGCAAAAATGTCCCTGAAGAAAAAGCCACAAGAAGACAGCCATAAGAGAATAAAAGTAACTGTAGAAATGAAACGTAAAATCATTGAAAAGCGAGAACGAGGTGTGAGCGTGGCTGATCTAGCGCGCACATGCAATCGGTCTACATCAACGATTTGCTCTATCTTCAAGAACAAGGACAAAATTAAGAAGATAGATGTTTCAAAGGGAGTGTCAAGAATGTTCGAAACGGTTACCTATTCTTGATGATGTTGAAAGGTTACTTCTCATATGGATAAACGAAAAGTAATTGCAAGGCGATACTATTAACGAAAACATCATTTGTGAGAAGGCGAAAGTTATTTTCGCCGACCTCGTTAAGAAGACGCCAGGATCATCAACTGCCGAAAAAGAAGTACAATTTAAGGGAAGTCATGGATGGTTCGAGATATTTAAGAGAAGAACCGGCATCCACAGCGTTGTGAGGCACGGCACGGTGAAGCAGCAAGCTCTGACACAAAGGCAGCAGAGAACTTCATCAGCGACTATAAGAAGCTCGTAGATTCTGAGGGTTACCGGATTTTACTTCTAGTAAAAAAGAATTAATTATTTGTCATAAATTCATAAATAAAAAACTAGTTATTTCGATTTTTTTATTGTTTTTTGCAAATCGAAATCGCATTCCGGGTTGTTACGCTCCTTAACAATTTATAAGTATGTAATTTTATTTGAATAAACGTTCAAAATAAAAAAAAATGAGTATTTTTTTCGGCATGGAACGCATTATCGTATTTTACATTGATTTATATGGGAAAAATTGTTTCGCATAACGAGTGTTTCACATAACGAGTAAGATTCTGGAACGAATTATTCTCGTTATGAGAGGTTCCACTGTATGTCTAAAGTAAAATGAAAAAAGGAGCTTTAAGATGTTTTGGATATGTGGAGAGAATGAATAATTAGTCATTCTCTTCACATGTCCAAACCATCGACACATATTAACTAGCGAGTATGCACGTCAGAAGTGTACGGTGTGCGCGAAAGAGGTATATCGAGGCAAACAGGACTGGATCAAATGGACCAGATTTGGAATAAAAATATAAAGTATAAATAATAGAAGATTGCGTAAGACGAGATGCATGAATGTGGAGGAGGCAAAAGTTGTGTGGTAGGATATAAATGTTTGGACATGTGTTAATAATGACATATCTCAGAATATCTCGCAAGAGGCACGGCATGATGGTATGTATGTAATAAACTTGCCTCGTTTTATTCAGTGCAGTGAAGTAAACATTAATTCATAAAATTACGTAAGTGTCCAAAAAAAAAAAAAACAACTCGCAGTATTTTGTGTTCATAGATAATTGTAGAAATGTTCGTGGATAATTGTAGAAATGTTCATAGATAATTGTAGAAATATCTCTTCTCTATGTCTTGACTTGTGTGGAATGAAAAACTTGAAAACGTAATTTAACCATAAAATAATTATTTAATGAACTCGCTGTTTTCGCATAAACAGCATTGATCTATGCTTCTTGATATTTCAAATAAACCAAAATAGTTTGACAGTCGATCATCGCGTTTCGCACATTTGTTTCAAAACGTTTTCATTGAATTTCCTTAACATACATACTAACGACATATGAATACGCCTTTATATTAGGTGTTAACATAAGTTGTGTCCGTTTTTTTTTTTCAAATTTAAAAATGAGCACCAAAAGTAAAACAGAATGGTAAAGGTTATACGTCATTTGAAAGAAAAAAAATTGCGCTACAAGATATTGTGTTTGCTTTTACGTTACATACTCGTATATTATTTTATTTGATTACAAGCCTTCAAAATAGAATGTCGAGTAGACGAAAGTGAGCATTTTCGACACCTCCTTCTGTTCGCGTTCAATCGAGAGAATAAAGATGGCAAAGCTGCTCGCGATATTTGCGAAGTGTACGGTGAAGATGCTATGAATGAAAGGACAGCTCGTCGATGGTTTTTGCGTTTAAAAAGACGGCAATTTCGACCTGAAAGACATGGAGCGTTCCGGACGACCAGTGGACTTCGATGAGGACCACTTAAACCGTATTATTCATGAAGATCCCCTTCAAACCACCGTAGAATTGACTGAGCAGATTGATTAAAGTCACATGACTGTATACCGCCATCTTAAATCAATGGGAAAAGTCCAAAAGTTCGGCGCTTGGGTTCCACACGTTTTGAGTGAAAACAACAATAATCAATTGTCGAACGTTGATTTTTGTTTTCACTCAGCAACTTGATTCCCTCGATTGAACGCGAACATAAGGAGGTGTCGAAAATACTCACTTTCGTCTACTTGACATTCCATTTTGAAGGTTTGTAATAAAATAATATATGTAACGTAAAAGCAAACACAATATCTTGTAGAGCAGAAAATTTTCTTTCGAATAACGTATAACCTTTACCATTTTGTTTTACTTTTGGTGCTCATTTATAAATTTGAAAAAAAAAAACGGACACAACTTATGTTAACACTCAATATAATATATATAAATAGCTTGGGGAAATTGTCGAATGGCAAACAACACACAAGTCCTTAAGTAATCACTGATTTGATTATTATTTGCTAAGGATTGGAATTCTACGAATTGTTGATTAGTTTCCATACGTATGTAAATTAAACCGAGTCACGGTGCGACAAATCAACGCAATGAGATCGTATTGTAAATTTGCATAGCCTCGTATTATTAATGACCCACTGATGAACAAGTGACGCATGATTAATTTGAATCATAAATAGAGATGTCTTCTTTGATGAATCATTTCAGTGAAAAAATAAGGAAGTACGAAAAGGCGTGAATTAAAAGCGAATACATTATTTCATGTGGACAGAAGACAGTTTAGAAAGAATATCAGCAAGGATTCTTCTCTTACTTCTAGGCAGTACCGAAAATATATCCACAGTGTCACTCAGTTAGTTAAGTATCTCTATATCATGCGTGACTGAGTAGCCATTATATTCGTTCTGTAAACTGGTATGGAGGACAGAGGGTGATTCCTTGCACAGCTACTACATATTTATCGGGCGACATATAAACTTAAGACGCAATTCGACTGAGGCAACACTTGAACGACATGAGGCATGTGACATGTTTCCTAGTGTTGCCTGTTCCTAGGTGTGCGGCTATGTGCCACAAATTTTTAACAATGTCGCATGCGGATTTTGACTCCCCGATTCGCATGCGCTTTGTCGTCAATACGTGTAGCATGCGTCTTAAACAATTCCATGGAGGCGACGTCAGTTTGGTACTTTAGGAACGGTTGTTTCTTAAAGGAGAGATGATAAGGATGATTGTTGATAAATAAAAACTTGTCGAAATCGGAATATGCAAAGACGAATTTTACTGATAAACGTCGGTATTTATAATATTTTGGACGTGTGCGGGGGAATGCGCACGAGATATATCGCTGTCTCGTCTTTGCGCTTACAATATGTTTATTGTCGATGCGTAGGTATCCTTTGTTTTGAGAGACAGCGCGGAAGATGTGTTGCTCTCTCCTTTCCTCATGGAATGCGGTCTCCGCTAGTAGTGAGTTGAAATACCAACCGCGTGGACTTTGTCCATTGTTTGTCTCGCATTGTTAAGGTGGGGCAAAGGTCGTCTCGTGGGTTCAGTGACCGCACGTATAGTCGTTACAGTACATTTAAAAATATAAATAAATAAATAATTTAATAATTTGATGAATGAACGATAAATAAATAAATCTATTTATTTATCAAATATTATATTACAATAATAAATATTTATATTTAATTTAAATTAATTAAATAATATTAATTAATAAAAAAATAATAAAAATTAATAAAAAATTAATGTATAATTAATATTAATTAATAATAATATTCATTAGTAATAATTATTATTTATAATATCATTAATAATATTAATATTATAAATATTAATTATAATTAATTAATTAATATTAATAATTAATAAATTAATTATAATAGTAATTAATAATATAATATTAAAATTATTAATTAATATTATTTAATTATAATTATTATAAATATGAATAACTATAAATTAATTAATTAATAATAAATTAATCTAATAATAAATTAATTATTAATTGGTTAATTAATTAATGAATAATTATTTATTATATTTTAATAAATTAATTAATAATTAATAAAAAAATAAATAAATAAATTATTTAATAAAATATATTTATCTTAATTAATTACAATAACCATTTCCTAATCCTAAAAAAATCGTTAACGAATGGAAAATAAGCAATGCATAAAATCAACTTTTCCCAGGAGCTAAGAAGTTTCACTTCTACCGCGCGAGAGTCTCACGTATCTGTTTATTTTTTGAGCAAAATATAATAATCTACAATAAAACATATCCAGTCCGGTGGTTTAAGAGTAAAACCAGTTCGAAAGTGAATCGAGCCTGGAGTGCCCTAAGTTAATACGACCAATGAACCACGCACAGTTCCTTCTGTTTCTTTTAATTCTCACCTTTACTTCTTTCAAAATATCATGGAAAGTTCAAATCTGCACGCAATTTATTCTGTGACGCTTATAATTTGAGCGCGTTATTCAATATTACGGGCATTTTAAACAATTAAGTACATAACTCAGCCATTAAAGTGAATTTATTATATAAAAAAAACGTTGTAAAGCATTCATAAAAACAATCCTTTCCGTTAATACCCGCACAGGTAGCGGCACTAATGGGAATCCTCGCTGGACGTGATATTCGGTTAAATTAAAAAACTTTGTGTGTACACCTTTATTCAAGTTATAAAGGGAGATATCTCTTTATTAAAGTTATAAAGGGAGATATCTCAATTTGTTTGTTTACACGTCATTTTATTCAACCCATGAAAATATGATCACATATTAAACATTTCAAAATATAATACATTATATCAAAAAAAGTTAAATTGGTTAAATAAAAAAAAGTTCCGAGAGGCATGTATTACTTTCCACTCCTAAATGTCTGCGTGACCTGATTGGTAAGACGTCCATCTACTAACAAGTGACTGATTGGTAAGACGTCCATCTACCAACAAGTGAATGCTTGGTAAGACGTCCATCTACCAACAAGTGACTGACTAATAAGACGTCCATCTACCAACAAGTGACTAATTGGTAAGACGTCCATCTACCAACATATTAGCAGAAAGCGAAGATGATCTTCAGAGAATGCTCTACAAATTTCCCCTTGCCTCTAAGAAATACAATATGACGATTTCTATCAATAAAACAAAGTGCTTAACAATATCAAAAGAGCCACTCAGATGCAAACTTATCATCGATAACGTACCCATCGAGCAAGTCATGAGATTCACTTACCTAGGTATAGAGATCTCCAGCAACAGTGACCTATACAGTGAAGTACGAGCACAAATCAATAAAGCGACAGCTTCGGCTGGCTGCCTGCGGGACACTACATGGAGAAACAAACACATGCTAACCGAAAGTAAGGTCAGGATATATAAGACATGCGTCCGCCCCATCATGACATATGGGATAGAAGCGAGAGCCGATACCAACAGGACAAAAAACCTCAGAGTAGCAGAAATGAAAACCCTATGCTCCATCGCAGGCAGAACCCTTAGAGATCGGATCAGAAATGAGACGATAAGATATGTCTGTGGTATTGAAGACATAATGAGGTGGGGAAGAAGTAGAAGGCGCTTCTGGAGGGATCATGTGGACCGCATGGAGGATATAAGACTGGCAAGAATCGCTAAGACTGAAAACCCTAACAGCAGGAGATTGCCGGGAAGGCCGCCGAAAAGGTGGAAGGACAGTTGGACGTCTTCATACCAGGACAGCCCACCGTCACAAACAGGTCATACGACCTAAACAAAGAAGTATGTTGCATGCCGGGTGGACCTTTCCTGCAACCCAAATCCTTAAAAAAAAAACCTCTACAATACAGGCGTTTTATCAACTATATTACGGAGGTCGTTATCGTAGGTTTGGTTCAATTCAACAATTGTATAATACGTTTTTAAAAAAATGTCTCGCCTCAGAGAGCAGCGCGGTTTCTTATTAGAAAATATTGTTTATGGCAGACAGCTGATACGAATTTTCCACCAGTCAAATCATGCTACCGTGAAAATATTCGTACGTCAGTATAAATCGCGGTTACGCGCACTGTCGCGTAGAATCAAGCGAAAATCCCTTATAAAACATACCGAAATAGGACAGGACCTGGTTTTTCAACCTTAATATAAAATAATTTACACTATTTAAGCGTCTCCTTTAAAATGTCAAGTCGAAAATATAAGCCAAGAAGGGCAGGTCAGCCATGTTAATCTGCCTTAGTTATATTTTCTCCAAGAATCTAAAGAAAGTTTGGATGTGCGGTTTATGATTTGAAAATTGTTGATTTATTGTGTTCATAGATTTGAAATGTATGTACAATGCTGCTACATAGCGGGGTCTTTTGACTCAGTGCACTTTGTCCTAAGAGTAGCTGTAACATATCGCCTTTACTACTTTTCACGTACTATACTCAAGTAGCGCGCTACATTAGATTTAAAAATAGATGTAACAATGCTACGAACACTGAGAAGGGAGTGTACAGTATTGCAAATGTATTATGTACAAGGCGACCTAGTAAGTGGCTTAGTTAGTAAGAAAACGTCTTCTAGCCCAGAGGTTCGATTTTCTCTAGGAACCACTTTTTAGAAAAGGTTTCTTGTCCGGTTTTTACTTAAGGCTGCTCTACAGAACAGAAGGAGGTGTCGAAAACAGAAGGAGGTGTAGAAAATGCTCACTTTCGTCTACTTGACGTTCCATTTTGAAGGCTTGTAATCAAATAAAATAATACACGAGTATGTAACGTAAAAGCAAACACAATATCTTGTAGAGCAGAAAATTTTCTTTAACCTTTACCATTTTGTTTTAATTTTGGTGCTCATTGTTAAATTGAAAAAAAAAAACGGACACAACGTATGTCAACACCTAATACATTAAATAAAGCATCGAGTCAATAGTAGAAAAGTTTGACATTTTTTTGTAAAACAAGCTACCATTTTGTAAAACAAGCTTCCATTTTGGTAAAAACAAATCCGTTGATTAATTTTATAACCAACATAAATATTTCAGCAAATTAAAAATGTTTCTGCCAATAATCGATGATTTGTACCTCTTTCATGTTTGCTTTTTACTGTGCGATAAATTATTGAAATAATTTATTACACGCCGTTTTTACGAGCGTAGTAAACGCGGGACGGTCGTTGTATTGCCAAGACAGATATATTAAATTTACAAACGCGTAAGTATTTCGAAATAAATAACACGTAAAGTTGGTAAAACATTTGCAATCTGGTACGAAACGATGGAAATTTGGATGTTTTTTTAAACCAAAACATAATTGTGATTCCAGACGTCTCCCATCTCGTCACGTAAAACAGAATACGCTGAATTTTCCAGGCGCACAGTAGGGGAAGTCCGAGGAAAAGGCGGGAGCGTCGCTGAAAAAAAAGAGGCTTTAGCGCGGCCGTCATAAGAAAATTTTCCACAATATTACCCTACATTATTCGTATTTCAAGGTATGTACACGCGATTGTGGAAAAAAAAAGAAAAAGAGAAATCCAGTGAAAAAATAATAAGATAATCTCAGTCTACGAGCACACCTCCGTGGTTTAGTGGCAGATAACTTTTTTTTTTCAAGAATAGACATGACCGAAGTCATCGTTGTCTTAATGCATCCGAATAGTAGACGGATAAAATCCCTGTTATTCGAGGAAAGTATCACAGTAGACCATCGTGGCCTAGTACGTAAGGCAACTGCATTTCAACCTGAGATTTACAGGTTCAATTCTCGTCAAAACTGAAATTATTTAAAAAAAGGGTTCAAGTCTGGTTTTCGCTTAACGCTTTGTAATACATTTCTAGTTGCTTGTAAGAAATTGTTATACAGCAATAAATTTGCCAGCTTTTATAGTATAAAATGAAAGTGGAATATAATGCAATGCAAAGTGCGAAGTTCGATCCGGGCACCTTCCGCACATATGTCGAGCGCATTACTGTGTGGTCATAAACCTCTACAACTCAGGTGTCACAGGTTCGAAATCCGATGGATTTACAAACGAACTGGTTTTAATTTCAAACATATTAAATTTATTTTTTCAAACATATTAAATTTACTGTGCAAATGATGATATGTGTCGTAACTCAGAGCAATATTTACAGAGCTTCATTTTTTATTTGGTAAGTACTAAGCCAGGCAGCTAGCCACTAGTTCACGGCGACAACAATATTTGGTAAGTACTAAACAGGCAGCTAGCCACTAGTTCACGGTGACAACAATATTTGGTGAGTACTAAGCCAGGCAGCTAGCCACTAGTTCACGGCGACAACAATATTTGGTAAGTACTAAGCCAGGCAGCTAGTTCAGGGCGACAACAATATTTGGTGAGTACTAAGCCAGGCAGCTAGCCACCAGTTCACAGCGACAACAATATTTGGTAAGTACTAAGTCAGGCAGTTAGCCACTAGTTCACGGCGACAACAGTATTAACCAAATATGTGTCTCTATAAAATGAGAAACAAATGTCGAGCGGACATTCGATGAGAAAGTTTCTTTAAAGATCACGATTTTATAAATTTCAGCTTCGGGGAATTCTGAAAATGATATTTCTCCTACGATAAACATAATCCTTTGAAAAAAAAAATAAAGGAAACATCTGAAAAACGGATATGTCCCTTGAAACACATTATATTGTATTTCCGAGAATTTTTCTCAATATTAATAGCGTTGTGCACTGAAATGAATTTATCGAAAAGCCGTGGTTGAAAATATGTATTATACTTTGAAACTGTAACAAAATACAAATACAGTAATCCCCGCATTTACTTGGCCTAGTAATTGGTTCTAGGAAAACAGCGCGTAAATGAAAACCACATAAATGGAGTCATTAAATGCTGTGTATTTTATAAAAATAATTCCGAGTTTTTTTACTAAGCAAGAATAGAATTTCTGAAAATATGTAAAACGTCTATTTTAGACGTTTTATTGTACATATTTTCAGAAATTCTATTCTTGCGTAGTAAAAGAACTCGGAATTATTTTTATCAAGTCTTTATAAGTGATGAATTATAACTGGGGAACTAAACCCTACTCTAACCGGACAGTATGCACATCTATCTACTAAGATGATAATTTGGTGCCAAATTTGTTGTATGGGAGTGAGAGGTGGACATGAAAAAAGACTGAGAGGAGCCGAATAAACGCAGTACAAATGCGAGCATTGAGAAAAATAAATGAAGTGACAATATATGACCAAATACGAAATGAAGTGATAAAAGAGGAGTGTGAACTCGTCGTTGCCGGGCCTCGTAGTCGAAGCTGATCGGATACCCTCGCCGCTCCAACGTCAATCTTGAACCGTTCTTCCACGTCGATTATGTGATCTTCTGTGAGAAAACAGACTAATCCTAGATGCACACTCAACGCAAACGTCACAGACATGTGTACCCTGCTGAGCCACCTGGTCATGTTGACGCATGTTTGCAGCGCGCTGACTGTTTCTACCCGAGAATATACGGCTCTCCACCCCTCACGGTTCCGAACCACCTGCTCCCAGTCCTCAGGCGCCCCGCACAAAGTAAGCGACTCTCGCAAACTGTCCTTATAGCGCTTCCTCTGTCCACCAACTCTTCGCTTGCCCCCGTACAAGATACGTTTTGGGAGTCTGTGATTGCCCATGCGTATCACATGCCCGGCCCACCGTAATTTCGCCTTTACAACCATATCTTCTATAGGTTTACAGTTGGAGCGTTGCAGGGCCGAAACATTTGTGACACGATCACTCCAGTGGATCCGAAGAATTCGGCGAAGGAAACGCTGGTGGAATATTTCAAGGCTTTGAATGTGCCTTCTACAGGGGACCCAAGTCTCAGACCCATAGAGAAGCGTGGGGAGGATAACAGCCTTGTAGACTGATATCTTTGTAGATTGGGAGATGTCTCTGTCATTCAACAGTGTGAACTAAAGGCCGATGTGTTGAGTTAAATGAAGAAGAGTAAGCTGAGATGGTTTGGACATGTGGAACAAATGAATGAAGAAAGGCTAACAAAACAAATATACAAAGCAAATGTGAGTAGAAGGCGTGATAGACAGGTAAGTATGATCGGATAAAGTGAATTATATTTTGAAAGAAGAAAAATTGTATAGATGTAGGCTAAGGATGTGTGTCGAGATAGGGAAGTCTGGCGCTTTGCCCTTTCCGCCTACTCCGACAGGGAAATGATGCGTTGATATGTATGTTATGTAATGATAAAGAATTAAAGACACAATTTGGCGAGAGCAACACCATTTATTTATACGTAAATAAAAATCAAGATTTTACAATTGACTGTAGCTATTCAAAATCAGTCTCGTTGGATCAATTTTCGATTTGTGTCTGAGCGATTTGGTCCAACTCGAAATTGTCATCTAATTGAGACCATGTAGATCAAATGATATTTGTTTTGAAAAAAAAAGCTCACAAAATGAGTACCACTGTATCAGTACTGAAAGATCATAGAACCTGGACCCACTCACACGGCTCCTGACAGAGGCTGATGTCTCCCGGGGCACCGATCCGAGCCCCGAGACCATCCTTGACATTTCAGCTGACTGAAACTTCCCTCTCAATAAAAGGTTCGATTCCATTCAGGTGTAGGCATAACGAAACTGGGTCGCCATTTTATAAAATAATTGAGCATTATAATAATGTCTCGTTACAATTAATTGAGCATTATAATAATTTCTAGTTACAATTAATTGAGCATTATAATAATAATTTCTAGTTACAATTAATTGAGCATTATAATAATTTCTAGTTACAATTATAAGTAATTAAAAGCTGGGTTTGATTGGACTCGCTGTTTTAGAAGTGGGCAAACTTCCTTAAGATCAAAATTTAAAAGTTTTTTTAAATTAACAGAAAACATAGGCAAATTAAACTAAAACTTTGTAATTTGTTTTATCAAACACTGTTTATTCCACTTTTTTTGTAACGGTATAACCCTACCGGTTTCAAGGCTTTCTCCTCATCATCAGGGGAGGACAAACAAGGCTGAATTCTGTTCGAACTGGTACCGAGATACACGCTTCTAACGGTTAACATTCGGTTTGAGGACTGGGGGTGAAGGGAGGAATGAGACGATCTCGGCCAGGAGCGGAGAGATTCTTGGGATATATGTATTTCCCTAGCGAGATAGGCAAATATCATAGAGTGCTACGCTTTCCTATATCACTACACATCCTTAGCCTCTTCTACATTCATACACCCTTTCATAAAACTTCTACGATTTCTCTGACTATTTACATTTCCTTCTTTCTAAATATCATACACTTGATTCAAGCATATTTATCTTGGTGTTTCTCTATCATGCCATCCACTCACGTTTGCTTTCAATATTTATTTTGTTAATCTTTCTTCATTCATTCGTTACACGTGTCCAAACCACCTTAGAGTGCTCTTCTTCATCTTATTCAATACACCAGCCTTAAGTTCACATTCATCTCTAATCACTTCATTCCGTATTCACATTCATCTGTAATCACTTCATTCCGTATTCTGCGATACATTGTCACCCCATGTAACCACCTCAGCGTGCTATTCTTCATCTTATTCAAC
Source organism: Odontocerum albicorne (assembly GCA_949825065.1). Lineage (NCBI taxonomy): Eukaryota > Metazoa > Arthropoda > Insecta > Trichoptera > Odontoceridae > Odontocerum > Odontocerum albicorne. Next base: position 2,294,121 of record OX463839.1, on the reverse strand, counting down.
ACATCAGCCTTAATTTCACATTCATCTCTTATCAATTCATTCCGTATTCTGTCATACATTTTCGAAAAAGATTATTGCACGACGATTTTTTTTTATTTATGACACTTTTACTGTATTATACAAGGCAATCTAGCGGGTAAAAAACATCGCATTGATGTCAGACCATACTCGCTTTATACAACATATTATATAACAAGAGGAAATACAATATGGTACATAGATTTATAACTAAATTCACTATTTTACATCAACATGAAACATGATAAAATAAAGACATTCCATTTAGTCCCGCTTTTACACGGCAAAGCCTTGACAGCATGAAAGGGGAAACAAATTAACTAACTCATTAAAATGTACTACATTTGCTGACGGTCGAAAAATGGGTGTAATGTCTGTTGAAAATCAAAGCATCAAGATTTATGGAGGCGTGCATAGATGGGTCGCCAGTCGCCAAACTGGAGCGGCCCTTTCGCAGATGCAGAAGTCGGAGTCACTCTGGAAAAGCAAGGGCTTTAGGTGACACATTTCCAGGGGCGGGAACTAATGGAAAGATTCTTATGATCAATTTTTACAAAAAAAAATACGAAAATTTTCAATGCTGAATTTGTATCGGGGTTTATCGTTAGACTTTTTTCAACTTGTCTTAAGGGGGTATCCTACTCGAGAAATTAAAAAAAAATCGTTTTTTGCACATTCTTAAAGTTTTAGACCTTTAACAAAATTCAATTCTCACGCATTCGTGGAAGCCTAGGTGTTACAGACATCGACAGCAAGATGGAGGAGAGGCGATTGAGATGGTATGGCCACGTTGGACGCAGTGCACCCGATCACATTGTGAACCAGGCAATCTCCATGGATCTTCCTCGAATAACAACCAGAGGAAGACCAAAGAATTCGTGGGTGATGCAAAAAGATAACCTGATGCAGAGGCACGGCCTGGGGGACGTAGTCCGGGACAGCAGAACATACAACCTGAGGACGAGGAGAGCTGACCCCGACAGTCTTCGCAGACAGTGAGTTGGGATGGAGCCAGGGAGAAGAAGAAGAAGAAAATGTTCTCAAAAGGAAATATTAAAATTCTCAATATTTACGAAGTTATAGCTATAAATGAGGCAGCAATCACGCCGCACCGGAATGATTCAGACATATTGTATAATCTCAAAACTTGAAACCTTTTCGACCTGGTCGACACAAAATATCTAGTTCTATCCAACCGATTGCCTTCAAATTTGGTATAAAACTTCGATAAATGTTTTTATATCGTCCCTACCTTGGAAAATTCAAAACTATTATTTTTACTACTTTTATAAAAATTTGAAAAAAAGGGTAAAAAAATTAATGAAATTTTTTTCAGACAGCCGCCATTTTTCGGTTTTTATTTTTCTCTTTTGTATCAACCATAACGACATTATTTCTTATCAAGAACCAGACAATACTAATATAGACAGTTATGATATTTTTTTTCTTGTGAAATATTTGGACACTCATACCTCGCTATATTTTTGTGCGAATTACAAAAGAAATAAGCTTTGCATGTTCATATAAGTCGAAGAGCAATAAAAGTAAATCAAGTACAGTGAAGAAAAATTGCATAAAGAAAAGGCACCTTAATAGTCCCAACCCTGGATTGAACATATTTATGAGAGAAGGGAGAAAAGCTTTCACGAAGACAGAACCAGGCGGACGGAGTCCTCAGAGGCCCTTCTGGGATATGCTTTGCTGAACACCGTACGCATAACACGTGGAAACTAAATTTGTTATACACGGTGGCGCCAAAGTAACTTGTCTATTTGTTTTCCTAAAAACTTCTAAAGAAAATAATAAAATAAATGTTTTAACGTTTATATTATATTAAGTGTTAACATAAGTTGTGTCCGTTTTTTTTCCAAATTTTAAAATAGGCACCAAAAGTAAAGCAAAATGGTAAAGGTTATATATATTATACGTCATTCGAAAGAAATTTTTCTGCTCTACAAGATATTGTGTTTGCTTCAACGTTACATATAATATTTTATTTGATTATAAGCCTTCAAAATGGAATGTCAAGTAGACGAAAGTGAGCATTTTCGACACCTTCTTCTGTTCGCGTTCAATCGAGGGAATAAAGCTGCCAAAGCTGCTCGCGGTATTTGCGAAGTGTACGGTGAAGATGCTATGAATGAAAGGACTGCTCGTCGATGGTTTTTGCGTTTCAAAGTCAGTAATTTCGACCTGAAAGACATGGAGCGTTCCGAGGGACCAGTGGACTTCGATGAGGATCGCTTAAACCATAGTATTTATGAAGATCCCCTTCAAACCACCGTATAATTGGCTGAGCAATAATAAAGGAGAATACATTATTGACATTTGTTATGTTTTTTGTTGTGTCCTCTTGTTCTCTTCATTTGAAAAAAAAACGGACACAACTTACGAGTATGTTAACACCCAATTACTTTGTTGTATAGAATCGAAAAAAGTCTAGAAAAAAAAAACTAAGAAAATATTTAGAAATGCGTACTTTGATGATTAGGGATGAATGAGGACGATTTTGAAATAATTAGGGATGAATGTGAACTTAAAGGGGTCATGTCAACTCATGTAAGGGGGGAAGGTCAACTCATTTCATGGACCGAAAAATTGACGATTTTTAAGTTTTTTTTTAGAGAACGAATTATGTTTTTAAATTGTTGTTTTTTAGACATATTTATTTATCTTTTAACAACATTTTCATAAAATTTCATGATAAAAAAAATTGTTTTTATTAGGTCGGAAGTAAGGCCGCCCGTACATGGAGGGGGTTCATAATGACCATAATTGTGGCTGTTGTACAAGTCTTAAAATAAATAAAAAAAAACTGTTTTACTCAGAAAGCATGTGGCTATAGCCGGTACTAAATATTTTTTTTTAAATAATTAGAAAAAAAATGTGCGGCTTGATGAAATTAAAAATTCATTTTTTTGTCTTTAGAGGAGGGAAAAAATCGAAAAAATTAATCGATTGAAATAATTCCAGTACCGGCTATAGAGAGAGGTATAACAAAGAGAATAAGTACTTATTCATTAACTCTTTCCCCGCGGGGAGCACAAACGCCTGTGATCTGACGACAATCCAAGTTTCAAATCACAAATACTTTAAAAAAATGACACAAAACCGGAATAAAAATTGAACTAAAATTTAAAATAATCTTTATTCTAGCGACATCTCTGAAAACCTTGTCAAATAATATATTAGTTTATGAGATATTGTTGAATAAACAGAGCGCCGAATTTTTTTGGTTTCTCAATATTTCCAGCACCTGTCGCGCGGATCGAGTCCTGCGATGAGTCTCTCTTACGTAAATAAACATTACTAAGTCTCTCTTACGTAAATAAACATTACTAGTGCTATATGCATTTGATTGGGTGAGTGTCATGAAGCATTGATTTGATCGTAGCATTCCTTTGTTTATTTTACGTAATGTTTAGTTTATCTCCTTTATTTAATGAGTCTCCTTAAGAGTAATGACTATTATTTATTATCAGAAAATTACTTAAGTGTCATGTTTACTTGGCGTTGTAATCAAATATCAGTGGTTCTAAACAAAATATGTGTTTAAACTTAGAAATTAAAAAACGCTGAAATTGTGCCGCGCACAGGATTCGTGGAATTTGATTTTTAACGCGGTGAACAGGTTAAAATCAGTGAATTAGTTTTGGAGTTATTACGGGGAATAGTTAAAAAAAAAAGTGATTTTCAGTAAATGCGTTTGAAGTTTCAAGTGCGATTTTTACACAAACTAAAATAAATATTTTCAACTTACTGTTAATCAGCAATTCCAGGGCCATATAAACTTGTTTAAAAACCCCGACAAACTAAATATCAATAAATCATTCCAAGAAATCCTATTGGATGAGAATTCTTGGAAAATAAGGCTGCTGCCATAACAATAGACGACCCGAAAGCTGCGAAGCCCAGATCTTTTTTTCGACCGGCGCGCTCGACTATAAACCCTCATAACTTTTCGAATTTTCAAGATTTTTGAATATTTCTTACTGGAAATGATTCAGAAAGGATTACAAAAAATCGATTTAAAAAAAATTCAAATGAGAATACTCCCTTAAGGCTGATTGGTGTGTTGAGTGAGATAAAGAGCACGCTGAGAGATTTTTCGGGTATGTGGAACGATTATGAACAAAACACCTATATAGTGCAAATGTGAGTGGAAGGTGTGTAAGAGATAGACCAAGGAAAGTATGGTTGGACCAAGTTAATGATATTCCGGAGGAACGAAACGTAGAAAGTCAGAAAACTGGTAGAATTGGTATATTTAGAAGGTGTATGGATGTAGAAAAGGATCGACTGATCCGTAGTCTTCCTGCACGTCTTGTATTTGCCACATATCCACGGTGCTCAAAATTTGGAAACAAACTTCCAATTGTAGGCGCAGAATTAGCTGCCACGTTAACAATTCGCTATACTAAAGAAAATGTAGCATGGTCCCTGTGACGTTTCACAAATTTTCCCCAATACAACTTTGTAACGACGTTCAGTAATTTAAATTATTTTATCAACTTTAATATAAGCCTCAATTCTAATAAATAGCAAGTTATTTAGGTAAATACATTACATAAAACTAACAATATTGACAAATTAATACATCTTGTTACAAATTAACAAAAATATGTCGGTTTGTTAAAATCAAATAATATTTGGCGACGTTTGTCAAAAGTCACTACGTTAGTCTGCATTGGCTAGGGATAGGGTATACGATAATTTGATTTTTTTATACATAAAATTAAATGTTCGTAATTAGTATTAATTCATAGTGGATCTTGGCCTATTAAAAGGTAGATACAAATCATACAATACATTAGAAAGTCAGTATAATGAAAATTAGGAATTGAAACGTCAGTTTAGAGAAAAAGAATTTTTCTATTTATAAAACGACGATTTTACCCCATCCCTTTGAGACACGACATTTCAAACGTCACAGGGACCACGCTACATTTTCTTGAGTATAGTATATACTATATACTCGTATATTAATAGTAACAGTTATGTTATTGTGTATCGCGCCATATTAAATATCTTATTGTACTTTAAATCTGTAGGATAAAATAAATAATCCAAAATAATAGTTAACAAAAAAGTAACGATATTTTTAACGAGGAGTTAGTTTTACGTCATTCTGTATTTGTATAGCGATTTCTGCCATTATTTAGGTTTGTGTCAAGCCGACCTGATACTCGTACATTACGCAGTTACCCTACAGCGTCTGTGTCTGTATAAAAGTCGTTAGTCATATATAATTTGTAATTAATCATAACTGTTAACCTAATAAAAATGATATATTTTAAAGGAATTCCTAAATTATCTCAGTCGAAATTATCGTCCTCCTATAATAACAATAAAAATATAATTCATATAACGCCGCGCTCCGTTTAGAAAGCACTGTCTTCAAGGGCGCTCTAATTGGGTACTCGAACCCATTATTACTAAAATATTACAATAAATAAAATAAGTAAAGTGTGTGGCTAGAAAGGTGTCGGCTGCGGCCAGATACTTCAACCGCGTCTCTATATGTTAAGAAAACATATTGGAAAGAAAACTTATCAAAGGAAGGTGAACTATAAAGAAACCTTTGTAGATCTTACGGTTATTTGATAATAACACATTCGTCTTTAGGTGGAGTGTAGTGTACGTTTGATATGTTCAATTCTAACCATAAATTTTGATAAGAACTCTCAAAAAGGGTTATTATATCATAATACTCCAGATATCGATCCAAATATCAAAGGCGGTATTACTAATGTACGTGATTCGGTGGATGATAGACTTCTCATCCATTATTTATATACCATTAACCTGCATTTATTCTGTGGCGCTTATAAGTTGCCTTAAATGAATTCATAAGAAAGTACTATTGAGGTTATATTTTAGTACGAAACAAATCTTCGACCTCGACGAAAAAGACGACCTCCGTGGCCTGGTGGTAAGACGCTTGTCTGCCGATCCGGAGGTTGCGGGTTCGATCCCCGCTGGAATCCAGATTTTTTAAAATGGATTCTAGTCTGATTTTCACTTAGGGCCCATTAAAACATATTTATGGTTGGTTGGAAGAGATTGCCACATGGCAATAAACTCGCCAGGTGGGAATAATAATATAAAAAAATCTTCACACCCTATAAAAGTCTTCTTTACAAGTATGTAGAAGGTACAAAATGGAGAACCTTCATCGCTTATTATTAAAGCTTAACTTTACAATTATGTTATATGTTATGTAGAAGTTACAATACGGAGAATCTTCATCGCTTATTATTAAAGCTTAACTTTACAATTATGTTATATGTTATGTAGAAGTTACAGAACGGAGAATCTTCATCGCTTATTATTAAAGCTTAACTTTACAATTATGTTATATGTTATGTAGAAGTTACAGAACGGAGAATCTTCATCGCTTATTATTAAAGCTTAACTTTACAATTATGTTATATGTTATGTAGAAGTTACAAAACGGAGAATCTTCATCGTTTACTATTAAAACTTAAAATATTTATAATTCCCCCATTTCATATGGGAGAAATGTCCAAATCGAGGGTATTGTTTAAAATCTTACATTCCTTAAAATGAAAAATAATATATATTTGGTTCTATTGCTTTCAAGAATCCAATTCTGTTACTCCGCCGGTCCTGCTCCTGCTCCTTGGCCAGTGTTTAAAGGCCTTTCAGAATGTTAAATATACACAAGCTCCCCAATCCAGTGGTACTCTGATGGTGGGCCGCGGAGCGTCGGCAGTCGTTAACCGAAACCTTGTAAACCCTTGAATATTTACATATTGAATTTCTTTGTAGAGCACGCTGAGACGATTTGGGCTTGTGGAACGAATGAATGAAGAAAGACTTATATTTATAGTGCAAATGTGAGTGAAAGGCGTGTAAGAGAAAGACTAAGGAAAGTATTGTTGGATCAAGTGAATGATATTATGAAAGAAGAAAACATAGAAAGTGAGAGAATTCGTAGAAATTTTAAATATGTTATTTTTTATGTGTTTACTATTTTTGTAATTGAAAATTCACGAAGCAAAACAGAATACACCTGCGCACAAGAAGAACCTACTCCAATACAAGATAATTCGAAATTTAAATATGCTATTTTTTATGTGTTTACTATTTTTGTAATTGAAAATTCACGAAGCAAAACAGAATACACCTGCGCACAAGAAGAACCTACTCCAATACAAGATAATTCGAAATTTAAATATGCTATTTTTTATGTGTTTACTATTTTTGTAATTGAAAATTCACGAAGCAAAACAGAATACACCTGCGCACAAGAAGAACCTACTCCAATACAAGATAATTCGAAATTTAAATATGCTATTTTTTATGTGTTTACTATTTTTGTAATTGAAAATTCACGAAGCAAAACAGAATACACCTGCGCACAAGAAGAACCTACTCCAATACAAGATAATTCGAAATTTAAATATGTTATTTTTTATGTGTTTACTATTTTTGTAATTGAAAATTCACGAAGCAAAACAGAATACACCTGCGCACAAGAAGAACCTTCTCCAATACAAGATAACTCGAAATTTAAATATGTTATTTTTTATGTGTTTACTATTTTTGTAATTGAAAATTCACGAAGCAAAACAGAATACACCTGCGCATAAGAAGAACCTTCTCCAATACAAGATAACTCGAAATTTAAATATGTTATTTTTTATGTGTTTACTATTTTTGTAATTGAAAATTCACGAAGCAAAACAGAATACACCTGCGCACAAGAAGAACCTACTCCAATACAAGATAATTCGAAATTTAAATATGTTATTTTTTATGTGTTTACTATTTTTGTAATTGAAAATTCACGAAGCAAAACAGAATACACCTGCGCACAAGAAGAACCTTCTCCAATACAAGATAACTCGAAATTTAAATATGTTATTTTTTATGTGTTTACTATTTTTGTAATTGAAAATTCACGAAGCAAAACAGAATACACCTGCGCACAAGAAGAACCTACTCCAATACAAGATAATTCGAAATTTAAATATGTTATTTTTTATGTGTTTACTATTTTTGTAATTGAAAATTCACGAAGCAAAACAGAATACACCTGCGCACAAGAATAACCTACTCCATTACAAGATTACTCTAAATTTGGATAAGTCTAAAAATATTTTATTGATTTAGTTGAAGATTTTCCTTAAAAGGTTTTTTTTGACAGAAAATATTATAATATTTTACATATTTTATGAAATATCTTCACCGCTGGAAAAGTGCTGTAAATTTATCAGTCTCACCCGGGCAGTACGTCTTGGCCAGACACTATAACAGACTTGACTCGTTTAAATGAATAGAGGCATAAAGTAAGTGCCGCAATAACTTGCAGTATTGCAAACTTCGAGCGAAGGAGAATGCATACGGGAACAGTAAAACTAACCTTGGAAAGGAGCGCCTCCGCTCGTTAAACTCAACTCGGTAAGTTAGAAGATATAAAATATATTAAGAGTGCTTCAGGATGCGGTTGGTTGGATATTGAAATATACCATCGACAGAGATAATTTGGAATACTAAGCAAACCGAAGCTGTGACAACAATGGTCGCCGCAAAATCATGTTTAACTAACTAATTGAAAATGAAGTTAAAAAAACTGAATATAATATAAAATTAAAAAGTAAAACTAAGTTTACGGTGTTTGGCCGGCAGGATCACGCAGCAGCACGTCTTACATTGAACGGTGCTGATATGGAGAGAGTGGAAACATTTAAATACCTCGGAAGTATCCTAGTGGAAGACCTCGACCCAGAAACTGAAGTCAAGTGCAGAATTGAACCATCTCGTGCGACTTTTAATAAAATGAGAAGCGTATTCTGCGATGATAATCTAAACTTGAAACTTCGACAACGGTTAGTCAAATGCTACGTTTGGTCAGTGTTATTGCATGGAGCGGAATCATGGACCCTCTAAGTCGGTAGTATGAACCGACTGGAAACATTCGAAATGTGGATGCACCGGAGAATGCTGCGGATACCCTGGACGGATATGGTCAACAGCACGAGGGTTCTTCAAAGAGCCAAAGTTGATAGAGAGTTGCTGACTTATATTAAAATCCGAAAGGTGTCCTACTTGGATCATGTACTTAGAGGAGCAAAGTACAAATTACTGCACCTGATCATCCAAGGCAAAATAGAAGGCCGAAGAGGTGTTGGCAGGAGGCAAATCTCCTGGCTCCGCAATATACGTGATTGGACTGGTATAAGGGGCGTTGGAGATCTTTTTCGGGCTGCCGGGGACAAAGATGTCTAATCTCAGGTGATATTCAACGTTGGGGGGACCTGACATGACACTGGGAAGAAGAAGAAGATAATATAAAATCTAAAAACATATATTAAGATAAAACGAAATTTAAAAACATAAATCATATATTATATGTACAGCAGATATTGTAGTTCTTCAGAGATGTTTGCTCAGGTTGTCGACCAGGTTTTGATGCACTTCTGAGGCAACGGAAATGGAGAATACACGAATTTAACATGCGGACAAACTCGTCAATTAAAGTTATTGCAAGCCAACAATTTATGCTGCACCCTGGACAATGGGATTAGAAATTTAATGAATGATCAACTGTTTCAAGAAGTGAATAATGTTAACAGAATATTTAAATATTAAATTTTTTTAATATATGTACATTCTTCTTTTATTGCTTATGCATATGTCGTTATTTTGCTTATGCATTCTTCTTTTATTGCTTATGCATATGTCTTTATTTTGCTTATGTGTTCTTTTTAACAGTGTAAGCATTTTCTAAACTTGTGTTGCATTGCAAATTTTTTGAAATAAATGATTATTAAAAAAAGTCTCAAGAATAAACATTGAATTCGTTCAAACTTCAACCTATTGAAATCGGCGTAATATATTATAAACCCCTTATTTAGGGTATTTATTTATTCAACACTTTTATTGCAAATACAATCTGGCGGGCTTATTGACAGGCGGCAATCTCTTCCAACCAACCAGACAAAAGTAAATGAAGCAAGCTACGTGGTCGCATAAATCATTCAAATGACTATCCATCTCCACGAAATCCATAAACACATACCTGAGCATATGCCCACGAACCCCACAAAGACGGACAATCACCCGAACATTATTTTTCATATAAAGTGAGATATCATCAATCAAAAGGAAAGGAAGGGATGGTGGAGGAAAGGAAAAGAAAAATCAGGAATGAAACACGATATTTTACTGACTAGAAATTAAGAGTTTTTTAAGTCGCTTCTTAAAGCATGCCAAGGACGGTAGGGTATCCAAACCGATTTAAAACAAAACCGGTTTACCTGTAATTCAGATAATTTCAAAATAAATAATTCAGATAATTTCGAAATCCTAAATTATTTTTACTCAGTTGACCGATAAGAAAATAGAGCAAAAAATTTTGTTATCCAACCACATTATTTTTGCTATATTTTTGTGTAGCGTTTGGTTATATCTTCAAACACCTGTTGTTCCAAATGTGCAAATGTCTAAGGAGAACTTAAAATTTATCTAACGGTTGTTCATAGTTACAGCCATTCACGGTAAATCCAGAGGTAGAACCCTTCGATAATTTGACAAAAGAAATGCGAGCAAGCATATCGTCTGTTCTAATTGCTCAACAAACACCGGACACTGATTCCTCGGAAATAATATTTAATAACAGAAATGATAACATATAGTATACCACAAGAAAGTTAGTGTTTCTCCTTGAAAAAATGTATGTATCGGACGTATGCGTAATCATAAAACATATTAGGATTAGTTTCTTAATTGTAAAATATGTGTAGATTCTTGTAAGTGTATAATTTTATATTTGATGTTTTGGCGATTTCTATGTAAATATTTATTTTGGCAATTTCTATGTTTGTTTGGGTCCGCGCGGCATCATGACCGCGGCGCAAATATAGACTTATGAACGGGCGTCGAGACTAGATCGCTAGCCGGTCGGCCTATGCGTTGCGCAACACTCCCGAAAATTGTTGTATTTCGCGGGATGTGAGCGCTTGCGATGAGCGACTGACCGTTCATAAGAAGGGTCCTTTTCAATTTTATATATACTACTACCTACCTTTTCTCAGTACACTGTGTTTTACTTGAGACCCGCTACAACCTGCCATAAGAGGAATCTCTTCAGCATTGCTACCTTTTCAACGATCTACGCCCTCTAAACGTGACCTGAATTCTCCGAGCACAGCAGCCATTGCCTATTTACAGTTCTTTGTACCGGTGCCGTACAATGTATGTACCATATACACGCATTTTTTAGTAATAGGCTAAAACCGTTTTCTTAGATGTAAAAGTAACTGAAAATTGAATCGGTTGCTCGAATTAAAAGGTTAATTAGAACAGTTATAATTTATTAAGTCACCCATATTCTGAATAAGATTGTACAAGTTACACTACTGTGTCCACCAAAAATATGTCTATAACATTTCCCTAAAAATAGAGAGAACTAATTGCCAGTTATACGAACACATGTATCTTACCCTTTCTTAAAATTACGTCTCTTTCTCCGTAATTCAAAATGAATTTCGAAAATATCGTTTTACAAACTCATTAATTTAATCTTCCATATTTTTAATGGTTCATTTATATAATACGCAAACTAAAAATGTACGCGATGTATTATAATCGGGTTAAATTTTGTGCATATAATCACTTAATTTTTTTCAAAGTGCTTTTAATCAAAAAAGTTTGTTAAGTAATGTATAAATTTAAAATTCTTCAAGTTGGAAAAACTGTCAGCTTGAATAACTCAAAGCAACTAAGTGATATATTAGGCGCGACAGTAACTTGTATTTATTTCGAGTTCTTTACTTATTAAACTGGGAGATAGAAAAGTTTTCCGAAAAGCTACGAGAAACTTCGTACATGAAGACTTTAATAAGTTCCCAGTAACTATACGGACTAAAAAGCAAAATATATAAAATAAAGCGTAAAATAATTAATTACTCTTCGTTTTACGAGTCTTTATATTTGTTTTAACGAATATAAAGACATATGCTTTTACGTTTCATTTTAAATAATTCTAGTTCGTGTCAAAGGAAACTTAAGGCGCCTTCTCACGGTTCAAGTTTAGTTGACCGATTAAAGTTGATCAACAAAAGTTGAATGAAATATGAAGTGAAGGCGCGTTTTCACGGTTCAAGTTTAATTGACCGATTATAGTTGATCAACAAAAGTTGAATACAGGCACGTTCTCACGGTTCAAGTTTAGTTGACCGATTAAAGTTGATCAACAAAAGTTGAATGAAATATGTAGTGAAGGCGCGTTTTCACGGTTCAAGTTTAATTGACCGATTATAGTTGATCAACAAAAGTTGAAAACAGGCCCGTTTTCACGGTTCCAGTTTAGTTGACCGATTAAAGTTGATCAACCAAAGTTGAATACGACTTGAATCAGTTTTTTTATTCACACGTTTCAATAGAAACTGATTCAATAAATTGTTTCAATTTTATTCAGTTAAAAATGGCGTCGAAAGTATTTTCTCTTGCATCTTTATTTTTATATTTATCGAGTTGAAAGCGAACTTGACAATCAACTTGAATTCAAATGTTCACACGTTTCAACTTGAAAGCAAATGGCGGATGACTCATAACTTGAACGATAAAGTTTGACTGGGTCAATATTTTCAACTAAAAAGTTGATCAACTCTATTGAAACAAAGGTTCTCACTACAGATTTCATTCAACTTTTGTTGATCAACTTTAATCGGTCAACTAAACTTGAACCGTGAGAATGGGCCTTTATAAACTTAAAAAAATATATTATCATACTATAGCTTATGACTGATCATCGTGACTCCCACGATAGCCCTTGACGACTACTCTCCATTCCTCCCTTAACTCCGCGGTTCGAAGAGCAGTTGTTAAGGGTAGTACTGTTGCGTCTCTCAATTGGTCAGTCCAACGCATTGAGAGTCTACCTCTTGTGCGTCATGTTTCCACGTTTCCAGTTACCACATGACTATCCAAACTGTCTCAATGGCTACATGCAATGTGTATTTTACAGTATTCAAGAAAAACACTTTTTTTATTACGTGTCGATATTTTAATAGTTTTTTTTTAATCAAAATATATGTTTTCATACATACACTTTATTTAAAAATGAAAAATTACTAAGCTATATTCAAAACAAAAAAAAAACATGAAAAACACTATGAACACGTGGAATAACGTGGTCCGCGAATGCAGTTACAACGTTATTCCACAAATCTTATATAAAACAAACAAGTTGTGTTGTTACAACTTTTATATGAAAAATCAATCATGTACGTCAGTTGCCACGTTATTCCACTAACCTCTTCTGATCTTATTTTACTCGTTACTTCTTTGTCTTTTCTGCTTATATAGGTTTGTTCGCTGTTTCTTCCGTTTATTATCTGACCATTCTGCAACCCTTGCTTGTCGTTTTTTTTTTTTTACCGAAATTAAGTTTATTTTCTACACTAGCAGAGTGAACGACGGGCGCCTCTCCAGACATGTTGATACTTGAAACCACGTTATTCCACTGAGCGCGCGCAAAAATCCAAAGGCAATGTTGGCTTATCAGTAGAAACGAAAGAGATAAAGAGGACTCGTCGAAGGCATATTGTCGGTAATTCTCATTTCTTCGAGAATGGAGTCATTAGTTCGTCTTGCCGTCCATGGAATTAGTAATATCCTTCTCCAGCGCCACATTTCAAATGCATATATTCTATGTCTCTCGCACGCTTTCAGCGTCCACGTCTCCGCATCGTTCATACATATTGCGAAGACAGGATACTTAACTAGGTGCATTTTCGTCGTGATAGTGATACTTCTGCTCTTCCATATCTTTTCCAGATTTTATATCTTTTCCATTTTGATAGTATTTGCACCGGCAGTCCGAACACTTCTGGAAAATCGATTATATACGATAGGACGCACTGCGGACGCACAACACTATTCGGATTAACTACCTGAGATATCCTGTAACATTCATGTTTTCATTGTATAACGAATAAAAGGAAAAATCAAATGTAAATATACACGAACCGTACAGTTTCAAAATTTGCCAAGTCCACAGCAGTATTTTAGTACCAACTTTGATGTATGGATGTGAAACGTGGCCGTGGGAAAAGTCTGAAAGAATCCAAATTAATACTGCAGAAATGGAACAACTGAGAATACCTTATGTGACAATGTATGACAGAATATGGAATGAAGTGATCAGGGGTGAATATGAACATAAGGCTGGCGTATTGAGTAAGATCAGGAAGAGCGCTCTGAGATGATTTGGGTAGGTAGAACGAGTGAATGGAGAAAGACTAAAAACAAATATAAAGTGTAAATGTAAGTGAAACGCGTGGTAGAGGAAACGTAGAAAGTTAGAGAAATCGTAGGACTTGTATGGGTGTAGAAGAGGCGACAAATGTGTGTCGCAATAGGAAAGTCTGGCACTTTTTCCTCTCTGCCGATCCCGACGAGAAAATGGTATTTTGGTATGTATGCATGGATACATAAATAGACCATATTAGATATCTATAATGCATATAATCTCGTTAAGTGGTTTTGTGGACAATCGAATGAAATATAATTTATTATAGTGCCAGATAGGGACAACCTCCAATATTCTTAAATTGTTCTAACAATATCCAGTTTCCTTGTAAATAGTCGACCGAAGCCATCAAGTAATGAATACTATGTTAAGGTCACGAATAATCTTCTTGACAGGGAAAACAAGGTGTAATAGCGTGGGTACGTTGTGAGATGATAACAAGGTGTAATAGCGTGGGTATGTTGTGAGATTAATAATGTGTAATAGTGTGCGTATGTTGTGAGATGATAAGGTGTAATAGTGTGCGTATGTTGTGAGATGATAAGGTGTAATAGCGTGGGTATGTTGTGAGATGATAACAAGGTGTAATAGCATGGGTATGTTGTGAGATGATAACAAGATGTACCATAATAGCGTGGGTATGTTGTGAGATGATAACAAGGTGTAATAGCGTGGGAATGTTGTGAGATGATAACAAGGTGTAATAGCGTGTGTATGTTGTGAGATGATAACTTACAGTTTCTTTTATCATTCATGATTACTTTTGACATATTACCATCATTAAACACGATGGGTTTAAGTTTCAGGGATACATCTGACAAAATACAATATAAAATCAAATGGAAACCCAATTCAAATAAATTATTTAGTGCGAACAGACTTTTAGGATAACTTGTTTGGGTCAAGTTTTAAATTTTATCAAGTCTCAACTTTGAATCAATATATTATTAATAGTTGAGGCATTAAAATTGTGGAGGTGTAACCTTTCCTTCCCTGTGTTGGGTATCTTGTACACGTTGCTTCTAATAACCATCAATATCTCTATAAATATTATAAATACAAGGTTAAGATTTTAGGTATTCCTTCATAATATATTTACGCATTGATTTAAAAAATAATATTAATAATAATCAGAGTTTATCGACTATATCGTGGGTATTTTGTGAAGATCGGAAACAAATTCGCATTTAAACGTTGTGAGTGCCTCGACCTTGTGTCTTGACGATAGGTGAAGAGTATGCGGGAAGCGCGACACTATATTCGCATCTCACTCTTGCATACTCCACTGAATTGCGAGGAGCTCAATTGTCTCAATCGTCGCAAGCGTAAGCCACGCCGGGGTAAACCACTATACCGCTCCGCGCCGCAGTTGCTTCTGGGCTTACTAATATATTAGACGTACGCCCGTTCCGTGAGCGTTGCCAGATGGTTTTTTAATGTTTTCAGTAAATAAACCTCAATTATTATAATTTTTAACTTCAATTATAATTAATTAAGGGGATTATCTATAAATGTTCTTATTTTTCCGATTTAAAATCGCTAATTTTTGATCGCGTACTCACTACCCAACACCGGGGCGCGCGTTTCAATTTTAGCACCGTAAGGGAAAGGTTAAAGACATTGTAATTTGTTTTTATCAAACACTGTTTATTCCACTTTTTTTGTAACGGTATAAACCTACCGGTGTCAAGGCTTTCGCCTCAACATCAGGGAGCACAAACAAGCCTTGAAACCTGTAGGATTATACCGTTACAAAAAGTGGAATAAACAGTGTTTGATAAAACAAATAACAATGTTTGAATCAAGTTTTAAAAGAACTAAATAAACAAAATAACCACAATTGTTAAGAATGAATATTTTCATAGGAAACCAATGGCATATTTGTTTTTAAGTATTTTTTCATCCATTCGTTCCACATGTCCAAACCATCTAACAGTGCTCTTCTTCATCTTACTCAACACATCTGCTTTAAGTTCACATTCATATCTTATCACTTCGTGTATCCATTAAAAATAATTGTACGGCACCGGTATAAAGAACGACCTCCGTGGCCTGGTGGTAAGACACTTGTCTGCCGATCCGGGGGTTGCGTGTTCGATCCCCGCTGGAACCCAGATTTTTTCAAATAGGATTCCAGTCTGGTTAACACTTAGGGTCAATAAAAACATCTTTGTGGTTGGTTGGAAGAGATTACCACATGGCAATAAACACGCCAGGTTAAAAAAAAAGAACTCTAACATCGGTGGATGGCTGCTGCGCAATGCTCGGAGAATTCAGCTCACGTTCAAAGTCGTAGATCGGTGAAAAGGTAGCAGGGTGAAGAGATTTCTCTTAGGCAGGTACTAGATGATCGCAAGTAAAACACAGCAGGCAGAGTGAACTGAGAAGGTCCAAGTTGGTAGCGCCTGTTTCCGCCACTGTATGCGGTCATACCTCGCGAAATACCACAATTTTCGGGAGTTTTGCGCATGCAGAGACCGGCCGGCCAGCGATATAGTCTCGCGGTGGCCGCGCACAAGTCACATTTCCGTTGCGGTCGCGACGTAGCGCGGACCTCAACAAACATAAATATTCATACAAAACCCAAATAATATAACCACGAATTTATACATATCAAACAAGAAAACATATACACAATTGTTTTATGATGACGCATACGTACGATATAATAGTACAATATTCAATATTGAACTATTTTGAAGGTTTCGTTTTTATATAAATGGTTATTGATCCAAATTTGGGAGATGTCAGCCGGTGAGTGAGCTATTATGAGGGGGTTTATTTATTTATTTAACACTTTTATTGCAATACAATCTGGCGGGCTTATTTCCAGGTGGCAATCTCTTCCAACCAACCAGACAAAAGTAAATGAAGCAAGTTACGTGGTCGCATAAATCATTCAAATGACTATCCATCCCCACGAAATCCATAAACATATACGCGAGAGCATGCCCACGAATCCCACAAAGACGGACAATCACCCGAACATTATTTTTCATATAAAGTGAGATATCATCAATCAAAAGGAAAGGAAAGGATGGTGGAGAGGAAAGGAAAAGAAAAATCAGGAATGAAACACGTTATTTTATTGACTAGAAATGAAGAGTTTTTTCAGTCGCTTCTTAAAGCATGCCAAGGACCCACATCCATTGAGAATACAGATTGCGCACTAAAAGCACAATCACAGTAAACTCTCGCTATTAAAATATCCAATAATACCACTTTATCAAATAAGAATATTATTTGACGTGAACGTGAAATAATACTGAAAAGAGCCGAATAAATGCTGTAAAAATACGTGCATTTCGAATAGTATTATACATGGGGTGACCATGTATGATAGAATACGGAATGAAGTGATAAGTGATAGATGTGAACTTAAGGGTGATGTGTTGAGTAAGATGAAGTAGAGCACTCTGAGATGGTTTGAACATCTGGAAATAATAAATGTAGAAAGACTAACAAAAATATATGTACAATGCAATTGTCAGTGAAAGGCGCGGTAGAAAAAGAACAAGGAAAGTGTGGTTTGATTTAAGTGAATTATATTTTTAGTATAATAAAAGCGAGAAATAAGAGAAATAGTAGGAGGTGTATAGATGTGGTAGAGGCGAAATTTGTTTGTCAATATAGGAATCTCGGCCTACTCCAGAAGGGAGATGGCGTGATGGTATGTAAATTTATATCTATGTATATTTCATCAGAAACTTGAAACTTTCTTCTGTAACATTCTGCAAACGGAGAGAGACATATATTCGTAATAAGCGTTCTCATTTTAGTGGGCATTAGATTATTCGTCAAAAGTTCTCGTAGATCCTCATAAGGGTCGGGTACGCATTGTTGAGTAGGCATTCAAGAATATACGTTTCAACATTTCACCAGAAACTTGAAACTTTCTTCTGTAACATTCTGCAAACGGAGAGAGACATATATTCGCAATGAGCGTTCTCATTTTAGTGGGCATTAGATTATTCGTCAAAAGTTCTCGTAGATCCTCATAAGGATCGGGTACGCATTGTTGAGTCGACATTCAAGAATATACGTTTCAACATTTCTCACAGAGGCCCTATTGCACATGCTAAAGTTGAAAACTTTGACCTTTCCCCAAAATGTTTGAGGAAAAATGTCCAATATACGCTTATAAACTAATAAAAAGGTCTAAGAAGTCACATAAGCACGCTGGGTGGATGATTTCCTAGGCCTATTGTTCAGCGGCGAACTAATAAAAAGGTCTAAGAAGTCACATAAGCACGCTGGGTGGATGATTTACTAGGCCTATTGTTCAGCGGCGAACTAATAAAAAGGTCTAAGAAGTCACATAGGCACATTTCATAAAGAGATTTAAATACAAACAGACAATGTTTATAATTACGATGATTACATTTTAGATATTTGTATTAATTAATTTACTTATTTATTTTATTTATTACACATGACAAGAAATATACATAATTTGCGAAAAAACAACAGGTAATTTAATTCGGACACACAATTTTAATAGATCAGGGTCTGTTGTTGTCTTTCATTTGTCGTGTCCCCAGTAAACTAGGTTTTTGCCTGTATCTCACTGAGGATATTTGCATAGGATATTTGGATGCTAGCATGAGGATATTTGGATGAGGATATTTGGATGCTAGCATGAAACTGAGGATATTTGGATGCTAGCATGAAAAAAATAAATCGATACTTCTTTCCGATTTTCAATTACACAAAAACAAAACCCCGTTGCACATTCTCAACAACCTGACAAACAGTGACACTCAATTACAATTGGAAACATCATGCGATATCAAACTCCTCACACATCATCACTCCAGAAAGACTAAAAATGTTCATCCCATAATATACCGCACCCAATCATAAAAATAAAAATATACAGAAACACAAATATAAAACAACAAAAATAAATAATAAATGAGGTTTTATCTGCAATACTATCATAAATGTAATAATTTCTCAACGCCCTTTTTACCAATATCATATTATAGTTTAAAGATGAATTAATTGGATATAAATCGATAAAGCTTGAAATTAAGCGGCTGGCTTAGGCAAACGTGTCCTCCCCTCTACTGAATTAATTTCAATAGCTAATAACAGTAATCCCCGCGATCCCTGAACCGCCCCGGGAAGAAGACTCCCAACTTGATTATCTCAATGAATAGCCTATAAATACTCCATAAACACCGATCTTTTATTACCAGTCAAAATATTTGGAGTTTGAACGATCTATCAAAATGTAATCAAAACGTTCGTTAAATTTAGACCAGAGGCTCGACGACTACGGAACATTATTTTTTAGGATTCGGTTGTGAAGAAATGTTTCGATAAAGGAGAAATATAAAAAAAAGCAGTAAAAAATGTTTAATTTAGAATTAACTATGCCATTTTGTATATTATTTATAGTTAAAGCATTAACATTGTGGAGGTTTAAAGACATTGTAATTTCACCAAAATCTCCCCGCTCTTGGCCGAAATTGTCCCGTGCCTTCCTCACCCCCCAGCCTCCAACCGTTGAAGCGTGTATATCGGTACCAGTTCGAACAGCATTTAGTCTTGTTTGCGCTCCCTTGAAGATGAGGTGAAAGCCTTGAAACCGGTAGGGTTATACCGTCACAAAAAAGTGGAATAAACAGTGTTTGATAAAAATAAATTACATTGTAATTTGTTTTATCAAATACTGATTATTCCACTTTTTGTAACGGTAAAACCCTACCGGTTTTAAGGTGCACACCTCATCTTCAGGGGAGTACAAACAATACTGTTTGTGTTCCCCTGATGATGAGGTGAAAGCCTTGAAACCGGTAGGGTTATACCGTTACAAAAAGTGGAATAAACAGTGTTTGATATGCTATTTTGTGTAGGAATGTGTGTTCTCTCCTTCGTACATTAAAGGTTATTTGCTCCATAAAACGGAATAATTTCATATGGAATTAAAGAATGTATACACGCGTATCATCACTCTATTTCCCAGTAAGGGTAGACAGAGAGGACCAAGTGCCATACTTTCCTTTCTCGACACACATATTTCGCCTATTCCACACCCTTCTCATACAACTGCGATATCTCACACTGTTAATATTTTCTTCTTACGAACTTTCATACACTTGAACTAACTATATTTCAAAATATTTTTATTGTTAATTTTGTACTGTGGATAGTACAATAAAAACACTACAGAGATGTCTCGGCTCGACTGAGTATAGTCAATTATGGTATGTACTAATTATGGTATGTACTAAGTATGGTATATACTAATTATGTTATATACTAATTATGGTATATACTAATTATGGTATGTACTAATTATGAGGTTTCGTATAAAATAAACAAATATATATTCTAGAGCACGCGACATGCCGTAGGCCTCGGCCATACAGGTAGGAGTCTCGCTTGGTGTTTAGAGCTACGCTGCGAGTTAGGCGACATATCCTAGTAAACCAACGCACCGCATACTATCGCAATGGCCACACTGTACGCTTCGCGCCACGCTACATGACGATTAGTCACCGAGTGAATCTCCTAGCGAACAGGCGTGTTGGTTAATTTTATTGCGTCACCAAGTGATTTTACAAGATGGCCGAAGTTTTAATAACAGCTGTGTATAAAAGGGAGCCTTTGTGGAACCCATCTAGTAAATTATACAAAAATGTACCTGTAATAAAATCACTTCGGAATGAAGTTGCACAGGAAGTAAATAAAGATAAGGTAAGTTGTAATAAAATTGGTTAGTTTTGAGAGTGGCATCGTTTGTTGACTCAACCGCTCCCAAATGTCAAATGAATTTGTGCGAAGCACTTTGGTGTGGCCAAGCATGAAGTCACCTAACATAGTATATTAGTCACGTAATACCTAGCTTAGCACCTAACGAAGCACATTGGTGTGGCCTCAGCCGTAGTCTTACAGGGTCACCAAATAATGAAACACTTCACCTCTATCAGACCCATACAATTTCTACAATTTCTCTAACTTCTTGCCTTTTCTGATTTCAAAATATAATTAACTGTATACGACCATAACTTTCTTACTCTTCCTCTACCACGCCTTCCACTCACATTTGCACTGTATTATTGTTTTGTTAGTGTTTTGTTATCCACTCGTTCTACATGGCCAAATCATTTCAGAGTGCACTTCTTCATCTTACTTAACACATAAGCTATAAGTTCACATTCATTCCTACTAACTTCATTCCACATTGTGTCATATTTTATATTACAAATGTTTTTTGTCTGTAATTTTTTTTTTTAGTAACTACTGATACACGCAGAATAAGCCAAAAGAAAAAAGCATATTTGTTCCATTAAGAGTTACGTTTTAAAGAATCAAAAAGGATTAAAAAAAACGTTCAATTGATAATCAAAAATTATATTTATTTGTTTTGTATGATTTCAACAATCTCAAAACGAATTTGCCACATTCGATCACTGTAAGAAAAAAAGTGTGATAGTAAAAGAAAATGCGATATATGGGTCAGCAATGAAAGATTAGAGATAGTTAAGTAAATCTAACTATTTGGATAGTATTCTCTCAGATGGTGGAAGAGTTCCGTGGCCTGGTGGTAAAACACTTGTCTGCCGATCCGGAGGTTGCGGGTTCGATCCCTGCTGGAACCCAGATTTTTTTAAATAGGATTCCAGTCTGGTTAAAACTTAGGGCCTATAAAAACATCTTTCTGGTTGGTTGGAAGAGATTGTCACATGGCAATAAACTTGCCAGGTAAAAAAAAAAAAAAAAAAAAAAAAAAGAGTTACAAAGGATACTAAAAGACGTATAGCATTATGATATGTCAATAAGGCACTAAAATACATGAACTCGAACTAAACTTCTTCTCAGTGTCATGTTAGGTCCCCCCAACGTTGAATATCACCTGAGAGTAGACATCTTTGTCCCCGGTATTCAAACAGTATTCAAGTCTACTAAAATAATAGTACACAACAATATTTAGGTACGAACTTTGGTGTATGAGACTAAACAAGGCTGTAGAAATATGCGCTCTAAGAAGAATATACGAAGTGACATTGTATGACAGAATACAGAATCAAGTGATCAGAAATCCGGACTTAAAGCTTATGTTATATGTTGAGTATAATGAAGAAGAGCACTCTGAAATGGTTTGGCCATGTAGAACGAATGGATGAAAAAATACTAACAAAACAATAATACAGTGCAAATGTGAATGGAAGGCGTGGTACATGAATATCAAGGATACATAGTGTGGTTGAGTCGAGTGCATGGTATTATTAAAGAAATAAATTTCAAGTCAGAATAATCGTAAAAGGTGTATGGAACTAGATGAGGTGAAAATGTGTCGCGATAAGAAAGTCTGGCGATCAGTTCTCTCTGCCTGCCCCGCCATGAAAACGGCGTGATGGTATGTAAGTACAAATAACTTTCAATCCTATATTTAGCGTGTTGTATCTAGCGCACAAATATAATGATTTAGTTCAATATAAAATGTAAGAAGACAAATTTAGTTCAATATAAAAAGTAAGAGAAGGTGTATGGATATGGAAGAGGCGAAAGTTGTGTGTCGAGATAGGAAAGTCTGGCGCTCTGTACTTCCTGCCTGCCGCGACAGGGAAATGGAGCGATGGTAAGTAAGTATGTATTATGGCGTTATTCTGCAATACGATAACGCCCGCCCTCATATCGCCAACATTACGAAAAATGCCATTCAAACGCTTGGTTGGGAAGTCCTGCCGCACCCTCCATATTCTCCAGACCTCGCGCCGTCGGTTTCCACCTTTTCCGGTCACTTTCGAACAATTTGCGCGGCGTTTCCTTCAATAATGACGTCGAATTGCGGACAAGGTTGAACGAATTCTTCGAGTCAAGACCGGATGGTTTTTATCGCACAGATATTGAAAAACTTGTAGAACGTTGGCAAGAAGTTGTAAGTAAATAATGAAGGAGAATACATTATTGACTAATTTGTTGTATTTTTTTGTTGTCGTGTCCTCTTGTTCTCTTCATTTGGAAAAAAAACGGTTAAAACTTATGTTAACACCCAATATAATAATCCAAAAACACAAAATTGCACCATTTGTGATGAACATAAAAAAATATATATCCCCTTGTTTAGTATCCCGAGAAAGAAACAAAATTACTTAATAATCCCCTTAAAAGAACGACGCAGCGCCGAGTGTTCCAGTAAATATTTTCGGTTGTAACAAATGTACGTCGCCAGATTTTCTCCGAATAAGTGCGACACCATTATTATATTTTCATGTCCCGGATTAGCGTCGGAAAAATGGCGTCACCTTATCTTTTTCATACAGCGTAAAAGGGGACAAATGCGATTTTTCTCGCATTTCGTTTCTGCGACAAAATAGAGAGTAAAAATTTCATTATCTCAAAATGTCAAAGCGAGCATTGCAAATTATCCACCTCGTTTCATTATAATGTTTTACCTCATCTGGCAGTGGAAATCTCAAAAATGAGAAGCACTTTTCGAACTCGACATTTTTGAGATTTTCGAGTGTTTCACATTCAGCAATACAAAGGTCCCTTTTTATTAGCTATACACATGTACTTGTACTTGTAAGGGTATAAACAGTCCAATTTACATTTGAATAAAAACAATTGCGAGAAAATAATAACTAGGATTCCTTGATGCCCAAAAAGATGTGTATAAATTGGAAAATTTAATTTAATTGGATATTAAAATATATAAACTAATAATAATCATTTTTATTTAATGTTAACCTTTCCCTTCCTGTGTTAAAAAAATTCGCGCGTTCCAGTGCTGTGTATTCACATGTAAAAATGAGGGATTTAAAATGGGAAAAATAAGAATATTCATAGTCAAATGCTTAAATTTATTAAATTTGAAGTCAACAGTGATAAAAATTTAAATTTAATTGCTGAAAACATGAAAAAAACATCGGCCGACATTCACAAAACGGGCGAAGAGACCACCTTAAATGGATGCCCGAAAGCTATAGAAGCGAGCGAACTGAGATTCTATTGTTTGCGTTCCCATATACCGAAGTAGAGTGAGAGTGAGACGTGAATAGCGTCACTTCCTCAACCATAGCGGTTTTTTAGAATGAATATACCTATGTCACACACTGGCACACGTTTGATTGTATTGGTGAATTTATTCCCGATTTTCATAAAATATCTCTGATGTGGCCGATAAGTGCTAATTATTATTTGTATTATTTTTTTCATTCAATGCGTAAATGTATTACGGAGGAATACCTAAAATCTGAACCCAGTATTTATTATATTTATAGAGATATTAAAGTTTTTAGAAGCAATGTGTACTAGTTACACATCACAGGGAAGGAAGGGTTAAGAGCGATTTTGGTTTCCACATAAAAGGAGAATGAAATGACTCCTTCCAGGGCGGATCAAGTTCTGCGAATGGCCTCGTCGCCTCGGTCATTCTGTGCCACAGGATTATCACCGTAGAGTTGCAGCCTAAGTTGGAACAGGAGCGTGACCGGCCCAACTCAATTAATTATGCGTAGCCATCAAATTAAGGATGGATCGTTGTTAGACTGAGACTAAATTGTTATCCGCAGGTAAAATAATGTCCCATTCGGATCTCCGGAGAAGGTCATTTATCCGAGCGAATCATCGCACGAGACACTCTGTGAAGAATACAACGAAAGACTGCACCTTTGGTAATTGTATGAGAGATGTGAAGAGAAATATGTATGAATGATTGTTGCGAAATCCAAAGTGGTGATAGAAAGTGTGATAGGAAAAGTGAACTCGATATATGGATGCACAATGTCACGATGAAAGTGTGATAGGAAAAGTGAATTAGATATATGGGTGAACAATGCCACGGTGATAGGAAAAGTGAACTCGATATATGGGTGAACAATGTCACGGTGATAGGAAAAGTGAACTCGATATATGGGTGCACAATGTCACGATGATAGAATGTGTGATAGGAAAAGGGAACTCGATATATGGGTGAACAATGTCACGGTGATAGAAAGTGTGATAGGAAAAGTGAACTCGATATATGGGTGAACAATGTCACGGTGATAGAAAGTGTGATAGGAAATGTAAATTCGATATATGGGTGAACAATGTCACGGTGATAGAAAGTGTGATAGGAAAAGTGAACTCGATATATGGGTGAACAATGTTACGGTGATAGAATGTGTGATAGGAAAAGTGAACTCGATATATGGGTGAACAATGTCACGATGATAGAAAGTGTGATAGGAAAAGTGAATTCGATATATGGGTGAACAATGTCACGGTGATAGGAAAAGTGAACTCGATATATGGGTGAACAATGTCACGGTGATAGGAAAAGTGAACTCGATATATGGGTGCACAATGTCACGATGATAGAATGTGTGATAGGAAAAGGGAACTCGATATATGTGTGAACAATGTCACGATGATAGAAAGTGTGATAGGAAAAGTGAACTCGATATATGTGTGAACAATGTCACTATGATAGAAAGTATGATAGGAAAAGTGAACTCGATACATGGGTGAACAATGTCACGGCGATAGAAAGTGTGATAGGAAAAGTGAACTCGATATACATATGGGTTAACAATGAACGATTGGAGCAGGTTGAAGAATGCTGCTATTTTGGTAGTATTTTCTCAGATGATGAGAGAGATAAGAAAGATATCGAACGGCGTATAGCGATAAGAAACAAAGCCAATTGAGCACTAAAGCATATACTCTAACCAGGCAGCATAACAATCTGCTAAAATAATAGTTTACATCAGTATTATAATTTATTTATTTATTTATTTATTTTTTCAAAACAGGCTTAGCCCAATTACATTGAAAAATACAAGACATTAAAAAAGAAGAAAAATTACAGGGAATTTTTTTTTTTTAAATTATATAAAATAAAAAATAATGCATATGTATACAAACGAGTATTTACACACAAACGTATGTTACATATATATTCAGTCACTTAAGTATGTTGATGAGTGCTTTCTAACGCGCTTAATCTAAGAAGAAAATTTACTTTTGCTTTTGGTAATGAGATATGAAATATGTCAATATCCGAAGCAGTCCCGTTAAGAAGAGTTAAGGCCCTTCCAACAGGCATAGCGGCTGGAAGACCCGTTCTTGTGTATGTTATTGAGAACAGTTCCTGCCGGCGCAGTCTAGTGTAATTGTTAGGAACATTTAACGCTAATCTTTGTAGTAATGCTGGACAGCTCACAACTCCTCGAACGAGTTTGACAACGTATACCAAGAGACGCAGATCTCTTCTTACGCTCAAGGAGTTATACCCGAGCATGCCCAGCAGAAACTGCGTAGGATATAGCCACGGATAGACACCAAACTCACTCATGTAGAGATATCGTAGATATTTTTTTTGTACTTTCTCCACCATGAGCGAGTTCTGCGCCCCCACCGGGCTCCAAATGCAAGCATTGCTTTCTAGTTTGCTACGGATCAATGAATTAAACAACGTTTTGAGCACCAATTGGTTTTCAAACGACTTAGAGATTCTCATAACAAATCCTAGAGTTTTATAAGCTGAGTTGCACATAACTTCTATGTGAGGACCAAACGCGAGATTGCTGTGGAACAAGACACCCAGATCTTTAATATTATCTGTGCGGGGTATAGGTATAGATTCTAGTGTATATCTATGGAATTTCAAGACGTGTGAGCGATGATACGACATAATTTTGCACTTTGATGCATTGAAATATAATTTATTATTGTGGCTCCACTCACAAACGTTGTTGAGATCAGCCTGTAGGTCTAAGCAGTCGGTATAAGAACGAATTTTTTGAAAGATTTTGATAATACAAAATTTCATGTACGGAGGTGAAACGTGGACGAAGAAAGAGAAAGAAAAACAAACATGTAGTGCGAATTATTGAGGTACATGGCCGCGCGGTAACGCGCTGGACTTCTGTGGGTAAGGTCGTCGGTTCGAATCCCGTGCTGTGCTTACTCCCTTCGAACGACACAGGCACTTTTTCCGCCTAGTGTTCGAGGGTATTGAGGTAACAATGACTTTGGTCATATCCATTCTTTAAAAAAAATGTAATCGGAAGGCGTGGTAGACGAGGACCAAGGAAAGTATGGTTGGATCAAGTGAACGATATTTTGAAAGAAGGAACCGTAGAAAGTCATAGAAATCGTAATTATATAGGAATGTGTATGGATGTAGAAAATATGCGATTTGTGTCGAGATAGGAAAGTCTAGCGCTCTGTTCATTATACCTATCCCAGCAGAGAAATAGCGTGATGGTATGTACGTATAAATTGAATTTTTCCTTGAAAAAAATAAACAATTAAATGATTGGTTGGAAGAGATTGCCATCTAGCAATAACCCCTCAATATTATACACTGTACACTAATGTTTTCAATAAATTAAAAAAAAGATATGGTAAATATTTTAAAATATTAGAAGTTTTCAAATATTATATAGATTTCATGGACATCATATGACATTTGCCATGAAAGTTGACTAAACAAAATAAAGTGTCCAAAACTTTTCTTTATAAAAAAAAGTTGACGAAATAAGAAGACAACGCGAGGGGGAATACCCTCCAAGGACTCGACGCCTCGTCCAATAAAATAAGTACACGCTGAAAGAGAAAAATATAAAAATTAAGGAGCGTTTATTTCCCCCTTTATCGGCCCGGGTATAATATGGACATTAAGGGACTCCGGCAAAGATTTTTTTAATTTCAGGGTAATATTGAAAACGATTATTTGAAGAGTTGAGTCGGCTCAATGCCGAGACACCGCCCAATTAAAATTGCCAAAAATTTCAAATTATATCGCGATGATACTTACTGTTTAAAATTCTACAAAGTGGGTAAACTTTTTACATTGAGATAAAATTAACGAACAGATTTTGAATCACAAAATAAAAAGTGTTATTAGAAATAATAAATTCTTTAAAACCAGCACTTGACTCATATGCCTGTTTTTGCCGTATTTTTGGTTAGATGTATGTGACACTATCAAGATTATTAACTACTCATAGAACTTGTTGAAACTTCGATAATTATGAATTATAGATCGGAATTAATTATGAATTATAAACCGGAATTAATTATGAATTATAAACCGGAATATATTGTAGATAAAACGCTCTGAAATCGACCTAATTATTTATAATATTGATATATAATTGAATAATTTATCTTGTTTCGAGAATTCCCAAGTTTTCCAGCTATAATTCCCCTTGGCTTATTGTTACCTTTAACCTTTCCTTCCCTGTGTTGGGTATCTTCTACACGTTGCTTCTAATAACCATCAATATCTCTATAAATATAATAAATACAAGGTTAAGATTTTAGGTATTCCTCCATAATATATTTACGCATTGATTTAAAAAATAATATTAATAATAATCAGAATTTATCGACTACATCGTGGGTATTTTGTGAAGATATCGGAAACAAATTCGCATTAAAACGCTGAGTGCCTCGACCTTGTGTCTTGACGATAGGTGAATAGTATGCGGGAAGCGCGACACTATATTCGCATCTCACTCTTGCATACTCCACTGAATTGCGAGGAGCTGAATTGTCTCAACGTCGCAAGCATAAGCGTAAGCGCCGGGGTATGCGACTGACGTTCCGCGCCACAGTAGCTTCTAGGCTTGCAAATAGGTTAGACGTACGCCCGTTCCGTGAGCGTTTTTTAATGTTTTCAGATGGTTTTTTAATGTTTTCAGCAAATAAATCTCAATTATTATAATTTTTAACTGCAATTATAATTAATTAAGGGGATTATCTATGAATGTTCTTATTTTTCCGATTTAAAATCGCAAATTTTTTATCGCGTACTCACTACCCAACACCGGAGCACGCGTTTCAATTTTAACACCGTAAGGGAAGGGTTAACCGCGATCGATGCCAAACGAGTGGTTTTCTTCAAACTCGATTGGTTAGTGAATTATGAATAATTATTGTAACAAGTGCTTTTGATCTCTTTTTCGAAATTTCTTCAATATTTTTTTATTATTTTAATGTACATATATTTACTGTCTAATTTATATCATTATATTTCACGTAATATGTGTAAAAATCCGAATAGTAAAATTGAAAGAAATTTTTAAGACGCCTAAAGTTCCGCGATGTATTTTTTTAATTCGACTGATACTAATTAACCTTTCTCTTTCTGTGCTAAAAAAATCTGCCCGTTCCGGTGCTGTGTATTCAATACACATGCAAAAATGAGCGATTTATAATGGAAAAAATAAGAATATTCATAGTCAATCGCTTAAATTAATTAAATTTGAAGTCAAAAGTGATAATAATTTAAGTTTAATTGTTGAAAACATGAAAAAAACCATCGGCCGACGTTCACAAAACGGGCGAAACGACAACCTCAAATGAAAGCCCGCGAGCTACTGAAGCGAGCGAATTGAGATTCTATTTCTTGCGTTCCCATATACCGAAGTAGAGTGAGAGTGAGACGTGAATAACGTCGCTTCTTCACCCATAGCGTTTTTTTAAATGAATATACCTACGTCACACACTGGCACACGTTTGATTGTATTGGTGAATTTATTTCCGATTTTCACAAAATATCTCTGATGTGG
The DNA here is from genome assembly GCA_949825065.1 of Odontocerum albicorne. Classification (NCBI taxonomy): domain Eukaryota; kingdom Metazoa; phylum Arthropoda; class Insecta; order Trichoptera; family Odontoceridae; genus Odontocerum; species Odontocerum albicorne. The sequence continues at coordinate 2,264,301 of OX463839.1, read as the reverse complement.
CCGATAAGTGCTAATTATTATTAATATTATTTTTTTCATTCAATGCGTAAATGTATTACGGAGGAATACCTAAAATCTGAAGCCAGTATTTATTATATTTATAGAGATATTAAAGTGTTTAGAAGCAATGTGTACTAGTTACCCATCACAGGGAAGGAAGGGTTAATCATATCATATTTTGTTATTGTAATAAAAGTGAAAAAGCTTGGAAAATTATTTTTGAAATATTCTGCCCGACAGTTTGTTAGTTACACGGAGTACTCGTATAACAGTAGCAAAGGGGAATATATACGCTATAACCGTTGCTGATTGAACGTCTTATAAACAAAGTGAGGATCGGAAGTACACGGAACTTCTGTTGACAGTTTCTATTTGAAACTCTCAATAAATTAATTGGATTTTTAGTAGGATTTGCCGTTCGGTCCATTCAGTTATACTCGTATTTTATTAAATTGTTGACATAGAACGGTCGGTCTGTTTGTCCAAGCCTGATTAAATATTTGAAGAAATATTATTCGATTTATCTCGCAAAATCTAGACTTTCTTTGTTCACGTTGCTCGAAGAGGATGGAACTTTCGTATTAAAGGGAAAAATAAAATATTTTTTATAATTCTAGTATTTAGATCTGGAGTCCTAAACAAATAACATTCTGTGATAATTTAATTTATATAATCGGAAAATCTGTTCAATATAATAAAAAAAATGTCAAAATATCATATCATGCAATACTCGTACGTGCTAAAACTCATGCAATACTCGTATGTGCTAAAACTCGTGCATTAATCATGTCATGCAATAATCGTATGTGCTAAAACTCGTGCATTAATCATATCATGCAATAATCGTATGTGCTAAAAATCATGCATTAATCATATCACGCAATACTCGTATGCGCTAAAACTCGTGCATTAATCATATCACGCAATACTCGTATGTGCTAAAACTCACGCATTAATCATATCACGCAATACTCGTATGTGCTAAAACTCGTGCATTAATCATATCACGCAATACTCGCATGTGCTAAAACTCATGAATTAATCATATCACGCAATACTCGTATGTGCTAAAACTCACGCATTAATCATATCACGCAATACTCGTATGTGCTAAAACTCGTGCATTAATCATATCACGCAATACTCGCATGTGCTAAAACTCATGCATTAATCATATCACGCAATACTCATATGCGCTAAAACTCATGCATTAATCATATCATGCAATACTCGTATGTGCTAAAACTCATGCATTAATCATATCACGCAATACTCGTATATGCTAAAACTCATGCATTAATCATATCATGCAATACTCGTATAAGCTAAAATTACACGGTTAAGTAAACAAATGCAATTAGTTTCTTTTGAACGATAATCAATCGTAAATGATTTCCACACCGTTTTAGATAAGCGATCAGTCGTATCATTAATCAAGTCATGTTAATTCATTATAAGGGTAAAGAGAAATTGTTCTAGCCGCGTGATTTCCTAAATTCATTCACTCGAATATTCTGTTTTAAATTTATGGATGTGTACATTTTATACAAATACAAGAAAACCACCTTTCAAACACGAGGAAACAAAATACTGAGAATAATATTAAACCCAATATTGGAAAACGGTTGGGTGGTTTATCAGTCGTGATGGAAAGAAGTCCACTCTCCGGACAGTCAAATGTCTTCTTCTTAATCTAGTTGCTAAGCTTAGTGACTCGATGATGGTCTGAAACTACGCAAATGGTTCGCTGCCACTCCTCCCAGCCCTGAGCAATGATAGCGCAGTACTCAATGAACAGTCAGTCAACTCTTCGATTTAGTTTATCCACCTTGCTGGAAACCTTCCACTTGCTCACCAATCCTAAATACTTCCAGTCACCACGAGCTTCTTAAAACTCTCGTCATCTCTTCTTGCAGCATGTCCGAAGTGTGACACAATCGTCTCTTGTTTTGGATGGTGCGTCTAAGTCGTTGAAGAGTTTCACAATAGGCCTCTGAGTTTATTGTGTGTCCTCTTGGCATTAACTCCACGTGGATCAAACCCTTTCGGTCCCAAAAAACTGTTGCCATCACTTTTCTGGTGTTGAGATGCGGTTTTTCTTTTTCGAGCACACATTTTGTGGGAAACATTCATGTACTGTGCTTAAAGTTGCCTATAAATTTCGATAGGCCGAACATTTTGTGCATTCAGAAAACGAATAACACTACGCACTTCACATTTGGCGGGATTTTCGATGGGCGCAGCCATTTTGAAAGTTGACAGAACAAAGACGCACGACCGTTCAGCAACAAAACTCGGCTCGCACTGAAGCGAGGGAAGGATCTAACTGGCGCGCATACAATCGCGGTGGTGGGGGATCGGTGCAGGGCATGGTACGCAATCTTTCTTTACTTTCTGTACCCGCCTAGTACATAAAAGCTGTATGGTGTTGTTATTCAGGACCGTGCAAACTAGAGAATTTTTGTCAACTTCAAACCTAACATATATGGCATGTTACGCCACAGAGTAAATAAATACACTGAATTCACACGATTGACAAAATATACATAAATTTAGATGTCTAAATTCTGCGTTTTTTTTTCAATTCCTGTGATACGGTTTTATACGAGTATAACTCATATTTATAAGTGTAAAAGATTTTCATAGATTCGGTTCACAATATTCAACGGAAAATATTCAATCGAAAAAGCGTTTCAATATTCCGAGTATTAAATTAAATACATTATTGAAATTTGCTATCAAACATGTATTTCAATATTCGCAACCGTTTGACATTGTGGATCATTGCTTTTTCATTTGCGTCATTGATTTTCATTTCACTAAAAAAGCAATCTCGATATGAATTTATAAACCACAAAAAAATATCATTAGTTTGTACGAGTACATACATCTATTTAAGGGGGAAATCAGAGAGGGCAGATATCCACGCTTTTCAATCCACTATTCACATTGATAGAATTGAAAGCGTTCAAAATAGATTCCTCAAACATCTTCTTCTTCCTGGCACTGTCCCAACTCATTGCCTAGGTAGGCTGTTGGGGTCGGCTCTTCTCGTTCTCAGGCTGTATGTTCTTCGGTTCTGGGTGTCGCTTTCATCTAGGTCGTTTCTCTGCAGGATTTTGGAGTATTGAATCATCCAGGAGTTCTTTGGTCTTCACCTGGACGGCTGTCGAGGAAGATCCACAGACATTGCCTGATTTACAGTATGGTCTGGTGGTCTCCGTTTTATGTGACTGTACCATCTCAGCTGTCGCTCTTCCCGCTTACTATTTACGTCAATGACTCCCCAGGCTACCACGAATGCGTGAGCTCTTAATTTTATCTTTCAGTGAACTCCTGCCAACCACCTATGTATTCGTATTTCTGCTGTTTCAAGTTGCCTAGAGTCGGAGCTGTACATAGTCCAGCATTCTGAGCCATACATAATTGCGGGTCTAACGATAGTCTGGTATACCTTTTCTTTCAGTTTTATAGGCATTTTTGGGTCACCTAAGACTCCTGTTACCGATCTGAATTTCATCTATCCCACACTTATTCTATGTTCAACATTCGCGGCGCACCCTCCGTCTTTGTGAATGAGTGAGTCCAGATACTTAACATAAATGAGTCACAGCCGGCTAATATTTCCCCATCCAGTTGCATTGAAGGAGTTGTGGTATTTGGGTCTTCAAATGGCAGGTACAGATATTCTATCTCAACACATCTCAACTACATAATCCATATAACTAACAATCAGATTAATCCTGGAGGGATATCTCAAAGACGTAAAATGATTTCACTTTCCGATAGAAGATAAGTAAATCTACCATATTTACACAAACTTCTTAACGACTTGATAGATAGTCTGCTATTGATTTACAGCCTGCTGACTGAAATTCCATTCAACGTCCCTCCGAGAGCATGAAGTCTCAGCAGACCAGAAGATCAGAAAAAAAACTATATGCAATCGAGTTTTATAAATCGGATCTGCATTGCGTACGATAGGTTACCGTCAAGGCAGACCTGATTGCGCCGAGCTTAGCCTCAGTCAAATAAATACCAACTGAAATTCATGTACAGTACCCGGCGATAAGTAATACACATCGGGGTTAAGAAAGAGACTGGCTGCCATAATCGGCTAACTTCGGCTTTGTAGAGCGACGTCTCTGTCATTCATTATGGCCGTCATCGTGTGACAGAGACGACGCTATACAAAGCCGATTATGGCAGACAGTCTCTTTCTTAAGCCCGATGTGTATTACTTACCGCCGGGTACTGTACCTTACGTAGATATTCATAGATACATTGGTGCCATAAATTCACGTATCTTACAGAGAGGTGCATGGCCGTGCGGTAACGTACTGAACTTCCGTACGAAAGGTCGCCAGTTCGAACTCCGTGCAGTGCTACTCCCCTCAATAGCACAGGCATTTTTTCCGTCTAGTAAAAGAATACCTATGACTTCTATCATATATTATTTTAAAGAAAATTTAAAAAATATGTCGGTGTGCACCGATCATATCACTTCGCTAGTTATTATTTTAAAAAGCTGTATTGTTCCTCAAATAAAAAAATAATAATAACGTGGGACTTCAGTATGTGAATACTGAGTGTGAATATTTCTGCTGAGTGTTTTAGTATGTAAGAAAAATTCCTGAAATTCGTGATCAAGTAATCAGCGTCGCCACTCGCACACGGAATGACTATGTTGAACGAATTATCCGATATCGATATCTTCCATATCTCGGTAGATAAACTGAACACTGAGCTCCTTAATTAACTTTGAAGGCGAAAATGAGCCATTTCATTTCATGGGTAATCATAGTTCCTATTGTTCTGTTTAGACTTTTGACTGTTGCCTTTTTTAAATATTATGCATTTTATTTGATGAAATTGTGTTAAATTTGTATCAAATAAAAAATAACTTAAGCGAGGCAAACAAAAGATTTTAAACGAGTTCTCTCGAGGAGTGGCTGCTCTCTAAATGGTGCTATGACAATTGTTGCAACACTCGGAACAAATAGTTTAATGAGTCCGTAAAAGGCCGAAAATAAGGATATGGTTTTGAGAATAATAAAGCTGAAATACTTCGATGCTGATTACCCCGTAGAAAGGTGTCACTGAAGGAACAAGGCTCCACCCAGTCTCTCGGGAGGATATCCGCCCTTCCACGAATCCAATAACGTTGCATCGACAAATGTCAGGTAATAAACTACACTTGACCTCTTCCGGGCAGAATACCCGGTTTAGGATTCAATTGACATGTGATATTAGATTTTGTGAGAAATAGCCAATGATGAAACAACTGATATTGGCTATGGGAAATACAACGTGCAGAAGGTATTTACGGATGGTTTTATCTATCAGCTTCTTCTCTCGAATGGTTTCTTTCTCAGACTCAGATGTTCGGGTTTCTCATCAATGATAAAGCCTCTGGATTTTTTTGTCTGGAAACCGTTAGAGGGTAGATTCAAACGAGAGCAGGTAGCAGGACCCTTCCCCCAAGATGCTTTGCATAGAAAAACTAAGCTGTCATTCGACCTTGGTTACACAAGAACATATTTCATTCACCATGAATGCCGCGTACGCATTACTTTATGAAGCCGTGTTTCTGTATACACATCCGAAAGGACTGAAAATGTCATATAGAGCCGCTGCTAACTACATGAGAAAGTCGAAGATATTTGTAAGTGGGTACAACGCTATTCCGACGTAAAATAATCCTCGTCTATCATTACGTAGCGGACAGGCGGTTTTGCGTGAAAAGGATCTAATTGTGTCATGTGACACTATAAGAAGACGTTTATTAGCTCATGGAGTGAAATTTCGAAGCACAGTGAAGAAACTACTACTGTCATGTACCGTGAAAAACAAGCCGAAAAAAGACTTATTTGGGCGAAATAATATTTGGACCGCGATAGGAACAACGTAATTTTTTTCGGACGAAGCTTCTTTTTGGGAACGTTCTTCCATTAATCATAAACTGGTGTACCCGCACTAATACACCCATTCAGTGGACCGTTAAAAAAACCTGGTAAAAGTCTGGGGCTGTTTCTCAAAGCAGGGATTTGGCACTGTACAGCTTCACAAAAATGAACGCTTCCAAAATGGTTAAAATATATCAGACGGTTTTATTAACATCTGCCCAAAGGTGGTTTATAACAAAAAATGAAAATTTGCTACTGCAAGAGGACAATGACCCAAAACGCCGGAGTCGTCTTTGTACTGCGTGAAAACAGAAAAATGACGTTGAGTTGACGTAATTGATTGGCCGTCGCAGTCACCAGATGCAAATCCCATTGAAAATGTTTGGGCACTCGTGAAGTTCAAGCTCCGAGGGAAAATGGTCTGGAACGTCAAACAGTTATTTCGACAGATTCGACTTATATGGAAGACCTTGCCCCTAGATTATGCTATAAAATGAGTAGAAAGTATGCCTCAGAGATGCCGGGCAATAATTACTACTGGAGGCGACTGGACAACTTATTAATAATAAAGCATCATGGTTTATGTCATGTAGTAGTATGTGTATTTTTTAATGCTTTATCCCAAATAATTTTTCGGGTTTCGCCGTACACGTTCTTGTCAAACAAATAGACTACGTATTATTTGCACGTACTTCAATGTCAAATTGGTTAGATAGATGACTGATTGAACAAATTCTTCAGGTCTGAAATTATGGAAGCACCAATTTTGATGTCTAGTTTTCAAGAAAATATTAATATTATTAATCTTTAAAAAGTCAGAAACTCTTGGCCACCGATGTTACCTGGTTGGTGAGATGCCCATCTTCCGAACAGGGAGTTAAAAGAGCTCGATTCTCGTTCTTTTTTCTTTAACCCTTACAGGCACAGGTAAACTTCACTTATTTTTACTCAGGCTGTACAAAAAATTAAAAGTCAAGTTTCTCATTATTTTTCTTAATGTGTTTGAAAAATGATACATACAAATGCTAAATTAACATATTTCCACTTCCTCGGTAGGTCAAGGAACTCCCGGTGAGGTGGTACAACTTATGTACCACTAGTTCATATTTCCACTGGTACTTCTAATGTACCACCAAATAATGCCGAAATACATTCAAGTAAAATTAATTTTTAACCTAAATATAAATTTATCACAATTACTGAAGTCAATTTTATCACAACACAACTATTTTTTATTAAAATTTAATACAAATATATAACGTTTTCTTTTATACGTACAAGTCGGCACACCAAGAACAACTAACTGTCAATAATATTAGAAGCTAAATTCATTTGAACAGGGCCAGTCCTGCAGCTGTGCGAACATGAGTCATGAGTATTATATTCTACGAAGTGGCACATAATCTGAGCGTTCGTGCAGCAATAGAGAGAGGTTTAATAAGTGGTACATTGCGTATACCACTGTGCAGTACAGCGTCAAAAAAAGGTGGTACATAACGTGTATCACTAAGGCTGTAAGGGTTAAAGGGTTCCTCCTACTGATTTTCGGGAAAATGGATCTTGTTCAACTTGTCTTTAATATGAAAAAAAATAACCCCACAATTTCTGCAGTTTTAGGGCTTGTATTCACTATAAGTCCTTGCATGATATACTCGTATTAAATGACCTCTTTCTGAGAAAGTCTGCTTACAATTTTTACAGCTTAATGACTTATTTCCAGTATGAACTCTTTAATGGCGTAAATTACCGTTTTATGAGAATGTATTCGCCAATTTTATACAGCTATAGGGCTTCTCTCCACTATGAATCCTTTCATGAAATGTAAATTGACTTTTTTGTGAGAACTTCGTATCACATTGTCCACAGCTGTAGGTAGGGCTTCTCTCCACTATGAATCCTTTCATGATATTATAAATAACTTTATTATGACAACGTGGTATTACATTGTTCACAGCTGTACAGCTTCTCTCCAGTATGAATTATTTCGTGAGATTTTCAATAACTTTTTGTGAGAACGTGGTATTAATTTATTCACAGCTGTAGGACTTCTCTTTGCTATAAAATCTCTTATGACATATGTAAAAGAAAAAATAAGTAAATAAAACATTTATTTTATATTTTTGTGTTTACCACTGGTTTATTTTTGGGTTTACTACCGGTTTCTTCGAAGATCACCGTCTTTATCGTCAGGTGAAGATAATATAAAATAAATGTTTTATCTAATTATTTTTTCTTTTACATAAATCATGGCACCACAAAGTGAAACTATAGTCTTATCGAAGATTCAAGAAATATTTTATGACATTTTAAACGATATACTACCTTGATCAAAAAGTTTTAGGACCGCCCACCGTGTGGCGCTGTCAGTCACCCGATTGGAATTCTTTATTTTTGTTGTTAGGTTACCACATTTATCATTGACACTTCCCTCTAAATTTCAGCGTCATAGCTTGACATTTGTAAAAGTTACGCTGTACTGAGTACATCTATCTTAGTGCGTGTTTTCGATTTTTTACAAGTTTGAAAATGGCATCAACTGTGCATCAACGAGTTTGCATTAAATTTTGTGTGAAAAACAGATTTAACGGTCCGCAGACCTTGGAAATGTTGGAGAAGTGTTTTTCGGTGGCACGAACGCTTCAGAAGTGGACGTGAGTCGGTCGAGGATGACGAACGCAGTGGCAGTCGAAAACTGATGAAAACATCGATAAAATCAAAGAAATATTGGCCGAAAACCGCAAATTGACCATCTGAGAGCTGGCAGAGGACTTTAACATCGCTTATGGATCCGCTAAAGATATTTTGGTTAGTGATTTGGGCCTCAGACGTGTCGCTGCAAAACTGGTGCCGAAAGACCTCAATTTCATGCAAAAAAAGGACCGCATTGAAATCGCGAGACAAAATTTCCATGAGTTTTTGACCAAAAACAACACGAATACTATCCAGCAGCCTTCGAATTCACTTGATCTGGCTCCCTGCGACTTTTTCCTGTTCAACCGACTTAAAAAACCGCTTCGCAGAACGCGTTACAGCGCCCGAGAGGATGTCATGAAAAAACCGAAGACAGCTCTGATGGGCATACCGAAAATTGAGTACCAGCGGTGTTTCAAGGATTGGATCAAGCGCTGGCGTAAGTGCGTTGCAGTCGACGGGGAGTAATTTGAAGGGGACCATATCGATTTTGATGAATAAACTTGTATTTTCGATTTTATGAACATAGTCCTAAAACTTTTTGATCAAGGTAGTATTTCTAAGAATGTCTTCTCACATTGTCCACAGTTGTAGGGATTCTCTCCGCTATGAAGCCTCGATTTTTTTAAATGGGTTCTAGACTAATATTCACTTAAGGCATCTTTAATATTTTTACGTTTACTTAGATGACATTACAACACGGCTATAACCTCACCAGGTTGTACTGTATATAACACAATATATTCCGTTCATTGAGGGGTTTAAGTGAAATGCTTTCCATATCCACGGAGACGGACTCATATTGAATGTGATGGTTATTATTTACTCCATTTCATTCTGTTCTCGTATTTCTTATATAAAAATAAAACTAAATTGGGTGTATAAAAAATATATTCATTTCGAGCGTATAGCGCAAATTTAATATCACCCGAATTTAGTACCGTAGGAAAATACTTTGAAAATAAATTGTTTCCGCTCTGAATATAATTTTGAATTTGTATGATACCCATCAAAATGTTTTTCTCAATATTTGTATGTTATATGCTAAACAGAATCTTGTTTTATCCTTAGTTAACTCAGATGAAAGGAAAGCAAAACGAGTCATGCTGAAGAAGGAAGAGGAGAATCGAAGGCGATTTTGCCACTTTGAAAATAATTGTAGGGAATTTTCACAAAATAAACGTGATATATAGGGTTGATGCAAAAGTTATGACCGTTTTTTATGATCTCTGGTAAAAAAATTCCCAGGTAAGAAATGATGAATAGTATCTTCTTTTAAATGATTCCATTGTATAAAGGATGCTTTCCCTCTACTTTCTATTCAGTTTTGGCCTGGCCAGAGTACAGTGAAGAGCCCTTGTATTTTTTCAAAATGTCGGTCGATAAAGTGCATTTACGTCATTGTTTACTTTATGAATTCCGTAAAGACAATACCGCGAGTGTGGCAACCAAAAACATTTGCGACGTGTATGGAGCAGATGTCATCAAAGTTCGACAGGTACGAAGATGGTTTACAAAATTCCGATCTGGGGATTTTTCACTAATTGATAAACCACGTACCGGGCGGCCATTGAAATCTGATGACGACAAGTTAAAAGTCATAATTGACACCAATCCACGTCTAACCACCAGGGAGATCGCGTCGATGATGGGAGTCAACCAAACAACCGTATTAAGACATTTGAAGCGTATGGGGATGGTTTCGCGGTACGACGTTTGGATACCTCATCAATTGTCGGCTGCCAATTTATTGGATCGTGTTTCAACGTGCGTTGCTTTGAGTGCGAGACAAAAACATGAACCTTTTTTGCATCCACCGTATTCTCCAGATCTTGGTCCTTCCGATTTTAATTTATTCCGATCAATGCAAATTTTTTTAAATGATAAAACATTTGATCCAATAGAGCAAGTAAAAACATCCCTTACTACATTTTTCGCATCAAAATCCACGGAATTTTACACTAATGGTATTAATAAGTTGATAGAAAGATGGGAGAAGGTTATAAGAACTGATGGAAATTATATGATTCATTAAATAAATAATACAAATCTAAAAAAAAAAAGTTTAATTGTATATGTAAAAAACGGTCATAACTTTTGCATCAACCCAATAGTATTTGGTTGGTTTACATAATGTCCAGTTCTATACAAAAAGAAAATTTTCGTCTAAAAATCAATTAACCAGGACGACCGAAAAGTGTTAAACAAGCATTACGTATAAATCAGATTTTCAATCTGTAAATAATAGTGGGTAGAGTCCCGAGCGCCTTTGAGGAGACTCTGCTCTCTAAACAGCGCTATGTAAATGATCATTTTACTACTAGTTTTATTAATTATTTTGCAAAAGATTGCAATATGCGTGATATGACGATATTTCTGTTAACTTGCATTCACAATAACCATTATTGGCTAGTGGCAGAATGCCAAAGTACTCGAAGTAGATTTTCAAATATGTCCATCGTTTAAAGACGCGACATGAATTGTCAATAAGATTCTTAAAATATCCTTTTCCGAACCGTGCCCATAACACCACACGTGCCAAAGACACGACTCTTGTTCAAATGACATCCTGACAGACGAAGAAGAGGCCTTCTGAGAAACGGTCATAGCAGCATTCTACATGAGTCAGGCACGATATTCTGTCGATTTCTTAGAATGCGTTGGTACATACTAGTATATTATCATACAGGTAACAGGTACTTTAGGCTAAGCTAACTGAGAGCAGAAACAAAAAGGTTGATATGAAGCGAATCAGACGGTGAGACAATTCCACTTGACATCATACTACATACCATATATACATCACACCACACATGCGCTATACACATAAAAGGTTAGTCAAGAGGTTTTGAAAGCGGAAATGAAAAGAATTTTTTTTTGGGGGGAAATCACTTTTATTGCGTAGTATAGTCTCCAATAAGACCAATACACTTGGTCCAACGATCTTCCAACTTTGTTGTCTCATCACGGAAGTGACTTCATGGAACGCCTGCAAAATTATCCTCTACGACGGCTATAACCTCATCGTTTGATGAAAAATGCTTTCCACGAAGGAATTTTTTGAGGTGTGAGAACAGCCAGAAGTCAGAGGGAGCTAAATCTGGCGAATAGGGCGGATGCTGCAACAATTCGTACCCCAATTCATTGATTTTCGCGATGGTTTTCTGAGCTGTGTGAGCAGGTGCATTGTCTTGATGAAAAATGATTTTTTTCTTCTGCAAACCGGGTCTTTTTTCACAAATTTTTTCATCCAACTGGTCTAAAAGGTCACAATAATAATCAGAGTTGATTGTCTTACCAGTTTGGAGATAATCTATCAATAAAATTCCTTTTGCATCCCAAAAAACTGACGCTAACACCTTCTTGGCCGATTTCTGGACACGAACTCGCTTCGGAGCCAAAGTGCCCGGTTCACACCACTCCTTAGCCTCTTGTTTTGATTCAGGATCATGGTGGTAGACCCAAGTCTCATCCATAGTGATGAATCGACGCAGAAAATCCTTTTTATACTTTCGAAATTGCTCCAAATGTTGCTCAGAAAGTCGCATTCGAACGTGTTTTTGTTGCATTGTTAGCAAATGCGGCACCCATTGTGCACACAGTTTTTTGAAACCCAAAATTTCAGCCAAAATATGCCATGCTGTTCCATGTGAGATGCCTATGGTGTCAGCTATCACATCCACAGTTGATCGATGATCTTCCAAAACCATATCCTGTATTTTCGCTATGATTTCTGGTGTTGATTCACTTTTTGGACGTCCTGAGCGTGGATCGTCTTCAACGCTTGTACGGCCACGCTTAAACTCCAAAACCCATCGGTGAACGGTTGGAAATGAAGGCGAAGACTCCTTTAATACTTTCACCATCTTTGCATGGATCTCAGTAGCCGATAAACCTTCCAAAACAAAGAATTTAATCACTGCACGATATTCGGATTTTTCCATTGTTAAAAAATACACTGACACGTCAACTTCAAATGGCTTGTAAACAAAGAATGAATTGACAGATCGAAATGAAATTTTGAGTACGTTCTTATGAAAGATGAAATATTAAAATGGCGTAGAAATTTTGGTTTTTCTACTGGTCCATAGATGTCGCTTTCGAAACTTTTTGACTAACCTATTATATCCAATATACAGTCACAAAATGTGTATTATATGAAGCGAATCAGACGGTGAGACAATTCCACTTGACATCATACTACATACCATATATACATCACACCACACATGCGCTATACACATACGAGTAAAAGGAATCAGAAAGTGATACAATTCCACTAAAAAAATGTGACAAATTGCCATGGAATTGTGAAATATTGTTGCTTGTATATTTTTTTAACTTATGTCTTTATTTTCCGCCCACTGTTCATGTTAAGGTTTTTCTGCCTCGTTGAATGGTGTTCGTACAATTAATTGTGTTTAAAAACGCGAAAAATATGAAAGACTTTTATGTAAAACATCAAAGCTATTTTTAAGAAAAAACTTTTCGCGCTTTCTCTAATTGTAACTCTTTTCACTTTAATTTGAGAAATACAAGTCTGTGGCTTTTGCCAATCTCTTTGACCATACTAAATATTATTAAAAGTATGATTTAAAAATACTCACTGAGGCAATTTTTGTCAACATCAGTCACCAAGCCCGATACCATGAGGTAGAAAGAAGGGTTCTTCTAAAGTAGGGGTCTCCAAACTGCGGCCCGCGGGCCAACAACGGCCCGCGAGCACCACCAATCCGGCCCGTCATAGTTATATATTAGGTATTTTCACTAAGAAACTATAGTCACAAAACACACTAGTCGCACTATATTTCGCTTTTCGCGCATCAGCTATCTCTGCCGCAATGAAATGTCCTTGATACTTGCCCATAAGTACCAACCGAAATTGCGAACGGAGCGGAGTCCACCCCCGCGCCAAAGATATCTCACTCGCCCAACTAGTCCCAATACGAAAATTTGCGCATAATTCAAAACTACAGTATGTTGGTATGATGAGCTATAGTTCAGAAAATGTAGGATGAGTCCTGTGACAGCTCACAAATTTGCCCCAATACAACCTTGTAACGATGTTCAGTAATTTTAATCAACTTTAATATAAGCCTCAATTCTAATAACTAGCAAGTTATTTAGGTAAATACATTACATAAGGTTGTATTGGGGCAAATATATAAGCTGTCACAGGACTCATCCAATAATTTCCGAACTATAGCTAGGTCTTGGCCCTTGGGACTTAGTGGAGGAGTCAGTGTGGCTCTTAGGCAAAAAAGTTCGGAGACCCCTGTTCTAGAATATCGATAATTTGCGCGATAAATTTCGTTCAAATGTTTATTTTTAATAATAAAAAATGTACAATAGTATTTTTTTAAAGAATAGATATGATCAAAGTCATAGGTATCCTCAATACCCTCGAACACTAGGCGGAAAAAGTGCATGTGTCGTTCGAGGGGCGTAGCACAGAACCGAAGAACATACAGCCTGAGAAAGAGAAGAGCCGACCCCAACAGCCTACCTAGGCAATGAGGTGGGACAGTGTCGGGAATAAGAAGAAGTCCGGTTCGAGTATGTATGTTTTAGTGATCCATTGACTTTGTTTCCAATTACTACACGCATTTCAATATCCGTCGTAACTCTTCCATCATCTGAGAAAATACTATCTAAAAAACAGAATTCCTCAACATGCGCTAATATTTTATTGCTCACCCATATATTGCATTTATTTTCCTTTCACACGTTTCAATCACCATGGTTTCGGATTACACATCATCTCACTCACTCATCATTTTTCGCAGATCTTGGATTCAATAAAAAAACAGCAGAATACCGTTATTTGATAACAATATTAGCATACAACAATATTGAAATTAAATTATAAAATATAAAAAAAGAAGCAAAAATATCGAATTGACGTAAAAGGGCAATGTCAAATAGTAAAAAAAATAGTGATTAATAATAAATCTTGAATAAAAAAAAAAATCAAGTTGACAAAAAACAGTATCAAAAAGGAAATGAAATAAAATACACATGTTTATTGGTCATGAAAGTAAATAAATGTTCACAATACAATACGAGTACAGCACAAAAACAGAAAACTATGGACAACAATTTCCAAGAGGTCTTCAAATAATACTATGGCCGGCGCGGCGACTTTTTCAATTCGTAATCGTCAGGAATATCTATCCAGAATTAAATTTACATATCTACATCATTATTACGCCGTGTCTCTCGTGGGGTAGGCAGATATAACATATCTCCATTATTGCTCTGCGTCCAACGTGCCCATACCATCTCAATCCATCCACCTCTTCCCCATCTTGCTGTTGATGTCTGTAACATCTAGGCTTCCAAGAATGCGTGAGCTTTTCATTTTATCTCCATTATTTTTCTATCCAAGCACACACATTTCGTTTTATCCGCCTTGATACATCTCCTCATGCACAATCTTTTATTATTCATACTTTTCACCTTATCTTCTTCTTCTCCCTGGCTCCATCCCAACTCACTCAGTAAACATATTTGTTTATTTCTTCATTCATTCGTTCCATATACCATAACAATCTCAGAGTGATCTTTTTAATCTTATTTAACACTTCAGTCTTAAGTTAACACTCATCCCTAATCAATTCATTCCGTTTTCTGGCATACATTGTCACCCTAATTTTTCTTCTAAATGCACTAATTTATTCGGCTCTTTTGATAGTTCTATACCCTTGACTTATTCTCCCTGGCTCCATCCCAACTCACTGTCTGCGAAGACTGTCGGGGTCAGCTCTCCTCGTCCTCAGGTTGTATGCTCTGCTGTCCCGGACTACGTTCCCCAGGCCGTGCCTCTGCATCAGGTTATCTTTTTGCACCACCCACGAATTATTTAGTCTTCCTCTGGTAGTTATTCGAGAAGATCCATGGAGATTGCCTAGTTCACAATGTGATCGGGTGCTCTGCGTCCAACGTGGCCATACCATCTCAATCCATCCACCTCTCCTCCATCTTGCTGTTGATGTCTGTAACATCTAGGCTTCCACGAATGCGTGAGCTTTTCATTTTGTCTCTTAGGGACACACCAGCTGACCATCTTAGCATGCGCATTTCAGCAGTTTCCAGTTGCACTAGAGTAAGAGTTATACATCGTCCAGCCTTCGGAGCCATAGAGGAGTACGGGTCTGAAAATCGTTTGGTATACTTTTCCTTTTAACTTTACTGGCATTTTCGGATCACATGGTACTCCCATCATTGATCTAAACTTCATCCATCCCACACTAATTCTACTAGGTTAGTCGAAAAGTTTTGAAAGCGACATCTATGGAGCAGTAGAAAAACCAAAATTTCTACGCCATTTTAATATTTCATAAGAACGTACTCAAAATTTCATTTCGATCTGTCAATTCATTCTTTGTTTACAAGCCATTTGAAGTTGACGTGTCAGTGTATTTTTTAACAATGGAAAAATCCGAATATCGTGCAGTGATTAAATTCTTTGTTTTGGAAGGTTTATCACTGAGATCCATGCAAAGATGGTGAAAGTATTAAAGGAGTCTTCTCCTTCATTTCCAACCGTTCACCGATGGGTTTTGGAGTTTAAGCGTGGCCGTACAAGCGTTGAAGACGATCCACGCTCAGGACGTCCAAAAAGTGCATCAACACCAGAAATCATAGCTAAAATACAGGATATGGTTTTGGAAGATCATCGATCGACTGTGGATGTGATAGCTGACACCATAGGCATGAAACATGGAACAACATGGCATATTTTGGCTGAAGTTTTGGGTTTCAAAAAACTGTGTGCACAATGGGTGCCGCATTTGCTAACAATGCAACAAAAACACGTTCGAATGCGACTTTCTGAGCAACATTTGGAGCAATTTCGAAAGGATAAAAAGGATTTTCTGCGTCGATTCATCACTATGGATGAGACTTGGGTCTACCACCATGATCCTGAATCAAAACAAGAGGCTAAGTAGTGGTGTGAACCAGGCAGGTGTTAGCGTCAGTTTTTTGGGATGCAAAAGGAATTTTATTGATAGATTATCTCCAAACTGGTAAGACAATCAACTCTGATTATTATTGTGACCTTTTGGACCAGTTTTTGAAAAAAGATCCGGTTTGCAGAAGAAAAAAATCATTTTTCATCAAGACAATGCACCTGCTCACACAGCTCAAAAAACCATCGCGAAAATCAGTGAATTGGGGTACGAATTGTTGCAGCATCCACCCTATTCGCCAGATTTAGCTCCCTCTGACTTCTGGCTGTTCTCACACCTCAAAAAATTCCTTCGTGGAAAGCATTTTTCATCAAACGAAGAGGTTATAGCCGTCGTAGAGGAGTATTTTGCAAGCCTTCCAGAAAGTCACTTCCGTGATGGGACAACAAAGTTGGAAGATCGTTGGACCAAGTGTATTGATCTTATGGGAGACTATACTGAGCAATAAAAGTGATTTCCTCCCAAAAAAAATGTATTTTCATTTCCGCTTTCAAAACTTTTTGACTAACCTAGTATGTGTTAGTACAACACATAGAATTAGTGTGGGATACTCACTTTATCTTCTTTCGAAATCTGGTCCACTTAATTCAGGCAGTTTTCCTAGGTCTACTTGTTCCATGGACACCTTGCGCTTTTGATTTTTATACTCGCTTAGACATTCATTTTCTCCACATAAACAAACCATCTTAAAGTTCCTTTCTTCATCTTACTTAAAGCACCCATTGAATCCTCGCCTTCTTT
Organism: Odontocerum albicorne; assembly: GCA_949825065.1. Lineage (NCBI taxonomy): Eukaryota > Metazoa > Arthropoda > Insecta > Trichoptera > Odontoceridae > Odontocerum > Odontocerum albicorne. The sequence continues at coordinate 2,246,990 of OX463839.1, read as the reverse complement.
CGTAAATTTACAATCCTTATTTTTTTTCTTAGGCCTCGGCCACACAGGTAGGAGCCTCGCTTGGTTCTTCGAGCTACGCTGCGAGCTAGGTGATATATCCTAGCGAACCAACGCACCCCATACTATCGCAATGGCCACACTGCACGCCACGCTACGTGACTATTATAGTCACATAGTAGCGTAGCTAAGCACCAAGCGAGGATCCTACCTGTGTGGCCGAGGCCTTCACATCTCTACAGATTTATTTACTTTTATCCTTCTTCTGCGAATTCCAAGTAATACTTCTATACGTCAAGAAAGGCACCAACGCACTTTTATTTATAGTTAACGCATTAACATTGTGGAGGTTTAAAGATATTGCAGTTGTCCCATGCCTCCCTCAACCTCCAGTCCCTAACCCGAATGTTTACCGTTATAAGCGTGTATCTCGGTACCAGTCGAACATAATTCAGTCTTGTTTGTGCTCCCCTCATGATGAGGTGAAAACCTTGAAACCGGTAGGGTTATACCGTTACAAAAGTGGAATAAACAGTGTTTGATTAAACAAATTGCAACATACTATTATTTATTGTCATTTTTGCTTATTTTGATACAGGGTGGTTGTTGTATATTACATTAAGTAATCCGTTTACCTTATTCCCTGTCATATATAATAATAATAAAAGAAAAATAGCGCCGTTTAGAGAGCAAACTCCTTAAATAAACAAGGTTATTGGTAATACCACTTTTAACTCAGTGATTATCAATCTAATGGGATACGTAATAACCGCCTCCAACACTACATCTCAACGGCACCCATCATGTTTCCACTTAATATATTCCTATAGTTTCCACTCCATATAGTGCTATAGTTTCTACTCCTTACGTACTTTTTCCACTGGACTTCCGTGCGGAAGGTTGCAGGTTCGAACCCCACGCTGTTATACTTCCCTCAAATGACACAGCAATTTTTTTCGCCTAGTATTCGGGGATATAAGGATACCCATGGCTTTGGTCATATCTATTATTTTAAAATAGAAAAAAATATGCATATGTGCTCCGATTGTCTCACCTCGGTATGTCATCGGATCCAGTACAGCGATGTGGGGTGTGTTTGCTGGTGCGCAACGGGTCACTAACATAAATAAGATAAAAAGGAAGAAAGTAACAAAACTCCACGGCACAGCTTCGCTTTCCAACTGAATTGACGTTGAAATGACGAAGAGATCTTCGACTACAAGGCCCAGCACCGATGATGACTTTGGGTATGTTGCAAGAAAAATAAGCGAGTTTGGAGAAGCTGGGTGATCGCGGCGACAGTTGTAGAAAGGCGAGCAAGAGAAAGGTGTCCTATGAGATGAACGGACCAAATATAGGAGTTCACAGGATCCTCTAAGTGCTGGATTAAATATTGCCCACGACCGGGATACATGGAGATACGTGTCGCGCCGATTTCGAGATGTAACAGAGAACCACAACGCTCAACGTTGAGCACGCGATGGAGAAGAAATATGGAGAAATGTAAAGGTGAAGGACGAGGCCCGAGCAGGTGGGTAGTTAAAAAAATAGGAGTGAGATGATTGTATCATCGGTAAGTGCTTTACAGAGATTATGTAAATGAAATGTGAGGATTGGCCGATTCAATGATCACGCAGAACTCTAAATCAATCGGCGGCACATCAATTATTTAGATAGAAAGGCGATCCAACCAACACTTCTGGTACGAGAAAAACACGAACAGACCGCAAAGTGCGCAGAATGTAATAACGTATTCGCTGAGTGTCGACACCGACGGCTCTCAAACTAAAAAAAATCTTAAAACACGTATTATATGATTTTTTTGAGGACCTCCATTCAACACGACACGAAAACATACTCGTATTTGAAATTTTAAATGCACAATAGTGAAATCTATTCAGTTGTTATTTGATTTCAATATACGCGTCATGTTCTGCGGGTCAAATTTATTAGTTAATGGAAAAAAAATTGTGCGCAATTACAAGTTATGTGAATTCATGTCTTTTTTTTTCAGGACACCCGACAATAGATTCGCGGTTCCGACCCCAATTTGAGAAACGTTGGTATACACCAAAGATTCCCAAAGTTGTCTATATGGACCCCCAAAGGTCGATTTCAACTAGCAGGGGGTCTATGTCAGCGAGAAAAGAAATTGGGGGTGTACGAGATGTAAATGGGGGTCCACGTGAGCGGATTCCATTTAGGCAGATCATCACCAATATTTAGGCGTTCCGTAAATGTCTTATTACACCTAACACAGATTGTGTGTACAAATAACACATATATGTATATATTACAAGAAGAACTGATTGCAATAAGTACAAACGAAGAACTTAAGGTGCAGTTCAGATAGAAGTATCAGCAGTTCTGGCTTCAGAAAGATATTCCTGTTGCTTATCCTGCATTATGGACTATTGTTAGCTTTTCCATCTTCATACCTCGTGGAAAGAGGTTTTAGGGCGGTTGACAATCTTCTTACGAAAAAAAGAAATCGAGTGCAAATCACTGAACGTGGAGATTTAAGACTATACCTTACTAATTTGAAGCCAAATATTGAACCATTGCTATCAGGTTCATCCTCTCATTAACAGTATTATTTGTGTATTAATTTTATGTAAGAATTTTACTAGGTTTTGATTTGTTTCGTTCCAAATTCTTTTCAATAAAGGTATGAATAAAAATTGTACATGTTTTTATTTTTTTACAATTGTCCACTCTACAAAAAACCTTATCAAGGTGAACAGCACTGTGTCAGCTATCAAAAATACATTTAAAGTTAATGAGTTTAGGAAAATTCAATATTAGGCAGGCACAACAAAACAAAAAAATTGGCAAGTGGTCTACGGGGCGAAAAAGTTTGGGAAACTATGGTCTACACGAATTGAAATGGTGATATAAAATGCGTTTCATTAGCGTTTTGTTTTTACTGAAATTGATGACGCAATGATACGAGTATCAATGGTCATTCGCTTGACCACTTCTGGGAAGTGTTCGACTGAATATTTAGAATTTAAAATAAAGCTAAGCGATTTTATTTTCTGCGAGGAACGTTTTCAAGAGACGATAATATAAACAGAAGGCAAACAATGCGGGAAAACATTCTTAATGGGTGAACGGCAAAAAAAGACGTTCTGCTGTAGGTCACAAGGTCAACGCAACAGTTAATTCTGTTAATGCTAATACATCAATACTTTTTTTTCAAGTATTACAAAAAAATATTGTCTACTGTGGTATGTACGTGCCCACTTTGATGAATGGAAGCGAAACCTGGGAATTTGATACATGGAGAAGAAATGCGTCCCTTGTACGAACACTATACACATACACTACACTACACCTAAAGCCGAATGGATAACTATCAAATATAAACTAAGGTCTCTTTGTAGTTCTTCTTCCCTAGGTAAGTTTACTGTGATTTTCTTATAAAATATATTATCTTAACATATTGTTGTGCTTATCACAACAATACTTGTACTCACAACAATATGTTAAGATAGCACAATAATATTAACATATTGTTGTGCTTATCACAACAATACTTGTTGTACTCAACAACAATATGTTAAGATAGCACAATAATATTAACATATTGTTGTGCTTATCACAACAATACTTGTTGTACTCAACAACAATATGTTAAGATAGCACAATAATATTAACATATTGTTGTGCTTATCACAACAATACTTGTACTCACAACAATATGTTAAGATATCACAATAATATTAACATATTGTTGTGCTTATCACAACAATACTTGTACTCACAACAATATGTTAAGATAGCACAATAATATTAACATATTGTTGTGCTTATCACAACAATACTTGTTGTACTCAACAACAATATGTTAAGATAGCACAATAATATTAACATATTGTTGTGCTTATCACAACAATACTTGTTGTACTCACAACAATATGTTAAGATATCACAATAATATTAACATATTGTTGTGCTTATCACAACAATACTTGTACTCACAACAATATGTTAAGATAGCACAATAATATTAACATATTGTTGTGCTTATCACAACAATACTTGTTGTACTCACAACAATATGTTAAGAAAGCACAATAATATTAACATATTGTTGTGCTTATCACAACAATACTTGTTGTACTCACAACAATATGTTAAGATAACACAATCATATTAACATATTGTTGTGTTTATCACAACAATACTTGTTGTACTCACAACAATATGTTAATATAGCACAATCATATTTACATATTGTTGTGCTTATCACAACAATACTTGTTGTACTCACAACAATATGTTAAGATATCACAATAATACTAACATATTGTTGTGCTATGCATTGACATTTTCATAGTCATGTTTTAAAGATATGTGTTTTCTAATTTATATCGTTTGGTATTTTAATAATTTTGATACGTAATTATTTGTTTTATTGCATGTTTCTAATATTGTTTTATTGCATGTTTCATCGTAATCATCTAACAACACAAAATCGGTTTTATGTACGTCCGTGCGTAACAATAGTGGTTGTCATAGTAAAACGTTGTTCAAGTTTAAAATTTCAAGTTTAAAACGGATTATCAACATATATACGAGGCATATCCAGAAACTAAGTGTAATGAATTTTTGTAGGTTACAATTTTTTTTATTTAAACAAAAAAATTACGTGGTTACCGTAGTACATATGTAAGCTATTTTTCGAGATAGTCGCCATTCCTCTCAATTCAGGTGGTGAAGCGGGGTATCAACTTTTTGATGCCTTCCTCGAAGTAGTTTCCCGCAAACTCCTCCGTCCACTTCTCCACCTCCTCCTTTACCTCCTCGTCGGTTGAAAACCTTTTTCCACCCATGTGCAGCTTCAGGGAGGTAAAGAGATAGTAATCTGAAGGTGCTAGGTCAGGGGAATGCGCGAGATGGTTCAGGACATCCCATTTAAACGAGGCGAGCAGTTCCTTCGTGGCGTTGGCCGTGTGTGGTCTGTCATTGTCGTGCAGCAGGCAGACTCCCTTTGTCAGCATGCCTCTCCTCTTGTTCTGAAACGCCCTCCGCAAATTTTTTAGGGTCTCACAGTATCTTGCAGAGTTGATGGTCTCCCCTTGAGGCATATATTCAATTAAAATTATGCCTTGACAGTCCCAAAACACGGATGCTATAATTTTCTTGGCTGAAATTGTGGTTTTGAACTCTTTGGCGGAGGGTGAAGAGGTGTGACGCCACTGTTGAGACTGCCTTTTGGTTTCAGGCGTGTAGTGTGCAACCCAAGTTTCATATCCAGTAACGATGGAGCGGAGAAATTCATCTTCATGGAGTTTGCAGCGACTCAAAAACTCTTGCCTTTTTACAAAATTTCGCACTTGGCGGGAGATTGGTTTGACATTTTTCACGAAACGTGTTGTCGCGTCGACACTTCTCAACATACTGACCTCGAACCGGTCTCGTTGCGGAATGGAAGGGTCAGGATACACGGAAGTGTAGCCAACATGTCGAAAATAAAATCCATCCGGTCGTGAGAGCCTCAGTACACTTACTTTCTGGATACGCCTCGTACTCGTATATATTTATCGCCGTTTGTACATCGGTGACCGAGGAATTTCAAACATGTTTCAGAATATCTTTATTTTCCCAAGCTATTTGACAGTTGTCACTTTTTGACATGCTTATGTAAGTCAACTCTTCCTGTTAAGGTAATTTTTTTTTTTAAATTTATTTCCATCATTATTGACGGGTTATTATTAGTATAGTTAAAAAATATTGTGCCATCTGTTGAAATGTAAATATTCACTTCTTCTTCTCAGTGTCATGGCAGGTCCCCCCAACGTTGAATATCACTTGAGAGTAGATATCTTTGTCCCCGGCAGCCCGAAAAAGATCCCCAACGCCCCTTATGCCAGTCCAATCACGTATACTGCGGAGCCAAGATATTTGCCTCCTGCCATCACCTCTTCGGCCTTCTATTTTGCCTTGGATGATCAGGTGCAATAATTTTTTTACTTTTCCTCCTCTAAGTACATGACTCAAGTAAAAAACCTTTCGGATTTTAATATTAGTCAGCAACTCTCTATCAATTTGGGCTCTTTGAAGAACCCTTGTGTAGCTGACAATATCCGTCCAGGGTATCCGTAGCATTCTCCGGTGCATCCACATTTCGAATCCTTCCAGTCGGTTCATACTACCAACTTTGAGAGTCCATGATTTCACTCCATGCAATAACACTGACCAAACGTAGCATTTGACTATATTATTTGACTATGCATATATTCACAATATTTGTAAAGTGTGGCATTGGAACGTAGGCGCTCTTGGACTGATATTTTGTCATTAAATAAAATGTAAATGAAAGGCCGAAAAATATTACTGAAGTAGATTCCAGAGAAAAAAATAAATGAAAACAAATATTTGACTTTTAATCAATGTCTAAAGGTTCTTGGATATATGATATAAGACTAGATTAAAATATATGTATACTCGAAGCGGGCAGTATTCAAATCTGCTAAGATGATGATAGTCTACAAAATATATGTATACTCGAAGCGGGCAGTGTTCAAATCTGCTAAGATGATGATAGTCTACAAAATATATGTATACTCGAAGCGGGCAGTGTTCAAATCTGCTAAGATGATGATAGTCTACAAAATATATGTATACTCGAAGCGGGCAGTGTTCAAATCTGCTAAGATGATGATAGTCTACAAAATATATGTATACTCGAGGCGGGCAGCGTCCAAATCTGCTAAGATGATGATAGTCTACAAAAGTATTTTAGTAACATCGTTGATTTATTTATTTATTTTCTCAAAACAGGCTTAGCCCAATTACATTGAAAAATACAAGAAATGCTAACATTAAAAAATAAAGAAAAAATTTATAGAATAAAAAAAATTACATAAAATAAAAAATAAAGTATCTGTATACATATATACATTCAAACATACACATTTATTCAAAGTCACTTAAATACGTTGATGAGTGCTTTCTAACGCGTTCAATCTTAGAAGAAAATTTACTTTTGCTTTTGGTAATGTGATATGAAATACGAGTATGTCAATATCCGAAGCAGTCCTGTTAAAAGAGTTAAGGCCCTTCCAACAGGCATAGCGGCTGGAAGACCCGTTCTTGCGTATGTGATTAAAAACAGTTATTGCCTGTATGGGAGTGAAAAGAGGACGCGAAAATACTGAAAGGAGCCTGATAAATGCTGTAGAAATGCGTGCTATTATAAGAATACATAGGATGACAATGCATGAGAGAATACGGAGTGATCTTTTTAAATAAATAAATGTAAGAAGTAAGTGAAATCGTACCAGTTGTATGAGAAAGTGCATGGACGTGAAAAAGGCGAATTAGGGAAATCTGGCACTATGTCGTCTCTGCCTATCCCAGCAGGGAAGCGGCGTGTTGGTGCTTGTACACATATTTTTTTTGAGGGGATTAAAGCAAAACAATAAATCGAATTACCTTAATGCAACACCAACACTGCTGAGCAGGAATAGTTCCAGATGTTGATCTGTAATGAGAAAAAGGAAACATTGTTTTATTACATCCACATAATTCAGCGCAAGATGTGAAGATGAAGAAGGGACAAGGGTACAAAGCGTAGTCATACACAGGCCAGTAATAGCTGAGGAGCGGAGCGGGCACGTCGATAAATTCATCATTAAAAAACGCTAATCAGAACATCTCATTGATTTTCTGAGTTATGGATTCCAGTCCAGTTTTCACTTAAGGTGTCTTTAACATCTTTCGAGTTGGTTGTAAGAGATCGTCACGTGGCAATAAGCCCGCAAGGCTGTACTGAAACAACTCAAATGTAATATAAAACAGTACAACCTCAGCTTACACCATTTTGTAGGACAGCGTTATGAAAGATTTATATAATTTTAAATAACCGCTCTAAAAATGTACGATTTGATTTATTTTACGTAAATATATACCATCACGCTGTCTCCCTATCAGGGTAGGCACAAAGAAAAGAGCGCCAGACTTTACCTTTTGCCTCTCTCTATATCCATACATTTTCTCATAAAGCTCCTACAATTTCTCTGACTTTATATTTCCTTCGTTCCGAATATCCTACACTTGATCCAACTATACTTTCTTTGGTCACCCCTTTCACTCACATTTGCACGATATATTTGTTAAGTTAATCTGCCTTAATTTATTGTCTTGGTGCCGAAACCATCTAAGAGCGCTCTTCGTTACCTTACTCAACACATCAGTCTTAACTTCGCCCTTATCTTTAATCACTGTACTTCATATTCTGTCATACATTGTCACTCCATGTATTTTTCTAAGTACACGCATTTAAACAGCATTTATTTGGCTCTTTTCAGTCTTCTTCCACGTCCATTTTTCACTCCTATACATTGAATTTTTTGCTCAAGTATATTGACAAAATATACTTGAGACGCGATTTGAAAGATTACTTTTATGAAAAAAAAAAAGAGAAAAATAAAAGAAGAAAATTTAACTCTTCTTTGTAATAGCGGTTACGTAATACTGTGTGTGTTATTTTCATTAGCAATTGTAAAATATACATACTTAATACGGCGGAATCATAAAAAAATTAATACTTTTGTTTACACATTCAGTCCCACCTGACGTCAATCAGTAAACTTTACAAAGAGCTCAAGGTAGAACTCAAGTCCGAATCAAACTGGTTGCAATAGTCATTATGTAATTCAAAAATATATGCAGGAAACATCTTAATAGAAATCATCGATAACCGAGTGATTTTCGTTAATGTATTCGTACCGTACTTCTCAACATATCTGTATATGCACGTAACTCGCAAATTGCCATTATCAGCGTTAACAATACAGCCGTGTGCAGAGAAATATAACGATTACTTCGTAGATTAACACTTCAACTAGACTAAAATCTTTTTTTGCAGTGTTGTGGAGTCGGCAAAAAAATATCTAATTCCGATTGCAGAAATTTTAAATGTTTGATTCTGAATATGGTTTCGACATTATAGTACAGGCGGCCCTCGACTTTCGCACATAATTGGTTCCAGAAAATGTGTGCGAATGTTGAATGTTCGAAAGTAGAGGGATGTAAAAAAAAATCAAAAATTGTATTTTAAAATATTTATTTATAAATAATAATATTTATTTATCAATATACATAATTAAGTTACCAAGCCGTGTTTAAGTGCTTTCAGGTGTTTTCTTTATAAACTTGTCAAGAGTTAGTTGAATACCACCTTTTTTTTATTTTCTTGATAAAGAGTTCTATAACATGCTGTGTCTTTCTCAATCGCCCTACGTACTTGAGATATACGTTCTCCATTGGGATCACATTCTTCCATGATAGTCACAAATTTGTCAAGATGCACGAAGGCTTCATTCATATTTTTGAATGTCAAAGTCTTGACGATTTTATCAGCTTCTTCTTCCTCACTTTCATTGTGTATTTCATTTAACTCTTGTTGCTCAATTAAGTATTCATTTGACAGAGGTACTGAGTGAGATTCAATCAACTCATTAACATCTTCGTTGTTGACGTCCAAGTTTAGTTCATTCATTAGGCTAACTATTTCATCTGTGATAGTTTCCGGAGTTTCTTCAGAATTTATAAAACCACTCATCATTTGTGGGCATAATTGTTTCCAGGAACCTTTCATTGTTGACTCTTTTATTTCAGCCCACGAGTCTTCAATATTGTTCATTGCGTTCCATATATTATAGTTCTTCCAACAAAGTGGAAGCGAACAATTTTTGCATTATCGACAAAAATATTTAAAAAATTGTTTTTTTTTTAAACATGCGAAATAGCGAATTGTGCGAAAGTCGAGGGCCGCCTGTATTGTACATATTATACTATATACTCAATTACGTGGCGTAACTATGTAACTGTAGTTTTCTTGAAATAATGTCTACGGAGATACCACATCATAGTACACGTTATTTGTACCAGATGTCACATAGTTCATAATTACATAATGTCATTTATGTAGCCGATAAGTTTAAAAAAAAATTAAATCGGAGTCGATTTCAGAATAATATTTCCCGACTCAGGCTCTGATTCCGACTCCACAAAAAGCCAACCAAATCCTCGACTCCGTCTTCGACTCGGCAGACTTCTTTTTTTTGCTATCATCGAGAATTGAACCTGAAATCTCCAAGTAAAAGATAAAGTGCTCACTAACTAGGCCACATTATAGTACGATATATAAAAACTTGCCTAGTTGATATGATAAGACGCCTGTTTTCTAGTACGGGGGTTTTAAATAAATTAATAATAGGTTTATTGACAGCAACATTGTCTGTTAATATACTCGTACACCCAGAATTATACATGTACCATGTATTGCCAAGTACTCGTAATAAGTGTCTCGACACTAACAGTATGACTTCGCTCCCTCTTACTCACTAAGGTTTCCAATTCCAATTAACGACTGACCGGTTTTCGAATATTTTTACATCCAAGAAACCGGTTTTTGCCGGTTGAGAAAAAACACACATTTTTAAAGAAAAACGCCCCTACTTACAAAATATGTTATTTCTCTTTTCCAGATAGTGTTATCAGAACAGACGACATACTTTCTCGCATTTCTTTTGTCAAACTGTCCGTTTCCAAGGTTTCTATTTCTGGAGTTCCAGTCAATGACTGTGACTGTGAACTATCCAATAGTTCTTCTGAGACATTTATACCTAAGAAATAATACGTCGTGTTTGAAGGCACGACCAAACGCTACACCAAAATAAGACAATAAATAATAATGTTTTTGGTTAAAATAAATGTTTTTTTTATTTAATTTTCTAATCGGCAAATTGAATAAAAATAACTGGTTTCCGGTTATTTTGACATTGTCCGAATAACCGGTTAACTGGTTTCGCTTTAAACCGGTTCGGAAACCCTACACAAGACTGCATTACCACAGCTCTGCCGATTACATAATCAAACAGAAGCTTTTTGGATTTCTAGGATATTTATTTATCAGCGAAGATTTCCGCCTGTTTGCGCTACATTTGTTTCAAGGCGCGTCTGTTGCTTTATACTGTCGTTAGTGACAAATAAACCGAACTATTATAAAAAAAATCCTGTTTCATATTTACAGACCTGATATGTATGTTAAAGCAATGGAAAAGAAAATACATTTGAGAAGAATCTATCAAACGATCTGGGCTCATCCTACGAGTACAACATCTTCCCAGCCGAGATATACCCCCAGCAATAGGAGGCCGAGTATGTACGATGTTTTTCAGTCAATACTCTTGTAAACGTAAATTATAACCCAAAAACGTTACATGATAATAAATAAACAGATGATACAATTATAAAGTTGATAAATACGCAAAAAAATGTCATTAATAAACACACACTCATACAAAATTCCATATTTACGAAACATAAATAAACTAGAATCAATTTTTTTCTGCGAATTCGGCTTTAGATGAAGTGCAGTTTTTTTGCTGAGAATCACACGAGCGATTGCAACTCGGATTTGTTGAACTATTCAATTATGTTTACACGTGAATTTCGTGGGTGTAAAGTCAGCCGTCTCAGAACAGGCAATGAACTTTGAGACATGGCTGACATAACATTAAAATAAAGGTTTATTAATAACAATAAGTTTTCACTAAAGACTTGTTGGACATGATGAAAAACCAGTCAGGTCGTATTGTATACAATGAAAGTGTAATAGAATAATAATTGCATTAGGAAAGGGTAAAATTTGAACATTAGGAAAGGATACAAGTTTTCACTCAAGACTTGTTGGACATGATGATAAACCTGTCAGGTCGTATTGTATACAATGAAAGTGTAATAAAATAATAATTGCATTAGGAAAGGATAAAATTTGAACATTAGGAAAGGATACAAGTTTTCACTTAAGACTTCTTGGATATGATGATAAACCTGTCAGGTCGTATTGTATACAATGAAAGTGTAATAGAATAATAATTGCATTAGGAAAGGGTACAATTTGAACATTAGGAAAGGATACAAGTTTTCACTTAAGACTTGTTGGACATGATGATAAACCTGTCAGGTCGTATTGTAAACAATGAAAGTGTAATAGAATAATAATTGCATTAGGAAAGGGTACAATTTGAACATTAGGAAAGGATACAAGTTTTCACTTAAGACTTGTTGGACATGATGAAAAACCTGTCAGGTAGGTATTGTATACAATGAAAGTGTAATAGAATAATAATTGCATTAGGAAAGGGTACAATTTGAACATTAGGAAAGGATACAAGTTTTCACTTAAGACTTGTTGGACATGATGATAAACCTGTCAGGTCGTATTGTATACAATGAAAGTGTAATAAAATAATAATTGCATTAGGAAAGGATAAAATTTGAACATCAGGAAAGGATACAAGTTTTCACTTAAGACTTGTTGGACATGATGATAAACCTGTCAGGTCGTATTGTATACAATGAAAGTGTAATAGAATAATAATTGCATTAGGAAAGGGTAAAATTTGAACATTAGGAAAGGATACAAGTTTTCACTTAAGACTTGTTGGACATGATGATAAACCTGTCAGGTCGTATTGTATACAATGAAAGTGTAATAGAATAATAATTGCATTAGGAAAGGGTAAAATTTGAACATTAGGAAAGGATACAAGTTTTCACTTAAGACTTGTTGGACATGATGATAAACCTGTCAGGTCGTATTGTATACAATGAAAGTGTAATAAAATAATAATTGCATTAGGAAAGGATAAAATTTGAACATTAGGAAAGGATACAAGTTTTCACTTAAGACTTGTTGGACATGATGAAAAACCTGTCAGGTCTTATTGTATACAATGAAAGTTTAATAGAATAATAATTGCATTAGGAAAGGGTACAATTTGAACCGTCCCTGTTACATTTTATACAGCGATAAAAATCGGATGCGAAAAACATACATACACGCTCATTCCTCCGAGTGAGAAAATGTCGTTTTCTAAAATAAGATTAAAAGTCGAAAAAAGCATTTATGATTTTTTTTTTCAATTCAATCTTATACTAAGTAATTGAAAACAGCCCTTTTTGGGAGATCTTACGAAAATTTATGATGGTATATATGATAAACACTACACACATACCCTACACTACACCTAAAGCCAAATGTGTTATTATCATATATCGGAAGACCTACAAAGGTTTCTTTGTAGTTCGCCTTTCCTTGGTAACTTTTCTGCGGTTTCCTTACCAAATATGTTTTCCTAAACATATGCAGATGCGGAGCAAGTGACTAATCTAATGGCTGCAGCCACCACCTTCCTATCCTTACATTCAACTTGTGTTAGTTTATTTTATAATATTTTCCATCTATTAACATTAGTGTGGTCAAATTAGAGCGCCCTTGAGAAGAGTTTGCTCGTTAAACTGCGCTATATAAATAGTCCTTTTTTACTATATTAGTAATTGCACAAGACGGCGAGAGATCGATTGCAATTTTATGCACACAACCTACACTTGAATAACCTTCACTCGGTCGTCACCTACGAGGAACCTATTTCATGTAGGAGGTGTTTCGTGGCGTCTAGATTGTGGCCAGTTTTCCACTAAACTAGGAAAAGGAAAATAAAACAAACGAAAATTTCATACTTTTTAAGGATAGGAAAAGTATTGATAGCATTTCAGTTTAAATATAATTAAAAATAGTATTCATTTTAGTATGGGTAGATTGCATATATACTCGTATAAAAAAAATGCCAATACATAAATAAATTATTTGAGCAAGGGACAAGCCAAAGGGCGAGAAACATAGAAACACACATTTTCTAAAAGAACCAAATTATTTTAGCACAACGGAAATGTTCGCATTTACCTTGAAACTCGAGACTTATACGAGGGGTATATTTGTTTCTGAAAAGTGGCTGTTGAATATTTGTGAACGTGATGCGGTCGGGTGGAAACTTTTGCGGGGATAACCGAACGACGGAGGGCGACGACATTTCGGGGCACAAACAGAGAAAACGAGTCCCACGAAAGAAGTTCGAGTTTTGCGGCTCACCTTGCTCCACCACGCCGCGCCGCGCCACCCTGTCGTATACCGGGCGCAATATCGCGCTACGCCGCACATGAAAACGAAAATTACCTTATCAAAAACGGAATAAAAATTACCATTCTTTTTCCTTTTAGTATCGAATTATATGTACGTGTATTCATTACTAACTGAAACATTTAGTGAAATGTGGCAGTCATTCCCAACAAACCAAAAATGTGTTTAAATTGGCCTTAAGAGTAAAACAAGAAAGAAATTTAAAAAAAATCTGGACACAAACGGGTATCGAACCTGCAATTTCCGGGTTGGAAGACTTACTAGGTCACGGGGGACTTCAAATTAATATTTAAAGTCGCGGTATTGATACTTAAAATAGTATGAGCTATGATATTAAGTTTTGAGACAGACAAGTAAAAACAAATATTTATCATCGAAAATGGCTTTCTTGTTTTTCAAAATACTCTCCATGAAGATCAATACACTTTTGCATGCGTTTGAACCAATTTTCGAAGCACTTTTTTCACTCCGAATGAGCTAACTTCAAAACATGCGTTTTGAACGCATATCAACCGCTTCTTCAGGCGTCGAAAAACGTTGACCTCGCAATTTATTTTTGATGTTCGGGAATAAAAAGAAGTCATTGGGTGCCAAATCAGGGCTGTACGGCGGATGACCCATCAATTCAACATTTTGAGTGCTCAAAAAGTCACTTGTTTGAGCCGATGTGTGAGAGCTCGCATTGTCGTGGTAGAGAGTGATCCGTCTTCGCCGGTTGGTTTTCCTCATTTCTCCGAACACTTCTGGCAAACAAATGGTGGTGTACCATTCAGAATTGACCGTACGGCGTTCCACTAAATGCACTGTTGCGACATGACCATTTATACCGTAGAAACAAGCAACCATTTGCTTCGAAGTGCTTCGTGCGCGAACAACTTTTGTTGGATTTGGCTCGTCTTGAAAGACCCATACAGTCGACTGCTGTTTAGTTTCTGGCTTATATGCATAGATCCATGATTCTATGTTGTTTATAGTTAAGGCATTAACGTTGTGGAGGTTTAAAGACATTGTAATTTATTTTTAACAAACACTGTTTATTCCACTTTTTTATGACGGTATAACCCTACCGGTTTCAAGGCTTTCACCTCATCTTCAGGGGAGCGCAAACAAGACTAAATGCTGTTCGGACTGGTACCGATATAGACACTTCAACGGTTGGAGGCGGGAGGGGTGAGGGGAAGGCTAGGTATTATTTCGGCCAAGAGCGGGGAGATTTTGGGGAAATAACTATTCAACAGATGCTCTGATCTGTATATTGACTTAGAAATTTCTAGGGCCTCCAATCTGTCCAATCTATTTCCGTTGTCGCTAATATGTAAGAATTTGGCATCATTGATAGAAAAAGTATGATTCTCACGGTGACAATGATTAGCCATTTCAGAATAAATTAGAGGATTTGTTAAGGCAGATTGGTGTTCACGAAATCTCTTTTCAAAAGATCTTCCTGTCTTTCCTATATAGAAATTATCACAGTCAGCACATAAAAGTTTATACACACCGCTGTTGTTAAGTATTCCATTTTTGCCTTTCCCATTAAATAAGAGTTTCCGGAGATTGAAGTTAGTGTAAAAAGCTGGCTTTATGTGACTTGGAATATTTTTGGTTATTTCATTTGATATATTTTTTATAAATAGGACTTTGCTCCATTTATAGGTATGCTTATAGGTGTCGTTAAATATATAATCTTTTATGAGTTTCTTTTTTGTTTTGTTTTTTAAAAGTGAATCAATGAGGCTTCCAGGATAGCCATTATTTGTAGCAATTTTTTTGATGGTTATTAATTCCTTTTTAAAATTGTCGTCGGTTAATGGGACACTGAGCAATCTATGAAGCATACAGTTAAAGGCGGCGAATTTATGATTATTAGGATGGTTAGAAGTTGCTGGAATTATGGAGTCTGAATAAGTATTTTTCCTATATATATCAAAGTCAAATGTGCCTTTTTTCCGAGATAATGTTAGGTCCAAGAAATTTAATTTTCCGTCCTGTTCTGTTTCTAATGTAAATTTTATAAAACTTTCTATTGAATTTAAATAGCCGCCATGTGTCGCCATGTGTCAAGTGAATAACATCGCCCGGAAGGAACTAGCCACGGCCATGAACATCAAAAAGACTTTGAAAGATAATAATTTAACATTAACCAAGGCAGACAAAGGTGAATCAATAGTTATATTTCATAGAAAGGATTATGAAGAAAAAGTCCTAGAATTTCTTAATAACAATAAATTTCAAGTAATAAAAACCAGCCCTTTAAATTCTCTGCAGACTAAAGTAAAATCCGTCCTTAAAAACTGTAGCTCCATCATGAACCAAAATTTTAAAAAGAATTTGTGTATAATGAATCCACAAATACCGCAATTATATGGCTTAGCCAAATTACACAAAAACAATATACCTATAAGACCTGTAGTCTCATATAACCAGGCACCAACCTATAAAATATGTAAGTTTGTCAAAGAACAGTTTTATAATCTAACCCAATTTAAAGCTGAATACTCAATCAAAAACTCATTGGAATTAATTGATAAATTAAATAACATAGAAATGCCTCATAATGCAAAACTGGTATCCTTTGATGTCACTAACCTATATCCAAGCATACCAGGTTGGAGATCCTTAGAGCTCGCAAAAAATATCATAAATGACAAAAGTAAGGACCTTGTTAAAAATTCAGAATTGATTTCACTAATGGACTTATGCATCAAACAAAATTATTTTAACTTCAACAATAAAATATATAAACAAACGAATGGTTTAGCTATTGGCTCACCGTTGTCTCCACTTCTCAGTGAAATATTTATGAACTATTTTGAAAAATGTATCTTTAGGAGTAATTTTAAGCTAACCAAAAATGTTCTGTGCTGGTTTAGGTATGCAGATGACATTCTTTGTGTTTGGACGGGTACCGATAGACAATTACACCATTTTCTTAAATATTTAAATTCAATAGAAAGTTTTATAAAATTTACATTAGAAACAGAACAGGACGGAAAATTAAATTTCTTGGACCTAACATTATCTCGGAAAAAAGGCACATTTGACTTTGATATATATAGGAAAAATACTTATTCAGACTCCATAATTCCAGCAACTTCTAACCATCCTAATAATCATAAATTCGCCGCCTTTAACTGTATGCTTCATAGATTGCTCAGTGTCCCATTAACCGACGACAATTTTAAAAAGGAATTAATAACCATCAAAAAAATTGCTACAAATAATGGCTATCCTGGAAGCCTCATTGATTCACTTTTAAAAAACAAAACAAAAAAGAAACTCATAAAAGATTATATATTTAACGACACCTATAAGCATACCTATAAATGGAGCAAAGTCCTATTTATAAAAAATATATCAAATGAAATAACCAAAAATATTCCAAGTCACATAAAGCCAGCTTTTTACACTAACTTCAATCTCCGGAAACTCTTATTTAATGGGAAAGGCAAAAATGGAATACTTAACAACAGCGGTGTGTATAAACTTTTATGTGCTGACTGTGATAATTTCTATATAGGAAAGACAGGAAGATCTTTTGAAAAGAGATTTCGTGAACACCAATCTGCCTTAACAAATCCTCTAATTTATTCTGAAATGGCTAATCATTGTCACCGTGAGAATCATACTTTTTCTATCAATGATGCCAAATTCTTACATATTAGCGACAACGGAAATAGATTGGACAGATTGGAGGCCCTAGAAATTTCTAAGTCAATATACAGATCAGAGCATCTGTTGAATAGTTATTTCCCCAAAATCTCCCCGCTCTTGGCCGAAATAATACCTAGCCTTCCCCTCACCCCTCCCGCCTCCAACCGTTGAAGTGTCTATATCGGTACCAGTCCGAACAGCATTTAGTCTTGTTTGCGCTCCCCTGAAGATGAGGTGAAAGCCTTGAAACCGGTAGGGTTATACCGTCATAAAAAAGTGGAATAAACAGTGTTTGTTAAAAATAAATTACAAGATCCATGATTCGTCGCCTGTCACTATCTTATAGACGTCTTTTGAAGCACCGCGATCGATTTTTTTCAACATTTCTTTGGATCAATCGACACGAGCCTTTTTTTCAGCGATTGTCAAATTATGCAGTATCCAACGCGAACAAATATTTTTGACAGCCAAATGTTCATGCAATATTGAATGTATGCAAGTTCATGCAATATTGAATGTATACTAATGCCCAAACATGCGTCAATCTCACGATAAGTCACATGACGATCTTGCAATATCAGTTCACGCACAGCATCGATGTTTCCTGGCACAACAACCGATTTTGGATGACAAATTAAATTAAAGCAATTAAAATAGGTCATTATTTATATTATCAAGGAAATATGTGTACCCGAGATAATAACAGGCTCTTGTATTACACTGAACGAAATGAGTAGTGGTGTATACTCTGTATTGCCAGTAAAAAAAACACCAAAGTTGCGTTTCAATCGAATTTAATACAAAAATATATATTATATGTAGATTTTTTTGCCAAATGTAGCAAAATATTATTATTGGATTGAAACTTCTATAGACGCGGTAGGGCAAATTGGCCTGAACGTCACGAAAAGTGAAACGCTTCCCCTTCTCCGACTCCAGAAGAGACGAAAAAGAGGGAGAATCGTTTCTACTCTCTCCGTCGCATACGCCATAGGCTACGCGCATGCGCAGTGCGATGCTTATCTATCAACGCAGTATTCTCGCGTCATTTAAAAATGTACACTCTAAATTATTTGTATCATACTTCAGCGATCGTAAACCCATAAGTTCTTTCTTCTTGGAGTATGAATCTATGGAAATTGATGAATAAATAAAAAAAATATTTAATTAAGAGAGATTTTCTTGAATTAAATTCCACAAAACCATTTCCAAATCCTAAAAAAATCGTTAACAAATGGAAAAAAGCAATGCATAAAATCAACTTTTCCTAGGAGTTAAAAAGTTTCACTTCTACCGCGCGAGTCTCACGCATCTGTTTATTTTATTATTGGCATTCATACCATAGCTATTTCAATAAGGGTAATTTAATAAGAAGAAAAAAAATCGAGTTTGAAAAATTATATAATATTAGGTGTTAACATAAGTTGTATCCGTTTTTTTTTCAAATTTAAAAATGAGTATCAAAAGTAAAACAAAATGGTAAAGGTTATACGTCATTCGAAAGAAAATTTTCTGCTCTACAAGATATTTTGTTTGCTTTTAAGTTACATATATTATTTTATTTGATTACAAGCCTTCAAAATGGAATGTCAGTAGACGAAAGTGAGCATTTTCGACACCTTCTGTTCGCGTGCATTCGAGGGAATACAGCTGCGAAAGCTGCTCGCGATATTTGCGAATTGTACGGTGAAGATGCTATGAATGAAAAGACAGATGGTAAACGGCGGTATACAGTTATGTGACTACAATTCATCTGCTCAGCCATTTCTACGGTGGTTTGAAGGGGATCTTCATGAATAATATGGTTTAAGCGGTCCTCATCGAAGTCCACTGGTCGCCCGGAACGCTACATGTCTTTCAGGCCGAAATTACCGTCTTCGAAACGCAAAAACCATCGACGAGCTGTCCTTTCATTTATAGCATCTTCACCGTACAATTCGCAAATATCGCGAGCAGCTTTATTCCCTCGAATGAACGCGAACAGAAGATGTCGAAAATGCTCACTTTCGTCTACTTGACATTCCATTTTGAAGGCTTGTAATCAAATAAAATAATATATTTAACGTAAAAGCAAACACAATATCTTGTAGAGCAGAAAATTTTCTTTCGAATGACGTATAACATTTACCATTTTGTTTTACTTTTGGTGTTTATTTTTAAATTTGAAAAAAAAACGGACACAACTTATGTTAACACCTAATATAAAAGAAAAATTAAATGATAAAAGCATGAAAATCCGAGTCTTCCATTACATTAGGTAAAGTCATTTCGTGATTTCCCCTAATTGTACTTTCGTTGCTAATGGCCTAAATTACTCAATTACTGACTGCTCTTTAAAAGTATTTTTCTCAGATATTCCCCTGTGAATTGTTCCCTCCGACCTATTTTAAAAAAACGTTAACAACAAGTATTAAATTTACCCGGCCGATGTTTTATATATTTTATGTAAATAATGATGAACCTTTAAAAAGGGAACAGACCAAAATAACAAGTATTATGTTATTTTGGTCTTATCTGTTCCCTTTTTAAAGGTTCATCATTGTGATGGAATGTGATGGAACACAGTATGTGTGTATTCCATCACATTCACTCAGACCTTGGTCGTCCCAGCTAATACTGTAGGTGACTAGTCCACCTGCAGTATTAGCTGGGACGACCAAGGTCTGAGTGAATGTGATGGAATACAAGTAGCCTGAACGAGTGGACTTGTTCTGGCTAAATAATTAGTTGTAAGAATTGTTATCTAGTTATAAGTAGTATGTAGGTGTTATTTCTAAGAAATCATATATTAAGATTATAAAAAATAAAATGACATTTAGGAAAATAAGATTAAGTAAGTTCTTAAATTATAACATATAAATAAGATTAGTTAAGTTATAAATTTGTATATTGGTATAGCCTTGACAAATGTTTGTACAATAATTTACTTTGTTTAATAAAACAAGAAAAAAAAGACCAAAATAACAAGTATTATTTTCATAACAGAAATGCGTGCATTGAGAAGAATACGTGGCGTGGCAATGTATGCCAGAATACGGAATCGAGTGATCAGGGATGAATATGAACTTAATACTGATGTATTGAGTAGGATGAAGAAGAGCACGTTGAGATGGTTTGGGCATGTAGAACGAATGAATGAAGAGAGACTAACACGACAAATATATATTGCGCCAATGTGAGTGAAAGGCGTGTGAGAGGAAAGGAAAGTGTGGTTGGATTATATTTGGAAAGAAAGAAACGTAGGTCAGAGAAATCGTAGAAGATGTATGGATGTGGATAAGGTTAAATATGTGTGTCGAAATAGGAAAGTCAGGCGCTCTGTCTACTCCACCCGGCAGGGAGATGGTATGTGTTCGAGTAGAAATATAATTAATACAGTAGTTTATTTATACGATTAGTATAGGAGGTAGAAGTTTGGCAAGGCCTAGTAAAACGTAGCATGACCAAATTAATCATATTCTGAAAGACGGCAGAGTGAAAAATCTTTATACAAGGAGACTATACATTACAAGTTGTATGGACGTGGCAAAAGCGAAAGTTGTAGGCCAGGATAGAATGAAGCTGAGATTTGTTGTCTGCCTTACCCAACAGAGGGACGTCGTGATGATATTACACTTCCTTTATAGTAAAATATGGTGAGTTGAACACTTGCCTTACTGTGCTAGAAAATTCCGCCAGCCACTGTGCTGGACGCTAAGCGTCCAGTTAAAAATGCATGTTTTGAATTAAAATTATGCAAAATCTGCTAAGTAAATTTTTGCTATTAGCTATAAAAATCATTTACTTAACACACACACACACAAACTGACTACCCAACACACACACTGACGTTATCCAATACACACACACACGTCAGTCCTCGATTTCATTCAAAATAATTATTTCTATTGATATTAATCAATGTTATTATTTCGTTATGACATCATTCAAATCATAGAGGTTTTGATGAGGAATACATAAAGTATGAAGACCCTGCAATCAGTATATTTGGAGAAATAAAATAAAATATAAGTCCTGGTCACTCGCTATCCATCACAGGGCGGCTAGTGTTAATGTCATATGGATTTTTTTTCAGTCAAGATGGGTTTACTGTGGATGTGGATTTAGTTTTTATTTTGTTTTCTGCCATACGTTTTTGTTTTTTTATTTATTCTTTAATCTAGATATGCGGGAGTGTGGGATGGAAGCCCCCCGATGCCCTTGCGGTCGGGCTCGCCCTACATTGGTGGGGTGTATCTCGGCCGGGGGAATGTTTGTGGGATGAGCCCTGACCTTTTAATGTCTTCTCTCTTGAATGTATTTTTTTGTCATCTATTTATTTTCTGTGTTTTTTTTATCTTCTTGTTCTACGTGTTCAAGGGTGTGGGCTGAAAAACATCTGGTGTCCCCGTGGCTGGGCTCGCCCTATATTGGTGGGGTGTATCTTGGCCGGGGGGGATGTTATTAGATGAGCCCAGACCTTTTGATAGCTTCTGTTTTTTAATGTATTCTATTTACAATGAGTTCTTGAAATATGTCTAAATGTATTATGTACATACTATGTTGCTATCAATAAACCTGTATTTATTTATTTATTTAAGATAAAAAAATGTTGAAAACTAAACTGGATTGGATTTATTAGCTTATGAACTGATATAGAACATACATACATATATCCCTTTCGGAGTAGGTAGATAGGAGAGAATGCCAGACTTTTCGTATCGCGACACACGTCTTTCGCCTTTCTACATCCTTTCTCATACAACACCTAAGATTTCTTTGACTTAACATTTTCTTCTTTTAAAGAATCATTCACTTGATTCTACCATAATTCCTCTACCACGCCTTCCTCTCACATTTGCACAGTATATGTATATTTGTTCTGTTAGTCTTTATTCATTAATTTGTTCCAGGAGTCTAAACCATCTCCGAATGTTCATGTTCATCTTACTCAACAAATCAGCCATAACTTCACAGTTATCCCTAATCACATCATCCAGTATTCTGTGGTATATTGTTACCCTGTGTAGTCGTCTTCGGCTCTTTTAAGTCTTGTTCCACGCCCACGTTTAACTATCGTACATCAAAGTTGGTACTAAAATACGTTGTGGACTATTGCACCGTAGATAAAGTGTGCTTACAAATCTTATTAGAATGCAAAAGGAAAAATAAGTTAACAAAAAACTTATTTTATATTTTTGTGTTCACCACATGTTTATTTTTGGGTTTACTACCGGTTTCGAAGACCACCGTCATCATCGTCAGGTGAAGATAAACTAAATTGCTAAAACACATTTCCTTTACAAGTGTAAATATTATTATAAGATATCCATGACATACAATGGCGTGCCGAATTCAATAAAGGTAAAGGGAGCAAAACCATTTAGACAGTCGATCGGAGCGTGGTTGTTATTGCGACAGGATTTTGAGTACTTGGGCTTTCAGGATGAATGACGTGTGGAAAAGATTTGGGTGGGCTCTTGAGTGTATGTTTCTTTTTGTTGTTCTAATTTTTGTTGTTTTATATTTGTATTTCTGTTTTTATTTTTATTTTTATGATTGTGTGCGGTATATTATGGGATGAACAATTTTGGTCTTTCTGGAGTGATGATGTGTGAGGAGTTTGATTTCGCATGATGTTTCCAGTTGTAATTGAGTGTCACTGTTTGTCAGGTTGATGGGAATGTGCAACGGGGTTTTGTTTTTGTGTAATCAAAAATCGGAAAGAAGTATCGATTTATTTTTTCATGCTAAATATCCTCAGTGAGATACAGGCAAAAGCCTTGTTTACTGGGGACACGACAAATGAAAGACAACAAACCCAGATCCATTAAAATTATATGTCCAAATTAAAGTACCTGTTGTTTTTTCGCAAATTATGCATATTTCTTGCCGTGTGTAATAATAAATAAAAAATATAAGAGGAATGAGATAGGGGGAGATAAGTGGGGATGTGATTCAATGGTAAATGGGGCGGGGGGAAGATGTAAATGAATCTTTCGGGTAGGCCAGGGTCTGGATATCGAGGGGGGGGTGGATTTTAAATAGGAAACATATTAAGCAGAGGGCTATTATTAAAATTGGTTTGGTTTGGTTGTTGATGATATTATTAGAATGGCTACGGGAATCTCATTGGAATGGCTACGGGAATCAACCAGCTTCATTTGTGTTGAAAAGTCTAGCACGGTAACCGTGCGACTAGATGCGAATAATAAATTAGTAAATCAACACTGGCAGGTGTTTCATGGCCATTTTCAATTAAACTTGCATTTGAATGCATTGCGAAGTATAAAATGCAAATAAAACTGTAATCTTCGGATGTCGTTAAATTAATATCACTATATATTTTCGAAGCATGTTCACATTCCAAACGTAAATAAGCCGTATGTACGCGGTACATGACGGGTAAATCAAATTGCTTTTTGCAAAGCTATATTATTATTTATTAAAGGTTTCGGCTTTTCAACTTTATGGGCTTCATATTATTATAAAATACGGGATGGCCTTATAAAAAGAGACGTTGACAGTCGTATTCACCAAGCAAAACTCGCCTTTAATAAGAAATCAAAGATTTTCGAATCCAACAACATGGACCTAAAGCTCCGCAAGCAATTGGTCAAAACATATATGTGGAGTATTTTGATGTATGGTTGCGAGACATGGTGCATAGGCGAAAGAGATCGAAAAATATTGGAGACCTTCGAGATGTGGACCTATAGACAAATCCTAAGGATTTCCTGGAGATACCGCATTACAAATGACGAGGTTCTCAGCTCTTAAGATCTTGATTTGAAGACTGCTTATTCCATTTTCACTTGATTTTTTTTGTAACTTTGTACTTCCTTTGATTGTACTTAAGTATTTTTTTTTTTCAGTACTGTACAATATATTAATTATTTCATGTGCCGTATGTATTCAAAATTTTGTTGTATACCGTGCAACCTAGCGGATTTATTACCATATGGCGAAATCTTTCAACCACTTAAAAATATGCTTTAAATAAAAACCATATTGGAAACTTTTTAAAAATATCAGGGTTCCAAGAAGAATTGTATCCGCAACTTCCGTGTTGGAATACACGCGTCTTAGTAACTAGGCCACGAAAGTTGTGTGTGGATAGAAAAACATCGATATATATCCTCTCTGCCTACCCTAAAATGACCATAATATGATTGTATGAATGTGTTATTTAAAAAAAAAAATCCCACTTCTAGACGAATAGAAATGTTCATTTTACGGACGTGTTTTATTCAAATATTAGCGAGAAATAAAATGGTTATTTTCTTTTCCAGCGGAACGGAAGCAAAACCGCGAATAAACTGTTTAAAATACTTAATACACAAAGTATGGCTGATAAAACATTTCCTCGCCGCAATGTTTAGATAAGACGAGAAGAGGCCGCACTGAAGCATGCCCCTGAAATATCAACTTAACTAAATGAAGTTTAGTTTCAGCCAAAGAAAAATATCGTTAGTTTGAAGAGATATTAAAAAAAAGTACAAAGTGTTAAGTGTCCGTTGTATATTAAATTAAACACTAATTATTATTATTATAGCTCTTCTGCGTTTGGTCTAACGAGAAGTGTCTTCCCCAATCAGGTCACAGTTTGGTCTAACGAGAAGTGTCTTCCCCAATCAGGTCACAGTTTGGTCTAACGAGAAGTGTCTTCCCCAATCAGGTCACAGTTTGGTCTAACGAGAAGTGTCTTCTCCAATCAGGTCACAGTTTGGTTTAACGAGAAGTGTCTTCCCCAATCAGGTCACAGTTTGGTCTAACGAGAAGTGTCTTCCCCAATCAGGCCACAGTTTTCGACGTTGGGTTTATTTATTGTTTATAAAATTTATACCTGCAGGTTAAATCCAATCACATAGAAAGCTTAAGGCCTCGGCCACACAGGTAGGAGACTCGCTTGATGCTAACAGCTATGCTGCGAGTTAGGCGACATATCCTAGCGAACCAACGCACCGCATACTATCGCAATTGCCATACTTCACGCTTCGCGCCACGTTGCACGACGATTAGTCACCGAGTGAATCTCCTAGCGAACAGACGTGTTGGTTAATTTTATTGTGTCATCGTGATTTTACAAGATGGCGGAAGTTTTAATAACAGCTGTGTATAAAAGGGAGCCTTTGTGGAACCCATCGAGCAAATTATACAAAAATGTACCTGTAATAAAATCACTTTGGAATGAAGATGCACAGTAAGTAAATAAATATAGTAAGTTGTAATGAAATTGGTTAGTTTTGAGAGTGGCATCGTGTGTTGACTCAACCGCTCCCAACTTTCAAATGAATTTCTGCGTAGCACTTTGCTGTGGCCAAGGATGAAGTCAACTAGTATATGAGTCACGTAAAACCTAGCTTAGCGCCTAACAAATCACTTTGGTGTGGCCTCGGCCTAAGAGAATTTATATACATCAACAAGAAAAAAAAATACATACAAAGCTTAAAGATACGAGGCATATCCAGAAAGTAAGTGTACTGAATTTTTGTAGGTTACAATTTTTTTTATTTAAACAAAAAAATTACGTGGTTACCGTAGTACATATGTAAGCTATTTTTCGACATAGTCGCCATTCCTCTCAATGCAGGTGGTGAAGCGGGGTATCAACTTTTTGATGCCTTCCTCGAAGTAGTTTCCCGCCAACCCCTCCGTCCACTTCTCCACCTCCTCCTTTACCTCCTCGTCGGTTGAAAACCTTTTTCCACCCATGTGCAGCTTCAGGGAGGTAAAGAGATAATCTGAAGGTGCTAGGTCAGGGGAATGCGCGGGATGGTTCAGGACATCCCATTTAGACGAGGCAAGCAGTTCCTTCGTGGCGTTGGCCGTGTGTGGTCTGGCATTGTCGTGCAGCAGGCAGACTCCCTTTGTCAGCATACCTCTCCTCTTGTTCTAAATCGCCCTCCGCAATTTTTTTAGAGTCTCACAGTATCTTGCAGAGTTGATGGTCTCCTCTTGAGGCATATATTCAATTAAAATTATGCCTTGACAGTCCCAAAACACGGATGCCATGATTTTCTTGGCTGAAATTGTGGTTTTGAACTTTTTGGCGGAGGGTGAAGAGGTGTGACGTGACTGTTTTTAAACTCGCGACACCACTTGTACACACTCGTACGATTCATAGCTTTATCACCATATGCAGTTTTCACCTCATTATAAACCTCAACCGGAGGTTTTCTCTTCCAAACGAGATAACGGATGACGCCGCGTATTTCGCACTTGGCGGGAGATTGGATTAACATTTTTCACGAAACGTGTTGTCGCGTCGACACTTCTCAACGTACTGACCTCGAACCGGTCTCGTTGCGGAGGCGAAGGGTCAGGCTACACGGAAGTGTAGCCAACATGTCGAAAATAAAATCCATCCGGTCGTGAGAGCCTCAGTACACTTACTTTCTGGATACGCATAGTACATTATATACGGCAGCAAGACAATAAAAATCAGTAAACAAGAAATATTACAATAATTCAGCCGAAACAATTAACTCCCATTAATAAGAAAGCTAAAAATGATATCTTTAAAACATTTTCGGAAATATTGAAGATGTCAATATCCCACAAAGGCAGCTAGTGATACAGTGGAAGAGCACATGGCGAGTTAGTTCTACATATTGCCAGTCTAAATAGGTCAATATTTCTGTACCGCAAATAGACACACCCTTCGCTTATTCTACATTCATACACCTTCTCATACAACTCCTATGTTTCTCTCACTTTTTACGTTTCGTTCCTAGAAAATATAATTCACTTGATTCAACCATATTTTACTTGGTCTTCCTCTACCACGCCTTCCACTCACATTTGCACTGTATATTTGTTTTGTTAGTCGTTCTTCATTCATTCGTTCTACATGTCCGAATCAGCCCAAAGTACTCTTCTGCATCTTACTCAACGCAGCCTAAAGTTCACATTTATCCCCAATCCCTTTATTCCGTATTCTATCATACATTGTCCCCTCATGTATTCTGGACGCACGTTAGTTCTACATATTGCCAGTCTAAATAGGTCAATATTTCTGTACCTCGAATAGTTACCAGGAACATAAAATTTTATCTTTTCCAACATATCAGGATTAGGTAGTGCAGCTCCTGCACGTTTCCAGATAATGCAAGCAGTGGGCAGCTGTGTACGATGTGGTCCAAGGTCTAGATTTTACCGCACTCACAGAAAGGCGAACCGATATGTCCCACTTGTGCATATGTCATTTTATGCAGTGCGGCTCTGATCATATTTAGAGTACACCACTACTTCCGAGAAAAAGGAAAACGCAAGTGGCCCCACCGTGTCGGGTTGTCCGCAATATGCCTGTTTTTTACGTCACACTACGTCTAACGGGTTTTCTATTTGTTTCAGAGTTCCAGATCGGACGACGGGAGGTAAGACGGAGTGACGGTAATTCTTTTATTTCCGTAATAAACTATCATATAGCAGATTTTTTTTTCGGGGTCGTTACGAGTTGATTATGCTTAAATGATGGCCAACGTTTCAAAGGCGTTGTAACATTCATCCTGTTAAAAATCCATCGAATATATGTTGTAAGTACGCTACAAGCAACCACTTAAGCAACAGCACTCGCAACCGCAACGTGATCACGTGTTTGATAAGGCTTAACTACCCGTTCTCACGTTGCGATTATTTAACGTGCACTTTTCTCTTTAAATATTTAAGAACATGTCAGAATTTCCCAATACTCGCATTAAAAAGGGAAATGCAAAAAAATGAAATAATTGAAATACATGAATGAAAAACTATCTTCGGCCCGCTTAGCTATTTTGATCTTGTGATGGCCAGGGATCATTTTACAGCTTTCTCTAATTTTTGTGAAAATATATGTGAATTCCTTAATCTTTAAAGGCTTTTTACATTGGAAATAAGTCAATTTGTATTTATTTTCCCATTTATCATTTCTGTCAGTGGTGTCGGACCTTCTGTCGGTACCACCGCTATCCTTTTCACCAGCAACAGTGAAAGGGGCTTCCCCCTGGGAACAGTAGTCCTTTAATCAAATTATGTCTTTATCCTATTTTCTTTCGAGTGTACGATCGCACTGTAAGGGAACCTAATGAGTTCCTAAAGACAACGTGGGAGGAGAGAGGGAATATTATGATAATAAAAAAATAAAATTCTGATAAGATCAAATTTTAATCCCACGGTTTGTTAGTGTAGATTTTTTTTTGTATATTTAAGTTAATTCAAAGCAAAAGAATGAGAATATTTCGAAACCATTTCAGCCGTTAATCCCTCCTGGGGTTTGTATCCAATGCGATACAGCAGGGATTGCCAATTCTTATAAATTGATCAACGAGTCTCCAATGCTTGAAAATTGGATAAGATATTTTCGTATAACAATAATAAAGGAAAATTTATATAGCGCTGTTCAGAGAAGAAACTCTTTTCATGAGCGCTCTAGCTTGGAACTCCCGCCCACTATTACTGATCAATTAAAAAGATTAAAATATACAGGCGGCCCTCGACTTTCGCATATTCTACTTAAGCACAATTCGCTATTTTGCATATTTAAAAAAATATATAGAATGCAATAAATAATATTGGAGACTCGTGGGCTGAAATAAAAGTCAACAATAAAAGGTTCCTGGAGACAATTATGCCCATAAATAATGAGTGATTTTATAAATTCTGAAGAAACTCCAGAAACTATCATAGATGAAATACTCAGCCTAATGAATGAACTAAGCTTGGACGTCAACAACTAAGATGTTAATGAGTTGATTGAATCTCACTCAGTACCTCTGTCAAAATGTGAGTATTGTTACCAGACGAACTATTCTATCAGACAGGTACATATTTTTCGGGTACCACCAGGAATCGAACCTAAAACCCTCGGGTAGAAGTCATGTGTCTTTACAACCAGGCCACAGAGGTTGGAACGCTGTTTATTAAGTAATTAATGCATGCAACAAAATTATTACTTTCGACAAGTAATTGTATGAATTCATAATTTATGAAAAACAAGACAAACAACAAGTAATAACAGGTACTCAAAAGAGGACACTTCAGCTATATGGATAATACTTGTAATAATAATAACAAAAGGGCATTTAATAAAGCACCGTTTAGAGAGCAAACACTCCTGAAAGGCGCCCTAACTCAGGATTCGAACCTATTTATAAATTTTGATATCTACCAAAAAATATAGTCTTTAAGTACTTCCTACAGCTGCACACGCCACCCATATCTGACACTAGGAAGCTGACCATTCCACGTCACAGGACAAGCAACGCCAAAACGCTCTCATTATACTCCGCCCAATTGGATGGATTTGGAACAACCAATTTATTAGATGAAGAAGAAATCGACCTTAACTTCCCTTCCTGTGCTAAAAAAAATCAGCCCGTTCTGGTGCTGTGTATTCAATATACATCAATAAATATGTAAAAATGAGCGATTTAAAATCGGAAAAGTAAGAATATTCATAGCCAATCGCTCAAATTAATTAAATTTGAAGTCAAAAGTGAAAATACTTGAAATTTAATTGCTGAAAACATGAAAAAAACCATCGGACGACGTTCATAAAACAAACGGAGCGACCACCTCGAACGAAAGCCGGTTGGCTACTAAAAAGAGAGAAGCGAACGAACTGAGATTCTATTTTTTGCGTTCCCATGTACCGAAATAGAGTGAGATTGAGACGTGAATAGAGTCGCTTTATCACCCATGGCGGTTTTTTTAGAATGAATATACTACGTCGCACACTGGCACACGTTTGATTGTATTGGCGAACTTATTCCCGATTTTCACAAAATATCTCTGATGTGGCCGATAAGTGCTAATTATTATTAATATTATTTTTTTCATTCAATGCTTAAATGTATTACGGAGGAATACCTAAAATCTGAACCCAGTATTTATTATATTTATAGAGATATTAAAGTTTTTAGAAGCAATGTGTACTAGTTACACATCACGGGACAGGAAGAGTTAAGGACCTTTTTCTTTCTAGATTTGTTGTTTTTCATATGTCGTGTTCCCAGTAAACTAGGCTTTCGGTTATATCTCACAGAGGATAACAAATGAATTATGCGTAAATAAAAGAAAAACAAGCCTGCGGGAAGCGAAAATGTTCAAGTTTTCCTTATGTCTATATTTGAGTAAAGATACTTATTTATGCGGACCGCGAATCGTAACTTTTACAAACACGGCCAGCCAGGCAAACGTTGGATATTTAACATATTACTGTATCTTTACAAACACGGCCAGGCAAACGTTGGATATTTAACATATCACTGTCTCTTTACAAACACGGCCAGTCAAACGTTGGATATTTAACATATCACTGTCTCTTTACAAACACGGCCAGTCAAACGTTGGATATTTAACATATCACTGTCTCTTTACAAACACGGCCAGCCAGACAAACGTTGGATATTTAATGCTTTATCAAAAAAAATATTACCACAAAGGGCGGTGAATGAAACTCTATAATGTGATATTTCGAGTCAAGATACTAATTTATGCGGACCGCAATTCGTAACTTTTACAAGCATGTCCAGGCAAACGTTAGATATTTAACATACCACTGTCTCTTTAGTATTTAAGCGTCCCAAGAGAATATATTTTCATCAACCATAATCTTCTTATAATAGTAATGCTATATTAAAAATAATATTACCACAAAGGGCAGTGAATAAAACTCAATAATGTGATATATTAAGCTTTTAGCAGCAGACCATCATAGGACCAAATATCAAAAATATATTTCAAAATCGTATTGGACCGATAGCTTGTGAGATTGGAAAATTAGCTAAAAAAAATATTTTTTTTTGCAATTTTCATAATAATAATAACAAAAGGACAACATATAAAGCGCCGTTTAGGGAGCCAAATGTCTTCAAGAACGCCCTAGTAACTCAGGATTCGAACCCACTTATAAATTTCGATAAAGCAACTTAAAAAGTATTTGAGTGATTGTCTTTGATTGCTTCCTAAAACTGCACACGCCACCCATATCTCTGACACTGGGAGGCCGACTATTCCATGCCACAGGACCAGCAACGGCAAAAGGTCTGTCGTAATAACCCGCCCTATTAGATTGATACCAAGAATTTTAAAGCTTAAATTTTTTTATAATATTTGCATAATTCTACTCTACATAATTTATCTCATATACGTCACTTAGTTTGTTGCCTGTTCTGAGACAGCCGATTTACACTTGCGAAATTCATATATTAACGATCTTACAAGTCTGAGCTGCAGTTACTCGTAAGATTCGACAGCTTTCAGCTGTAATTTTTCATGCGTTATGGTCCAAATTCATATAAAATGAGCAAAGTCATATATATTTCACTCAAAATTTTAATTATCACAATTAAATAAATAAATAAAAACAGGTTTATTGATAGCAACATAGTATGAACATAATACATTTAGATATAATATATTTCAAGAACACATCAAAAAGAGAAAACATTAAAAAACAGAAGCTATCAAAAGTTCTGGGCTCATCTAATACCATCCCCCCGGCCAAGATACACTTCACAAACATAGGGTGAGCCCAGCCACGGGGACACCAGATGTTTTTCAGCCCACACCCTTGAACATGTAGAATAAGAAGAGGAAAAAAACACAGAAAATAAATAGATGCCAAAAAAATATACATTCAAGAGAGCAGACATTAAAAGGTCCGGGCTCATCCCACAAACATTCCCCCGGCCGAGATACACCCCACCAATGTAGGGCGATCTCGACCGCAAGGGTATTGGGGGGCTTCCAGCCCACACCCCCGCATATCTATATTAAAAAAAAAATATAAAAAAAAGCGTATGCCAGAAAACAAAATAAAAAGTAAATCCACATAAACCACCTCAGGTTAACTGTCAGCAAGAACGAAAAAAAGTTATATGTATGAGTATTAACACGTTTCACAGTTCTATTATAACATAAACTAAACCAATTGCGCAAAACACAAGAGCTACAACATGATGTTGATAGTTAAATACTCTTTTTGCAATGTAACAAACTATAGTTCTTTCTTTCGATACGGTGGGGAACTACTCGTAAATAGACGGGCGACAGTTATTATATTCATCGTGGCAGATATTTGTTAATTCCGTTATTGTGGTAGATATTCATTCATTCCTTAATTGTGACAGATATTATTTCATTCGTTTATTGTGGAGAATATTCTTTCATTCGATTATTGTGGCAGATATTAGATATTCATTGAGGCTGCTGCATGATGTTTTTCAGATAAACTAAACGATAAACACACATTTTCTTCGTCGTCAAAAAAAGGACGAGCAATGATACTCATGTTCCGATAAGCAAAGAAATTCTAGTGATTAGAAAAAAACTACCGAATTGAGTTTTCAATATTACTCGTATAAATTAGGCCATTTTCACTAATACGAGTAGTTCACTCTTCAAACTATTTTCCGTTCAAACGTCAACTCATTGCACGAGAATATCTAACATATCAGAGAGTAATGTGACGGTGTGGGCAGAGCAGGTCATAAGCCTTCGATAATACACCCACCTACTTGGTGTTAACTAATCTATACAAGTTCCTGCTCGATAAGCGGGCGGTGCAAATGACACCCTTGGCCAATACACTCTCACCCCCTTTTCTCAGTATCTGCGATAGGAGGGCAATATCGGCAGAGATCAAATAGCGACTAGAACACATGCGCGAGTTTGCACTACATTTAGATACATAATATTGGGTATTAACGTAAGTTGTGTCCGTTTTTTTTCCAAATTAAAAATGAGCACCAAAATTAAAACAAAATAGTAAAAGTTATACGTCATTCGAAAGAAAATTTTCTGTTCTACAATAAATTGTGTTTGCTTTTACGTTACATATATTATTTTATTTGATTACAAGCCCTCAAAATGGAATGTCAAGTAGACGAAAGTGAGCATTTTCGACACCTCCGACAATTGATTTTTGTTGTTTTCACTCAAAACATGTGAAATCCAAGTGCTGAACTTCTGGACTTTTCCCATTGATTTAAGATGGCGGTATACAGTCATGTGACTAAAATTCATCTGCTCAGCCAATTCTACGGTGATTTGAAGGGTATCTTCATGAATAATATAGTTTAAGCGGTCCTCATCGAAGTCCACTGGTCGTCCGGAACGCTCCATGTCTTTCAGGTCGAAATTACCGTCTTTGAAACGCGAAAACCATCGACGAGCTGTCCTTTCATTCATAGCATCTTCACCGTATACTTCGCAAATATCGCGAGCAACTTTGGCAGCTTTATTCCCTCGATTGAACGCGAACAGAAGGAGGTGTCGAAAATGCTCACTTTCGTCTACTTGACATTCCATTTTGAAGGCTTGTAATCAAATACAATAATATATGTAACGTAAAAGCAAATACAATATCTTGTAAAGCAGAAAATTTTCTTTCGAATGACGTATAACCTTTTCCATTTTGTTTTACTTTTGGTGCTCATTTTAAATTTGGAAAAAAAGGACACAACTTATGTTAACACATAATACAATGTATCAAATGAGAAAAACATTAAATATCTCATCAGTGACAGGGTAGTTTTACAATATTCTTTTTTTTTCAACACGCTTTCCGTCTCCGTCTCCAGGCCATCGATGACCATGTGAAATTTATATTCGAATATTATAAGTTTTTTATCTTGGTATTTATTGTAGTGTTTTTTCTCTACATAAATGATTAACTACGTCGACTAGTTGGTAAGTCTCTTGTTTGCCAGCCGGAGGTTGCGGGTTCGATTCCTGGTGGTATGCGTTTAACCATTCCTGTCCTGTGATGTGTAACTAGGACACATTTCTTCTAAAAACTTTAATATCTCTATAAATATAATAAATACTGGGTTCAGATCGAAGGCTTTGCCAGTCTGCAGGCATTGAAACAACGAACACATTCATTAAAGCCTCGAGAAATGCGATATTTTACTAATTTTAGGTCCGCTTTTATAAAATTTATAACATATAAATTTCGTCGGTCAACGGTGGGCGCTATTACCCCTTCCTGTCCTGTGATGTGTAGGTAACTAGTACACATTGCTTCTAAAAACTTTAATATCTCTATAAATATAATAAATACTGGGTTCAGATTTTAGGTATTCCTCCGTAATACATTTACGCATTGAATACAAAAAATAATATTTATAATAATTAGCGCTTATCGGCCACATCAGAGATATTTTGTGAAAATCGGGAATAAATTCACCAATACAATCAAACGTGTGCCAGTGTGTGACGTAGGCTTATTTATTCTAAAAAATCGCTATGGGTGAGGAAGCGACGCTATTCATGTCTCACTCTCACTCTACTTCGGTATATGGGAACGCAAATAATAGAAGTTCAGTTCGCTCGCTTCTCTTTTTTTAGTAGCCAGCGTTCGAGGTGGTCGCTCCGTCCGTTTTGTGAACGTCTTCCGATGTTTATTTTCATGTTTTCAGAAATTAAATTTCTATTACTATCACTTTTGACTTCAAATTTAATTTATTTAAGCGATTAGGTATGAATATTCTTATTTTTCCGATTTTAAATCGCTCATTTTTATATACTCGTATGTATTGATGTGTATTGAATACACATCACCGGAACGGGCGGATTTTTTTTAGCACAGGAAGGGAAAGGTTAAAAACGGAGTTCCAGTCTTTTTTAAACGGATAACACCAGGAGTTTCATTTTAGGCATCTATAATATCTTTCTGGTTGGTTGGATAGATTGCTATATGACAATAAACCAGCCAGCCAGGTTGTACTGTATACAACGAAAGTGTAATACAATACCAATGAATAATTATTTACATCTCGCAAAACTATGTAAAACAATATTGTATGGCTGGTTGGAAGAGATTGCCACTTGGCAATACTCCTGCAACTAAACACTCGAAAATAAAATATTAAGAAATATAATATATACAAATAAACTAATAATCCAGGTATCGTCAAGAGTGGAGACACAGTAAATCGCTGGCTCTACGGATTCATAATATTATTCGGTCCACACATTGTGTTTTCTTGTCGTTAATATTTAATTAAAAATATCGATAACAATATAAAAATATATATGTCTTACGTCACATTTCATCAAATTTAGACATCACATATTTTTGACGTTTACATTCCTTTCAATTGAATTATTGTCGAATATGCACCATATGCATTTATTTATTTTATCTATATACTCGTATATTTATTTAGCACGTCATTGCAAAACAATCTGGTTTGCCACATATTGCCAGGTGGTAACCTCTTCCAACGGACCAGACAAAAGTAAAAAATATTAACCTGTGCAAAATATTGTATAGAACAATATACATTATATAAATGAACGGGAGATATCCTTAAAGAAAAAAGGACGAGATGGTGGAAAAGAAAGGGAAATCGGGAATAAAACATGTCACATTACTGACTTGAAATATCTATATTGGTTATCTAAATGAAAAAAAAAACTGCAAAAGACATCGAATAACTTGAATCAATAAAAACATAAGTGTTGCCATCGAATCAAAATCTTCTTATTCCTCTTGGTTTAGGTCGTATGACCTGTTTGTGACGGTGGGTTGTCCTGGGATGATGACGTCCAGCTGTCCTTCCACCTTTTCGGCGGCCTTCCCGGTAATCTCCTGCTGTTAGGGTTTTCAGTCTTAGCGATTTTTGCCAGTTTTATATCTTCCATGCGGTCCACATGATCCCTCCAGAAGAGCCTTCTGCTTCTTCCCCACCTTACTATGTCTTCAACACCACATATAGACTTTATCGTCTCATTTCTGATCTGATCTCTAAGAGTTCTGCCTGCGATGGAGCGTAGGGTTCTCATTTCTGCCACTCTGAGAAGATTTTTTGTCCTGTTGGTATCGGCTCTCACTTCTATCCCATATGTCATGATGGGGCGGACGCATGTCTTATATATCCTGACCTTACTTTAGGTTAGCATGTGTTTGTTTCTCCATATAGTATCCAGCATGCAGCCAGCCAAAGCTGTCGCTTTATTAGTTGGTGCTCGTACTTCACTATATAGGTCACTGTTGCTGGAGATCTCTACACCTAGGTAAGTGAATCGCATGACTTGCTCGATGGGTACGTTATCGATGATCAGTTTGCATCTGAGTGGCTCTTTTGATATTGTTAAACACTTGGAATCAAAATCGTTATACGATATAAATTCAAATATTTTGGAATTGATATGAAAACGGAATAAATGACATACGAGTATAATGTATGTAATGAAATGAGAGAAGAAAAAGAAACAACTAAGATTTTTTGGCAAAACAACATTGAACAAAATGTAACTTCCCCCTTTTTCTTTGTCAAAAGTTGATAGTGAAAGAAACTGGGGAGCGATTAATTATTTCTCAGAGGACAGCTAATATGAAGTATGCAAGAATGTTTCCAGCGATATTTCAAAATTACGACCGATATAAGTGAATAATATTTTCGCAAGCCTGATCAACTACTGCAAAATACCGACGACGAGCTTCAAAACAATATGCCGAGTTATTTATTGATGGGGCTGAGCTCAGCCAGCTCCGAGACATTCACGAGAAATTCGATCAAGAATTAAATTTTTCAATTTACTTAACACGTTCACTGCGTATAAAATGTCATACAGAGATGCTGAAAATTCGCGAATTTTTGAAAACCCATAACTTTGTTAAAAATCAATTTCTACTTTCTATTTAAACATCATATACAAGTGTATTCCTTCGTGTCTTCAAAACACATGAAACAGGGGACGAATCCTTATCGGGAGACGTTTATGAGTGCACTCAACATTCAAGGCTATTTTGTATGGACACGGGAGCCGTGTTCGACGCAGTGAACGTGTTAAGGCTGGCTGTATTTAAGGCCACAAAAAGCTGTTTGCCTATTTTTTTTATTGAATATTGATAAATTGATTTGCTTTTGAATAGTTTCTCCCTCCTTGCTTTTGTTTCTATACTTCAGAATTTTAAAATGATTATTTGTACGAGTATAACTGTTTATTATGTACGTCTCGGGTTTTGTCATTTCACTTCTTTTTAAATTGTTTATTGATATTTGACTATTGATTAGGTTTTTAATTCAACTTGTTATAAGGACTATTGTGTTATTTCAGATATCTAAAATGAATTAACATTTTTTTCTAAACGGATTTCTTGTGATTTAGATATTTCAGAGTCCTTCCATGCGTAAGATACCTTGGGTCTTTGCCTGCTGTATGGTATGTGTATGCCTGTCTATATGGTGGTATTTGTGCGCAGCGTTTGATTGTAATTTTGTGCAAATCACGTTAACATTTTAATGTTTGTGTATTGATGCGCACTAAAATTTCAATATGGATTTTTAAATGTTCGAAATCGACCTACATTGTAAGATAATAAAAATAACAATATTCAATATTGCACTTTTTTTAAAGTTTTTTCAATATAAATCGTTATTGACCCAAATTTGGGATATGTCAGTCAGTAAGTGATCAATGACGAGTTGGTTATGTTCATTGAGAATACATATTGCGTATTATGCCATGTTTACACGAGCTTAGTACTTGTCATTAGTGCTTCTCACTCGCACTTATATCCACGTGTAAACAAGCATATTAGTTCTAAGCATTAGTAAATCTGGCAAGTGCAAGTGAATAGGAGGCCGACTTAT
The DNA here is from genome assembly GCA_949825065.1 of Odontocerum albicorne. Taxonomy (NCBI): domain Eukaryota; kingdom Metazoa; phylum Arthropoda; class Insecta; order Trichoptera; family Odontoceridae; genus Odontocerum; species Odontocerum albicorne. Next base: position 2,208,776 of record OX463839.1, on the reverse strand, counting down.
TTATTAAGCGACAAGCAGCTACCCCCCCCTCCACAATTAATTCAACTACGCACTTGTCGCTTGCATAGTCGTCTAAACAGCCGCAGCAAGTGTTAAGTGACAAATTGAAACGGCAAGTGAGCGCACGTGTTCGTACTTTTTTTTGGTATTTGAACACATTTCTCAAAACAAGGCGGCAGCGGCGGTTGTACATTCCGGACGGATGTCGTGCCACTAATACCTCTTCCTAGCACCAACGTGTAAACAATTTCTTCTCGCTTATAACTAAGCAACTTAGTACAAACGGATAAGTACTAAGCTCGTGTAAACATGGCATTAGAAACACAACAGTAAGCCTTCGCTATAAACATTTCAAATAATACCACGTTTATCAAATAAGAACACTCATTGAATGTATTAATTTCATTAGAAATTTTAACTTTCTTAACGCTTTGCGAACGGAGGGAAACAAATTTTTAATGTGCGTTTTAATATTGATTAGCATAGTGGGTTTTCATATGATATGCATCATTAAGTAGCCATTCAAATAATGCATGATTCAACATTTTTCGCCTGAGACCACATTCGCAAAAGCTAGAATTTAAACCGTTGATATTTGTCTATTCTTCCGTTATGGAGGTATGTCAAATACCCATCCGACATATCACGCTGAATGCTTGCTAGAAATACGTTTACCTCTCGGGCTAGGCAGAGAGAAGAGAGTGCCAGACTTTCCTATCGAGACACAAATCTTTTCTACATTCATCAACCTTCTCGTACAAATCCTACGATTTCTTTGACATTTTACATTTCTTTCATACAACATATCATACACTTGATCCAACCATAATCTTCTTTATCTTCCTCTTACCACGCCTCCCTCTCATTTGCACTGTATATTTCTTTTCCTATAGTATAGTCCTTCTTCAAGCATTCCTTATAATTGTTCAAATCTTCTCCGATTCTTCTCCTTGATCTTAATATCATACTAAATATGTTACATGATTACTTCATTCCACATTCTCTTATAAATTGTCCCCTCTATTCTATAGTATTCTTCTCAGTGCACGCATTTCTACAGCATTAATTCGGCTCCTCTCATTATTTCTTCATGTCATGTTCATGTTTCACTTCCATACATCAAATAAGTTGGTACTAAAATACTGTTGTGGACTAACATTTTAGCAGATTTAAACACTGTCCGGTTCGAGTGTACATGTGTCATAAATGTAGTCTTATAATTCGTTCGTGTCTTAGAACCTTTAGACATTCATAAAAAAATAAATATTGGTTTTCGAAGAATCCACATCTGTTATATTTATAGATGTGTCATTTGCATTTTGTTTACTTATTTTAAAGGAATGACAGAATTTAAGCAATATTCGAAAATTGTTCGAGAATAAAATGAGATGTAAAAATGGCATAAAGCTCATCGCATCAAAAGTCAGAAAAAATATTGGCGGGATGGCACTATCAGTGTAACCGATCACTGACCTGAATCCTCGTATAAATCGCTGACGTCAAGGAAATATAATATAAATACAAACATAGCATGTTGGGCAGAATATGATCCAGTTTAAGCACTAACAGCCGCCATAACAGATGATCAAGGCAACAAGTTGACTATACTAAAGAAAATGTAGCATGGCCCCTGTGACGTTTCACAAATTTTCCCCAATACAACCTTGTAACGACGTTCAGTAATTTTAATTATTTTATCAACTTTAATATGAGCCTCGATTCTAATAAATAGCAAGTTATTTAGGTAAATACATTATATAAAACTAACAATAATGACAAATTAATACATCTTGTTACAAATTAGCAAAAATACGTCAGTTTGTTAAAATCAAATAATATTTGGCGACGTTCGTCAAAAGTCACTACGTTAGTCTGCATTGACTAGGGATGGGGTATACGATAATTGGATTTTTGATTTTTTTTTATACATAAAATTAAATGTTCGTAATTAATATTAATTCATAGTGGATCTTGGCCTATTTAAATATACAATACATACAAATCATACGATACATTAGAAAGCCAGTATAATGAAAATTACGAATTAAAACGTCAGTTAAGAGAAAAACAATTCTTCGATTTATGAAAAAACGATCAGATTTGTGAAAAAAAAAACGATTTTACCCCATCCCTTTGAGACATGACATTTCAAATGTCTCAGGGACCATGCTACAGTTTCTTGAGTATAGGACAAGGCAGCTGGATACGGGGACATATTCCTACATACGGAGATCACGATAACAGGGGATTGCGAAGGGACAAAAAAGAAAAAAAAGTCTCGTTACTTTAATCTTAATGAAACAGTTATTTTGGAGATTCTGTGCAATTGACCCTTACACTGTACAATTATCGAACGTTTGAATCAATGCAATTTACTAAATATTCTTAGTAGGCATATTCAAATAATGTCGATAAAAGTGGTTTTGAATTCCGAGTTAGAGCACTCTTGACAAGAGTTGACACTATAAACGGCGCTGTATAAATTGTCCTATTATTATTTTAATTGTATTATTATAACAGACAGAAATTAAAATAAAATTTTAAACCAAATACAAGTATAAACCAATTTTAAAACGAAACAGATCTCTTAAATAAATAAAAAAGAGGAAAAACACAAGTAAATATAGGCACTTGGATCAAATGGGGTTAGAACATACCTCGAAGAGTTTCATCAAAACAGTTAAGTTCATAGTTATGTTACGTTATACAAAGTTCTATCGGGTACAAAGTTCTATCGAACAACCAAGTTCTACCGGGTCCTAGCTTTCGAATATTCAAAGAAACAAAGGTTTGGCGCTCGGTCAAATGTATTTTGGTATCGTTATCGAATATCAAATGCTGAAATTATTTCTGACGGTTATTATGTATACGAGTATATTTGACTTTGAAATAGTTATTACCATAGCTACATACGAATGTTATTCGAAAGTGGAGCGAAAATATTCTCTCATTTCGGAATGGCTCTCGGTCAATTGATGCATAACTAACGACCAATTACGTTACACATATCATATAATACAGGGGTCGGCAAACTACGGCCCGCGAGCTAATAATAACCAATCTCATTTTTATAATTTATTATGTTTCATGTGTTTGTTTTGTTAAATTGTTTTAGTTAAATTGTACACGTATAATATGGTTTTATTTAGTACATAGTTTAAGTTTATTGTAATACTTTAATTAATTATATTTATTTTCTAATGAACAAACTTTTTATTTCAAGAAAATATTAGTTATCACAAAAAATATTTAAATGTTCAAAAATGCAGTACGTAAAATGGCAATACAGGTCAGCATTAACATATGACTATTTGCAATCAATTTTGATGATAGGAAGTACTAATTTAGAACCCCAGTTTGATGAAATTTTATCTCAGAAAAAAGCAATTACATTAATCTCATTAGTAGAGCTTATTATTATATTACATTTGTTGTTCAAGAATTCGAACATTTTGCATGTTTCTATTATATAATAACCTTAATGAATAAATGTAAATATTTCATTCGTCTTTTTGTAAGTGTGTCAGCAAAATGTGTATAAATATTATCACCGCCTAATAAAAAAAGGTAAAACCAGTTTTTTTTTGCTAAATAAGTAGAATTACCTATATAGATATCTTCGAGTTTGCTTCCTCGCGAGCCTAAAATTTTTACGATCTGGCCCTTAGCGAAAAAAGTTTGCCGACCCCTGATATTATACATACGTAGATCGTTTATAAACGGTTTTAAAATTAAATTATAACGAAAACCTCGAAGAGACCGCCAGACTTTCCTAATTCGATACACATCCTTAGCTCATTCCACATTCATACACCTCATAATACAACATCTCTGACTTTCTACGTTTTCTTCTTTCAAAATATCATTCAATTGGTCCGAACATACTTTTCTTGGACTTCATCTCACACACCTTCCATTAACTTTCTTCATTAATTCGTACTACGTACACAGACCATTTTTTTAAATTTATTTATTTATTTTTTCAAAACAGGCTTAGCCCAATTACTTTGAAAATACAAGACATTAAAAAAGAAGAAAAATTACATAGAGGAAAAAAATAAGTTGAAAAATTATATAAAATAAAAAATAATGCATATGCATACAAACGAGTATATACACACAAACATATGATACACATATATTCAGTCACTTAAGTATGTTGATGAGTGCTTTCTAACGCGCTCAATCTAAGAAGAAACTTTACTTTTGCTTTTGGTAATGTGATATGAAATATGTCAATATCCGAAGCAGTCCCGTTCAGAAGAGTTAAGGCCCTTCCATCAGGCACAGCGGCTGGAAGACCCGTTCTTGCGTATGTTATTGAGAACAATTCTTGCCGGCGCAGTCTAGTGTAATTGTTAGGAACATTTAACGCTAATCTTTGTAGTAATGCTGGACAGCTCACAACTCCTCGAACGAGTTTGACAACGTATACCAGGAGACGCACATGCCCAGCAGCATGCCCACTGAGTAGGATAAAGCCATGGATAGACACCGAACTCTCTCATATAGAGATATCGTAGATATTTTTTTTTGTACTTTCTCCACCATGAGCGAGTTCTGCGCCCCCACCGGGCTCCAAATGCAAGCATTGCTTTCTAGTTTGCTACGGATCAATGAATTAAACAACGTTTTGAGCACCAATTCGTTTTCAAACGACTTAGAGGTTCTCATTACAAATCCTAGAGTTTTATAAGCTGAGTTGCACATAACTTCTATGTGAGGACCAAACGCGAGATTGCTGTGGAACAAGACACCCAGATCTTTAATATTATCTGTGCGGGGTATAGGTGTAGATTCTAGTGTATATCTATGGAATTTCAAGACGTGTGAGCGATGATACGACATAATTTTGCACTTTGATGCATTGAAATATAATTTATTATTGTGGCTCCACTCACAAACGTTGTTGAGATCTGACTGTAGGTCTAAGCAGTCGGTATGAGAACGATTTTTTTTTAAAGATTTTGAGGTCATCAGCAAATAGAAGAAATGTGGATTTTTTTAATACTCTGTATGCTCCTCATAAACTTACTCCATACATCACCCTTAATTTCACATTCATCCCTTATCATTTTATTCCGTTTTCTGTCATACATTATTGCCCCGTAGATTTCATATTCATCATTAATCACGTAGTCTTCTGGATTCATAAGTCATTTTCTACGTCCACGTTTCACCCCCATACATCAAAGCTGGCACCAAAATACTTTTATGGACTAGGAGCCTTTTGTACTTATTTATTTGTAGTTATCTTACAGTTCAACCAAGTGTTGATCTACAGTTCAACCAATAGTATTGGTTGAACTATAAGATAACTACAAATAAATAATTACAAAATGATCCTTAACCTGTTCACCGCGTTAAAAATCAAATTCCACGAATCCTGTGCGCGGCACAATTTTAGTGTTTTTTAATTTCTAAGTTTAAACACATATTTTGTTTAGAACCCCTGATATTTGATTACAACACCAAGTAAACATGACACTTAAGTAATTTTCTGATAATAAATAATAGTCATTACTCTTAAGGAGACTCATTAAATAAAGGAGATAAACTAAACATTACGTAAAATAAACAAAGGAATGCTACGATCAAATCAATGCTTCATGACACTCACCCAATCAAATGCATATAGCACTAGTAATGTTTATTTACGTAAGAGAGACTCATCGCAGGACTCGATCCGCGCGACAGGTCGTTAATGCTGGAAATATTGAGAAACCAAAAAAATTCGGCGCTCTGTTTATTCAACAATATCTCATAAACTAATATATTATTTGACAAGGTTTTCAGAGATGTCGCTAGAATAAAGATTATTTTAAATTTTAGTTCAATTTATATTCCGGTTTTGTGTCATTTTTTTTAAGTATTTGTGATTTGAAACTTGGATTGTCGTCAGATCACAGGCGTTTGTGCTTCCCGCGGGGAACACGTTAAGGTGACACTTTTAGATCGCTAGAAGATCGTTATATTTATGTTTGAAAAAGGGAATCAAAGTATTTATCAAGTTAATTAGGCATTTATGGAATCAATGTATTGATCAAGTTAATTAGGCATTTCTGGAATCAAAGTATTTATCAAGTTAATTAGGCATTTCTGGAATCAATGTATTGATCAAGTTAATTAGGCGTTTCTGGAACCAAAATAATGAAATTAAAAAAATTCTAATAAATCGAGCTCATGTGGAAGAAATTTGAAGCAAAAACAATTAATAAAATAAAATGAGTAAATGGTTAAATAAATTATCATAAGTACATGATCTTCAAAACTGTATTTGTATCTGAACCTTTTAAGGGTAAACCTCTCCCCCGAGCTGTGGTGATAAACAAAAACAAACCTTTTTTGGCAAATCTATTATTCACTCGGCAGGGAAACGGAGCCCTCCCCGATACACTGTTGTTACTAAGGGCGCGGCCCGCGGGGAATATCACAGGTTGTACATTTACTTAAACAAAATAGGGAATTGTGAAGTTTGACGTGGAAATTAAATTATTTTATCTCTTTTCAAATTAAATATGTCCACCTTTATAAGTAGACCCACGTTCAAATGGAACGTGCCCCTTTTGTAAAAACGGCGCCCCTAGGCTGTTCACAAATTGCGCCCACAATAATATAATGTTTTTCGAGGCACATTACAAACCTTTATACTTTACGCATTGATATCTGCTTTGCAGATGCATTTACAATGTCATTGAAGTTCATATTCACTGTCATGTCTGATTATATCGAGAATATAGCTAATGTGTTTAGTCTGTTTGGTTTAGTGTGGATCTTAAATCACTTGAATATTAAAAAGACGTTTGTTTCACTATGTGGTGTCGTGTTTATATTTTTCAAATAAAATTTGCGGAAAAGTTTGCAGATTCTACACATAAGCCGAGGGGGATTGCAGCTTGATAATTTGGAAATTCTCGAGATTAAAAAATGTATAAAATTAAGTCTAAATGTCATCAACAACCAAACCAATTTTAATAACAGCCCTCTGCTTAATATGTTTCCTATTTAAAATCCACCCCCCCCTTTGATATCCATACCCTGGCCTGCCCGAAAGATTAATTTTCCTTTTTTATTTTTTCCCCGCCCCATTGAATCACATCTATCCCCCTACCTCATTCCTCTTATATTATATACACTTGTACAGGAAATTGATTTTTAGCAATTTAGTTTATCTTCACCTGACGATGAAGACGGTTGTCTTCTAAACCGGTAGTAAACCCAAAAATAAACCAGTGTTGAACACAAAAGTATAAAATAAGTGTTTTATTTACTTATTTTTCCTTTTACATAAAACATGGCACCACAAAGTGAAACTAGTATTTTCGAAGATTCAAGAAATTTATTTATTTATTTTACACATGACAAGAAATATACATAATTTGCGAAAAAAACAACAGGTAATTTAATTTGGACACACAATTTTAATGGATCTGGGTTTGTTGCCTTTCATTTGTCGTATCCCCAGTAAACTAGGCTTTTGCCTGTATCTCACTGAGGACATAAAACGCATATTTTTTATTCTGTATTCACCACTGTATTATTTAAGTTCACTGCCAGTTTCAAAGACATCGGTCTTCCTCGTCAGGTGAAAATTAACTAGTATATTAAACTAAACTAAATTTTTCCTAATTGTAGTAGATAAAGGAGGGGGAAGGAGGGAAGAAGTGGCTAATAAGGGAAGGGGAGTAGGTAGACGTCGAGGATGGCTTTTGAACGGGGAACATATTTAGCAGAGAACATCATGGAAATTAGCTTGGATATTTATAATGTTAAGACTTAATTAAACGCCTTTTCTTATCTCGATAATTTTGTCTCGAGCCCATTCTGTTACTGAGATAGTATTTGCAGCTAGTGAAAAACATATCGTTATTGCACAAACTGGGGTCGGATTCGTAATTTTTCGACTATTGAATGAAATGTATGACAAAGGTCAAATAAATATTATTGAATGAAGTGTATGACAAAGGTCAAATAAATATTATTTACAATGCGCACTCAATCTTGAACTAGTGACGCGAATTATCTGCGATAGATTCACACAAGTCGAAGTTCAGGTTAGGTCTTGTGAGTGGTGCTGCTCGAAATACTAATATAATTAAAGAAAACGGTGCTCAACCCTTTTATTTTATGCAAAATATGCTGGGATTAAAAGCATTTTTTGGCGAAAAAAAGAGTAGTTCGTATTTTATTTTTTATCTCAGTTAATATTTTATGACTACCATATATCAGCCTAGCAGCTGCATTGAAAATAGACTGGGGTTAAGACTATTATATTTCACATAAGAAAGATTAAAAAAATGAACTCGGAATTGAAAATAACACGAAATATAAAAATTAAAAAAAAACTAGGATCATAGTAAAGAATCCTAGATATAATTAAATAGAATCATACTTAAAAGAAAAGGCCATCCAATTAATACACGACAATTCCGAATAACACAGGCAGAGTCCCCTATGAATTGTCCGGTTAATGAAATATAACATTGTAATACACATAATTCCGGGCAGTTAACAAAACTTGCGTGATCCATCATTGAATTTAATTACATCGGAGCAGTGTCGACAGAGCGCTCCTTTCACTACACAACCTAAGGAGATATTCACCCAGAGGGGGAGGGGACAGAGGTGCCCGACGACCAATTCCGATGGCAAACAGCCTCCATTCCACTCCTGATGGATTTGATACACGCCGCAAACGAGATAATCACCACAGAGCAGTTCGAGACAGAACTGGTAGATAATATAGAATTAAAATTGTTTTTCACAGAGTGGTAAAGAATGAAAATTGTTTTTCACAGAGTGGTAAAGAATGAAAATAGGTTTTCACAGAGTGGTAAAGAATGAAAATTGTTTTTCAATTTTACGAGAAATCGTTTATTGGTTGGATGAAGACTTCCGTGGCCTAGTTGCTAAGATACATACGTGTATATTTCAACTCAACGGAGTTGCGAGTTCGATTCCCGTCGAAATTCATATTTTCAAAAAAAGGGTTCCCATCCGTTTTTTTATATAAGGTTTGTTCAACATCTTTCTGGTTTGCAACATGACAATAAACCCGCCAGATTGTCCTGTTTACAACGAAAATGTAAAACAATATTTAAAAAACTCGCTTTGTTGAACTATATACAATTGAGGAAGTGGTCAGTAAATTATTATAATTTATGCTCGAGTTTCATATTAATAATTGAAGAGAAAACTCATATACCACATAATAGCCATGTTTTTGATTTTTCATTTTTTCAATGGAAAAACAGTCTATCAACAAGCGACAATATACCAATAAATAGCATATATGTGAATTCAAACTATTAAAATAGCTTTATATAATTTGAAATTTTTTTTTATTTTTCACAAATAAAACGTTTTGTAGAAAATGTGCAGTTTTTTTTCTTACAACTCTTTACGGATTTTTTGGCTCTCGGGTGGTTCATAAGTTTTACTCTTCAATTATAAATCTTAGTTAATTTTTTTGTTATTTTTTTCCATTCGATTCGTGTTATGTTGAACTATCCCCCAAACGGCATCATATTACGTCGTTTGCAAATATTCAGTTTAAATATCAATATGAAAAAAATACATAGATCGAAAAAGAATTTAAGTGAATAATTAACACACACACTGCTCTTGTAACAAACCCGGATCATTTCGCCTGAAGAGAACCTCAGGCTAGGAGGTAGAAACACTTGTATCGGAGATTAATGTAATTAGTGGAATAAAGTAATAAATTTTTAAATTTTGTAATAACACGTTCCACTAAGTGTCTTCTTCTCCCTGGCTCCATACCAACTCACTGTCTGCGAAGACTGTCGGGGTCAGCTCTCCTCGTCCTCAGGTTGTATGCTCTTCTGTTTCGGACTACGTCCCCCAATGCTCTTCTGTTCCGGACTACGTCCCCCAGACCGTGCCTCTGCATCATGTTATCTTTTAGCACCACCCACGAATTCTTTGGTCTTCCTCTGGTTGTTATTCGAGGAAGATCCATGGAGATTGCCTGGTTCACAATGTGATCGGGTGCTCTGCGTCCAACGTGCCCATACCATCTCAATCGCCTCTTCTCCATCTGACTGTTGATGTCTGTAACACCTAGGCTTCCACGAATGCGTGAGCTTTTTATTTTGTCTCTTAGGGACACACCAGCTGACCATCTTAGCATGCGCATTTCAGCGGTTTCTATTTGCCTAGAGTAAGAGTTATACATCGTCCAGCATTCGGAGCCATAGAGGAGTGCGGGTCTGACGATCGTTTGGTATAATTTTCCTTTTAACTTAACTGGCATTTTCGGATCACATAGAACTCCCGTCATTGATCTAAACTTCATCCATCCCAGACTAATTATATGTGTTACATCTGCTGCACATCCTCCATCGCTATGGATGAGTGACCCAAGATACTTAAAAGAGTCACAATTTGGTAATGTTTCTCCATCCATTTGCATTACGGAGAATATCATACATTGTGGAGGTTTAAAAAATAGAGAAACCATGCGGAGAAAAATCAAAATATTTGAAAAAAAAAATGACTACGAAATAAAAATAAGACTTTCGTGCAATATTAAATACAATGATCTTTAACTCATTTTAAAAAAGTGAATAGGAAATAATTCAAGTTTTAAATACACTTCAGCAATAGAGAGATGAAAATAAAATTTTACATATTTTAAAATATAAGTTAACAAAACGAAAAAAGTGTAGAAAACATACAATCTGTTACGAATTTTAATGACGCTTCGACAAGAAATATATGTATTTCAACAATTAACTGTCTGAAAATTATATCATACATTAATAAATGTGTCGTGTGTTCGATGCCCTTGCGGTCGAGCTCGCCCTACATTGGTGGGGTGTATCTCGGCCGGGGGAATGTTTGTGGGATGAGCCCGGACCTTTCAATGTCTTCTCTCTTGAAAGTATTTTTTTTGTCATCTATTTATTATCTGTGTTTTTTTTATATTCTTGTTCTACGTGTTCACGGGTGTCGGCTGAAAAACATCCGGTGTCCCCGTGGCTGGGTTCGTCCTATATTGGTGGGGTGTATCTTGGCCGAGGAGATGTTATTAGATGAGCCCAGACGTTTTGATAGCTTCTGTATTTAATGTATTATCTGCAATTTATGTGTTTTAGAAGTGTTATTTAAATATATTTTGTACATACTATGTTGCTGTCAATAAACCTATATTTATTTATATGGAATTGCGAATAAGAAAGTTTGTCAAGAAATTAACATTTTGGTTCTACGTGAAATCAATGAGCGAATAAATCTTAAAATATTGTATTTTATGTGTAGTAAATACCTTGCGGAAACAAACACTTATACTCGTAGGTGCACGACACAAATCTTGATGAATTTTACCGATCAAAAATGGTAACAATTTTATATATTCTATTTTAACAAGATTTGTTCGTTGCTGGGCCACGTAATCGAGGACCCCCTCGCTATTTCAGCGTCAATTCAGTTGGAAGGCGAAACTGTGCTGTGGATTTTTTAAAAGTGAGTAAGCCGTTGCACACCAGCAAACTTACTGACCGCACTGCTATACTGGATCCGACATACGTAATACAGGGGTGAGACAATCGGGGCACGCCGGCATGTCTTTTTTCACATTTTTTTTTTATTTTTGAAAGAATAGATATCACCAAAGATACAAGATTATTTATACCCTGGCATACTAGGCGAAAGAAAATGTATTTGTCATTCGAGGTGAGTAAATGGGCTGACCCTGCTACTTGGCGGAAAGATCGCGGGTTTCAAACTTAAGTCTTTAGTAATTTATCAATCAGAAAAGCCGACTTACGACCAGATCAACTTACGACCTGTTTATCGGAACCTATTGTGGTCGTAAGTCGACGACTACCTGAAGTCGAAAACACTACAGACAACAGTACTATTGGTTAACTTCTATTGATATTTCAAAGAAATTTGACGAAACACAAACTCAAGTGTATGTCAATAAAAATATTTATATAATACGAGTATATTAAAAAAGTAAAGTTTATTTTTCGAACGTAAATTAAAAAAAGTAAAGTTTATATGTAAGAGTTATACACAAGTAAGAACAAACTAAGCCCAGTTTTGGATAGGAGATGTATTAGTAGGAGAGAATTCGATTTTTCAGAAACATTCTACAAAATATAATAATTATAAACAGAAATAATAATTCCAAATTGAAAACGTTGCTATAAACAATAAATTCACGTTAATCCCCACGAGTCCTTTATTTTTCCTGGATTATAAGGGATTCCTGGTAGCAGAGTAAAACTTGTACAGTATTTTCACCCTTGAAAGTCCAGTTGATATATGTTAACGTTTGTATAATAATACAAAATACGTTCCCAGGCGACATGCATTAAACGGAAATTTATCAGAATTAAGTTATTATAAATCAAAATATTATTAGATATTACGACTACCTTGGCCTATTTGGTAAGACCCTCGACTCCGACTTAGGGTGTTAGGGTTGGATTTCCCAATAGTATCAAAAAAAAAACATTTTACTGCTGAATATTTTATTTAATCCGGTGGTGCTAAACAAATATGCCCACCCATTTTGGAATTAAAAAAAAAAAGGTGAGAGCAGATATATCATAATAGAAGTAATCTATGCAACACTTTAAGGGAATGAAGGCTGAAGAAGATCCTTCGGCTTACCTCATTTATTTGATCTCGCTATGAGAGAGTTTTAGCGAATGTCCTTGAAGGACGCGCTGATGATTTTGATTGTTTGGTATTTAAATAAAATACGTCAATTAGCAATGCGGAAAGAGAGAGTGAATGAATCAATGAATAATAAATAGTGATTAATGATCAAATGATGCTTTATTTATCGGTAAGTAGGTATTTATACATTTCAAAATGGGCGTGAGAGTGCGCCCGCAATATATTTTTATCTCCCTCTGTGCGTACAGAGATGGTCGATCGAAATATTGCAGACGTCGCGAATAATATTGTGGGTAGATAATTTGTTGGCGAAAACGGCGAGACAGCGTGATGCGTTCTCTTTCTACTGTGGAATGTATCGTAAATAGTATTCGTGGGTAAACAATATCAATGTTTTGGTATGCGACCTTTGGACATATCCGAAGGTCGTTTCGTCGGTCGTTGACCGTGCGTGTTGACAATATTCAGGGACGACCGTAGTTCCTACAGAGTGTTATCTATTAGCACTCCTAGGTTTTTAACAGTTTTATGTAATAGTATGATAGAGCCATCAAGTAATATTGGAGGAAGTAAGTCAGTGTTGAATTTACCGAGAAGCTGAGGGCCCCCAGTCCACTCCGAGATCGATTGAAGGTCCGCTTTTAAATTGTTCAAAGCCGCGTGAAAGAAATTTGGATCAAAATGAAGATATAAGGAAGATCTCTCAGACACAGATTCGTAAGATACAGTGGAGACGTTCAATGAAGGAATTTGAATACAAAAAGACAAGCTTTGAAATCAAGCTGTTAGCGACACTCGAGTCAGTGTATGCTTTTTAGAAGCGGACTAATGTCATTTATGACTACAGTTTATCAGCCTAGCCAATGCATTGGAAACACATACAGTAGAGTCTAAAAAGAATGCGAATGAGGCAAACCAGAATAAATAAAATTACAACAATCAAGACGCGAGACAACAAATAAATTAAAGAGTTTTTATTTCTCTTGTTAGATGACATCAACGTCCAAATTTTACCTCTTGAAGACTATAGAAACCCGAAGAGGCCCCATTTGTCCATCGAAGGAGATCTTACTATCGAGAAAAACACTAAGAAATGAGATGTTATATTTCGAAGACTGTTTTTTTTCTTTCAATAAATAACAATTATTATAAAATTATTTGAAGTGGTATTAATTATAAAGGTAGATGAAATATCAAAGGTGTGTAATCGATTCAAACCAGGGTACATAATTCCAATAATGTTGATTCAATACAGGGTATATAATTTTAACTAACAAAACAAACATACTAACTATGAAAGACAGGTATTATATTTTCATTCATTAGCAAAATCAATTGTTTCCACTTAATATCAATTTCTTAGCTACCTTCTGGTGTCTCTCCCAATTTGAAAGACGCTGGAATAAATTTTGAAAATTTATTAAAACCAAACCATCTAATAAACGTTATATGTTTTTGTACTGAAAAATAAAAAAAAACGTATCGCATGCAAAATCAAACAAATTCTATAGGAGTACATATCGCTTTCCGACTGAAAAGTACTGTGGAACAGGAAATGGTTGACGAAAAAAAATCAGTTCAACCCTTCGACATTTCAAATACAATAATTTGTTCGATTATGAATGTAAAAAACAGAACCGTGAAGCCAAATACTGAGAATGATACAAGTAACTAATTCAGTAACTTTCAATAGAACATGGTATTTTGGGGTGTTGTACGGCGTGGTTTAGCTTATGATGCTGGTAGAATCCGTCACCTCAAATCAGTATGGTACTCGTAGCAATAACTACGATGAAAATGAATAATAACTTCAACCTTTGTACGAGCCGCGCAATTGGTCTTCCGTGGTGGGACGGACCCGTGCGCTCACGTTACTTTTGATCCTCTTGTATAGGCCAAACAGTATCCGGCGCGCATTCGCTCATGACGAAGTTGAAAAAGATGAAAACTGCAACTTATCGAAACGTCTGCATCATTAGCCAAACCAAGCGGCACAACACTCCGAAAGACTTATACAAAGAACCGCGAAAGCGTCGATACATATAAAATCTAACAGTACCCGGCGATAAGTAATACACATCGGGCTTAAGAAAGAGACTGTCGGCCATAATCGGCTAACTTCGGTTTTATAGAGCGTCGTCTCTTGACATTCATACACGTGTTCCGTCGCGATTTGTCAGTCAATCGCGCGACAGAGACGACGCTCTACAAAGCCGAAGTTAGCCGATTAAGGCCGACAGTCTCTTTCTTAAGCCCGATGGATATTACTTATGGCCGGGTACTGTACATGTTGGCGCTCAAAATTTGACGAGTGCAGAAATTCCATAAAAAACCATTTAGGGATTTATTACTATTAAAACATAGGACATGTTTGTTATCAACTTCGCCATTTATTCGCCAATTTTTTCATAAATAGTGGGTTCGAGTCCCAAGTTAGATCGCTCTTGATGTGAGTTTACTCTCTTAACGGTGAAATACAAAAAAATGCCCTTTAAATTAATTAAATAGAATTAGAGTCAAATCGATCGCAAACAAGCCTGAAGATGAAAATTGCAACGCTTCCGAAACGTCGGCATGATTAGCCAAACCAATCGGTACAACACTCCGAAAGACTTATACAAAGAACCGCGAAAGTGTAAATACATATATACACAATCTTACATGTTAGCGCTCAAAATTTGACGAGTGCCTAAATTCCATAATATATTCTGAAGATGAAAACTGCAACGCTTTCGTAACGTCGGCATGATTAGACAATCCGCGCGGTACAACCCTCTGAGAACCCTTATACAACTGATACAGAGAACCAGGAAAGCCTCAAAAGATACATTAATTCAATTTATTCTAAGCTTTCTAATATGCTGTCGAACAGTTTCGGAACGATAAAAAGTTTTTGAGATTAGAAAGTTTTCGATCGAAATTTGTCAGCTGTTATCTTCACATGTACACGAGCTTGTTGTGGGATTGTAGACAACAGAGAGTTGCGAGACCCATAAATCACTTATTGACCGGGTTCAGGAGGTTGCAGCGTGGGGGAGGGGTGGGGAGGGGGAGGAGTAACAATTTCTAAGTATCCAATAATTTTGAGACAGAGTTATTTTGACCGAAAGTCACTCAATTATTAATTCTGGTCTATAAATTCTGATTGACGACATCATAAATCAAAAGATATAAATACATTATTTTAATTTGAAGGCTTAGCTGAGATGTTCTCGTTGGCTTTAATTAACACAAGGCACCGTTATTAAAAAAAATCACAGAAACCAAATATGTTTTCAGGTTTTTGTGGTCCTTTCTATCAGTTGTATAAATAAGGTATGTCGGAGTATTTATTGTACCGCGTCATTTGGCTCTATGATGGCAACATTTCGAAAACATTGCAGTTTTAATCTTCAGGGCTTGTATATAATGTAAATGACGAAGTTGATTAGAAACAAGTCCCGAAGATGAAAACTGCAACGTTTTCGAATCGTCGGTTTCATAAGGCAATCATCGCGGTACAATACCCCCGAAGACCATTTTTTATTATGTAATAAAACTATCTATAATGATCAAAAACTAATTTATAACTAAAGAACTAATTTTATTTCTATATCATAAGCTAGCGCAATTTTATTTCTATATCATAAGCTAACGTAATTTCATTTCTATATCATAAGCTAACGTAATTTTATTTCTATATCATAAGCTAACGTAATTTTATTTCTATATCATAAGCTAACGTAATTTTATTTCTATATCATAAGCTAACGTAATTTTATTTCTATATCATAAGCTAATGAAATTTTAATTTCCTAAACGTATTGTTAATAATTATAAAATATAATTTCTTAGAAATAGTTAAAACCTACAAACGAACTAAAACTAAATAGCAATTCTTACAACTTATTATTTTAATTTTTGTTTTTTTATAGATACGTACATGTCCACTCGTTCAGGCTTTTTGCATTTCATCCCATTCACTCAGATCTTGGTCCTCCCAGCTAATACTGTAGGTGGATTAGTCAGGCAGCAGACGATGCTTCGGAAGCAAATGCGTGTAACGGAAAAGTACTCGTAGGTCGGATTTACTCTCGTAAACCCCTTGGGCAGCGGCTACGGAATTGTTGTGGTTCTGTTGGCTTATATAGACTTTCATTGGCCAAGCGAGGATTGAGTGTTAGAGGGGCTCTTCACGTTGTTCGGCGTGAAGTCGGGAGAGGCTGCGCCGAAACATCTTATACGAGTACAACTAATCAAAAAAATCGTTCTGTATTTGAGGCATGTTATGAAGACTTGTTGGATGCAAACCCTTCAGTTTGTGTGTTTCCAAAATCTTAATGCGAATGAAGAAAAATAAAATGGCTTAGTTACAAAGACGCCTGTCTTCCAACACGGAGGTTGCTTGTTTGATCACGCTGGAGCTCAGATTCTTTATCAAAGTGGTTAAAAGACTGGTTTTCCCTTAAGGCCTCTGAAACATTTTTCCAGTTGGTCGGAACAGATTGCGAAATCGCAACTAATCTGCCAGATTGTGCTGTATATAACGAAAGTTTAATATTATATATTGGGTGTACAAATAAGTCACCGCCGTTTGACAAAAGTTGGCGCCACCAGTAAGTTATGGTTAAAATTGTCAGATGTAAAATGTCATTATCGTAAGGTTGGACATCTGTCAACAACATGACCTTGAAATATTAGTGAATTTTTATCAGTATAACATATTTTTTTGTGTTCGAAAATGTCAAGTTTTGAGCCGAATAAGCGTCATTTGCGGGAACTTTTGATTTACTTCTTCAATTTGAAGAAATCTGCAGCTGAGGCGCATCGATTGCTTGTAGAAGCATATGGTGAGGCTGCCTTAAGTGAGAGAAGTTGTCGTGAGTGGTTTCAAAAGTTTAAGAACGGTGAATTTGACATCGAAGACAAAGAACGTAGCGGAAGGCCGAAAGTGTACGAAGACGCGGAATTGGAAGTATTATTGGATCAAGATTCGTGCCAAACGCAAGAAGAACTTGCACTTACATTAGGAGTGACTCAACAAGCAATTTCACATGGGTTGAAATCATTGGGAATGATTCAAAAACAAAGAAATTGGGATTCATATGAACTGACACGGAGAAACTTTGAATGCCAATTTTCCACATGTGAAATGCTGCTTGCCAGGCATAAACGAAAGGGTTTTCTGCACCATATAGTCACTGGTGATGAAAAATGCATCCATTATGATAATCCAAAAAGGAAGAAATCATGGGGATCCCCTGGTCATGCTTCAACATCTACGGCTAAGCCAAATATTCATGGAAAAAAACTCTTGTTGTGTATTTGGTGGGATCAGCTTGGTGTCGTGTATTATGAGTTGCTCAAACCGAATGAAACCATTGCTGGGGCTGTCTACCGAACATAATTGATGAGATTGAGTCGAGCACTCGAGGAAAAGCGCGCCCACTACTACGCCAGACACGACAAAATTATTCTCCTGCATGATAATGCTAGTCCACATGTTGCGGCACCGGTCAAAACCTATTTGGAAACACTCAATTGAGAAGTTTTACCCCACCCGCTGTATTCACCAGACATTGCTCCTTCTGATTACCACTTGTTTTGATCGATGACGCATGGCCTGTCTGAGCAGCACTTCACATCATATGAAGATACCAAAAATTGAGTCGATTCGTGGATAGCCTCAAAAGATGATGATGATGACTGACGCGGTATTCGTATGCTGACAGAAAGATGGGGAAAAGTAGTGGCAAGCGATGGGTACTACTTCGAATAAAACATGAGGTTCCGTTCTTTCACAATAAATGCCCATTTTTTTATAAAAAACGGCGGAAACTTATTTGTACACCTAATAATATATTCTAAAATTTGATATCTAAACATTTTATGTCCCTGATAGCGCTGTATTTCCACATTCAAGCGAAATGAATAACGAAATTTTCGCCTGCTGAGAGCATCCCTCCGTCCAGGAGGTAGAAACACGTATTACGGTGATAAAATAAAAGAATAAAGTTATTCCAACAAGTTTATATGTACCTAATAAATATAGCCGTGCAAGGAATCACCCTCTGTTCTACATACCAACTTACAGGACGAATATCATGGCTTAACACTCAGTCACGCGTGGTATAGAGATATTGAACCAACTGAATGACACGGTTGATATATTCTCGGTACCGTCTAGCAGTATGAGAAGAATCCTGGCTGATATTATTCCTAACGAATAAGCTAACGCTAGAAGCAGACCCTCTTTGTGTAACAGGAGAAATCCGTGCAAAGTGGATAAAAAAAAATAGAGTCCACAATGTTATGATAAGGTTTATGGATGTAGAGGAAGCGAAAAGTGTATGTCGAGAAAGGAAATTCTGGCACTTTATCCTCTCAATCTACCCCGACAGGGAATGGCGTGATGATACGTATAATATGTATTATGCAATCCAAAGAATAATTTTATACAGCACCGTTTAGAGAGCGAACTCTCCTCAAGGGCGTTCTAGCTCGGGACTCGAACCCACTGTTAAATTAAACAAATCGCGTATAGCAGCTATAGTAGCGCCAGTGCGAATCGTATATGACACTTTCTTTGTATACACCACAACCCTGTGGGATTACTGCCATACGGTACCATACTGCCTCATTCAAATCAACCAGAAAGAGGTTTACGAGGCCTTGAAAACCAGACTAAAAACAATTTAAAAAAAATCTGGGTTCCAACAGGTATCCAACTAGGTCATAGAGGCCGTCGAAATAAGTTGACAAAAAAGGCGAAAAATATTCATTCAAATGTTGAGAATACAGAATTATACCTAGTATAATGCGAATGTGACAGTCAAATAAAAATATATGATAATGTTCCAAACAATGACATACAAAAGACCGAGAAAACGTGTTGCGAGGCACATTAGGGACGTTCAAACCATGCAGGGTAAAAATTGTGATGAATGAAGTTATATTCCCGGAAGGGAAGAATATACCTTGGTATTATTAGGGCGGGATTCAGCGAAAGCTAGGGTAAAAGCTATTTGCCTCTCCATCGGGCCGCGTTGAACGAGTTAAGAGCCAGAGCCCGGGAGGCGCATCGCTTCATTCTGGATCAATGGTTCTTAACCTTTTCAGCTGCTGTCGATCTTAAGGGGGTATTCTCCTTTGGTTTCTTTTTTAAATCGAGATTTATAATCCTTTCTGAATCATTTCTAGTATAATTTTTTTTTAAATCTTGAAAATTCGAAAAGTTATCGAGGGTTTGTAGTCGAGCGCGCCGGTCGAAAAATGACATGAGTTTCGCAGCTTTCGAGTCGTCTATTGTTATGGTAGCAGCGTTATTTTCCAAGAATTCTCGTCCAATAGGATGTCTTGGAATGATGAATTTATATTTAGTTTGTCGGTATTTTCAACAAGTTTATATGGCCCTGGAATTGCTGATTAACAGTAAGTTGAAAATATTTACTTTAATTCGTGTAAAAATCGCACTTGAAACTTTAAACGTTTTTCTGAAAAATCACTTTTTTTAACTATTCCCCATAATAACTTCATAACTAATTAACCGATTTTAATGAATAAGTATACTTATTTTCTTTGTTATACATCTTACTTACTTCCGATTTAATAACAACAAAAGTATTATTTTTTTTATCATGAAATTTTATGGAAGAGCCACAGCTGAGATGGTACGGGCACATAAGACGGAGATCACCAGACCATACAGTAAATCAGGCAATGCCTGTGGATCTTCCTCGACAGCCGTCCAGAGGAAGACCAAAGAACTCCTGGATGACTCAATGCTCCAAAATCCTGCAAAGAAACGGCCTAGATGAAAGCGACACCCAGAACCGAAGAACATACAGCTTGAGAACGAGAAGAGCCGACCCCAACAGCCGACCTAGGCAATGAGTTGGGACAGTGTCAGGAAGAAGAAGAAGAAAAAGAAAAAATACAATTATCTATTAATATGTAACAGTTTACATATCCATTAACGGAGGAAATCATAAACCTAACAACACATAATTTAATAAAAAGGAGAAAAAAAAATAATATAAAGCTAGCATACGTACTGAAGTTTAGGTGTCAAGGATTGCACGTCCAGACTTAGGTGTGAAGGATAGCATATCCAGAAGATTATCACACTTCCAGGAGTGCGTGCACCCCAGGTTAAGAATAACTGTTCTATATAGATAGGAGAGTGGCGGGAAAATGGCACTGAGAGCTTTCAGTCGGGATGGCGCTGGATATCGCGGTCTTTTAAGTGCATTTTAAAATTGGATATGTCGTAAGAAATATTAATTTCGAAGTACAACGACCTTTGAGAAAATTTGAGTAGAAAGCGTAGAAAAGGAAGAGCCAAGGAAAGGATAAGAAGTCAATATTTTGAAAGGAAACGTAGAAAATTAGAGAAATCGTAGGAGTTGCATGAGAAAGTATATTGATGTAGAAGAGGTGAAGAATGTGTGTCGAGATCGAAAAGTTTGGAGGTCTGTCCTCTCTGCCTACTCCAACTGGCGTGATGGTATGTAAGTATACCTTTGGAACCACATAAACCATTTATTTGTTCATAAAAAAAATTGTTCGACATCCATGTTGGCTTGTTAGGAACCCTGGAAACTATTGAAAAAACTCAAATCACGAATCAGATCAACGAAATTAGTAATTGATCCATTTTTTTAATTTCTTTTAATCCTATTTTTCATTATTTTTAATTTTTTTATTTTACCTGGCGACGTTATTGCCACGTGGCAATCTCTTCCAGCCAACCAGAAATATGTTTTAATGGGCCCTAAGTGAAAACCAGACTGGAATCCCATTTTAAAAAATCTGGATTCCAGCGGGGATCGAACCCGCAGCCTCCGGATCGTCAGACAAGCGTCTTACCACCAGGCCACGGAGGTCGTCATTAGTGCGATTAATAAATCATTACCAGTTAGTTGTACAATAATAAAACAGGTGATTTTAAACAATAAAATATTTTTTATTTGTTGTCGAAAAACAAACTTTTGAGTTGAATTTGAATAGCACAAATTATCCTAGTTCGTATGGATTGCGTTTTAAAAAAACAAAGAACAAACTTGATAAAATTATACCTCGATTTTTTAAATCGCACCTGCTTTGTCAAGTAATAACGTTATAAATTATACATCTTCTGCACAGCGCAGCGCAGTCATAGTACAATACAAAAGGTGTCGGACTGAATCTGGTTGCCATCCCACGTGTTAATACTTCATTAGAAGGATAAACATCCAGTTGCTTTATTCAAGAAATTATTTAATACACCGCCTCCCTGATAGGAAGTGATGATGGCATGAAATAAAAAAAATAACAAAATGGCTCTTTGACAGCGGGAGAATGAGGGGTTTTTGGAAGTCGAAATAAAAATACATGAATGAATGACTGATGCTGATGTATAATATTCGTATGACGAGTTATTGGAAGCAATTTAATGTGGTCGTTGAGATTGTGGTGGAGTTAGAATGTTATAGTGATAGATTGAGATTGTGGTGGAGTTGGAATGTTATAGTGATAGATTGAGATTGTGGTGGAGTTGGAATGTTATAGTGATATATTGAGATTGTGGTGGAATCGGAATGTTATAGTGATAGATTGAGATTGTGGTGGAGTTGGAATGTTATAGTGATAGATTGAGATTGTGGTGGAGTCGGAATGTGATAGTGATAGATTGATATTGTGGTGGAGTTGGAATGTGACAGATTGAGATTTAAGTATATGTAAATATGTGAATGCAGAGTATGAACGTTACACCGAGTAGTACCTCAGAACGTTTAAATATTTAAGACAAATATACAACATTTGTGATTAAGGAATGATACCACTTCGTCACAGGCCATGCCTAGAGAAGTGGTTCTCTATATCTACAAAATGAAAGTTTTTTGACATTGTTATATATCTGAACTCAACAGTTCACGTTTATATTCCATCCTGTCGTCTAACTTATGATTGAGCATCGTGATCCCAATGGAAGTCTCCCATCGACTTCTCTCCATCCATCCCTGCACTCCGCGGTTCGAAGGGTCGTTGTTAAGGGTAGTCCAGTTGCATTTCTCACTTGGTCAGTTCAACGCAATAGGATTCTTCCTCTTGTGTGCCGTCCTTCCACGCCTCCAGTAATCATAAACCTCTCCAAACTGTCTCCTTGGCCACGAGCGATGTGCCCAAAGAATCGGAGGATTCGTCGAAGGTATATTGTTGATAATCTGTTGATGATTACTTGTTCTTTTTATTCAAACTATGGACATTTTAAATGTTGTATTGTGGATTCAGACCGTATCAAAACAAGCTAAAATGCTAGTGCACAAGAGTATTTTAGTATCAACATTAACGTATGGGAGTGAAACATTGACATGGAAAAATATTGAAATAAGTCGAATAAATTCTGTAGAAATGCGGGCACTGACAAGTATACACAGGGTCCCCATGTAAAGGGTCTTTCAAATTGAGCGGTTTTTTTATTCTAATGTTTTTGAATTCTTGAATAAAACACAATTTGCTTTGATTTCAAAAAACTTTTTATGGGTCATTGAAGTATAATGAATGACATCTACACGTAAACACAAAAAAACCATATCCACCAAATGTCCACCTCTTGCAGCTCAACATATGTCCACTCTTTTGTCAAAATTTTCGATGACATTTTGGCATAATTACGGTTCTAACTCACCAATAACGCGAATAATTTCGTCCTTCATCTCAGGAATTGATCGGGGGTCATTCTTATAGACCTGACTTTTCACGTAACCCCAGAGAAAATAGTCCAACGGTGTCAGATCACATGATCTTGGTGGCCAATTAACGTCACCGTTTCCGGCGATTACAATACATCAAATGATTCAACAATTTGAACGCGTTGTTGTATTGTATACGACTCCATTTTGATAAATGTAATACATTACACTTTTCAAATCTCACAAGACCCAGGCAAGTTCGCGACACCATCTGTGTTTTATCAAAGAATAAAAAAAACCGCTCAATTTGAAAGACCCTTTATGATAGGATAGAATACGGAATGAAGGGATTAAGGATGAATGTGAACTTAATATGTTGAATGCGGTGAAGAAGAACACTCTAAGGTGGTTCAGGCTTGTAGAACGAATGAATTAAGAAATACTTACAAAACAAATGTATAGTGCAAATGCGAGTGGAAGGCGTGGTAGAGGAAGACTGAGGAAATTATGGTTAGATCAAGTGAATAATATTTTGAAAGTGATAATTGTAGAAAGTTAGAGAAATCGTAAAAGTTTTACGAGAAAGTGTATGAATGTGGAAGATGCGAAAAATATGTGTCGAGATAGGAAAGTCTGCCGCTCTCCCCTCTGCCTACCCTGACGAGGAAATGGTGTGTTTGTATTGATGTATATGTATTGTGGATAATAATATAGTCGTAAAATAAAAATATAATATATTATAGGTCCCTCAGTAGTTATAGTACCAGGCGGTAAGTAATACACATCGGGATTAAGAAAGAGACTGTCGCTTTGTAGAGCGTCGTCTCTGTCGCACGATCCGCTAACAGTCCGTGCGACAAAGACGACGCTCTACAAAGCGACAGTCTCTTTCTTAAGTCCAATGTGTATTACTTACCGCCGGGTACTGTACCTAATATTAATTATGGGGTTGTCTCTTGGTGTGAAAGTGCTGCAAGAGATCAGTCTAAAAAAATTTTGATGTGTAAATGTGTCATAGATTGATCTTATAAGTCACTTCAATGTGTGGAAGTGAAACTTGAACTAGGCAGAAGAAGTAAAAGAGTAAGACGAATGTTGTGGAGATGGAGAAGTGCCAATGTTTGAAAAAAGACGGAATAAAGACATCAGAAATAAATGCATGGGTTAAATGGATGGCTTAAGTAAAAAAAAAAGAAACGACCTTTAAGATGGTTTAGATATTGTAATTTATTTTTATCAAACACTGTTTATTCCACTTTTTTTTGTGACGGTAGAACCCTACCGGTTTCAAGGCCCGGTTTCACCTCACCTTCAGGGGAGCACAAACGTGTGCGTGGAAGACGTAAACCGAGGAAAACGTGGCTGGACCAAACTGACCAGATGTTGTAAGAATATAAAATGAGAGGTATGAATCATAGAAGATTGTGCATGACGAGATGTATAAGTGTGGAGGAGGCGAAAGTTGTGTGCTTATATAGAAGAGTTTGGAAATCTTTTATCTCTGCCTATACCGCAAGCGACACGGCGTGATGATATGCATGTATACATTTTCAATTAGTAGCAGCCCCTAAATGCAATTTCCACCTCTGACCTTATCACCCCCCCCCCCCACCCGGTGCATGCATGCACAGGCGCACCTCCGCTGATTAGCGTTCGATATTTCATTAATTATTGAATCGCCGTTCTAGTTGCGCCGGCTCCATAAATCTGTATTGAACTTGGCGCTTTGTACTTAAGCGAAAGCGGTAAAAGATAATTTTTATTGATCAAAAGTTTCAGCTTAAACTTTGTGGAAATTCGTAAAATACGAGGCATATCCAGAAAGTAAGTGTACTGAATTTTTGTAGGTTACAATTTTTTTTATTTAAACAAAAAAATTACGTGGTTACCGTAGTACATATGTAAGCTATTTTTCGACATAGTCGCCATTCCTCTCAATGCAGGTGGTGATGCGGGGTATCAACTTTTTGATGCCTTCCTCGAAGAAGTTTCTCGCCAATCCCTCCGTCCACTTCTCCACCTCCTCCTTTACCTCCTCGTCGGTTGAAAACCTTTTTCCACCCATGTGCAGCTTCAGGGAGGTAAATAGATAGTAATCTGAAGGTGCTAGGTCAGGGGAATGCGCGGGATGGTTCAGGACATCCCATTTAAACGAGGCGAGCAGTTCCTTCGTGGCGTTGGCCGTGTGTGGTCTGGCATTGTCGTGCAGCAGGCAGACTCCCTTTGTCAGCATGCCTCTCCTCTTGTTCTGAATCAATTTTTTTAGGGTCTCACAGTATCTTGCAGAGTTGATGGTCTCCCCTTGAGGCATATATTCAATTAAAATTATGCCTTGACAGTCCCAAAACACGGATGTCATGATTTTCTTGGCTGAAATTGTGGTTTTGAACTTTTTGGCGGAGGGTGAAGAGGTGTGACGTGACCGTTTTTAAACTCGCGACACCACTTGTACACACTCGTACGATTCATAGCTTTATCACCATATGCAGTTTTCACCTCATTATAAACCTCAACCGGAGGTTTTCCCTTCCAACCGAGATAACGGATGACGCCGCGTATTTCGCACTTGGCGGGAGATCGGGTTGACATTTTTCACGAAACGTGTTGTCGCGTCGACACTTCTCAACGTACTGACCTCGAACCGGTCTCGTTGCGGAGGGGAAGGGTCAGGCTACACGGAAGTGTAGCCAACATGTCGAAAATAAAATCCATCCGGTCGTGAGAGCCTCAGTACACTTACTTTCTGGATACGCATAGTACTTGCCTTCCAACACGAGGATAGCGAGTTTAATTCCTGTTGGGAACGATATAGTTATAAAAAAAAAATCTAGTTTTTACACAAGGCCTCTAGAATAATAGAAAATAACGCAATATGGCATTCGTACTGACAAATAATGTGTAATACTCGAACAATTAAACACTTCTTCTTTTAGGCCTGTTATGGTCCTGCATCATTGTTTGCCTTTTGTGACGTTGACTGCCAGCTGTCTTTCCATCTTTTGGGAGGTCTGCTTGCTTGGGGGATACTGTCCCTGGCCATTCTTACGGCTTTTGGTTCCGCCATTCTGGATACGTGTTCGTTGCAGAACTTTCTTCTCTGTCGTCCCCATCCGACAATATCTTCAACTTCGGACGTCTTTCGGATTTCTGTGTTTCGTACTCTACGACTATCACGAAGAGGTTTGCCAGCGATACTCCTGAGTAACTTCATTTCACTGGTTCGAAGGAGATTTTTGGTTCTGACAGTGTCGGCTCTGGACTCTATGCTGTATGTCATTATGGGGCGGACACAGGTCTTGTATATCCTCACCTTGATTTGGATGTTCAGATACTTGTTTTTCAAGATAGTGTTCTTTAGAGATCCGGAAATAGCTGCGGCCTTTTGTGATTGTTCAAGCACTTCGCCATAGAGGTCATTATTGCACATTATATGCTAGCATCCAAGTATTAAAATTTTGTTACTTGTTCAATCGGTGTGTCGTCGATTGCCACACTGCATCCAACTTGCTCTCTGGCTAGAGTCATGCATTTAGTCTTGCGGATGGAGATAGACATGTTGTATTTTTTGGAAGCAGTGTGAAATCGATGTAGCATTTGTTGCAGGTCTTCCTCTGATTGTGGCATCGTCAGCATAACATATAATGTTAAGCATATTGTCGCCCATCTTGTATCCCAGGTTAAGGTCGGCAACTTCTTCTATAATTTTATTAAACACACTTTAATGCACTTTTAAATACAGTTTTCGACATACAAGTATGTTATCCGATCTTAATTTTCCTTGAACAAGTCTCCTTCCTCTAGTCCAGCCATTATTGTTAAGAGATTAGTTTTAAATTAAATATTAATTTTGTAAAATTAATAATGGATTGAAACAATTTAATATATCCAAGACAACATGGTTAGTGAAAATAAAGATTCTTTCGAGAAATAAGCACACCAGATGTATTATGTATACCAGGAACACAAAATAATAAAATAATTATAGTATGTTAGACAAACAACTGATTTATTGAAATTGGAGTTAATCCTTGAACATAATGAATCTAGGAAGCCTTTTTGTTTCGTTTGTTCGATTATCATTGTCTAGGATATTTCATATATAGCGTATTGTTTTCCCCGTCCATAGGGTTAAAATACAACCTTGATCAAAAAGTTTTAGGACCAGCCACCGTGTGGCGCTGTCAGTCACCCGATTGGAATTCTTTTTTTTTTGTTAGGTTACCACATATATCATTGACACTTTCCTCCAAATTTCAGCGTCATAGCTTGACATTTGTAAAAGTTACGCTGTACTGAGTACATCTGCCTTTGTGCGTGTTTTCGATATTTTACAAGTATGAAAATGGCATCAACTGTGCATCAATGAGTTTGCATTAAATTTTGCGTGTAAAACGGATTTAACGATTCACAGACCTTGGAAATGTTGGAGAAGTGTTTTTTTGGTGGCACGAACGCTTCAGAAGTGGTCGTGAGTCGATCGAGGATGACGAACGCAGTGGCAGTCGAAAACCGATGAAAACATCGATAAAATCAAAGAAATGTTGGCCGAAAACCGCAAATTGACCATCAGAGAGATGGCAGAGGACTTGAACATCGCTTATGGATCCGCTCAAGACATTTTGGTTACTGATTTGGGCTTCAGACGTGTCGCTGCAAAACTGGTGCCGAAAGATCTCAATTTCATGCAAAAAAAGGACCGCGAGTACTTTGAAGGTGACCATATTGATTTTGATGAATAAACTTCTATTTTTGATTTTACGAAGAAAGTCCTAAAACTTTTTGATCAAGGTAGTATGGTACATGTCGGTTTCCCCTTGTGTTGTAATGGCGTTTTGGTAAAGAGGTACATGTCATCAATTACTTATTTGTCAGTTTGAAGTTTTGCAACACTTGTATTCCTGAAATACAGACCTCAGGTAAATTTTAAAGGTAAACTTTGCATACATAAATAATTCACCTTTAAAATTTACCTGAGGTCTGTATTTCAGGAATACAAGTGTTGCAAAACTTCAAACTGACAAATAAGTAATTGATGACATATTTTATTTATTTATTTATTATTACACATGACAAGAAATATACACAATTTGAGAAAAACAACAGATAATTTGATTTGGACATACAATTTTAATGAATCTGGGTTTGTTGCCTTTCATTTGTCGTATCCCCAGTAAACTAGGCTTTTGCCTGTATCTCACTGAGGATATTTAGCATGAAAAAAATAAATCGATACTTCTTTCCGATTTTTGATTACACAGAAACAAAACCCCGTTGCACGCTCTCATCAACCTGACAGTGACACTCAACTACAACTGGAAACATCTTGCGAAATTCAACTCCTCACACAGCATCACTCCAGAAAGACCAAAAATATTCATCCCACACTATACCGCACACAATCACAAATCTCACATAAATCCCTTCCACTCGTCATTCATCCTGAAAGCCCAAGTACTCAAAATCCTGTCGCAATAACAACCACGCTCCGATCGACTGTCTAAATGGTTTTCCTACCTTTACCTTTATTGAAGTCGGCACGCCATTGTATGTAATGGGAGCCAAATAAGCATATTGCCTTTGGGCAAAAGAGGTTTTAACTCTAGGGATGGTGAACATTTCATTAGTTGCCATGCGTGTCATGTGTGTCTGCTGATATAACATACCTCTTTACCAAAACGCCATTAATTTGTACTCGTAGAAAGTGATTTCAACAATAATTATTTTGATGAATGTATATTTTAAGTAAGATGAAGAAAAGATAATTAAGATGGTTTGGACATATCAAGAGAATGAATGACGAAGAATGAATCAGAAGGGCAAGGTGTGTGTGGAAGATGTAGACCGAGGAAAACGTGACTAGATCAAATGGACAAATATTTGAAAGAAGGTTAAGTGAGAAGTATGAATAATAGAATGCTATGCACGACGAGATGTATGAATGTGGAGGAGGCAAAATATACGTGCTTGGATAGAAAAGTAGGGAGATCAGTTATCTCTGTCTACCCCGCAAAGGACACGACGTGATGATATGTATATATGATATGTATTATCATATTTGAAGTATGGCTATTTTTGTCATTATTTTTTGTATGTTGGGGTCTTAAAATACTTGAGCCTTGACATGTAGAACTTTGTATAATATGTGTGGTAGGTTGTATGCATGTGCGTATTGCTTTCTGATATTTTTTTATATGATTCATGTAAATGTTTATAATTTTTGTAACAAATTGTATTAATATTCATGACCATTAAAAAATCTAATGAGTATTACTTGTGCAACCTTTTTTAATGGTCGACAGTAGACTGTACATTGTTATGAAAAATAATAAAAATAAATTGTGGGGCCAATTTTTAAATCTCACTATATTGAAAATAGCACTAATCAAAACCGCACTAATCGAAGGATACGTGTACTCATTACGCAAGAGACAACATTGATTTGTATACTGCCGTCATAAGCAAAAACGCAGCTAACGGGGAATAAAATTAACTAACTATGAGGCAGTATTCCATATCAAATTCTGAAAAAAA
The DNA here is from genome assembly GCA_949825065.1 of Odontocerum albicorne. NCBI lineage: Eukaryota > Metazoa > Arthropoda > Insecta > Trichoptera > Odontoceridae > Odontocerum > Odontocerum albicorne. The sequence goes on along the minus strand of OX463839.1, from coordinate 2,178,939 downwards.
TACGGAAAACCATTTATTTCAACAAAAAAATCGACATAATGTCTTTTTTAATTTTACAAAATACTAGGTTTTTCTAAGCAAAAAAACAATAAAATGTGATTCATAAGCAAAAAGACAGCAAGTGCCTATGCGTTTGCTGCGTTTTTGCTTATGAATCACATTTTACTGCTTTTTTTTTCATGAATCACGACATTTTTAAGCAGCAATGAAAAACATAAAAGTGCAGTTTTCTCAAAACTTAACTTTTGCCATTAGCTGCGTTTTTGCTTATGAGGGCAGTATAACTCGTCAATTACTTGATTGAATAGTTATCTATCTTTTTAGAGATGTAAGATAAGTGAAAATAAGTGTTGAACGTTCTCTTGAAATTTATGGCAAAAATATGAAAACAAGACATATGTAATTTTAAAGAAAGGTTTTTTTTATACCAACTGGCTAACAGAAAGACGCGCAATATTGCCGCAATTGCAACAAATACTCGTAATCTTTTTATTTCACCGAACACCCGACAAACCAGCATTGCATTGCAAGGTATTAATTATCCGTGAAATTGTAGTGGATCACGTCATGTTCTGAAAAATGCGCATCAAATATTAATGACTTGGCGAGTCAATACATTTAAATTCTATGGAAATGACAAAAAGACAATAAGGTAGCGTCATTGAGCTCGACAGGCAGATAAAATGTATACCATAGGTGAAGAATAATGCAAGATTCGGCTTGAACTTTGTGGTACTCCATTAAGAATATTTAACTGGGAGCAAACAGCCAAATTGCCTAGAACTGTTGCAACTTATCAGGGACCCGATGGAGACAGAAGACGCCACTTATCCTTGTCCTCTTCGGTGGCATTAACGACAAGTACTCCATTCCCTTCACTTTGTATTAGTGCTCTTTCTCTCTCTTCCTTGGCATTATTATTCCCACATGGTGGTGGGGTCTGCCCTTCCAATAATTCGCCGCCACTTTGCCTGATCCTGTGCATCCTCCGGAGCGATATCGGCGTCCCTCATGTCCCGCCCAACCACCTCGCGCCACCCGCGCTTGTGTCTTCCTCGGGACCTCTTGCCAGGGACATTAAGTGTCTGCGCCCTGTTTCCTACATAATCTGGCGATCTTCTGCTGACGCGTCCATACCATCGCAGCCTGCTCTCTTGCATTTTGTCAGAGATGTCGCGTACACTTAGACTCCCACGGATGTAGGAGTTTCGGATCCTGTCAAACCTTGTGACACTTCACATCCAACTCAACATTTTCATCTCAGCTATCTGTATGGCACGGACGTGCCTTAGGGAGGTATTCCATGTTTCTGAGCCATATGTAAACACAGCCCTAATGACACTCTTGTAAACTAGCCCCTTGAGTTTGACGGGCATCTTTTTATCACAAGTCACACCCGCGACTTCCCGCCATTTCAGCCAAGCTGAGGATATTCGGTGCTGAATATTTGAATCTAGGTCTCCTGATGAGTGGATCATGGTCCTTTGTATTGGTGCCTTCTGTTATATTTGTCACTGGCAATGGATATTCATTTATACAAAGTAAATACAATATCCAAGCGATTTATCATCACAAACCCCGTGTGGTTTCTCGCGAAACCTTAGGGTTCCGGAGACCCCCCGTTGAGAAATGTTGTTCTGGTGCAATGGTCATGTAAGAAATCAAGAAACTATAATTTAAATATAAAATTGTTTAGACAAATATTTGTGCCATTTTGGAAGATGTGTGAAAATACCGCAAATCTAGTTTATCACGTAAAAAATGAGATACAGCGTTAAGATAAAGAGACATTTTGGAAGATGTGTGAAAATACCGCAAATCTAGTTTATCACGAAAACAATGGGATACAGCGTTAAGACAAAGAACCATTTTGGAAAATGTGTGAAAATACCGCAAATCTAGTTTATCACGTAAACAATGGGATACAGCGTTAAGATAAAGAGACATTTTGGAAGATGTGTGAAAATACCGCAAATCTAGTTTATCACGAAAACAATGGGATACAGCGTTAAGATAAAGATACATTTTGGAAGATGTGTGAAAATAACGCAAATCTAGTTTATCACGTAAACAATGGGATACAACGTTAAGATAAAGAGCCATTTTACAAAAAAAAAAAAAAAAAGCGTGTCAAGATCGATTAACAAAAAATGTGGAAAACTACGGCACATAATGATAGGCGTGGAATAAATCCGAGATACAATATTTCCACAGCTTGTCCGTGACGCGGCCGGGGTCGAGGGGAAGGATAAGGCGGGTGATGCTCACGTCATCGATCCTCGCTTCTCGGATCCTCCAGCGGGTGACTGATTATAGGATAATGAGATCTCGATTGACAGCTGATGGAGCAAATTATGATTAATAACCGATTGTTTCGGCGAAATTATACGAGAACAAGAGTTGAAAATATAAAATGTTTACGTCGCCACATAAGCACAGGGAGAATGAATGATAATACTACGAGTATAGCGCCGTTTTAAGAGCGAACTCGATAAAAATACGAAATGAAATGAAATGATATGGGATGAATGTGAATTTAAGGCTGATGTGTTGAGTAAGATGAAGAATATTCTGAAATGGTTTGGGCATAAAGAATGAAGAAAGACTAACAAAACAAATATATAGTACAAACGTGACAGGAAGACCAATGAAAGAATGATTGGATCAAGTTGATATTTTGAATGAAGCTAACGTAGAAATCCAGAGAAATCGTAGATATATATGAGATTGTAATTTGTTTTATCAAACACTGTGGATGACATTCGGGCGGTTGGATTACAGTGGGTCAGTGTTGCGTTTGAACGGCCGTAGCGTCGAAAGGGTGGAGAAATTCAGATACCTCGGCAACATACTCACGCAGTCTCTCGACCCGGATGTGGAAATCAGGTGCAGAATTGAGGCAGCAAGAACTGCATTTAATAAAATGAAGTCGCTCTTCTGTGATGACAACTTAAATTTGAAACTCCGTCAGAGGATGATTAGATGCTATGTGTGGTCTGTTTTATTGTACGGTTGTGAAACATGGACCTTGAAAGTCCAGGCAATGAACAGACTGGAATCATTTGAAATGTGGTTGCATCGTCGAATGCTCAAAATTCCCTGGACAGACATGGTGACAAATACCGAAGTCCTGAGGCGAGCTAGAGCTGACAGGGAGTTGTCCACTATAAAAGTTAGAAAGATTTCATATCTGGGTCACGTGCTGCGTGGAGAGAAGTACCACTTGCTCCAGCTTATATTGAAGGGGAAAATCGAGGGACACCGGGGGCCCGGAAGAAGACAGATGTCCTGGCTGCGGAATGTGAGGGAGTGGACCGGCATCCGGAGTGCAGAGGAACTGTTCCGGGCGGCTCAGGACCGAGACGGATTCGCCGAAGTGATCGCCAACGTTGGGGGGACCCGACAGGGCACTTAGAAGAAGAAGAAACACTGTTCATTCCACTTTTTGTAACGGTATAACCCTACCGGTTTCAAGGTGCACACCTCATCAGTCTTGTTTGTGCTCCCCTTATGAGGTGAAAGCCTTGAAACCGGTAGGGTTATATTTACCGTTACAAAAAGTGGAATAAACGGTATTTGATAAAACAAATTACAATGTATTTAATCTGTTCACCGCGTTAAAAATCAAATTCCACGAATCCTGTGCGCGGCACAATTTCGGCGTTTTTTAATTTCTAAGTTTAAACGCGTATTTTGTTTAGAACCACTGATATTTGATTACAACACCAAGTAAACATGACACATAAGTAATTTTCTGATAATAAATAATAGTCATTACTCTTAAGGAGACTCATTAAATAAAGGAGATAAACTAAACATTACGTAAAATAAACAAAGGAATGCTACGATTAAAGCAATGATTCATTACACTCACCCAATCAAATGCATATAGCACTAGTAATGTTTATTTACGTAAGAGAGACTCATCGCAGGACTCGATCCGCGGGACAGGTCGTTACATGTGACGCAATAGCTGGAAATATTGAGAAACCAAAAAAAATCAGCGCTCTGTTTATTCAACAATATCTCATAAACTAATATATTATTTGACAAGGTTTTCAGAGATGTCGCTAGAATAAAGATTATTTTAAATTTTAGTTCCATTTTCATTCTGGTTTTGTGTCATTCTTTTCAAGTATTTGTGATTTGAAACTTGGATTGTCGTCAGATCACAGGCGTTTGTGCTTCCGGCGAGGAATACGTTAAACCTCCACAACGTTAATGCCTTAACTATAAATAATATATGTATGGGATGGTAATAAGGATGGGGGGGGGGTCAATTTCGAGACTTGAAACCACTATTATTGATATATCAAAAATATTACACAATACAGTAGTACCCCGTTTAACGATAGGAATACGTTATAAGTTTCTAAAAATAAAAAAAAAACACATTTTTTCAACTGATAACTCATTTCTCCAAAAATGAATTTAAAAGATAAGTTAACGTAAATGTATTAAATAATTTTTGTACACATTACAAACATAGCAATATAAGTGAAAAAAGGTTGAATACAAGAAGTGATATTACATTTTTTTGATAAAAACTAATCAAGCGTCGATCGCTTGCTTTTTTCTTCTTTTCACGGTACATCTCAACAGGTTAAACTTTTCCCTCCTGTGCTAAAAAATCCGCGCATTCCAGTGCTGTGTATTCAATACACATCAATACACATGTAAAAATGAGCGATAAAGTCGGAAAAATAAGTATATTGATAGCCAATCGCTTAAATTAATTAAATTTGAAGTCAAAAGTGATAAAAATTGAAATTTAATTGCTGGAAACATGAAAAAAAAAACATCCGCCGACGTTCACAAAACGGGCAAAACGACCACCTTAAACGAAAGTCCGCGAGCTACTGAAGCGAGATAAGCGAGCGAAATGAGATTCTATTTCTTGCGCTCCCGTATACCGAAGTAGAGTGAGAGTGAAACGTGAATAGCATCGCAACCTCACCCATAGAGGTTTTTTAGAATGAATATACCTACGTGACACACTGGCACACGTTTGATTGTATTGGTGAATTTATTCCCGATTTTCACAAAATATCTCTGACATGGCCGATAAGTGCTAATTATTATTAATATTATTTTTTTCACTCAATGCGTAAATGTATTACGGAGGTATACCTAAAATCTGAACCCAGTATTTATTATATTTATGGAAATATTAAAGTTTTTAGAAGCAATCTGTACTAGTTACACATCACAGGACAGGAAGGGTTAAAGCATGAAATATGTTACTTTTTACCGCACCGCAGTTCAACTGTTAACCCTTATCATGGCATTGTAACACAGGTGTTAAACTAATTTAGTTATTTAAAAAAAATCCAGAAACTCTAACGTAATTTAAAATATGGCAACACAATCAAATACTATACATGCACTATTGTGTGCAGTGGTATCATCTGGTGATAAATATTGACAACACTACAAACTTTCAAACGACATCGGGTCAACATTTCTGGACAGCGTGGGTGCGTTTTGAAAATTGGGGTAAATAATCTTTAATTATCTTATTAATCACTACATGTAGAGAAAAAATATTCAAACCATTTTATTTGTTGATAATTCAGCTATGTAAATGTTATTCTTGTTTTAGATTATAGAATCATTTTATAGCGCTTTTTGTGTTTTATAAAAATTGTAATTTTGGTAATGTAACGTGGGTGTTGCATATAAAAAAACCTACAAGGAAAAGTTGTGATTTTTCCCTCAATTTTCCTTCATAACTTACCATATAACAAGGAATCACCAAAGAAAAACGTTAATATTTGGATAAATTGAACTTTGCCAAGATAAGGGTTAAAATACTAATAATAAATTAAAATTGTCTATTGAAAAAAAAAAACTTTTTCCCGATCATTTCGAAAGCAGTTCGAAGAGTAACTGTTATCACTGACGAAGCTATAAACGACAAATATACTCGTACAACGACAAATATAGTATGTTACACGTCCATGTGTCACTAACAAATATACTACGACAAATATAGTACATATGTTACACGTCCTTGTGTCACTAACAAATGATGATTTCGAAATGTAAAACCATTCTGTAAGTCATCCACCGCTCTATACATATTTACGAGGTCTCGCGAAACGGGAATTACAATGTGTAGGACTTGTGATGCGAGCGAGTGTGTAGCGATTTGTTCACCCCCAGCAAAGTATAACTTTCCCGTGCATCGCGATGCATCTTACCGTATTTTACTTGCAAATTACGACAGTGTCGGCGCCTGTTTCGCCCTGCACCCAACGTTGCACAGTGGCGCAGTTTAGATGTTGAATACTCGTATGCAATATTTTTTGTCAATATCGAAATTTGTTACTTATCCTAGATATTTACGAGTACATCTTCGCTAGTATCCTAGAAACATACATACCATTACGCCGTATCCCTGTCGGGGTAGGCAGATCGGAAAAAGCGCCAGACTTTTCTATCGCGGTACACATTTTTCACCTCTTCTACACTCATACACATTCTCATAGAACTCCTAAGATTTCTCAGACTTTCTACGATTTCCCTGACTTTCTACGTTTCCTTTTTTCAAAACATATTTTACTTGATCCACTCATAATTTCCTTGATATTCCTCTATAACGCCTTTAACTCACAATCGCAATAGTATATTTGTTTAGTTAATATTTTTGAATTCATTCATTACATTGCCCAAACCATCTCACAGTGCTCTTCTTTATCTTACTCAAGTCATCAGAGACATCACAGTTCATCTGTAATCACTTTATTTCGTATTCTGCCTTACATTGTCACCCCCATGTAGTTTTTTAAGTACACGCATTTCTGCATAAATTATTCCCCAGCATATCTGTATAATATTTTGTGCAACAAATAAAAGCAATTCATTTTTTAATATGAACGAGCTCAGTGACTTAGTAAGAAATACATCTATCTCGTAACTTATCTTGAGGGAAGCGAGTTCATTATCCAGTTTTTTTATGAGTTCAGTTTGGTTTTCACTTAAGGACTCTTAAATATATTTTTAATTGGTCGGAATTGCTGCATGGCAATAAACCCTTAGGTTGTATCGTATACAACAAAAGAAAACAACATGGATACATACGACAAAATAACCTAAAAATCTGGAGTATAATGCGCACGCTTGATTTAGCCCGAAAGTTTTTTGGTAAAATGGAAATTTGTATATAGTTCGCACTCGTAACTAGTCAAGATTTTATTTTAAATATAATAAACATTTGTAAATAAAATTTCAACTTTAAATAAAAAACATACACTGACTTGCATAGTTAACGCATTCGAGTAAGAAAAATGCTAATCGACGAACGATTCGTTTTTCTCTCACTCGGCAACACTTGCAACGCCTCTTTGATTTTTCACCATAATCGGATGTTTGAAGACTAATCGTTATAGCAATAAAAAAACTTTATAAACAGTCAAACGGGTGAATCAAATTAACATTGATAGGAATTTGTCGAACATGTGTTTGCATTTCCCAAGAAAAACGAAAAAGAAACGAAACTGAATAATGCTAATTCCACCACAAAGTATGTAATAATTTATTCCGCTGTTTGCCCGATTACCGTCGTATTCTGCATATGTTGCTATTAAAAGCATTATGTTGCAGTATAACATTTCCTTGAATTCAGTTTTACAAAATTTCACAGCTGTTCGTTTGTTAGTTCGATATTGAAAATGACGTATTTTTCGTAAGCCAGTATAATAACGGAAGACAATGGGTAACCACCGCACTATTTTGCCCAAGAAAACCACATGAATATGCCCCACAATATATGCATAACGTTCCTCAGCATTGAGGCCAGGACGAAGAAGTAAAAACGTACCTCTTGATAGCAGGCTTAAATAAGTAAAAATATATTGGCTGGCTGCCTGCGGGACACTATATGGAGAAACAAACACATGCTAACCGAAAGTAAGGCCAGGATATATAAGACATGCGTCCGCCCCATCATGACATATGGGATAGAAGTGAGAGCCGATACCAATAGGACAAAAAACCTTCTCCGAGTGGCAGAAATGAGAACCCTACGCTCCATCGCAGGCAGAACTCTTAGAGATCGGATCAGAAATGAGACGATAAGGTCTGTTGAAGACATAGTGAGGTGGGGAAGAAGCAGAAGGCGCTTCTGGAGGGATCATGCATGGAGGATATAAGACTGGCAAAAATCGCTAAGACTGAAAACCCTAACAGCAGGAGATTACCAGGAAGGCCGCCGAAAAGGTGGAAGGACAGCTGGACGTCATCATCCCAGGACAGCCCACCGTCACAAACAGGTCATACAACCTAAACCAAGAGGAAGAAGAAGAATGTGTATTATACGCGAAGTTTTACATTACAACCTTATTGTATGTACAGCACATCAAGAGTTTTAGTATCCTAATCGATGACTCCATCTCGGAAGATCTGTTCGTCATTTTTGTTATCGCGTGTTCAATGCTGAGTGTCGTGGTCCTCTACTTTGTCTGGAATTATGTGCACCGCCTGTTTCCACCCTTCCCGGTACTGGGCCATGTTGAATGCAGCGTTTAAAGTGGACCCTGTTTATACCTTTATTTAGTCCATTCATCTTATAGGACACCTTCCTCTTGTTCGCCTTCCCTCAACTGTCTCAGTGGTCACCGGCTTTTTAAGACTTTCATAATTATTTCTAACAATATGCCCGATGTGAGAATTATTTTCCTGCATATTGTCGAAAATCTTTCGATAATCTCCGATTCTTAATTGGTAGTAACGTTGGTGCGACTTGCAGTCTATGGGATACGAAGCAGCAGTCTCAAACACATCACAAATCATGTTCCTTTCCTTCCTTCTTGTCGCTCACGTTTCTACATTATACAGTGACATGGAGAATACGAAAGACTTAATCGTAACTAGACGGATTCGGTTCTTCTGAAATTATTTGGTTTTTTTATATACAATAAAAAGGTATAGGGGTATATTATTATTTGTCAATTGTATTCAATTCTAGCCAAACAATATGAAATGGCAAAAAAACATCTTAACTGATTTTTATTGAGAGAAATCTATAGATCCAAATTTTCATGAAAAATGTCCATTTTTTACTCGTGTTAATTTAGTAATAAAATCATGTTAACGTGTAAAATGTTAATTCAACAAGTTTTGAAAGCACAATACAAAACTAAAATTTCGCAATATTGAGTGAATTTCGCTTTACGACCACTGTGCGCCGGGGGAATGTTAGCACGTATCCTCTCTATGCACGTATAGTAAGTATGTACACAAGGCGGGCGTCGCACCGGGGGCGGAACACCTAAAGGGATGCCTCGCAGCAGTCCAAGTAACGTAACACATTTATGCAGATATTTGAGAAATTTATTCATAAAAGAGGAATTTTTAAACTTGTTAATGTTCATACAATATTTTTCCATTGTTGCGTTGAAAGGATTTTATTTCTCAAATTGTTGATAATGACAACATTGTTCTCCATAACAGAAATAATAGATTCGACTCAGCAATGTATGTGTACGATATATGGTAAGCAATTCAATATTTCTAAGGTTACATCTCGTATCCTTCATTTTAATGTCTTTCAAGATTTCGTTTTTTTTTCCATACATACGAGTACCATAACGCATTTTCTTTTTGAGATTGACTATTACCTCGTCCACATTCATGCATATCATATATGCTCATCTGTTAGTAATACATCGTAACGTTCCATTGAACTATACTACTGGTTTTTCGGTTTTCCTGCTGTCTTTCATTCAGTTCATGTGGAACCCATGACCTGTTTTGCTGTGTGCGATGGTGCATTTAATGATAATGCACCATCGCACACAGCAAAACCGGTCAAGGAAACGATTGAGGCGTTTAGTTGGCAAATACTTTCGCATGCGGCTTACTCACCAGACTTGGCTCCATCCGATTACTACTTATTTGCATCGATGGGACACGCACTTGCTGAGCAGCGCTTCACTTCTTACGAAAATGGCTCGATGATTGGTTTGCCTCAAAACAGCAACAGTTTTTTTTGGCGTGGCATCCACAAATTGCCAGAGAGATGGGGAAAATGTGTAGCTAGCGATGGGCAATACTTTGAATAAAATATTTTTTACCATTTTCATACAATAAATGTGTATTTTCTATAAAAAAAAATCCGGTTTCATATTTACAGACCTGATATGTTTCTCAACTCTCGCCGGGATGACACATGACCAATACATGTTTTTTTATCAAATGTAGTTTCATGTTGTTAAATAAATGGACTATAACATCATCTCATATTAATAATTTGGCTGCAATTAGTTCGCAATTGATCATGCACAATATTTATTAACACATTCACTGCGATATGTATTTATTGAATAGTGTAGAGGTACTGAAAAAAATCATATTTTCGAAACCTTAAAATCTTACGGTATTTTCAAAATCTTACGGAAACCTTAAAATCTTAAAATATTCGGTACCATACAAACAAAGATAATCGAATGACGCGCAACGGGCGTCATCGGCGTCTCTACAAAAAATGTGTTGACGCCCCAGGGGCGTCTTTAGCAGCGAACGTGTTGATCACCCTTCTCCCTTTAACTCATTTTAAAATCTGGTCTTTTTGATATCGCCATCTTTTTTTATACTCTTAACTTGTAAACTCGCTTAGTCGCTCCTTAGTAATTTATTTTTTCCACACGTCCAAGCTATCTTAAAACTCCTTCATTCATCTAGATCAGTGCTTCCCGAATTGGGGGCCGCGGGATTTCTCGTGGGGGTCGCGAAAATATTCAGTACAAAGTACAAATATTCATGTGAGTATTAAATTGTTTCATGTGAGTACAGTTTTTATTTAAAAAAAAGTTTTTAAGCAAATTCCTATAATTTTGTGTTGACTATAAATATGTGTATTTTAATTGTAATAATTATTGCCAAATAAATCTTCAACTATGAAAAAAATGTTGGGGGGGGGGGGGGGGGGAATTAATTACTTCAGATTTAGGGGGCCGTTACATGAAAGTAATTGGGAAGCACTGATCTAGATGGCAGAAATACATGGTATTCCTTTGCTTCTGACGGAATGTGTGTAGGGTGATCATGATGATTATGTTTGTGCGTAAAAAGCACAAGCGGTAAATGTGTTTGGTTTCGCATGTCAATCTGACAGATTAATTATTGTTTATCATGAAATAAAAATAAGGTAAACGTTTACATAATTATTTTGTTTTGATAAAGAAAACGCAGTAATTTCAATGTTCAATAGTTCGGTTTATTTGTCACTAACGACAGTATAAAGCAACAGACGCGCCTTGAAACAAATGTGGCGCAAACAGACGGAAATCTTCGCTAATAAATAAATATCCTAGAAATCCAAAAAGCTGCTGTTTGATTATGTAATCGGCAGAGCTGTGGTAATGCAGTCTTGTGTAGGGTTTCCGAACCGGTTTAAACCGAATCCTTTTAACCGGTTATTCGGACAATTTCAAAATAACCGGAAATCGGTTATTTTTATTCGGTTTGCTGATTAGAAAATTAAATAAAAAAACCTTTGTTTTAACCAACCACATTATTATTTATTGCCTTATTTTGGTGTAGCGTTTGGTCGTGCCTTCAAACACGACGTATTATTTCTTAGGTATAAATGTCTCAGAAGAACTAATGGATAGTTCACAGTCACAGTCATTAACTGGAACTCCAGAAATAGAACCCTTGGAAACGGACAGTTTGGCAAAATAAATGCGAGAAAGTATGTCGTCTGTTCTGAAAACACTATCTTGAAAAGAGAAATAACATATTTTATAAGTAGGCGTTTCTCCTTAAAAATGTATGTTTTTTTCTTAACCGGCAAAAATCGGTTTCTTGGATGTAAAAATATTAGAAAACCGGTCAGTCGTTAATTGGATTTGGAAGCCTTAGTGAGTGAGACGGAGCGAGGTCATATTATTAGTATCGAGACACTCATTACTTGGCAATATGTCTGACCTAGATTTGACAGTAATTGTGTTATTCCTACTAGTCTACACGTGGCGAAAAATAAAAAAAATATATTTTCTATAGAACTAATTAACATTTTTTACGAATATTTTTCGAAGCGAATATAATATCAAGGCATATTTAAAAATTAACCAAATCAGTTCTCGGTACTATTTTTTGAAGATCGCTCAATCCTGCCCATTTTATGTTATGACTAAATTATTTTCAATTAAAATGTGAGAAAAAACGTCGAAACGTGGCAGACCTGTTTCGTTCAATTAAAACATTAGAATTTCTTTCACAAGTTAGTTGAAAAATATTTTAGTCAAAATGTAATTCTTAAACACGAATAATTGCATGAATTATATAAAAGGAACGTCCTTATGGCATAGTTAGTAAGACGTATTCTTCCAGCCCGGGGGTTACGGATTCGATTTCCAATGATACCCAATCCATTTTAATAAATTGCAGCCACAACACCTTCCTATCTCAACACTCAAAATATTTTGTTGTAGTTTGTTTTATTAAACACTGTTTATTCCTCTTTATGTAACGGTATAACCCTAGCGGTTTCAAGGTTTTCACCTCATCATCAGGGGAGCACAAACCTTTGATGATGAGGTGAAAAGTTTGAAACCGGTAGGGTTATACAGTTACTTCTTTCTTCTTCAGTTTCAATCCTGGGGATCGGTTAGCAGCAAAGCACTGCATCTCCTCCTCCACTCCACTCGGTCCTCAGCAATCCTCTTGAGCTCTGTATAGGAGGTGCAGTCCATACCGTGGCATATTTGCTCCAGATACTCTCGACAAGGACGCCCTCTGCCAATCGATCCCTCAATCATTCCCTCCAGTATATTGTGCAGGAGATTTTCATGTCGCAGCATATGACCCATCCATTCTGCACGCCTTTCCCATATGGTGTTTGACAGGTGCCTGGTTTCTTCGATCCTGCTGAGAACCTCGTCATTCGTAATGTGATCTCTCCAGGAAATCCTTAGGATTCGTCTATAGATCCACATCTCGAAGGCCTCCAATGTACTTCGATTATTTCGCCTATGCACCATGTCTCGCAACCACACATCAAACACTCCACACATATGTTTTAACCAATTGCTTGCGGAGCTTTAGGTCCATGTTGTTGGATTCGAAAATCTTTGATTTCTTATTAAAGGCGAGTTTTGCTTGGTGGATGCGACTGTCAACTTGGCAAGAAATTTACAGATGATGAATAAATTAAAAGTGCAGTTTCGGCTTATTTTGAGGGCACAAGCAAACCTTTTTTTCGAATAGAAAAAAGTATGGTTTTCACGGTGACAATGATTAGCCATTTCAGAATAAATTAGAGGATTTGTTAAGGCGGATGTTGTGTTCACGAAATATCTTTTCAAAAGATCTTCCTGTCTTTCCTATATAGAAATTATCACAGTCAGCACATAAAAGTTTATACACACCACTGTTGCTAAGTATTCCATTTTTGCCTTTCCCATTAAATAAGAGTTTCCGGAGATTAAAATTAGTGTAAAAAGCTGGCTTTATGTGACTTGGAATATTTTTGGTTATTTCGTATGATATGTTTTTTATAAATAGGACTTTGTTCCATTTATAGGTATGCTTATAGGTGTCGTTAAATATATAATATTTTATAAGTTTCATTTATGTTTTGTTTTTTAAAAGTGAATCAATGAGGCTTCCAGGATAGCCATTATTTGTAGCAATTTTTTTTATGGTTATTAAAATGTCATACATTACAACAAATGTTGCACCAGAACCCTAGTTTTCCTCTCCCTGGTCCAGAATACCCAGATACAGTACAGACTATAAAGAAAGGCGCGCACAATTTAATCTGAAACAAGTGGATTCTGATTATATTGTATGTAGGAACAGATGGCGCAACTAGCGCGGCTCCTTGACCCGACCCGAGCCACATCGGACGACACGATATTATGTTATGTCGGCTGACGGTGACGTCCTCTGTTCGAGACATAATCGACCCACTTGTTTCAAAACAGATCTTATCTCGTATTTACAAGAAAACTTGAATGGTATTGAATATTCTTAACAACGGCTGTTCTCAGTTGAAGTTATTATAATCGAGCTCAAGTTTTTATATTTTTTTTCAAGATTTTTCTACACATTGAATTTAATTGAATGCCCATTACATGTGACGAGTATAATAGAAAGCATAATAAAAAGTGAGAGGTCCAATTGGTACTTGACGTTGGTGTCACCGGAGATGACTATGTAAGCCATATCATGCTGTAATAGGCATATCCTGCTACATATAGCGAGAAATTTTGGTTCTTGCAGCTTGTCTGCATTTTTTTCCTCCATTGAGTCCGCGATAACTATTGTAGCAACAGTTCTACGCCATTTGGCTCTATCTGTTGGTGTTTGTTCCCAGTTGTGCTGAGAATGTTTTGAATCATATCATACAGTAATACATAAGGTAAACCGGAGGATTATGGAAGCATGCGTAATATGCCGCACTCAGCTTTAATGTCGTCCACATTCGTTGGTAACTAAAATACAGCGCTAGTAGTCGACACACTGAACAGTCGTTCATTACTCTTCGTACGGATAGTGTTACATCTATTTATTTATTTATTATTTATTATTACACATGACAAGAAATATACACAATTTGCGAAAAAACAACAGGTAATTTGATTTGGACATACAATTTTAATGGATCTGGGTTTGTTGCCTTTCATTTGTCGTATCCCCAGTAAACAAGGTTTTTGTCTGTATCTCACTGAGGATATTTAGCATGAAAAAATAAATCGATAATTCTTTACGATTTTTGATTACACAAAAACAGAACCCCGTTGCACGCTCTCATCAACCTGACAGTGACACTCAACTACAACTGGAAACATCTTGCGAAATTCAACTCCTCACACATCATCACTCCAGAAAGACCAAAAATATTCATCCCACAATTTACCGCACACAATCATAAGAATAAAAATTAAAATTAAAACAAAAAATACACAGAAACACAAATACAAAAACAACCAAAATTAAAACAACATGAAGAAACCCACACTCACACAAATCTTTTTCACCCGTCATTCATCCTGAAAGCCCAAGTACTCAAAATCCTGTCGCAATAACAACCACGCTCCGATCGACTTTCTAAATGGTTTTCCTACCTTTACCTTTATTGAAGTCGGCACGCCATTGTATTTAATGGGAGCCAAATAAGCATATTGCCTTTGGGCAAAAGAGGTTTTAACTCTTGGGATGGTGAACATATATTTATTTACAAAACTAATCTACGAGTATATATTTCTTTACAAAACTAATCGAGACTCAACACTTAATTCTACTTCATCGCCTTTACTTCCCATTCCTCGCGACAACTTTGAGATTATTATGACGATCCTCCGGTCATTACCTGGTCCTAGTGTAATGTCGGCTAAACGTAAACAAAACACACAAATTGTCACATCGCCTGATATAATCTCCGCGAAACGAATCAGCAAAGAAAAAAATTAAGAAACTGCCGCCAGAAGAATGCAAAATAGAGTTGAGAAAAGTAATGAATTGACTTCTCAGAAGAGAGCCAAAAAAATGCACAATCTAAGTATAAAAAAAAAACAAAAAAAATAATAGAAAGCGAATGCTTAGTGAATCGTCGACTAGTTGTTCATCGTTTCAAGAAAGTGAACATTCTAGTGGCGACGACGGCGACGTCATAATAATCGATGAAACAGAGTATTGCAAGGAATGCAATGGATATTTTGATACGAAAGAACCGAAATGTGTCTGGATCCAATATACTCGTATATAGTGGAAGAAGTGGTTGCACGAAACGTGCACCAATTCCAGTCAATTCTGTAAAAATTGTGCATTTTCCTAGTTGCCATATTACCCAACGTCCTGGGTAATATGGCACTTTTCAATTTTTTTTTAAACATTTATAATTATGTTATAATCAACATATTTAGTACTTTACGTGAATTATTTTTAAAGTTGAATAAAAATATCATGATTTACACCAAATAGTTTTTTTTAAATGAAGTAAATTTAGTGAGATATCCTATCTTCAATAATCGTTGCCATATTCCCCCAGTTTACCTTATTCCAATCTACAATAGCAAGTAAATGCTTATACTATTATACATACATTGACACTGACAACTAACAAGTTTGATTGCCAATAAGCTTGTTCAAAATGTTTTGGTAACCATTCTAGCTTCATTACATTGGTGTCCTTTGAAGGTGACCTTCGAGTCCTAGTTGATAAGACGCCTCTTTTCTAGCACGGGGTTGCGTGTTTGATGCCCGCCGGTACCTAGATTTTTAAAAAAAGCTTAAACTCTGGTTTTCACTTAAAATTTGTTTTGAAGAAACATCTTCATGGTTGTTTGAAAGAAATTGCTACATGGTAATAAGTTCGCTAGATTGTACTGTATAGAAAAAAAGTGTACTACAATATGATCATTATATATACGAGTACACCTGTCGAGCAACAATTCATCAAAATGTTTCTTTTTACTTCAAACGATCTTTTGAAGAGCAGTTAACTCATAAAATAACGAATTTTAAATAAACAAAATCCAAGATTAAACATGGAAAAAGGATAGAATTGATTTATATTGAAGATTGGTAACAGAAAGAAAGTTTATTGTACGAAATTTATACAAAAACTGTGTCAGTATCATAGTCAGTATGAAAGAAAAATAAATATAACAAAAATGTAAAACGAATAAATTAAGAAATATTAACAAAACAGATAAACAGTGCAAACGTGAGTGGATGAAACACATAAACAGTGCAAATGTGAGTGGATGAAACACATAAACAGTGCAAATGTGAGTGGATGAAACAGATAAACAGTGCAAATGTGAGTGGATGAAACACATAAACAGTGCAAATGTGAGTGGATGAAACAGATAAACAGTGCAAATGTGAGAGGATGAAACAGATAAACAGTGCAAATGTGAGTGGATGAAACAGATAAACAGTGCAAATGTGAGTGGATGAAACAGATAAACAGTGCAAATGTGAGTGGATGAAACAGATAAACAGTGCAAATGTGAGTGGATGAAACAGATAAACAGTGCAAATGTGGCAGAGCTGGATAGTTAATTCACTTTGAATGAACATTTAAGATGAACTGGACCACTCTGCAATGGTTTGGGTTTGTGGAACGAATATGAATGAAGAGAGACCAACAAAACAAATAAACATATAATGTGCAAATGTACGTGGTAGGCGTGGTAGAGAAACTATGGTATGATCAAGTGTGAGATACTTAAAAAGAAGAAAAATTAAGAAGTATGAGAAATCGTAGGAGCTGTGTGAGAAGGTGTATGGGTGTGGAAGAGGCGAAATACGTGTGTCGAGATAGGAAAGTCTGACACCCTGTCCTCTCTACTTATTCCAGCAGGAAAACGACGCGATGGTATGAATGTATTACAAAAAAATGGAAAGAATTCCGACCGGGGATCATTATAAAAATTAAATCTTAAAAATAATAAGAAATTTCTCAGACTGTGGGAGAATCAAATTTTAATAATATTGTGGTAACGATTTCCATTATTATTTTTTTGTCATTTACATACGTAAAATATCTGTGATCTTTGGCACATTTCTGATTAAATATAAAACTGGTAACATTGACATGGGTGTCACGTTTCGAAAGATTTTCGTGAACTCCTAATTATTTACAACCTTTAAAAACGTCATTTACTTGTACCATATACAAAAGTTCATTTCGGGATAATGAATCGAAATTTACGACATGTATCCAAATCCAAAAATAGAGGGTCGAAGAGACGTTGGCAGGAGGCAAATCTCCTGTCTCCGCAATATACGTGATTTGACTGGTATAAGGAGCGTTGGGGATCTTTTTCGGGCTGCCGGGGACAAAGATGCCTACTCTCAGACGATATTCAACGTTGGGGGGACCTGACATGACACTAGGAAGAAGAAGATCAAAATCCAATAAGCTACAAAGTTTCAACAATCTCTAATTGTAACATTCATTTATTTAAAAACGTGTGATATTTATTTTTGTTTACTATGTTTTCTATTTCAAATGAATCGTGCTGAATTCAAAGCATTTTCGTAATAAAAAAGCGCAATTGTAACTTTTATTTTTGATGTACTAGTGCCATATGTTTTGTTCTTTTTTGTACCTACATATATGATATATACTCGTATATACATAACCTTATTCCATTTTGATTTTATACAGTTTCTCACTTTTGTTGATTTGAAGTATTTACTTTTCTTGCCGGTTTTATTTGATTGATCTTTTCATTTCAATATTGTTTGTAATTGAAAATTGAATTTTTGTAAAGACGCGGCTGTTAAATTTATAATTTAAAAATAGATGAACAGTTAAATGACATTTATGATACAAAAATAATAAATATAAATCAGTAAGGACATGCAAGCAGTGTTATACGAGTAAAATAGATTTAAGAGAAAATCAAACCCAGTATAAGAGAGTCCATCACAATAGTAAAGCCAACCATTATAACTCAAACCCAGTATAAGAGAGTCCATCACAATAGTAAAGCCAACAATTATAACTCAAACCCAGTATAACAGAGTCCATCACAATAGTAAAGCCAACAATTATAACTCAAACCCAGTATAAGATAGTCCACCACAATAGTAAAGCCAACCATTATAATTTGTTTACTCCTACTCGGCAAGAATAGCTTATTTACTTTACTCTTAAAAGTAACTTAGACAATGTCCATATTGATAGCTCAATCTGTGTAGTGTTGTTATATAGCCGGAACTGTAAAATGCAACAGATGGATAAGGTTTTTTAGAGTGCTTTTCCGAGTGTTTTGGCTGATGATGCCGACGTTTCCAAAACGTTATCAATAATTAGAAGTATTTTGTTTACAATAGAAAATAGCCCTATAGTGAGTATAATATCGTTATATTGAAAACGCCAGACAAGTGATTTCTGATAATTTAATTGAGAATTGACGATTCTATGTAAAACAAATTTTCTTCTTTTGCTCAGAGACCACAATATAACTCTTCGTTCGAAATAGTTAAAATTAATGTGAATTATAGGAATGCCCAATTTAAAATAAACAAATATCAAAAACTTATGCTGCACCCTTTCACCCGCGATTATATCAACACCATAACAAGGGGACTAAACAGTGGAATTATATATTCAAGCTGATTACGTATCAGTGAAGTACACAACCGCGCTTATATCAACACCATAGGAAGGGGACCAAACAGTGAAATTACATATTCAAGCTGACTACGTACCAGTGAAGTACACAACCGCGCTTAAATCAACACCATAACAAGGGGACTAAACAGTGGAATTATATATTCAAGCTGATTACGTATCAGTGAAGTACACAACCGCGATTATATCAACACCATAGCAAGGGGACTAAACAGTGGAATTATATATTAAAGCTGACTACGTACCAGTGAAGTACACAACCGCGCTTATATCAACGCCATAGCAAGGGGACCAAACAGTGGAATATATACTCAAGCCGACTACGTACCAGTGAAGTACACAACCGCGCTTATATCAACACCATAGCAAGGGGACCAAACAGTGAAATTACATATTCCAGCTGACTACGTACCAGTGAAGAACACAACCGCGCTTATATCAACGCCATAGACAGGGGACCAAACAGTGGAATATATACTCAAGCCGACTACGTACCAGTGAAGTACACAACCGCGCTTATATCAGCACCATAGCAAGGGGACCAAACGGTGAAATTACATATTCCAGCTGACTACGTACCAGTGAAGTACACAACCGCGCTTATATCAACACCATAGCAAGGGGACCAAACAGTGAAATTACATATTCCAGCTGACTACGTACCAGTGAAGTACACAACCGCGCTTATATCAACGCCATAGCAAGGGGACCAAACAGTGGAATATATACTCAAGCCGACTACGTACCAGTGAAGTACACAACCGCGCTTATATCAGCACCATAGCAAGGAGACCAAACGGTGAAATTACATATTCCAGCTGACTACGTACCAGTGAAGTACACAACCGCGCTTATATCAACACCATAGCAAGGGGACCAAACAGTGAAATTACATATTCCAGCTGACTACGTACCAGTGAAGTACACAACCGCGCTTATATCAACGCCATAGCAAGGGGACCAAACAGTGGAATATATACTCAAGCCGACTACGTACCAGTGAAGTACACAACCGCGCTTAAATCAACACCATAGCAAGGGGACTAAACAGTGGAATTATATATTAAAGCTGACTACGTACCAGTGAAGTACACAACAGCGCAAATGTCTTTATTGAAGAAAAAATCTTAAATATCCTCAAAATAAATTCCAACATACTCATGGCTTTATCACATAGGATATACCATTAATAAAGGCAACAGGACACCTGAGCATCAAACACGTTTTGAAAACGTTGCCTGAAGATGAAAACAGCATCATAAACCAAAGCACGCGGTAAAACACTCTGAAACGCAAAAACCGCGAAAGTCGCAAAATATATTTGTAAAATGTAACTTTAACGTACAAAAAAATAACAAATCACTCAATATATTTAAAAATGCAACATAATAAAGTTTAAAAGAATTGCACCTGAAATAAAAAATATTCGTGATTGTTTTTTCAATCTCCTAATGACTGTAATAACGTTAATTAGCTCGAAACCACAATGAGTTGTAAATATTCTAAAAGTAATTATTTAAGAAAATAATAGAACTCGTAAAATAATGATGTCAGAATTCATTGTTGATTCGTTTTCGAATTGAAGATGATTTCAATCACAGAACACGACTGTTTCAGGAAACCGAAGAAAGTGCTAACAGCGCCAGCCAGCCCCGACGCACGATACAATAAGACTAACGAAGCAGGAAGCGCCAAGGCGAATAAATCCCCCGACGAATACTGGTGCTTGTCGAGATAATGTCGCTCAATGGAGATTGGGGCTCGAAAGAATAATGTTTCGAAGGAAAAGGGAAAAGGGAAAACTGTCGCGGCCTAAGCTAAACAAGTCGGAATCTGTAGGATTTCCTAAATACCCCATTACCAAGTCGGGCAAATGTACGATGAAAGCGGAACAGGTGGTTTTCCCGGAGGATATGGTTAATATTCAACATTGCGGGATAAAAATACACTGAATGATTCTCCGAGCGACTAAATTAAGTCGTGTACTTAAATAATACGCGTGATACACTGAATAATTCCCCGAGTGACTAAATTAAGTCGTGTACTTAAATACTAGGTAAGTCCAGAAAGTAAGTGAACTGAATTTTTGTAGGTTACAATTTTTTTTATTTAAACAAAAAAATGACGTGGTTACCGTAGTACATATGTAAGCTATTTTTCGACATAGTCGCCATTCCTCTCAATGCAGGTGGTGAAGCGGGGTATCAACTTTTTGATGCCTTCCTCGAAGTAGTTTCCCGCCAACCCCTCCGTCCACTTCTCCACCTCCTCCTTAACCTCCTCGTCGGTTGAAAACCTTTTTCCACCCATGTGCAGCTTCAGGGAGGTAAAGAGATAGTAATCTGAAGGTGCTAGGTCAGGGGAATGCGCGAGATGGTTCAGGACATCCCATTTAAACGAGGCGAGCAGTTCCTTCGTGGCGTTGGCCGTGTGTGGTCTGGCATTGTCGTGCAGCAGGCAGACTCCCTTTGTCAGCATGCCTCTCCTCTTGTTTTGAATCGCCCTCCGCAATTTTTTTAGGGTCTCACAGTATCTTGCAGAGTTGATGGTCTCCCCTTGAGGCATATATTCAATTAAAATTATGCCTTGACAGTCCCAAAACAATTTCGTCAATCACAATTGAAGGTCTTCCGCTTCTCTGATCATCATGCACAGACGTACAACCGTTTTTAAACTCGCGACACCATTTGTACACACTCGTACGATTCATAGCTTTATCAACATATGCAGTTTTCCCCTCATTATGAACCTCAACCGGAGGTTTTCCCTTCCAAACGAGATAACGGATGACGCTGCGTATTTCGCACTTGGCGGGAGATTGGATTGACATTTTTCACGAAACGTGTTGTCGCGTCGACACTTCTCAACTTACTGACCTCGAACCGGTCTCGTTGCGGAGGTGAAGGGTCAGGCTATACGGAAGTGTAGCCAACATGTCGAAAATAAAATCCATCCGGTCGTGAGAGCCTCAGTACACTTACTTTCTGGATACACCTCGTAATACGCGTGATATTTACCAAGTAAAAAAAACGGTAAACATTCAATAAGCATTGATTAAATATGCGGTGAGCAATATCTCTTTTATAAAAATAGTTTTATTACGAAAGTTTATTGAAGGCAATCCACCAAAGCAGTTACATTGTTTTTGGGATCGCGTATTAAAATAACTTCGAAACAAATGTTATACACATACGAACGAGTACAAGGAAGTCGATATCGGTTTGATGTATTTTATTTTATTTTTGATCGACGGTACAATGTACCTTACAATGTGTATCTTCCTCAACAGTCGTCCAGACAGAAGACCAAAGAACTCCTGCATGACTCAATGCTCCAAAATCCTACAGAGAAACAAACGGCCTAGATGAAAGCGACACCCAGAACAGAAGAATATACAGCCTGAGACCGAGAAGAGCCGACCCCAACGGGCAATGAGTTGGGACAGTGCCAGGCAATGAGACCCTACCTAGGCAATGAGTTGGGACAGTGCCAGGCAATGAGACCCTACCTAGGCAATGAGTTGGGACAGTGCCAGGATGAAGAAGAAGATACAATGTACCTTACAAAATTATTTTGCGCTTCATTTACAATATTACAAAATAATAAAAAAAAAAAAAAACATGTATAACAATTCGACAAAACCAAATATAAGGATACTTCGGCAACAAATATAAAATAAAACGTAAGTAAGTTATACGAGTCAAAATTTATACAAAAATATTAAAAAAGATAAAAATCTACACAGTTGATCACACGATACTAGGCTGCCCCTACTCAGCTGCCCACACCTCACCACATCCATTAGACATAAATGCGAAAAGTATAGTAAATACAAATTAAATACTTCATTAACTCGGCAATCAGTCTACTTCTATAGCTCGACAGATCTTGGAAAAATATATTGGAAATCTCAGCAAATTGATTCCCCAAAAGATGTCTTCTATATAAAAGGAAATTTCGTTGGTAATTAAGGGTCAATTCACCTTTTAAAGCTCCACAAGGGAGCATAGGGAGGCCACCAGTCTTCTCCATTCAGAGCGGTGTTGGTAATCTCCCTCTACGACATTCCTAACGCTCTGACTTCCTTGTCATAGGAACGGTACATCGTGAGAGAGAGTGTTCCACGCCGTCGGGACCCCAAGGGACAGAAAAACAGCGCTCTCCATGGCCAACTATCATCGGGTATTCTCAGAACATGTCCCAGCCAGGACCATCGCCTCTCCCGAATTACAGAGACGACAGACCCCTGCCGGCGTACAGCGTCGTTTGTTATGTGGTTATACCACCTGATTCCCAATATCCTCCTGAGACACCTGTTTTCTAAACTAAGTATCTTGCGCTCCTGAGCCTTGGTGAGATGCCAAGATTCACAGCCGTACAGGAGGATCGGGATGACACATGCGTTGAACAGGCGGCATTTGGTTGTAACGCTGAATCCAGTCGCTAATTAAGGATACTTTGTTTAAACTAAAGAATACGCCCTATGTCGAGTATGCCCTGAAGGAACTCAAATATTGAAATCGCCAAGCAATTCAGGATAATTTAATTAAGAATTGATGATTCTATGCAAAAAGAATGAATCATTTCATTATTTTCTTTTTTTCAGATGTAACGAATGCAATCTTCGTCCTAGATAGTTATAATTAATATCAATTATAGGAATGCCCAAATAAAAAATAATAAATCTCTAAAAGTAATGCCGAACCCTTTCAACAGCCCTTATATGAACATCATAACAAAGGGACTAAACAGTGGAATTATGCTTAAGCTGACTACGTACCAGTGAAGCATACAACAGTGTTAGTGTTTATTAAAAAAATAATCCCAACATCCTAATGGCCTTATCACATTACTATCAATATGGACAACAAACGACCACTAAACTTAACATAAGTTACAAATCACGAAATGCAATACTCGCTAAATCAAAGTTCTTTATTGTATAATCATAATGTTTGGAGGACTTCAGCTTAGAAAAGGTAAATATATGACACTGATATTTAATATATTATTGTATAATCATACTGTTTGGAGGACTTTAGCTTAGAAAAGGTAAATATATGACACTGATATTTAATATATTATTGTATAATCATAATGTTTGGAGGACTTCAGCTTAGAAAATGTAAATATATGACACTGATATTTAATCTATTATTGTATAATCATAATGTTTGGAGGACTTCAGCTTAGAAAAGGTAATATATGACACTGATATTTAATATATTATTTACGAGTATAGTTAAGGCATCAACATTGTGGAGGTTTAAAGACATTGTAATTTTTTTTTATCAAACACTTTTC
The DNA here is from genome assembly GCA_949825065.1 of Odontocerum albicorne. Lineage (NCBI taxonomy): Eukaryota > Metazoa > Arthropoda > Insecta > Trichoptera > Odontoceridae > Odontocerum > Odontocerum albicorne. The sequence goes on along the minus strand of OX463839.1, from coordinate 2,154,536 downwards.
ATTCCACTTTTTGCAACGGTATAACCCTACCGGTTTCAAGGCTTTCACCTCATTATCAGGGGAGCACAAACAAGACTGAATTCTGTTCGAACTGGTACCGAGATACACGACTCTAGCGGTTTCAATAGAAAATGTCGACCGATAGATTTTTTATCGATGATGCCAAATTCTTATATATAAGTAGTAACGGAAATAAATTGGACAGTTCGAGGTCCTAGAAATGTCTAAATCGGTGCATCGAGATGAACATCTGGCAAACACATATATACCAAGAATCTCTCCGCTGCTCACCGAGGTCGTCCTATGCCTCCCCCAGTCCCCAACCCGAATGTTGACCGTTAGAAGCGTGTATATCGGTACCAGTTTGAACAGAATTCAGTCTAGTTTGTGCTCCCCTGATGATGAGGTGAAAGCCTCGAAACCGGTAGGGTTTTAGCGGAATGGTTCTAGTGGGACGTGCTGATGATTTTGATTGTTTGGTATTTAAAATAAAATACGTCGATTAGCAATGCGGAAAGTGAGAGTGAATAATCAATGAATAGTAAACAGTGACGAATGGTCAAATGATTAATGATAAGTGATTCTTTATTTATCGATAAGTAGGTATATATACATTTCAGAACGGGGCGCGTGAGTGCGCCCACAATATATTTTTATCTCCCTCTGTGCGTGACGAGGTGGTCGATCGAAATATTGCAGACGTCGCGAATAATATTGTGGGTAGGTAATTTGTTGGCGAAAACGCCGAGACAACGCGATGCGTTCTCTTTCTAGTATTTTAGGGTAAACAATATCAATGTTCTGGTATGCGACCTTTGCACATGTCCGAAGGTCGTTTCGTCGGTCGTTGACCGTGCGTGTTGACAATATTCAGGGACGACCGTAGTCCCTACAGGGTTATACCGTTACAAAAAGTGGAATAAACAGTGTTTGATAAAACAAATTACAAACTGATATTTAACTAAAATCTATTGATCTCACACCAACTGAATAACATGTCAACATTATACTGTTTAACTACACAATCATCAACAAACCGAACAATACGATGCATTTTGCGATCATTTGATCGATGTATTCTATACACGCCGAGAGTTAATTGATTAAAAATCAACGATCAACTACTTTTTTATAAAACGAACCTGTCGAAAAATTACTTAAATAACAAAATATACTCGTATATTATAAATAATCTTCCGCTAAACAAGCCGCAAGTGTAAGAACACGAATTGACACCCTGACTACGGTTTCGGCCCCACGCGTTCATAAATCATTTGGGGAGTTCCTTACGCCAAGAATTTACAACACATTCCTGAGGGAAAGAGGTGATTTTCGTAAAATATTGGTGTAATACGAGTATATACACATAGGCATGTGAGTGAATGACTGACGCGAATATAGAGAGGGTCCTGAAGAGTTGTTAGATGATTTTGATGCGTTTGTTGAGATTGTGATGTGGTTGGAATTATGTATGTGATGGCTTGGGAGTGAAGTATGTGTAAGGACGTGAATAGAGAATGAATGATTTAGTTAGGTGGTTTTGTATTAAGGACTGATATTTGATATTTATGATGAAACATTGTTTCTAAACCTTTTTACCTTTGCTTACCCCTCAAAAGATAAAAAAAATTAAGACCTCGCCACTCCCATATAAAAACTTGCGCGATCGTATCACTAGTTGTGTAATAGAAACTACATACAGAGGTAACCATTAAAAAATATATATGAATGACTTAGACATTAGGCTGTATTTTTTTAAATAAATTGTCCGTTTTCTCAGATAATGCGTTATTTTCTTTTCGTACACATGTCATTTTTATTTTTACGACCACCCACTATTATATTTCACCGCGAACCCAAAGTTTGAGAAACGATGTGATAAAGGAATGAGACCACTTCGTCACAGGTCTTGCCTAGTAAAAACGTTATCTATATTCACAAAATTATGATTTTTTGCATTGTTTTTTTGAATTGTACTCGACGGATCGCCCATTCCATTAAAAAATTTATATTGTACTGTGGAAATAAAATAAAAACACTACAGAGATGTCTCGACTCGACTGAGTATAATAAATTATGGCATGTACTAATTATGATGTTCGTATAAAATAAACCAAGATATATTGTAGAGCTAGAGCACACAAGGAGCACACAAGAATAAGTCGTTAGTAGAGCACACAAGAAATCTTTCCATTATAAATGTATTGTGGATAGTAAAATAAAAAACACTACGGAGATGTCTGGGCTCGACTGAGTATAATCAATTATGGCATGTGCTAATTATGATGTTTCGTATAAAATACACCAAGATATATTGTAGAGCTAGAGCACAAAAGGAGCACACAAGAATAAGTCGTTAGTAGAGCACACAAGAAATCTTTCCATTATAAATGTATTGTGGATAGTAAAATAAAAAACACTACGGAGATGTCTGGGCTCGACTGAGTATAATCAATTATGGCATGTGCTAATTATGATGTTTCGTATAAAATAAACCAAGATATATTGTAGAGCTAGAGCACACAAGGAGCACACAAGAATAAGTCGTTAGTAGAGCACACAAGAAATCTTTCCATTATAAATGTATTGTGGATAGTAAAATAAAAAACACTACGGAGATGTCTGGGCTCGACTGAGTATAATCAATTATGGCATGTGCTAATTATGATGTTTCGTATAAAATAAACCAAGATATATTGTAGAGCTAGAGCACAAAAGGAGCACACAAGAATAAGTCGTTAGTAGAGCACACAAGAAATCTTCCCATTATAAATGTATTGTGGATAGTAAAATAAAAAACACTACGGAGATCTCTGGGCTCGACTGAGTATAATCAATTATGGCATGTGCTAATTATGATGTTTCGTATAAAATAAACCAAGATATGTTGTAGAGCTAGAGCACACAAGGAGCACACAAGAATAAGTCGTTAGTAGAGCACACAAGAAATCTTTCCATTATAAATGTATTGTGGATAGTAAAATAAAAAACACTACGGAGATGTCTGGGCTCGACTGAGTATAATCAATTATGGCATGTGCTAATTATGATGTTTCGTATAAAATAAACCAAGATATATTGTAGAGCTAGAGCACAAAAGGAGCACACAAGAATAAGTCGTTAGTAGAGCACACAAGAAATCTTCCCATTATAAATGTATTGTGGATAGTAAAATAAAAAACACTACGGAGATCTCTGGGCTCGACTGAGTATAATCAATTATGGCATGTGCTAATTATGATGTTTCGTATAAAATAAACCAAGATATGTTGTAGAGCTAGAGCACACAAGGAGCACACAAGAATAAGTCGTTAGTAGAGCACACAAGAAATCTTTCCATTATAAATGTATTGTGGATAGTAAAATAAAAAACACTACGGAGATGTCTGGGCTCGACTGAGTATAATCAATTATGGCATGTGCTAATTATGATGTTTCGTATAAAATAAACCAAGATATATTGTAGAGCTAGAGCACACAAGGAGCACACAAGAATAAGTCGTTAGTAGAGCACACAAGAAATCTTTCCATTATAAATGTATTGTGGATAGTAAAATAAAAAACACTACGGAGATGTCTGGGCTCGACTGAGTATAATCAATTATGGCATGTGCTAATGATGATGTTTCGTATAAAATAAACCAAGATATATTGTAGAGCTAGAGCACACAAGGAGCACACAAGAATAAGTCGTTAGTAGAGCACACAAGAAATCTTTCCATTATAAATGTATTGTGGATAGTAAAATAAAAAACACTACGGAGATGTCTGGGCTCGACTGAGTATAATCAATTATGGCATGTGCTAATTATGATGTTTCGTATAAAATAAACCAAGATATATTGTAGAGCTAGAGCACACAAGGAGCACACAAGAATAAGTCGTTAGTAGAGCACACAAGAAATCTTTCCATTATAAATGTATTGTGGATAGTAAAATAAAAAACACTACGGAGATGTCTGGGCTCGACTGAGTATAATCAATTATGGCATGTGCTAATTATGATGTTTCGTATAAAATAAACCAAGATATATTGTAGAGCTAGAGCACACAAGGAGCACACAAGAATAAGTCGTTAGTAGAGCACACAAGAAATCTTTCCATTATAAATGTATTTTGGATAGTAAAATAAAAAACACTACGGAGATGTCTGGGCTCGACTGAGTATAATCAATTATGGCATGTGTTAATTATGATGTTTCGTATAAAATAAACCAAGATATGTTGTAGAGCTAGAGCACACAAGGAGCACACAAGAATAAGTCGTTAGTAGAGCACACAAGAAATCTTTCCATTATAAATGTATTGTGGATAGTAAAATAAAAAACACTACGGAGATGTCTGGGCTCGACTAAGTATAATCAATTATGGCATGTGCTAATTATGATGTTTCGTATAAAATAAACCAAGATATGTTGTAGAGCTAGAGCACACAAGGAGCAGACAAGAATAAGTCGTTAGTAGAGCACACAAGAAATCTTTCCATTATAAATGTATTGTGGATAGTAAAATAAAAAACACTACGGAGATGTCTGGGCTCGACTGAGTATAATCAATTATGGCATGTGCTAATTATGATGTTTCGTATAAAATAAACAAAGTTGTATTCTAGAGCTAGAGCACACAAGGAGCCGTAGTCTTGACAGGTCACCAAATAGTGCGGACTAATGAAACACGGCCATAAAGAAATAAGGGTCGGAAGCGGCACGGATGTAATAATGGCAGCGGCATTTATTACCTAATTAACTGACGTAATGAAATGTGGAGGGCGGCTCCGAGTAACGGCTCCATTAAGCTGCAAAACCCATAGAGTGCAGGCCGCGCCGCGCCGCGTGATGCTGCTGACCTAGTTCAAGCACGACCACCGTGCCGCAAGGGTAAATCGATCGTTTGCCGTTACATACGGTTAGTCAAAAAGCTTTGAAAGCGGAAATGAAAATACATTTTTTTTGGGGGGAAATCACTTTTATTGCTCAGTATAGTCTCCCATAAGATCAATACACTTGGTCCAACGATCTTCCAACTTTGTTGTCTAAATCTGGCGAATAGGGTGGATGCTACAACAATTCGTACCCCAATTCACTGATTTTCGCGATGGTTTTTTGAGCTGTGTGAGCAGGTGCATTGTCTTGATGAAAAATGATTTTTTTCTTCTGCAAACCGGGTCTTTTTTCACAAATTTTTTCATCCAACTGGTCCAAAAGGTCACAATAATAATCAGAGTTGATTGTCTTACCAGTTTGGAGATAATCTATCAATAAAATTCCTTTTGCATCCTAAAAAACTGACGCTAACACCTTCTTGGCCGATTTCTGGACACGAACTCGCTTCGGAGCCAAAGTGCCTGGTTCACACCACTCCTTAGCCTCTTGTTTTGATTCAGGATCATGGTGGTAGACCCAAGTCTCATCCATAGTGATGAATCGACGCAGAAAATCCTTTTTATCCTTTCTAAATTGTTCCAAATGTTGCTCAGAAAGTCGCATTCGAACGTGTTTTTGTTGCATTGTTAGCAAATGCGGCACCCATTGTGCACACAGTTTTTTGAAACCCAAAACTTCAGCCAAAATATGCCATGTTGTTCCATGTGAGATGCCTATGGTTTCAGCTATCACATCGACAGTCGATCGATGATCTTCCAAAACCATATCCTGTATTTTCGCTATGATTTCTGGTGTTGATGCACTTTTTGGACGTCCTGAGCGTGGATCGTCTTCAACGCTTGTACGGCCACGCTTAAACTCCAAAACCCATCGGTGAACGGTTGGAAATGAAGGAGAAGACTCCTTTAATACTTTCACCATCTTTGCATGGATCTCAGTAGCCGATAAACCTTCCGAAACAAAGAATTTAATCACTGCACGATATTCGGATTTTTCCATTGTTAAAAAATACACTGACACGTCAACTTCAAATGGCTTGTAAACAAAGAATGAATTGACAGATCGAAATGAAATTTTGAGTACGTTCTTATGAAATATGAAATATTAAAATGGCGTAGAAATTTTGGTTTTTCTACTGCTCCATAGATGTCGCTTTCAAAACTTTTTGACTAACCTATTATATACCATCACACCATTTCCCTGTCGGGGTAGGCAGAAGACAGAGCGTCAGACTTTCCAATCTCGACACACATTCTTAACATCCTCCACATCCACACAACTTCTCTAACTTTCAACGTTTCCTTAGGAAATCATTTACTTCATTCAACCATACTTTCCTTGGTCTTCCTCTCACACGCCTTCTACTCACATTCGCAATATGTATTTGTTTTGTTAGTCTTCCTTCATTCATTCGTTTCACGTGTCCAAACCATCTCAGAGTGCAATTCTTCATCTTACTCAACACAACAGCTTTAAGTTCACATTTATCCCTAATCGATTCATTCCGTATTCTTTCATACATTATCATTATATTTTTTTAACTATCTGTTACCTACAAATAAGGAATTTATGTTTTACTATATATAGGGCGCCAGACTTACATCTCAACATAGATCATTTGCCTCTTCCACATCCATACAACTTCTCATACAATTCTTTCTACGTTTCCTTCTTTCAAAATATCATTAACCTGCTCCAATTATACTTACGTTGGTCTTCCTGTATCGCTTCTTCCACGCACATTTGTATTTCTTTTGAAAGTCTTGCATAATTCATTCGTTCCACATGCCCAAACAATCTCAGCGTACTATTCCTTATCTTACTCAACACATCAACCTTAAATTCACTTCTTTTTCATCTTCCCAGAGTCATGTCAGGTCCCCCAAACATTGAATATCACCTGAGAGTAGACATCTTTGTAACCAGCAGCCCGAAAAATATCTCCAACGCCCCTTATGCAAGTCCAATCACGTATATTGCGGAGCCAGGAGATTTGCCTCCTGCCAACACCTTTTCGACCCTCTATTTTGCCTTGGATGATCAGGTGCAGTAGTTTGTACTTTACTCCTCTAAGTACATGACCCAAATAAGACACCTTTCGGATTTTAATATTATTCAGCAACTCTATATCAACTTTGGCTGTTTGAAGTACCCTCGTGTTGCTGACCATATCCGTCAAGGGGTCCGTAGCATTCTCCGGTGCATCCACATTTCGAATGCTTCCAGTCGGTTCATACTACCGACTTTGAGGGTCCACGATTCCACTCCATGCAATAACACCGACCAAACGTAGCATTTGACTAACCGTTGTCGAAGTTTCAAGTTTAGATTATCATCGCACAATACGCTTCTCATTTTATTAAAAGTTAAGTTCACATGCATCCCTAATAACTTAATTTCGTATTATGTCATACGTTGTTACCATATGTATTTTTCTCAATGCACACATTTCTACAGCATTTATGGTATTAGACTCCTATCAGTAATTTCCTACCGTTTGCCGATATTCCTACAATATTTCTATACGAAGTGGTATTATCTGCCGAGACCTTAAATATAAAATTTCATCTTGCCTGATTCAGAAAAAGCTTACTAAAAGATTCCAAGTCCGAAAATCCTTACCAAGAGAAATTAAACGACGAGGGATGGAGTCCTTATGTAAGCCTTTTCAATACAGATAATCGAATGCAGTGAAACCTGGTTCGATCGTTCTTCGAATTATCGTTTTTCCGTGCATATCGCTTATTTTCCCCAGACTTGAATTAATTCCATATAAAACACGTAAAATTAAAACGCATCAATCGTTCCTTTATGCATCGATTTACGGCAATGTTCGTTTATAATATAGCAGCTTTTTATGCTATTTTAATCGTATATCTTTCTTGGTTTCAATGAGAATAACGACACTAGTAAATATGGAAAGGAATATTCGAGATGTGTGTTTTTCACTTGCATACTTATTAGTATGCGCTGATCCCTGCTGCCACTTCAGCCTTCACCCCGAAAACAAAAGAGGGACGCAAGGTTGAAGGAAACAGCATTTGAGAAGAGTTGAAGATGTCGTTGAATAAGAGCCGCCATACGTAACTTAATTTTTGGAAGCATGCATGGCCTTCGTTTTTTTTAATAGGCAATCCACCCACACTATGATGATTTGTACCACCAAATATGTAAAAATAGCTACGCAATTATATGAGTAAAAATTAACTTACAATAACCATGTCCTCAGTGAGATACAGGCAAAAGCCTAGTTTACTGGGGACACGAAAAATGAAAGGCAACAAACCCAGATCCATTAAAATTGTGTCCAAATTCAATTACCTGTTGTTTTTTTCACAAATGAAGTACGAGTATGTTATATTTTTCGTCATGTGTAAAATACATAAAAATAAAGAAGTTAAAAGAATGTAATTTGCAACAAAAAATACTGTTTATTCCTGAAAAAAAAAACCGTGAAAAACAAATGCCAATAGAAGTATTTTTTGTTATAATTTTACTTTTATTTCCACACATTGCTGAACCCGTGCAAATTTTTGTTTAATATATTCAACACTGAGGCATGTTTGTTTTTTTATATACAATCGCAACTATAGTTTCGCCGCATTTACTGTTTAATTCAATACACCCTTTCAAAAACGATAGATACAGGTTTCACTGTAGATGCTCGATAAAGCCGTCAATTTCTCTCGTAAATCTCAAAATTTGGTACGAAATTTCGCATCAAATTTAACGATTTTTCGTTCACAAAAGAATGTCGTTATTACAATTTAAAAGACTACTAGTGCTTATTTATACAAGTTTTATAATGGTTATTCGTGAAACCATATTCAAATCGTAGTATAAATAGGCCAAAACCCATACGACGGCTGTCGCCAAAGAAAGAATACGAGAATTGAAATTTGAATACAAGAGGAATACTTGGATTCTCTCCGAAAGTAATTCGAAGTTTGAATCTCGGTGGGTCCATGATACTGAACGAATTTTAAATACCTAGCTAACAATTTTTGAACTGGTGTAAAAGGGGACGATGTATAAATGATATATAAATATATAAACAAATTTAACATTTATGAATATATATTTTCATAAATGTAGAATTTGTTTTACTTCCGTGAATATTTCACGGGTTGCAACTAGTCATAGTATAAATAGGCCAAAACCCATACGACGGCTGTCGCCAAAGAAAGAAACGAGAATTGAATTTTGAATACGAGAGAGGACTACTTGAATTCTCTCCGAAAGTAATTCGAAATTTGAATCTCGGTGGGGCCGTGATAACTGAACGAATTTTAAATACCTAGCTAACAATTTTTTAACCGGTGTAAAAGGGGACGATGTATAAATGATATATATAAACAAATTGTACATTTATGAATATATATTTTCATAAATGTAGAATTTGTTTTACTTCCGTGAATATTTCACGGGTTGCAACTAGTAGGTTTTATTCTCCAATAAGAACATCTCGAAATTCAATCGAATTGGTATATTATGCAATTAATATCACTAGATTTATTGTGGAAATGTTTTTTTCTTCTGAGCAAAGAAACCTAATTGAGGAAACTTCAACTCTTACAGAATAAAGAGGCGACTATTTTACTATTTAAGATGAAGTAAATACACTAGAATTAAAGATTTTCCTTTCAAACAATATATCATCATCATCATTGTTAACATGGGTCGATCCACTGCTGGATGAAAATCTTCCAAAGACAACTCCAAATAATTCGATTGTGTGCTCTTTGGTGCTATGTGATGCTGCCATGCTTCCTGATTTCATTTATAGTTTTATTTTCTGGTCCTCTTAGGTACCACTGGATTATTTCTGATGTCTATCGGGAATCTGACATTCTGTCTACGAGTCCCGCCCATTGCCACTTTATCTTCCACACCATTACACAAGGTATTTATTTATTTATTTATTTAACACTTTTATTGCAATACAATCTGGCGGGCATATTGCCAGGCGGCAATCTCTTCCAACCAACCAGACAAAAGTAAATGAAGCAAGTTACGTGGTCGCATAAATCATTCAAATGACTATCCATCCCCACGAAATCCATAAACATATACGTGAGAACATGCCCACAAACCCCACAAAGACGGACAATCACCCGAACATTATTTTTCATATAAAGTGAGATATCATCAATCAAAAGGAAAGGAAGGGATGGTGGAGAGGAAAGGAAAAGAAACATCAGGAATGAAACACGTTATTTTACTGACTAGAAATTAAGAGTTTTTTCAGTCGCTTCTTAAAGCATGCCAAGGACGGAGCGAGTCTTATATTGGTTTGTAACTGATTCCAGAGTCTCACTGCATGGACAGTAAAGGACGACGTAAAGAAAGAAGAGCGGTGAACTGGAAAGGCCAATAAACAATCTCTGTTTGAGCGTAGCGCTAATCCATAATCCAGGTATAACAACCTATAACTTTCAATGCCTCTGTATATATTTTAAAGTTAGATAATATGTTGTTTATAGTTAAGACATTAACGTTGTGGAGATTTAAAGACATTATAATTTATTTTAATCAAACACTGTTTATTCCACTTTTTTGTAACGGTATAACCCTACCGGTTTCAAGGCTTTCACCTCATTTTTTATTTTTTTTTAACCTGGCGAGTTTATTGCCATGTGGCAATCTCTTCCAACCAACCAGAAATATGTTGGTTGGAAACGTTGAAACAGGGGAGCACAAACAAGACGAAGAAATTTAAGTCTTGTTTGTGCTCCCCCGAAGATGAGGTGAAAGCCTTGAAACCGGTAGGGTTATACCGTTACAAAAAAATGGAATAAACAGTGTTTGATAAAAATAAATTAGTTAGATAATAATTTATTGTCAAAGTATACCCGAAAAGGTGTGATGCAAAATGAGGAGTTTCATAACGAGAAGCCGAAGAAGTGACGGCTTTCGGCTTCCAAAGGCCAAAATGAATATACGAGTATCCTATAAATGTTTATTTTTTAAACGAAATTTCAAAAAGTATTAAAATGGCCGACAAAATTGGAACTTTCTGTTCTTCGTGTTTTATATACTGAGGATATATTTGAGTATTGTTAAATTAAAAAATATAAAAATATTAGTACTTGTAAACTGGTAGTAATTTTTTTTCAACGACCTTAATAAAAACTAAATCCGTGGCCTAGTAAATACGATTACAGCGATCTGCCTGCCTCTCTTCCGATCCGGGGATCGTGGATTCATTTCCCGGTGGATTAAAAAATGGTACCAGAGTGGTTTTCACTTCAGGCTCCTTAAAATATATTTCTCGTTAGTCGGAAGAGATTGCCACATGTAATTTATAAATATACCAAAATGACAACGAAAACCATAAATATATTAATAAATAAACAGACACGAAGGAAGCGTTACATTTTAATTTATCATACATATAAAGGAGGTTGAAATTTCGGAAGAGGAAAAATAATGAAAAGCTTCGCTAGGGATACGTCATGTATGAAACAATAAGAGCGGTCGACGCGAACAAAGGACCCAAAACAGATACCGGTAGAGCGTGACAGCGACTCCGAGAGCGCAATTTATTCGCCCCTTACACGACATATACTCGTAGATCCGAATCCACAGCCCGGCTTAAATACTAATTTCTAACGTTGATTTGTATTCAGAGTCCGACCTCATACGCTCCTTTAAAGCGGTGTAATGAAAACACAGAACTCTCTTTTTAAGGTAGTTAACAAAATTTGAGAGAAATTAACTTGAAATACTAATTTCTTAAATTAGATAAAATTCAGTATTTAGTAATAAGGTCGGACCATAGATTCGGTGACAGTCGAGTGAACAGTGCCACATATTAATGCTGTTCCTGGCCGACACTATCGACTCCAGTTTCAATCACAAAACCATATTTTTTATTAATTTCAATACGTGGTGGTACCCTTAAACACGCTCGAATTGATGATGCAGACACGTTGAGAACCATGGCCTTAAACTTGTTTTTAATTAGAGTAAAAAAATTGATGGATTGGAGTGAGATAAAATTGGACCATGACAACAGAATGTTTGAGAGGCACTACTCTATGGTTCACTTTTCCATTAAAACGATATGAATGGCGGTCTATATATAGTAAAATATTTCAAATAAAAAAAGTGAGCGAGAATCAGCAAACTTGTACTTAATGTACATGGCAGCTGTAAAAATATGTGCAATGAGAATAATACATGGGGTGACAATGTATGAGAGAATACGGAATGAAGTGATTAGGGATGAATTTGAAATTAAGGATGATGTGTTAAGTAAAATAAAGAAGAGTACGCTGATATGGTTTGGGCATGTGGAACAAATGAATGAAGAGACTAACTATACAGAGAAAATATGAGTGGAGGCGTGTGAGAGGAAGACCAAGGAAATTATCGTTGGATCAAGGGAATAATATGTTGAAAGCAGAAAACGGAAACATTCAGAGAAATCGTAGGAGTTGTATGAGAAGGTGTATGGATCTAGAAGAAACTAAGGATGAGTCGAGAAAAGCAAGTCTGGCGCCTTGTCTTCTCTACCTACCCCGACAGAGAAATGAATTTACGGTATTTATCTACCTATAATTTGCCTAATGCCGTGAGCCCAAAACAAGAAACAAATATTTTCTGACTTGGATGGATTACCCATTATGCATGGGTGGATTGCCTATTAAATGGTGAGGCATGGGTGGATTACCCATTAAATGGCGAGGCATGGGTGGATTGCCTATTAAATGGCGAAGCTTGGGTGGATTGCCTATTAAATGGTGAGGCATGGGTGGATTACCCATTAAATGGCGAGGCATGGGTGGATTGCCTATTAAATGGCGAAGCTTGGGTGGATTGCCTATTAAATGGTGAGGCATGGGTGGATTGCCTATTAAATGGTGAGGCATGGGTGGATTACCCATTAAATGGCGAGGCATGGGTGGATTGCCTATTGAATGGTGAGGCATGGGTGGATTAGCTATTTAATGGCGAGGCATGGGTGGATTGCCTATTAAATGGTGAGGCATGGGTGCATTGCCTATTAAATGGTGAGGCATGGGTGGATTGTCTATTAAATGGCGAGGCATGGGTGGATTGCCTATTAAATGGTGAGGCATGGGTGGATAACCCATTAAATGGCGAGGCTTGGGTGGATTGCCTATTAAATGGTGAGGCTTGGGTTGATTGCCTATTAAATAGTGAGGCATGGGTGGATTGTTTATTAAATGGTGAGGCATGGGTGGATTGCCTATTAAATGGTGAGGCATGGGTGGATTACCTATTAAATGGCGAGGCTTGGGTGGACTGCCTATTAAAAAAAATACACACTTCTTTCTCAAAAGTTCGAGTAAAAAAATACTGGAAGAATTCGATTTTATTTGCACCAAAAAATGATGAACACAAAGAAATATGTATGCTATGTTATATTTAAATATTTTTATTCCAGTTTGTTACCCATGCATGTATAACAAACGAAGGTATTTATAATAGTTACTGTTTTCGAAAACCCTTGGACGGGCTCTCCAGTTAGTATTTAACAATTTGCTTTTATTTGGCTAATAAAGTAAATATGTATTGTAATTATAACTTACCCAAGGTGGCTGTGTTGAGCTGGACCGTAAACGGAAACTCCGCACTCAAGTCCCAATCTGAAAACAATAAATTCATACCGCTTTTAGATTTCATTCAGTTAACACATTTTGAACAGACAGTTTCAGCATAGAAAATGTACGAAGTTTCGTGTCGAATGACGATAAATACAAACAAAAGGTAACAACAACAATTGAAACATTTGCGGGAAAGAAAAAAAAACAAGATTTATGTCTTTATTTTTATTTTACAATATTTAACACTTTAATTGCAAATACAATCTGGCGGGCTTATTGCCAGGCGGCAATCTCTTCCAGCCAATCAGAAAAAGTTAATGAAGCAAGTTACGTGGTCGCATAAACCATTCAAATGACTATCCATCCCCACGAAATCCATAAACATATACGTGAGCACATGCCCACGAACCCCACAAAGACGGACAATCACCCGAACATTATTTTTCATATAAAAAAAAGATATCATCAATCAAAAGGAAAGGAAGGGATGGTGGAGAGGAAAGGAAATGAAAAATCAGGAATGAAACACGTTATTTTACTGACTAGAAATTAAGACGTTTTTCAGTCGCTTTTTAAAGCATGCCAAGGACGGAGCGAGTCTTATATTGGTTTGTAACTGATTCCAGAGTCTCACTGCATGGACAGTAAAGGACAACGTAAAGAAAGAGGACCGGTGAACTGGAAAGGCCAATAAACAATCTCTTTAACACTTTGTCTAAACATTATCACAATATTTGTAACGAATCGATTCAATAGAGTAGGGTATTTATTATGATGGGGATTTTGCCGTGGAATGGTCTGTATCTAAGTGTCAGAGATATGGGTGGCGTGCGCAGCTTTAGGAAGCACTTCAAGATTCAATTAAAGGTAATTTCATTCCAAATCCCTTCACAATCAATATTGAATATTTTCACCTAAACTCATTCAATAATAAAAATATAACTGTACTATTATATTATGTGAACATTTTTGGGTATACGAGTATATAGCCACGGAGCTAAGCTTCACTCATGGTTTGACAAGGCCATTGTATGGCGAAACAGCCGTCACTGAGTAAATAAGCAAAGGATATACGAATTACACTTTTTTTGTTGATTTTACAAATATATTAAACAATATTCTGCAACTTTTTAAATATTTTATGTTTTATTAAATTGTAAAATGATATAAAAAGAATAACAATTGATAAAACTATCTAAAATGATTGTAATGAATAACACATTTCTGGCGCAATGGTATCTTATTTTTGTATTATTATACTACCTTGATCAAAACGTTTTAGGACCGGCCACCGTGTGGCGCTGTCAGTCACCCGATTGGAATTCTTTTTTTTTTTGTTAGGTTACCACATTTATTATTGACACTTTCCTCCGAATTTCAGCGTCATAGCTTGACATTTGTAAAAGTTACGCTGTACTGCGTACATCTACCTTTATGCGTGTTTTCGATTTTTTACAAGTTTGAAAATTGCATCAACGAGTTTGCATTAAATTTTGTGTGAAAAACGGATTTAACGGTCCGCAGATCTTGGAAATGTTGGAGAAGTGTTTTTTGGTAGCTCGAACGCTTCAGAAGTGGTCGTGAGTCGGTCGAGGATGACGAACGCAGTGGCAGTCGAAAACCGATGAAAACATCGATAAAATCAAAGAAATGTTGGCCGAAAACCGCAAATTGACCATCAGAGAGCTGGCAGAGGACTTGAATATCGCTTATGGATCCGCTCAAGACATTTTGGTTAGTGATTTGGGCCTCAGACGGTTGCTGCAAAACTGGTGCCGAAATACCTCAATTTCATGCAAAAAAAGAACCGCGTTGAAATCGCGAAAGACATGATTTCCATGAGTTTTTGACCAAAAATAACACGAATACTATCCAGCAGCCTTCGAATTCACCTGATCTGGCTCCCTGCGACTTTTTCCTGTTCAACCGACATAAAAAATCATTTCGCAGAACGTGTTATAGCACCCGAAAGGATGTCATGAAAAAATCGAAGACGGCTCTGATGGACATACCGAAAATTGAGTACCAGCGGTGTTTCGAGGATTGGATCAAGCGCTGGCGTAAGTGCGTTGCAGTCGATGGGGAGTACTTTGAACGGGACCATATCGGTTTTGATGAATAAATTTGTATTTTCGATTTTATGAATAAAGTCCTACAACTTTTTGATCAAGGTAGTATATCACAATACAATGAATGGGTGGTGGTGATACATGGGCTTATAACTTTTGTTTGTTAACTGCATAGAACAACACTCCGAACAAAGTTTTTAAATTACCGAGTTTGATCAATAAAAACAATGTGACATCCAGGCGGTCATGAGGTACTCGTATATGGTGCCCCCTGCTCCTGATTCCTGTCGCGCAGGGGCCGGGCGGAAATGGGAGGACAGCCGGGACTCGGGATGGATGGCGGAGGGCGGAGACGCGCTGGAGAAGAAAGAAGAAAGGAGACTAAACGAGCACTTCCTGACGGCGGCCGGCCGAGGGCCATCTCCGGTCCATTGTGCGACGTGTCACTCCGACACGAATCGGTGGCACAGATAATGCGAAAGATAAAACTTTATCTGGTTCCGTATCATTTGATGTTCAAGAAAAAAAAAACATTTCCATAGGCGTCAATTAATAAGAAATTAATAATTAAAAAAAAACGATGACACGCATGGGAAGGAATAATTCAGGTGAGATAATATGAGATATCTAAATACATACCATCTCCATATCGGAGTTGGAAGAGAGGACACAGCGTTAGTCTTTATTGGCTTATGATAACGGCATCACAAGTCAAATTACATCGTATTCCCGTAACACTTCGAACGATATTATGCAAATGATACGAAGAACCGCGAAAGTATCAAAACATAATTAATACAAGTAGCTGGAAAATGGTTCATTTGGAAAGAAAAAAAACATTTTGTTAAAAATATGTCACACAAATCTTACTTAAAAAAAACTTTTACAATATGCATAGTTCCACGAGCTGTATCTCTCGAGTGAAAAATTGTAATATAAAATATTAGGTGTTAACATAAGTAGTGTTCGTTATTTTTCCAAATTTAAAAATGAGCACCAAAAGTAAAACAAAATGGTAAAGGTTATAACGTCATTCGAAAGATAATTTTCTGATCTACAAGATATTGTGTTTGCTTTTACGTTACATATATTAGTTTATTCGATTACAAACCTTCAAAATGGAATCACAAGTAGACGAAAGTGAGCATTTTCGACACCTCCTTCTGTTCGCGTTCAATCGAGGTAATAAAGCTGCCAAAGCTGCTCGCGATATTTGCGAAGTGTACGGTGAAGATGCTATGAATTAAAGGACAGCTCGTCGATGGTTTTTGCGTTTCAAAGACGGTAATCTCGACCTGAAAGACATGGAGCGTTCCGGACGACCAGAGGACTTCGATGAGGACCGCTTAAACCATATTATTCATGAAGATCCCCTTCAAACATTTTTTATCACCATTTTTTTTTCCATCCCCATTTTCAAACCATTTTTCGTCACCAGTAATGATGCGGTAAAGGAACCTTTGCTTGTGGCCATGCGTAGCTCGATGACGCGCGAGCAAACCAGCAGAAATTATCGAACGTTGATTTTTGTTGTTTTCACTCAAAACATGTGGAACCCAAGCGCCGAACTTCTGGACTTTTCCCATTGATTTAAGATGGCGGTATAGTCATGTAACTACAATTAATCTGCTCAGCTAATTCTACGGTGGTTTCAAGGGGATCTTCATGAATAATGTGTTTTAAGCGGTCCTCATCGAAGTCCACTGGAGGTGTCGAAAATGCTCACTTTCGTCTACTTGACATTCCATTTTGGCTTGTAATCAAATAAAATAATATATGTAACGTAAAAGCAAACACAATATCTTGTAGAGCAGAAAATTTTCTTTCAAATGACGTATAACCTTTACCATTTTGTTTTACTTTTGGTGCTCATTTTTAAATTGGAAAAAAACGGACACAACTTATGTTAACACCCAATAGTACACACCAAATTTTCTTAATGAAAATTTCAATGTATAGATTTGATTTCACGGTAAACCTGTGTGTTTTCTTTTACTTTTATGACTTATTTCTCTTCGTTCACATTTTTAAACCTGAATCAATCGATTCTAACAGCAAAATGTTTATTTAAAAAACATCCTAATCAAAATCGAGGCTCACTCTGAGAGTTTTATAAATAAATTATTATATTCCCTTATTCTCAGATATTTTTTCCAACTTCTTACTGCGTGAATTTCACTCGAGACCTATATCACACTCTCTCACAACGTATTCGATACGGGCAGAATTGGAATACAAAAAAAATCTAGCTTTCTCCGGCAAACGGTGCAAAAAGCGAACATACACACAGGTTGGCGCAAATGTAACTTTCCCATTTTTCCCCTAATAACTTCTAAAGAAAACGAAATAAACAAATTATTTTAACGGTAATATATTCTTGAATTATAAACTTTTTTTAAATAACGTGCGGAAAATTATTTTGGTTTAATGGCCGTCTCTTTCTTCCTCACAAGAATACGCTATGTTTAGGATAGCTCTATATTAAATTTCGCATTTAAGACCTGTAAGATAAAAAAATAAAAAATAATAATCGACAAAAAATAACGAATTTATCTTATAAGAAAAGTTACTTTTGGACCACCGTGTACTAAAAAAAAAAAAAAGATTTTTTTTCATCGTTTACATTCCCCACCCAGTTCATCAAATCAAACTAGTTATCGCCGAGTTCACAAAACTTTGATTTTGTGAACTTTGTCGGAAAAAAAGTATTCTTACCCTCATTGGGGATAATGGAACCCAGTGGTTCGTAACCAGGGGTGCGGAAAACTCCTGGGGGTGCGATCACCGATACCTAAACTTGATTACCTATCCTAGTTACCATGGACTTAAGTGTCATTTTTATTCAGTGTCCCTCGAGGGGTAGGCAGAGATTTCCAATGTTTTCTATGCAAGTTTAGCGGAATGCTTCTTATCTGAAGAGATGATGATAGTAGTTGTTGGTAAATAAATAAAATACGTCAATTAGCAATGCGGAAGGAGAGAGTGAATGAATGTTTTATTTATCGGTATGTGTGTATTTATACATTTCAGAATGGGCGCGGGAGTGCGCCCGCGATATATATTTATCTCGCTTCTGTGCGTGCAGAAATGGTCAGTTGAAGTATTGTAGACATCGTAAATAGTATTGTGGGTAAACAATTTGTTTACGGAACCGGCGAGACAGCGTGATGCGTTCTCTTTCTACTGTGGAATGTATCGTAAATAGTATTGTGGGTAAACAATTTGTTTACGGAACCGGCGCGATGTCCGGCCGCGTCAATGTTTTGGTATGTGACCTTTAGACATATCCAAAGGTCGTTTCGTCGGTCGTTGACCGTATGTGTTGACAATATTCAGCGACGACCGTGGTTCCCACACAAGCTTATAAGTTTCGCCTTTTCCACATTTATACATCTCGTCAAGCGAAATCTTCTATTATTCATACTATTCACTTTGATACAACCACGTTTTTTTTCAGTCTACATCTTCCACGAACACCTTAATCTTCTGACTTGTACCAATGTACGAGTATATGATATTCTCGCTTAGTCATTGTTCATCATTCATTTTCTTTACATAGCCAATTAATGTTCCTTTCTTCATCTTACTTAAAACATCCAGTTTATCCATGTGTGGGAACCAAGGTCGTCACTAAATATTGTCGTATACATACGGTCAATGACCGACGAAACGAACTTCGGACACCTCGATAAATTATATTGAACAGTCCGAAGGTCACATGCCAAAACATTGACGCGGCCGGACATCGCGCCGCATTCCATACTAGAAAGAGAACGCATCACGCTGTCTCGCCGGTTCCGTAAATAGATTGTTACCCACAATACTATTTACGATATCTACAATACTTCAATTGACCATTTCTGCACGCACAGAAGCGAGATAAAAATATATCGCGGGCGCACTCCCGCACCCATTCTGAAATATTATAAATACCCACGTACTATCAAATAAAGTATTCATTCACTCTCTCCTTCCGCATTGCGATTTAACGTATTTTATTTATTTACCAACAATCAAAATCATCATATACCTTTGAGGGACATTTCCCTAAACATGCATTCATTTCTCTTCATTCCGCCTTCTTTCAAACATTGACTCTTCACAGACTTTCCCCTCACAGCATTAATCGTACTTCTATCCTTCTTCAGGCAAATTTTCCTAATATCACTTATCTCCATAGTAAAATTTAATATAGGTAAATAAATTGGTTCCTGGTTGTATCGGACGTGTGCGTCATCATAAAACGTATAATATATTTGTTTTCTGGTTTGTTTGATATGTAATATATGTAGTTATATTTTGATGTTTTTTGGTATTTTTGTATGTATATTTATGTTTGCTGGGCTCCGCGCTGCGTCGCGACCGAAACGCAAGTGTACCTTGTGCGCGGTCATCACGAGACTATATCGCAAGTCGGCCGGCCTATGCATGCGCAAAACTTACGAAAATTGTGACATTTCGCGAGTTGTGACGGCATGCAAAAGCGAAAACAGGCGCTTGCGACGAGCGATTGGCCGCACATAAGAAGTGCTTAAAGCCAAAATAAATCATTCACAGTTCACTCTGCCTGCTGTGTTTTACTTGAGACCATCTACTACCTGTCTAAGAGGAATCTCTTCACCCTGCTACATTTCACCGATCTACGACTTTTAACGTAAGCTGAATTCCCCGAGTATCGAGCAGCAGCCATCCACCTAGTGTAACAGTTCTTTGTACCAGTGCCGTCCACTGGTGTTACACATATAATTATTTAAAAAAAATAAACATACTATGCGTATCCAGAAAGTAAGTGTACTGAGGCTCTCACGACCGGATGGATTTTATTTTCGACATGTTGGCTACACTGCCGTGTAGCCTGACCCTTCCACTCCGCAACGAGACCGGTTCGAGGTCAGTACGTTGAGAAGTGTCGACGCGACAACACGTTTCGTGAAAAATGTCAATCCAATCTCCCGCCAAGTGCGAAATACGCGGCGTCATCTGTTATCTCGTTTGGTAAAGAAAACCTCCGGTTGAGGTATATAATGAGATGAAAACTGCATATGGTGATAAAGCTATGAATCGTACGAGTGTGTACAAGTAGTGTCGCGAGTTTAAAAACAGTCACGTCCCACCTCTTCACCCTCCGCCAAAAAGTTCAAAACCACAATTTCAGCCAAGAAAATCATGGCATCCGTGTTTAGGGACTGTCAAGGCATAATTTTAATTGAATATATGCCTCAAGGGGAGACCATCAACTCTGCAAGATACTGTGAGACCCTAAAAAAAATGCGGAGGGCGATTCAGAACAAGAGGAGTTGCATGCTGACAAAGGGAGTCTGCATGCTGCACGACAATGCCAGACCACACACGGCCAATGCCACGAAGGAACTGCTCGCCTCGTTTAATGGGATGTCCTGAACCATCCCGCGCATTCCCCTGACCTAGAACCTTCAGATTACTATCTCTTTACGTCCCTGAAGCTGCACATGGGTGGAAAAAGGTTTTCAACCGACGAGGAGGTAAAGGAGGAGGTGGAGAAGTGGACGGAGGGGTTGGCGGGAAACTACTTCGAGGAAGGCATCAAAAAGTTGATACCCCGCTTCGCCACCTGGATTGAGAGGAATGGCGACTATGTCGAAAAATAGCTTACATATGTACCTACGGTAACCACGTAATTTTTTTGTTTAAATAAAAAAAAATGTAGCCTACAAAAATTCAGTACACTTACTTTCTGGATATGCTTCGTAATTAAAAATTTCTTTATTTTACATGTAGATAATCATCTTATAAAATTGGATTTTTCACTGAGGGTTCTAGAACATATTTTGATAATTAAAGGGGTTTCGGCAGCTGAAAATGTTAAGAATCTTTCAGTGACTTCGCACGAAATAAATCAATGAATATTTCCCCTCACTTTTCTTCGAGTGGGTTTACTTAGCTTGCTACATCGCCCAGTCTCTCGCGGCGAGAGGTATCGAGAAGGATGATTGATGACAGTATTGCGTCGAGACCGGTCTCAAATAAAGAATGAATAACACAATAATAAAAACATCGTCTGGGAGGTGTGAGGGATGCTTATGATAAATCTGTTAGATTTTTGGATGGGTCTTAAAAAGCAGTTATTTGGAAATTGGGATCAACTACATAACAAATGGACAAAATGACAAGAAATAATTGATGGTCGAAGATGACAAATGAAAATAATCTTAGAAGGAATGAGAAGTATTTGAGGAGGCAAGAACGGTATTATAGATAGATTGCGGCGGAGTGACTTGGATATTTGCTATTCGGACCTTTCTTAGATTTCAGACGTTAAATCACAATCGCCCTTTGAAACGGTTTAGAAAAGTGTTGCTAATGATATGATATATTAAAAGTCATATAAAGGTTTAAGGATAGCGTTTCTTCACATTCAACTTAGGAGTTATATTAATGTGAAATAAGCTACAACGAAATAATGATGTCCGTATTAAGCTTTCCCTTCCGGTGCTAAAAATAAATTGCGCGTTCCGGTGCTGTGTATTCAATAAACATCAATACTCATGTAAAAATGAGCGATTTAAAATCGGAAAAATAAGAATATTCATAGCCAATCGCTTAAATTAATTAAATTTGAAGTCAAAAGTAATATTAATTGAAATTTAAATGCTGAAAACATGAAGAAAAAAAACATCGGCCGACGTTCACAAAACGGGCGAAGCGACCACCTCAAACGAAAGCCCGCGAGCTACTGAAGCGAGAGAACTGAGATTATATTTCTTGCGCTCCCATATACCGAAGTAGTGAGAGTGAGACGTGAATAGCGTCGCTTCCTCGCCCATAGCGGTTTTTTAGAATTAATATACCTACGTCACACACTGGCACAGGTTTGATTGTATTGGTGAATTTATTCCCGATTTTCACAAAATATCTCTGATGTGACCGATAAGTGCTAATTATTATTAATATTATTTTTTTCATTCAATGCGTAAATGTATTACGGAGAAACACCTACAATCTGAACCCAGTATTTATTATATTTATAGAGATATTAAAGTTTTTAGAAGCAATGTGTACTAGTTACACATCACAGGGATGGAAGGGTTAAGATTGTATAATATCCTTAACTGTCCCGCCATCTCCTCTTATCTCGCCGAAAATATTAAGCGGCTTTGCGATCACGGACAAGCGCTACACTCAAATAGAGATTGTTTATAGGCTTTCTCAGTTCATCGCTCAACTTTTATTACGTCGTCCATTACTGTCCATGCGGTGAGACTTTTGAACCAGTTACCAACAAATCAATGTAGGACTATATCCGTTTTTGGTACGATTTAAAAAACGACTGGAAAAAAACTCTTAATTTCAAGACAGTGATTAATATATTTCATTCCTGATTTTTCTTTCTTCTCCACCATTTCTACCCTTTCCTTTGATTGATGAAATCTCGCTTTAACTTTGTAACATTGTTAATAAATTTTATAAAAATGACTATTTATTTGCTTATTTATGTGATCATGTAACTTCCCACGTTCACTTTTGTCTGGTTGGTTGGAAGGGATTGTCACCTGGCAATAAGCCCGTCATATTGTTTTTACAATGAAGCATAAAATAAATAAATAAACAAAAAAAAAATTTTTTTTCAAAATATCTGTATTTAAAAAAAACTGATATAAACTTTTTATCGGAACAATAAAATATAACACGCCGATGGCGCCTCTAATAACAAATCCATACCATTCTCAGTTAGTACCAACCTTTAGAAGGTACGTGTCAAACTTTCATGACATTCCGACATTGTGTCATTGAGTTACAGTGGTTTTAGTGACGCTACTTTTGCTATTTTCAAAACAATGGAAAAAACGAATTTCGTGTGTTTATAAAACATTGCTTTTTTAATGGGAAAAAATACCGATCAAACTCAGCGATGACTTGAAAAGTGTTATCCGGGCTCTGCTCTGTCGAAAACAACTATTTGTCGGTGGTATGCTCATTTCAAACGCGGTCGTAGAGACACAAATGATGCTGAACGCTCTGGTCGTCCAAATGACGCTGTTACACCAGAAAACTTTATTCGAAATGGGTGCCGCGTTTGTTCACAATAGAACAGAAACAACAACGCATCGATGATTCACAGTTTGGCACTATTTACGCGAAATAAACAGGAGTTTTTGAGTCAGTACGTGACAATGGATGAAACTTGGATCCACCACTATACTCCGGAATCAAATCGGCAAACAGCTGAATGGAGAGCAGCCGGTGAAAGTCGTCCGAAGCGACCAAAAACTCAACAGTCGGCCGGGAAGGTTATGGCCTCCGTATTTTGGGATGCGCATGGTATGATATTCATCGATCAACTTGAAAACGGAAAAACCATCAATAGCGAATATTACATAACGATGGCCAAATTGCATGAGTTGAACTTCGAATTGCTTCCGCACCCACCGTATTCTCTAGATTAGGCCCCCAGCGACTATTGGCGGTTCGCAGACCTCAAAAAGATGCTCCAGGGAAAGAGATTTGGCTTCAATGAAAAAGTGATTGCCGAAACTAACGCTTATTTTGAAACCAAAGATAAATCGTTCTACACGGCTGGCATAGAAAAGTTAGGAAAGCGTTGGAATGAATGTATCGCTCTTGAAGGAAACTATGTTGATGGATAAAGAAGAATTTTGGCAAACAAATATTGTTGTTTATAGTTAAGGCATTAACGTTGTGGAGGTTTAAAGACATTGTAATTTATTTTTAACAAACATAAAAAAGTGGAATAAACAGTGTTTGTTAAAAATAAATTACAAAACAAATATTGTTTTAGTAATTAGTTCCGGGACTTATTGATCGATGTGTTACAATGGCGACGTCTCATTAAGTGATTTGCATACAGAGACAAAGTTTGAAATCAACCCATTCGTGACACTTAAACCAGAAGAGACTTTTAGAAGCGGACTAATATGAAAATATGTGTATTTATGTCTATCATATATCAATCAGCCAGTCGTGTGTGACCCAAAAATGCCTATAAAACTGAAAGGAAAGGTATACCAGACTGTCGTTAGACCCGCGATTATGTATGGCTCAGATCTGGACTACCATATGTACACTTCCTACTCTAGGCAACTTGAAACAGCAGAAATGCGAATGCTTAGGTGGTCGGCAAGAGTATCACTGAAATATAACATTAAGAGCTCACGCATTCGTGGTAGCCTGGGAGTCACTGACATAAACAGTAAGCTGGAAGAGCGACAGCTGAGATGGTACGGGCACATAAGACGTAGACCACCAGAACATACGGTAAATCAGACAATGTCTATCGATCTTCCTGGACGAAGACCAAAGAACTCCAAGATAACTCAATGCTCCAAAATCCTGCAGAGAAACGGCCTAGATGAAAGCGACACCCAGAACCGAAGAACATACAGCCTGAGAACGAGAAGAGCCGACCCCAACAGCCTACCTAGGCAATGAGTTGGGACAGTGCCAGGAAGAAGAAGATATATCAATCAGGCTAGCAGCTGTATTGAAAACAAACAGGAGTCTATAAATTTGCGAATCAGGCAAACCAGAATAATCCAGATGCGACACAACTAATGAATTAAGAGTTTTTATTTCCCTTGTTGGAAGACATCGAGGAACAAATTTTAACCCTTTACGATAGAAGTCTTGAAATTAAAAAAAAAACGTATAAAATAAACATCCTTTTCTGTCGCTACACGTGTTACGAGGTTTAGATTTTTCGGAACGGCTTGTTTCTCCACATAACGATCGTAATACATTAATGAAAAAAAACATTTTGAAAGTAAACGTGTTATTTTTTCTATTATGAACGAAAAAGAAAATGATCAAAGAAGAGCCGGCACTTTCAAAGTATTTATGAACCACGTTTGAAGATTTATAAGTATTTTATGTGAGAAATTACTCTGATTTACCTATACTTCTCGGGTTCGCATAAAACAAACAAAAAGATTTTTTTTAAGAAGCCAATTCGAGTCAAGGTAAAATTAAAAAAAAATGTTGACAATACCCAATCAAGTGGAAATAATCAAATATTTTAATATGGAGCCCATAAATATAAAGCTGAAACGTTTGATAGTTTTTTGATTCTGTTTCGATAGTTTGGATTACAAAAAAAAATCAAATGGATAACCTCGACGGGATAAAATAAAAGTCATTTTGAATGTATTAGGTGTTAACATAAGTTGTGTCCGTTTTTTTCCAATTTAAAAATGAGCACCAGAAGTTAAACAAAATGGTAAAGGTTATACGTCATTCGAAAGACAATTTTCTGCTCTACAAGATATTGTGTTTGCTTTTACGTTACATACATTATTTTATTTGATTAATATGGTTTAAGCGGTCCTCATCGAAGTCCACTGGTCGTCTGGAACGCTCCATGTCTTTCAGGTCGAAATTACCGTCTTTGAAACGCAAAAACCATCGACGAGCTGTCCTTTAATTCATAGCATCTTCACCGTACACTTCGCAAATATCGCGAGCAGCTTTGGCAGCTTTATTCCCTCGATTGAACGCGAACAGAATGAGGTGTCGAAAATGCTCACTTTCGTCTACTTGACATTCCATTTTGAAGGCTTGTAATAAAATAAAATAATATATGTAACGTGTTAACATAAGTTGTGTCCGTTTTTTCCAATTTAAAAATGAGCACCAAAAGTAAAACAAAATGGTAAAGGTTATACGTCATACGAAAGACAATTTTCTGCTCTACAAGATATTGCGTTTGCTTTTACGTTACATATATTATTTTATTTGATTACAAGCTTTCAAAATGGAATGTCAAGTAGACTTGAAAGACATGGAGCGTTCCGGACGACCAGTGGACTTCGATGAGGACCGCTTAAACCATATTATTCATGAAGATGAAGTGTGAAAGTAATTGAAGATTATTATTAGTCAAATCATTGATATCACAAATGCTTCCTGAATTCTTGGTTACATATTTTAAGTACAGGGCCCTTCCCGTGGATTTTTTATTATTGATTCTGAAAGTTTAAAAAAAATCGATTAAAGAAAAAAAAACCCGAGATAAAAAAGTTTTTTCTACTGGAAAAAGATTGAATATGGAGAAATTCTAATCCAGCGGGAGAACAATTGGGCAATTGGCATTTGCGAGACGCACAGCTCTCGGGAGGGAAATTGCAAGGCAGCGATCAATTCCTCAGACAGACATTTCGAAAAGCGAAAAAAATCGGTAAGAATTCCTAATACGTTACTTTAATGGCGGGAAATAATTGGCGACTTTCGCTAATGGCCGGAGAAAAAAAGTAAATAAGATTTCATAAAAAAGCAAAAATATGAAAAAAAAAAGCCAATAACAATTTTGACCAAAAATATTCACGTTAAATGCGAAAATTCGTAATTGTCGTATATAACAAGTCGATAGAAATAAAATGCAAGGAAAGTCACATGAAACTATGGAAATTTTAACGGAACTTAAAAATTGAGTCTATTGGACTCAAATGATAGGATTGTTTTCAATGTTAGGACAATACTTTGCCTCTTGAGTTGAGTAACCCTGCATCAACATGTGGAAGGTTTCGATTCTGCAACTAGTTTTAATATAAATAGGCCAAAACCTG
This sequence comes from Odontocerum albicorne, assembly GCA_949825065.1. NCBI lineage: Eukaryota > Metazoa > Arthropoda > Insecta > Trichoptera > Odontoceridae > Odontocerum > Odontocerum albicorne. The sequence continues at coordinate 2,127,456 of OX463839.1, read as the reverse complement.
TACGAAGGTTGTCGTCAAAGAAAAAATACGCGAATTGAATTTTGAATACAAGAGAGCGAGAGAGGAATACTTGGATTCTCTCCGAAAGTAATTCGAAATTTGAATCTCGGTGGGTCCGTGATAACTGAACGAGTTTTAAATACCTAGCTAACAATTTTTAAACCGGTGTAAAATGGGACGATGTATAAATGATATATAAAAACAAATTCTATATTTATGACTATATATTTTCATAAATGTAGAATGTGTTTTACTTCCGTGAATATTTCACGGGTTGCAACTAGTCATAATATAAATAGCCTAAAACCCGTACGATGGTTGTCGTCAAAGAAAGAACACGAGAATTGAATTTTGAATACAAGAGAGCGAGAGAGGAATACTTGGATTCTCTCCGAAAGTAATTCGAAATTTGAAGCTCGGTGGGTCCGTGATAACTGAACGAATTTTAAATACCTAGCTAACAATTTTTGAACCGGTGTAAAAGGGGACGATGTATAAATGATACATATAAACAAATTTTACATTTATGAATATATATTTTCATAAATGTAGAATTTGTTTTACTTCCGTGAATATTTCAAATGTTGCAACCAGTTGGCATATAATAACAATAAACCCGCCAGCTTGTGCACATTACGTATTATAATATAAAGCATCGAGTAAATAAAAGTGTCGAGCGCTGGAGTTAGAGCTGGCCCGCGTTGTGTTTTACGATTCATGTTCGTATCAAGGGAAACGATGCAGAAAATGTATTGCGAGATACTCGACTTTTATTATGTTTACGACGCAAACAATAGATAATGGGGACGGGACGTGCGTGATGATCACATATCACACTGCCAACTCTGTCTGGTGCCTGTCGTGTCTGGCATAGGATCAATTAACACACGGGCGTCTAGTGTTTATGGTAATCGCTTGTGACACAATTTATCAAAACATTACAGTATATTATAAAAAAATCACTGATTTCGTACATTAGGTGTAAGGGAGGCAGCCGAGAGAAGTGTTCTTTGTCACTATATAGGTGACGGCGTTTGAAAAGTTTGAGCATCTTAGAGGCTGGTCTTAACCTTTCCCTTCCTATGCTAAAAAAATCCACCCGTTCCGGTGATGTGTATTCAACACACATCAATACACATGCAAAAACGAGCGATTTAAAATCAGAAAAATAAGAATATTCATAGCCAATCGATTCAATTAATTAAATATGATGTCAAAAGTGATAGTAATTTTAATTTAATTGCTGAAAACATGAAAAAAAAAAACATCGGACGACGTTTACAAAACGGGCGAAGCAACCACCTCGAACGAAAGCCCGCTTGCTACTAAGCGAGCGAACTGATATTCTATTTCTTGCGTTCCTATACACCGAAGTAGAGTGAGAGTGAGACGTGAATAGCGTCACTTCCTCACCCATAGCGCTTTTTTTAGAATGAATATACCTACGTCACACACTAGCACACGTTTGATTGTATTGGTGAATTTATTCCCGATTATCACAAAATACAGGGAGGTCCAAAAAGGAGTGCACTTTTGAAAGTTCGAAATAAAAAAAAGCTTTACATCTGGAACATATTTATTAATTATAACTTAAAGCTAATGAAATGCAATTTTACTTCTTAAAAATTACGTTGTCCAAATGATGTCCTTTGCGGTTACGGCACTCTTCCAATCTGGCATGAAAGTTTTGGAAAACTTTCGTAAGGGTTGCCGTGGAAATTGACTCCATTTCTTCTCGAATATTCAGCTTCAACTGCTGCAAAGATGTTGGATTATTGGAGTAAACCTTATTTTTAAGGTAACCCCATAAAAAAATCGGCTGGCGTCAGATCTGGACTGCTTGGGGGGCAGGTAATGTTACCCCTCTTTGAAATCAACTTTTGTGGAAACATGTCTTTCACTACACCAATGCTCTCGTTTGAAGTGTGACACGTGGCTCCATCCTGCTGGAACAACGTGTTCCTGTTGTAGCCTTGCGATTCTTGCAGTTTTGGAGCCAAGTAGGTCCTCAACATAGCCGTATATCGTTCTGAATTAACGGTAACTGTCCGGCCACGATTATTTTCAAAGAAAAACGGTCCGATGATACCCCATTTGACAATTGCCGCCCATACAGTAACTTTCGGTGAGTGGAGGGGCCTCTGATGTTTCAACGTGAGATTCTCTGCCGCCAATATCGACAATTTTGTTTATTGACAAATCCGTTCAGGTGAAAATGGGCTTCATCCGAGAAAAGGATGTTATTGAAGTTAGTGAAGGTGTCGAGCATTTCATTAGCGAAATTCAACCTCGATTCAAAGTCTATTGGTTTCAATTCTTGGACTAGTTGAACTTTATAGGGATGCTATTTCATTTCAAGCCCTAAAATTCGCTGTAACGTCGATTTAGACACACCTAAAGCCGATAAACGTTTGCGCGTCGACATTCTTGGGTTCGTGCGTAAAGATTCTCGAACTCACTCAATGATTTCGTCGGTGCGTGAGACTCTTGGGCGAGCCCGTGGCCGAATTTTTTGCGTCGATCCTGTTCTTTCGAATCTCTCGAGCCACTGCTTGATCAAATTAGTGCTAGGACACTCACTGATGCGCCGTAACTCGAATTTAACCCGTAAAAGTCGTCGAACAATTACATAAGATCGATTGTTCTCGAAAAACGCGCGAACACAGAACGCGCGCTGTTCTCCTGCGTAATGACTCATGGTGACTAAAATTACATAAACCAAGCGATGCACTGACACCGCCCCGCGCCCCTCCCCTTTTTCGTTAAAAAAATATTAAGGAATTAAAAGTACATTTCTTTTTGGACCACCCTGTATCTCTGATGTGGCCGATAAGTATTATCAATATTTTTTTTTCATTCAATGCGTTAATGTATTACGGAGGAATATCTAAAATCTGAACCCAGTATTTATTATATGTATAGAGATATTAAAGTTTTTAGAAGCAATGTGTACTAGTTACACATCACAGGACACGAAGGGTTAAGATACACAGTTGATAATTCTTGCTCGGAGCATCGGCCCATAACAACCAGGGTCCTGTTCGTATCGGATCTCAACGTAAGCAGGTTCATGAAGACGAGGGCTACTTTGTTCGGGGTCTACCCGAACCGAAGTCGTATAGTTAATCTTAGTCAAGGCGAGATTTCAGAGAAGTTGATTTTTTTCAAACCCATCGTAAAAAATGTAATTTTAGACGTTCAAAATTGACATTTTTAGCGTAAATTCATCCATTCCACGTTTGATGTTTTCAGCTATAGTGAAAATTTTCAGATATCATGTTCCCCCATCCCACTAGTTACAGTTGGGTCAACCATCGCGGAGGGATGTCGATAATCCTGTGGGTCATTAACTAATGACTTCCGTCACGAAGCGCAGTCTTAAATAATTATATTGTGTCAAACATGTTTCTTCTATATTATCTCCCATCTAACAAGGTTGTAATACTCATCACTTGCAATAACAGACCATGGTCTCAGTCATTGAGATCTGCGTGATAATGATCACTTTTTTCAACTAAATAAAAAACAAACCAACTCGAACTAAAAACTATCTATAAATTTGAAGTAACCGTGGAGCATGAAACCATCATCCACTACTTCAAGTCTTATAGGCTAGGTACTTGGAAAGAACGAAAGACACAAGATCACTGAAGTAGGTGACTCAATGCACCTCATATTGATGCAAGTTGAGGAGGTCTACTCAATGCACCACATATTTATGCAAGTTGTGAACATTTGGAATTGTCAACTGGAGCTTAACAAATGAGAAATATCGATTATACGGCACAGGTACAAATACTGTAGCAATAGGTGAATGGCTGCCGCTTGATGCTTGGAGAATTCAGCTCACGGTGAAAAGTAGCTGGTCGGTGAAAGGTAGAAGAGATTCCTCTTTGGCAGATATAGTAGATGGTCGCAAGTAAAATGCAGTAGACAGAGTGAACTGAGAATGTATTTCCGTAACGAACGAACGAAACGAGTTCTTAAATTTTTAATCAATTTTTAAAAACGTGCGCATTTTACTGCGTCGTCGATCTTTTGTCAGTGATTTGAGGGAACACCTTTTCCACTGTTGTGTCATATGTGTGATTGCGTTATTTGTATGTGTATACTTATATTAAGTATTTGTGTGATAATCTCTGTTTTATTTTTTGGCTCGATGAGCCTTTGATCTCTCTTGCTTTCCTTAATCCGAATTGAATCAACCATAGTTGGGCATGGCGACTATACTCAAAGGGATACGACAGCTCATGTCAGCGGCCCTGGTGGCACAGTTCAGGTTAGGCGTCCTCCCGCCCCTCCCGGGGGTCTCAGTGAAGCGACGCTGGTGAAGACGGTGGAGTTGAGGTGACGATGCTGGAGAAGACGGCGAAGAAGGCGCAAAGACGTGGCGTGGCTACATGAGCTTTCTTTGCTCTTTATAATTTACTTCGTTTAATGCTCTACCGTCTGAGGGACTGTAGACTATAAGAGAGAAGATGAAGAAGACGGCTAGACCTTTAGTTTTTACAAGAAATCAATTATGGTTGTTAAGTTTCTCGATTGATTTAATTACGGATGCACAGCTTCCTTTTATACATTTCATTTGGACTCAACAATACGTGTACAACAATACACTTCACAATATATTCTGTTCATTGTCACACAGTGAAGAACAAGGTATTGTCAACATGGTCAATATAATCCATTTTTTGTCATTTTGTATTTATTCTCCCAATTTATAGAAAATATTTCTCAGCATGTTGTGACAAAACTTGGTGTGTCAGGCATTATCCAAAGAAAAGATATATTGTTTAGAAAAACTTAAGAAATGCTTATTTGTACTCATTTTAACAGCTTATCAAAGTTAATATTGCTTATCCTGTAAACTAAGGTAAAACGGACATATCAACTTCTGCCTTAACGCCACAGAAATGTACCCACAAACCATCAATGGTATATGGTGACGCATACGTCCGATACACCGATATAGAGCTGTTGTTGTAGTGCCGTCGATAATAATGCAGTAAGGTAAGAATCCTCTTTAAGCGCTGCATTTAACATGACCTAGGACCGGGAGGGATGGAGACAAGCGGTGCGCCAAGTTCCAGACATAGCAGAGGATCACGATGTTCACCATTGGGCAAACGATGAAGAAGATGTAAAAACATCGATTCAAATTTCGATGATTTACCTCATAATCTTTTAAAGAGGGTTCGCAAATATAACGCTAATATCTTGTTATATTATGATTATGTTTGAGAATTGCATAGTTATCGGTTTAAGTAATCATAAAACAAATTCAACAGCAAAATCACATGGGATGGCCGTACAAAAACAGAGGTTGACAGTCGCATCCACCAAGCAAAACTCGCCTTTAATAAGAAATCAAAGATTTTCGAATCCAATAACATGGACCTAAAGTTCCGCAAGCAATTGGTCAAAAAATATGTGTGGAGTATTTTGATGTATGGTTGAGAGACATGGTGCAAAGGCGAAAGAGATCGAAAAAGATTGGAGGCCTTCGAGATGTGGACCTAAGGATTTCCTGGAGATACCACATTACACATGACGAGGTTCTCAGCAGGATCGAAGAAACCAGACACCTGTCAAACACCATATGGGAAAGGCGTGCAGAATGGATGGGTCATATGCTGCGAAATGAAAACCTCCTGCACAATATACTGGAGGGAATGATTGAGGAATCGATTGGCAGAGGGCGTCCACGCCGAGAGTATCTGGAGCACATATGCCACGGCATGGACTGCACCTCCTATACAGAGCTCAAGAGGATCGCTGAGGACCGAGCGGAGTGGAGAAGATGCAGGGCTTTGCTGCTAACCAATCCCCAGGATTGAAACTGAAGAAGAAAACAAATTAAAAAATACCAAATCTCTTGTTTGCATTTAGATTTCAACGACACGTGTTTCTATCTCCCATCTCGAGGCTCTCTTCAGGTAGAAACCTTTAATAAGGCCCCGTATTATGTTGGTGACTTACATATTATAGTTTTGTACGCTTGTTCCTTGGTAATATTTTTCCCGTTGTTTTATTTTTTTTAATGCATAAAGCACTTACTACATACTGTTGCTTTTATAATTGATATTTTTATAACGTCAATTGCATTTATTAACGAATAAATCGTGAGAAATTATTAATTTCAAGTTACATCATAAAATTTAGCATCGAAGTGTTTTATAACTTGGAAACATAAAGATATGCCGTATCTTGATCGTATTGTATGCAATACACCCTGGCAGGCATATTGTCATGTAGCAATCACTTCCAACCAACCGAAGTGTTCAAGATGAATAAAATGAAAACCAGACTGGAACCGTTTAAAAACAAACTGAATTCCAGCCCGTAAACCATGCGTTGGGCGTCGTCGATAATCCTCGACATTTTCCTTTAGAGGTTAAATCTTAGAAATCGAATTCGGTGAACTGTGTTTAATTAATTTGTTTAAAATATTAAATATTAAAAGGCGGCAAGGTTATCGAAAGTTTTTTTTTTATTTTGAATAAAATTTCAAGTGCTCGATATCAAAACGAAAGGTCGTCCATCTAAGTATCGTTTAAAACGTTTTTGAACAAACTCGTGCAAATTGTAAGCAGAAAAACAAACGCCCTCGGCGATATCCGCCGAATGAAGTTTATTTAATAGGAAAGTTTCGATATTAACAATTTTCATCTCGAGGAAATTCCATTCGAAGAAAAGCTTTTAATTTAGCAACTTCTCCAAAAAGTAACTTTTCAAACCCGCATTATCTCCTGATAATACGTTTTATTAACAAAGTTACCCGTTAAATTTCATATCCTTTTTATTAAATGATTTTTTTAAACTCATTTTGCTTTCTTAGCACCATAATATTTACCAAAAACTCGAACATACATTTTAAATGCTGCCTCAGGGTTTAATAAAATGATGATTCTTAATACCTCGATATGTATAAGTTATTTATTTTCAACATTATTCTACCTCCGAGTTTGTAAATATCACAACCCGCTAATGTTAATAATTTCTTCGAACCAATCAATAAAAGATTTCGTATTCTACTACATTTGTAAACATCACAACCCGCTAATGTTAATAATTTCTTACAATCAATCAATAAAAGATTTCGTATTTTACTACATTTGTAAACATCACAACCCACCCGCTAAGGTTATTTATTTCTTCCAACGAATCAATAAAAGATTTCGTATTTTACTACATTTGTAAACATCACAACCCGCTAATGTTAATAATTTCTTCCAACCAATCAATAAAAGATTTCGTATTCTACTACATTTTTAAACATCACAACCCGCTAAGGTTATTTATTTCTTCCAACCAATCAATAAAATATTTCGTATTTTACTACATTTGTAGACATCACAACCCGCTAAGGTTATTTATTTCTTCCAACCAATCAATAAAAGATTTCGTATTTTACTACATTTGTAGACATCACAACCCGCTAAGGTTATTTATTTCTTCCAACCAATCAATGAAATATTTCGTATTTTACTTCATTTGTAGACATCACAACCCGCTAAGGTTATTTATTTCTTCCAGCCAATCAATAAAAGATTTCGTATTTTACTACATTTATAGACATCACAACCCGCTAAGGTTATTTATTTCTTCCAACCAATCAATAAAAGATTTCGTATTTTACTACATTTGCAAACATCACAACCCGCTAATGTTAATAATTTCTTCCAACCAATCAATAAACGATTTCGTATTCTACTACATTTGTAAACATCACAACCCGCTAAGGTTATTTATTTCTTCCAACCAATAAATAAAAGATTTCGTATTCTACTACATTTGTAAACATCACAACCCGCTAATGTTAATAATTTCTTCCAACCAATCAATAAAAGATTTCGTATTCTACTACATTTGTAAACATCACAACCCGCGAAGGTTATTTATTTCTTTCAACCAATCAATAAAATATTTCGTATTCTACTACATTTGTAAACATCACAACCCGCTAATGTTAATAATTTCTTCCAACCAATCAATAAACGATTTCGTATTCTACTACATTTGTAAACATCACAACCCGCTAAGGTTATTTATTTCTTCCAACCAATAAATAAAAGATTTCGTATTCTACTACATTTGTAAACATCACAACCCGCTAATGTTAATAATTTCTTACAATCAATAAATAAAAGATTTCGTATTTTACTACATTTGTAAACATCACAACCCACCCGCTAAGGTTATTTATTTCTTCCAACCAATCAATAAAAGATTTCGTATTTTACTACATTTGTAGACATCACAACCCGCTAAGGTTATTTATTTCTTCCAACGAATCAATAAAAGATTTCGTATTCTTCTACATTTGTAAACATCACAACCCGCTAAGGTTATTTATTTCTTCCAACCAATCAATAAAAGATTTCTTATTTTACTACATTTGTAAACATCACAACCCGCTAAGGTTATTTATTTCTTCCAGCAAATCAATAATAAGTAAAAAAAAAACACAAAACTGAAATCCTTTTTTGGTTAACATCGGCGATCGAACCAGAAATACCCGAGTTTAAATCAAACATTCTATGAACTGTTCTACGGAAGGAATTGAAATAGAAAATGTGAAACCATTAAAATAAAGGTTGGATGTTTTCCAAATTGTTCCAAATATTTAAAAGTGATCAGTTCATTAAAAGTTACGCCCGAAGTTCTGATGGAATATCAATTAAGGCGCTCGACAAATATCAATTAGTGATGGCGAACTGAAACCGGATCTGGCGGGCGGGAGGTGTTCATTAGGAATGTTGACATGAAAAGGAATCCCTACGTGAACGTGAACACACCATCAACAGTCGGGATAGTGAAAACATAAAAAGCCAAAATATATGTAAAACATCGTTTCTCAACCTTTGGGTCGCGACCCCCCAATATATAAAAGAGATGATACATGAATTTGTCGGCGATTTCTTATATTTAACCAATTCAACTATTTCTGATATATTATAATGTGATAATACAAAAGAAAAACCTAAAAGGAAAATAACACATTTTCTGACAAAAACGAAAACAGTCACTTAAAAAATACAGTTCAAAGTATTGTACAAGTCATTGTTTACTTCAATGTTTACCTCTATCCATTTAATTATATATCTAGTGATAGTGAGTAGTAAGGCTTATCGTCTTTGTGCAAATACAACAATTGTGCGCCCATGTACACATGCATCATCAAGATATTAAGTTTTTCAAGGAGGGTATTTCTTTTGAGGGGGTCGTAAGGTTGAAATGTCAAGAAAAAAGTATTTCGATACGTGACATTTATGATTGTACTTCTTCTAAAATGAGTTCGTATTGAGAAAATAGAAGATGACAAAGTCAAAAAAGCCTCATCACTCGGTTAATATGTAATTGAATTCTACTCGTACATTTGACACAGGTTGGACCTAATGAAATCAAATAATGAATATGAACTTAAGGCAGATGTGCTGAGTAAGATGAAGAAGAGCACTCTGCGATGGTTTGGACATGTAAAACGAATAAAGAAAGACTAACCTAACAAATGTACAGTGCAAATGTGAGTGAATGGCGCGGCAGAATAAGAACAAGGAAATTATAGTGGGAACAAGTGCATTCTATTTTTATAAAAAGAAATGTAGAAAGTCAAAGAAATCGTAGGAGTTGTATATGAAGGTGTATGTATGTGGAAGAGGCGAAGTACGTGTGTCGAGATAGGAAAATCATGCCTTCTGTTCACTCCTACAAACCCCGACAGAAAAATTCCGCGATGGTATGTACGAGAATGTATGTACATCAAATAAAAGGCATAGTACAAAAAAAAACTAAATAAATAAAAGTCTAAAAATAATAACAATAGGAATAATGACACGATATAGACGAGTTTAATCTTCAATTAATACACTGAGTTATGGAAGATATCAAAATTAGGCCATTCATTCAACAAGATCATACCGTGTGCGAGTGGTGACGCTCTTAAAAACTCAATTCGTGAAAACGGCATTAAAATCTTAATTCCCTATAGTGTAAATAACTGTTAAATTTATAAATGAACGAGGGGATCGCTATTTTCACGTTACCATTGTAATTTGTATTGTATGGTATATAGTATGTAACATAAAAGCAGATGTGTAGATCTCTTCTAACTCTTAATGAGTAACGTCCACATTAATTACAAAATTTATTATAATGGCAATTGGTAGTGAAACATGGAAGTGGAAAAAAACAATGAATTGAATCGAACAAATGCTGTACAAATCGTGCACTGAGACGGATAGAAAGAGTGACAATATACTGTACAAATACGTGCACTGCGACGGATAGGAGTGACAATATATTGTAGAAATGCGTGCACTGAGGCGGGTAGAAGGAGTGACAATATACTGTACAAATGCGTGCACTGAGACGGATAGAAGGAGTGACAATATACTGTACAAATGCGTGTACTGAGACGGCTGGAAGGAGTGACAATATACTGTACAAATACGTGCACTGAGACGGATAGGAGTGACAATATACTGTACAAATCCGTACACTGAGACGGGTAGAAGGAGTGACAATATACTGTACAAATGCTTGCACTAAGACGGATAGGAGTGACCATATATTGTACAAATGCGTGTACTGAGACGGACAGAAGGAGTGACAATATACTGTACTAATTCGTGCACTGAGACGGACAGGAGTGACAATATACTGTACTAATTCGTGCACTGAGACGGACAGGAGTGACAATATACTGTAAAAATGCGTGCACTGAGACGGATAGAAGGAGGGAAAATATACTGTATATTTAAATGTGTGCACTGAGACGGATAGGAGTGACAATATACTGTACAAATGCGTGCACTGAGAGGAGTAGAAGGAGTGACAATATACTGTACAAATGCGTGCACTGAGACTGGTAGAATGAGTGACAATATACTGTAAAAATGCGTGCACTGAGACGGATAGGAGTGACAATATACTGTATAAATGCGTGCACTGAGACGGGTAGAAGGAGTGACAATATACTGTACAAATGCATGCACTGAGACGGGTAGAAGGAGTGACAATATACTGTACAAATTCGTGCACTGAGACGGACAGAAGGAGTGACAATATACTGTAAAAATGCGTGCACTGAGACGGATAGGAGTGACAATATACTCGTACTGTAGAATACTAAATGTAGTAATTAAATATGAATGTGAGACTGATATGAGATGAAAAATAGCATTCCGAAATGGTTCGAATACGTAGAACAAATTAATGAGATACTAATAAAACAAATATACAGAGAAAATGTGAGTAGAACTCGTGGTAGATGAAATGTGAGTAGAACTCGTGGTAGACGAAATGTGAGATGAACTCGTGGTAGATAAAAACTAAGGAAAGTATCGCTGGATTAAGTGAATGATATTTTGAAAGAATTAAATATAAAGTCAGATAAATCTTCCAACTTGTACGAGAAGCCGTAGAGGAGGTGAAGGAAGTGTGTCGCGATAGGAAATACAAGATATCTGTCCTCTGCCTACCCCGATAGGAGAACAGAGTGATGGTGTGCATGTTTTAGTAGCTATTTATACGAGAGCTTTTATTTTTTAGAATTAGAAATATGATTTGAGAGATTTTCTAATTTATTGCGATGACACAAATACATTTACGGCAATTCGAAAAAAGCAAAAATGCATTTAAGCTCAAAACTAAGGCTAAGGCCACACTAAAGTGCTAAGCTAGGTGATACGTGACTATTAGACTAGGTGACTTCATGCTTGGCCACACCAAAGTGCTTCGCACAAATTCATTTGACATTTGGGAGTGGTTGAGTCAACAAACGATGCCACTCTCAAAACTAAACAATTTCATTACAACTTACCATCTTTATTTACTTCCTGTGCAACTTCATTCCAAAGTGATTTTATTACAGGTACATTTTTGTATAATTTGCTCGATGGGTTCCACAAAGGCTCCCTTTTATACACAGCTGTTATTAAAACTTCCGCCATCTTGTAGCCACTTGGTGACACAATAAAATTAACCAACACGTCCGTTCGCTAGGAGACTCACTAGGTGACTAATCGTCACGTAGCGTGGCGCGAAGCGTGCAGTGTGGCCATTGCGATAGTATGCGGTGCGTTGGTTCGCTAGGATATGTCACCTAGCTTGCAGCGCAGCTCTAAGCACCAAGCGAGGCTCCTACCTGTGTGGCCGAGACCTTAGGTATTATAGATTGCGCTTTGCATTACGATATGATAAATTACATACAATACCATCACGCCATATCCCTGGGATAGGCAGAGGATAGAGTGCCACATTTTCCTACATTGACACACATTCTAAGCCTCTTCTACATCCATACACTTACTCATTCAACTGTCACGATGTCTCTGACTTTCTATGTGTTCTTATTTAAAATATTGTTCACATGATTCAACCATACTTTCTTTGATATTCCTCTTACACGCATTAAACCCCCATTTGCACTACATATTTATTTTGTTAGTATATCTTCATTATTCATCTTACTCAACACATCAAGGCTTAAGTTCACATTCATTCCTTATCACTTTATTCCATATTCTGTCATACATCGTCACTCGGCATATTCTTCTTAATGCGCGCATTTTAATAACATTTGTTCGGTTCTTTTCAGCCTTTTCCACGTCCATGTTACGCTCACATACATCAAAGTTGGTACCTTAATGCAATTGTAGACAATCATCAAAGACAATTTTGATACTATCCGGCTCGAGTATATATATATGTTCTAGTGCCCCGTTGAATTTGTTTTACATCGCTGCACGCCGTTCGACATCCCTCTTAAATTTTCCACAACGTGAAAAAAATCTTTAAAAAAATATATTATAAATTTAAATGTCTTGGAAGTCTCTAGCAAAGGACTTCTCGCAAGGCATTAGCTCAAACAATAGCATAAATATTTATGACTTCAGTATCATTAAGTATTCAAGTAATTGCACCCGTAAAGGGCTGCGGCGGCCCGGGAGCGCTATTAAATAGTGAAATGAACACAATACGCTGCAAAGCCCCGACACTGACCCAGATTGCGGGCCCCGGTCCGCTCTGATTGCCTTCGGAGGACTTACGAGGAGTACGAAGCTCAGCAAACAGAGAAAGAGAACTTTATTTACGTCAATAAAAGCTTTTCAATTACTTTCACAATACAAATTCGTTTATTTCCCGACAATACGAGATTTCAGCTCTAAGATGTCATTTGAAAAGAGATATGTACTCATATTCGTATAATATAATATTTTACTCCAGATAAAAACTGTCGGTGTTCACTTCTGACGTTTGGGAGCGAAATTTGGTATTTGCAGAATAAAAATAAAAGTAAGATTTTCCCTTAGCACTCAGTTGTCGGCACACAGGAGACATGTATATGTAGCAGTATGACTGAATGTCGGCACACAGGAGACATGTTTACGTAGCAATATGACTGAATGTCGGCACACAAGAGACATGTATACGTAGCAGTATGACTGAATGTCGGCACACAGGAGACATGTATACGTAGCAGTATGACTGAATGTCGGCACACGGGAGACATGTATACGTAGCAGTATGACTGACTGTCGGCACACAGGAGACATGTATACGTAGCAGTATGACTGAATGTCGGCACACATGAGACATGCATACGTAGCAGTATGACTGAACGTCGGCACACATGAGACATGCATACGTAACAGTATGACTGAATGTAGGCACACATGAGACATATATACGTAGCAGTATGACTGAATGTCGGCACACAGGAGACATGTATACGGAGTAGTATGACTGAATGTCGGCACACAGGAGCCATTTATACGTAGCAGTATGACTGAATGTCGGCACACATGAGACATGCATACGTAGCAGTATGACTGCATGTCGGCACACATGAGACATGCATACGTAGCAGTATGACTGAATGTCGGCACACAGGAGACATGCATACGTAGCAGTATGACTGAATACCGGCTGACCGTCGATGTGTTTTCTCTTAATTTAAACGACAAATTTCTCGAGCAATGCATACACGTGTGTCTTGAGTGATGAGAAAAATCTAAGAATGAATGTTGCAAAATTCAAAATGATGGAGAAAGAAAAATGTGAAAGGGAAAGTAAATGCGACATAGGGGTGGAAACTGAAAGATTGGAGCCAGTTGAGGAATTCTGATATTTGGGGAGAATTTTCACAGATGATGGAAGAGTTAAGAGGGATATCGGACGTAGTGTACCAATAGGAACTAAAACATATAAACTTGAACCAGACAACATAAAAATCTGCTAACATGATAGTCCACAATTGTATTTTGGTGCCAACTTTGACGTTTGGGAGTGAAACGTGGACGTGAAAAAAGAATGACCCGCGCCGAATAAATACTGCAGAAATCCGTGCATTGAGAATAATACACGGAGTGAAAATGTATGACAGAATACAGAATGAAGCGATAAATAAGGGATGAATGTGAACTTAAGCCTGATTTGCTAGGTGAGATGAAAAATAATACGCTAAAATAGTTTAGTTGTGTGGAAGAAATACTAATAAAACCGATATACAGTGTAAATGTGAGTGGAAGACGTGTGACAGGAAAATCAAAGAAAGTATGGTTGGATCATACGAATGATATTCTGAAAGAAGGAAACGCAGAAAGTCAAAGAAATCATAGAAGTTGTATGGATGCAGAAGGGGGTAAGGATGTGTGTCGCGATAGGAAACTATGTCGCTCTGTCCTCTCTGCCTGTCCCAACAGGGAAATTCCGTGATGGTAAGTATGTATTAAATATCAGAAAATGTATCGCGTGATTAGGATCTTCTTCTTCCCAGTGTCATGTCAGGTCCCCCCAACGTTGAATATCACCTGAGAGGAGGCATCTTTGTCCCCGGCAGCCCAGAAAAGATCCCCAACGCTCCTTATACCAGTTCAATCACGTATATTGCGGAGCCAGGAGATTTGTCTCCTGCCAACACCTCTTCGACAAGTACATGACCCAAATAGGACACCTTTCCTATTTTAATATTAGTCAGCAACTCTCTATCAACTTTGGTTCTTTGAAGAACCCTTGTGTTGCTGACCATATCCATCCAGGATATCCGTAGCATTCTCCAGTGTATTCACATTTCGAATGCTTCCAATCGGTTCATACTACCAACTTTGAGGGTTCATGATTCCACTCCATGCAATAATACTGACCAAACGTAGCATTTGACTAACCGTTGTCGAAGTTTCAAGTTTAGATAATCATCGCAGAATACGCTTCTCATTTTATTAAAAGTCGCACGAGATGATTCAATTCTGCACTTGACTTCGGTTTCTGGGTCGAGGTCTTCCACTAGGATACTTCCGAGGTATTTAAATGTTTCCACTCTCTCTATATCAGCACCGTTCAATGTAAGACATGCTCCTGCGTGATCCTGCCGGCCAAAAACCATGAATTTAGTTTTACTAACGTTCACGTTCGTGATTAGGATAACGTTGTTAAATGTACATAATCAAGCACAAACAAATCAAGAATAAAGAATTTGAAAAAAAAAACAAATTTCTCGTTTTTTCTGCCAAATGGATTCTTTGTTGTGTTCAGAAGCGTAATCACCGTTGTTAACAGAGATATTTTTTTCCACAATTTGCATACCAAGAGTCAAATGATGGGGATTGATGTCAAAAAAGCTCGATGGGGAGTACGAAATCAAAACAATATGGTAATATGTTTGCAATCAACAAGGTTTAAAAACCAAAGAAAATGGGAAATGATGTCAATCGAATTTATAATCTGTGAACAAATCAAAAGGCAAAAATGATACATTTTTGCTATTCGGGCGTTATATATAAAAATTTGCAGAGAAAAAAATATAATGTCGTTCATACTACACTGATTGAATTTGTTGTTTTAACCCTTCCCTTACGGTGCTAAAATTGAAACGCGCGCTCCGGTGTTGGGTAGTGAGTACGCGATCAAAAATTAAAGATTTTAAATCGGAAAAATAAGAACATTCATAGATAATCCCCTTAATTAATTATAATTGAAGTTAAAAATTATAATAATTGAGATTTATTTGCTGAAAACATTAAAAAACCATCTGGCAACGCTCACGGAACGGGCGTACGTCGAATCTATTAGCAAGCCCAGAAGCAACTGCGGCGCGGGGCGGTATAGTGGCTTACCCCGGCGTGGCTTACGCTTGCGACGATTGAGACAATTGAGCTCCTCGCAATTCAGTGGAGTATGCAAGAGTGAGATGCGAATATAGTGTCGCGCTTCCCGCATACTCTTCACCTATCGTCAAGACACAAGGTCGAGGCACTCACAGCGTTTAAATGCGAATTTGTTTCCGATCTTCACAAAATACCCACGATATTGTCGATAAACTCTGATTATCATTAATATTATTTTTTAAATCAATGCGTAAATATATTATGGAGGAATACCTAGAATCTTAACCTTGTATTTATTATATTTATAGAGATATTGATGGTTATTAGAAGCAACGTGTAGAAGATACCCAACACAGGGAAGGAAAGGTTAACGAAGTTTTTTATGGACCGATCGATAATGATAAATTCGAGTTGGTAAATAATGCACGAGAAGTTTCGGAAGACCTATTATAACGTGGAACAAGCAAATTAATCAAATTCTGAAAGAATTAAGAGAGAAGAATCTTTCGAGTAGGAGTTTTAATGACAAGGTACTCGTAATTTAATGACAAGGACAATTTAATGTCAAAGTATATAGACGAGTCAGAAGCGAAAGATATAATATTTACTAGGATAGAAATAAACGGAGAGATATTAGCCCTGCCTACTCTGGAGATAATAAAAAAGAATCACGAGGAACATTGAACGACATGTAGCGAAAGAAAACAAACTCAATGAGGTACTAAAACATTTATACTCGAACCGGACAGTATCAAATCTACAAAGATGATAGTGGTAGTCCAGACAAGTGATTCGGTATCAAGTTTGATGCATGGGTGTGAAACATGCAGGTGAAACAAGACTGAAAAGAGACGAATAAATGATTTAGAAAAGCGTGCGCTTTGAATGAATAAATGGGGTGACAATGTATGACACAATACAGAATTAAATGATCAGGGATGAACTCAAGCTGTGTTGTGTAAAATAAAGAAGAGCACGCTGAGATGGTTTATAAATAAATATAGGATTATTGATAGCAACATAGTATATTATATAAATACATTCCGAAATTGGTTACACCCCACCAATATAGGGCGAGTCCGGCCGCGAGGACACCGGATGTTTTTCAGCCCCACACACTATGGGACACAGTTTGAGCAAATGAAATGAATGAATGACGACAAACAAACAAAATAAATATGCAGTGCAGCGCAATGGCATGGTAGAGGAAGATAAAGGAAAGTACGATTGGATCAAGTGTATGCTATTTTGAAATAAGGAAATATAAAAAGTCAGAGTAATCGTAGAAACTGTATAGATGTAGAAGAGGCGTAATATTTTTTTTATTTTTTTTTAACCTGGCGAGTTTATTGTCATGTGGCAATCTCTTCCAACCAACCAGAAATATGTTTTTTTATAGGTCCTAAGTGTTAACCAGACTGGAATCCTATTTAAAAAAATCTGGGTTCTAGCGGGGATCGAACCCGCAACCTCCGGATCGGCAGACAAGTGTCTTACCACCAGGCCACGGAGGTCGTCTAATATGTGTGGAGATAGAAAAATCTGGCGCTCCCTCCTCTCTGTCTATCCCTACAGGGAGACGGCGTGATTTAAACTCTATTTATTAATTTATTTTTTTCAGGTCCTTTGCACATTACAGGTTTCCCTAATTCTACAAGGACCAAACATAACAAGTACAAAAAAAAACTTATAAAACAGTTCAACATTTTAAGACTTATAAAGAATGAAGTGTTTGTAGTATTAAATGGCATGATAGTGATGGTATGTTTGTAGTACATACGAGGCGTATCCAGAAAGTAAGTGTACTGAGGCTCTCACGACCGGATGGATTTTATTTTCGACATGTTGACTACACTTTCGTGTAGCCTGACCCTTCCCCTCCGCAACGAGACAGGTTCGAAGTGAGTACGTTGAGAAGTGTCGACGCGACAACACGTTTTGTGAAAAATGTCAAACCAATCTCCCGCCAAGTGGGAAATTTTGTAAAAAATCAAGAGTTTTTGAGGCGCTGCAAACTCCATGGAGATGAATTTCTCCGCTCCATTGTTACTGGAGATGAAACATGGGTTGCACACTACACGCCTGAAACCAAAAGGCAGTCTCAACAGTGGCGTCACACCTCTTCACCCTCCGCCAAAAAGTTCAAAACCACAATTTCAGCCAAGAAAATCATGGCATCCGTGTTTTGGGACTATCAAGGCATAATTTTAATTGAATATATGCCTCAAGGGGATACCATCAACTCTGCAAGATACTGTGAGACCCTAACAAAATTGCGGAGGGCGATTCAGAACAAGAGGAGAGGCATGCTGACAAAGGGAGTCTGCCTGCTGCACGACAATGCAAGACCACACACGGCCAACGCCACGAAGGAACTGCTCGCCTCGTTTAAATGGGATGTCCTGAACCATCCCGCGCATTCCCATGACCTAGCACCTTCAGATTACTATCTTTTTACCTCCCTGAAGCTGCACATGGGTGGAAAAAGGTTTTCAACCGACGAGGAGGTAAAGGAGGAGGTGGAGAAGTGGACGGAGGGGTTGGCGGGAAACTACTTCGAGGAAGGCATCAAAAAGTTGATACCCCGCTTCACCACCTGCATTGAGAGGAATGGCGACTATGTCGAAAAATAGCTTACATATGTACTACGGTAACCACGTAATTTTTTTGTTTAAATAAAAAAAATTGTAGCCTACAAAAATTCAGTACACTTAGTTTCTGGATATGCCTCGTACATAGATATATACCATCACGCCATTTCTTGTCGGGGTTGGCAGAGGGTTATTGTCACATCACTAGAAGACACGGCAGCCATATTGTATCCTATCTGGTTTTTATCGTAACTGCGTTGAGTTTCAAATAAACATTGTTCAATCTGAACAATTTTTCACTATAAATTATTGAACAAGACGACAGAACCAGGCGCCGGCGACTACCACATCCTTAGTCTTATCTACATCCATACAACTTCAAAGGGCTAAAATTAAGTAATATTGCTGAACAAAGGTAATTTAAAAATGTCGTCTAGACAAGAGTACAAAAATAAAGCTTAGATATAGCAAAACCCAGACCAATAAAATTGATGGCAAAAGCTCAAGAATGATATACGCTGAAATATTATATTATACGAGTGTCATTAAACGGTGCGGAGGAATTTTCCTAGCGCACAAAACATCAACGGAGTCGCGAATGTGCATTATTTCTGGAACAGTAATGCAGCTGGAAACAAAGAGGACTTAATGGGCGAACTTCGTCATAAATAACTCGGTATTGTGTCTGCAAGTATAACGGGACCAGACGGAAAAGTTATGAAACAATGCGCCAACATTGTCCAGCGGACGGCACTAATGTCCCGACATTGTAACAAAGTGCAACATTAACGGAGCATTCTGAAGGTGCATTGTTCATTATAGGTCAAGTCAAGTGGCCTATATAGTATATGTTACGCTGCTTCCATGTTGGAAATTGCAAGGACGTGTTACGTACATAAAATCTCGCCGTCTCCCTGCCGGCAGAAGGCAGAGCGCAAGACAAATTTTCTATCGCGGAAGAAATCTTTCGCATCTCCTTCATCCATACATTTTTTTTTGTTGTTTTGTATTTGTATTTTTATGATTGTGTGCGGTATATTGTGGCCTGGTGGTAAGACACTTGTCTGCCGATCCGGAGGTTGCGGGTTCGATCCCCGCTGGAACCCAGATTTTTTTAAATAGGATTCAAGTCTGATTAACACTTAGGGCCTATAAAAACATCTTTCTGGTTTGTTGGAAGAGATTGCCACATGGCAATACACTCGCCAGGTTAAACAAAAAAATATTACGCCTCGTCTACATCTATACAGCTTCTACGATTACTCTGACTTTCCTTATTTCTAAATAGCATACACTTGATCCAATCATACTTTCCTTTATCTTCCTCTACCATGCCATTGCGCTGCACTGCATATTTATTTTGTTTGTGACTCTTCATTCATTCGTTTCATTTGCTCAAACTGTGTCCCATAGTGTGTGGGGCTGAAAAACATCTGGTGTCCTCGCGGCCGGGCTCGCCCTATATTGGTGAGGTGTAACCGATTTCGGAATGTATTTATATAATATACTATGTTGCTATCAATAATCCTATATTTATTTATAAACCATCTCAGCGTGCTCTTCTTTATTTTACTCAACACAGCTTACGTTCATCCGTAATCATTTAATTCTATATTGTGCGCAATAAACTCGCCAGGTTAAAAAAATTAATAAAAAAAATACAATAATATATTGTAGGATGAACGTTTTTGGTCTGTCTGGAGAGTGATGACGTGTGAGTGATGATGGTGTTTAAATGTTATACATTATACTTCAATGACCAATAAAATGTTTTTAGAAATCAAAGCAAATTGTTTGTTTTATTCAAGAATTAAAAAAAATAAAATTAAAAAAACCGCTCAATTTGATAGATCCTTTACAAAGGTTGAAGTTATAGTTCATTTTCATTTACAATAGTTGTCGATTTAATTTGACTATGGAATCCATTATCTCTGTTAATATTGTTTGGATGTTTATATATTTCTATTGCCTCTTGAATTAATCGGGCATGGTAATTCTTCGGTTTGCCGAGTATTTTTGGTTCAAGTGAGAAACGGTGGCCTGTCTTGATGAAGTGTTCGGCAAAAGTAGATTTACAATATTTCGAAACGTCGGCATCATAATCCAAACCACGTGGTACTATACTCCGAAAGATCTCAAACAACTAATACGAAGAACAGTAAAATCTCTAAAACATATATACGAGGGTCATCCAGAAAGTAAGGTTACGACATTTATGCATGATCGAAAAATGCTTGTATTTAATTGAAATTCACAGGATACTTCACAAATATATTTAACTATTTTTCAACGTAATCGCCGTCGAGATCGAGACATTTCTGTAGTCGGGGCACCAGCTTTTGTATGCCAGTGTCATAGACCTCCGCCGCCAGCTCTTTCAGACACTTCTTCACAGCTTCCTCGACCTCCTGATCATTGGAAAATTGTTGAGGTGTAGTGACACACCCACGTCTCATCTCCCGTCACGATAGAGTCCAGAAAAGCTTCTCCCTCCTGTGCAAAACGATCCAAAAATTCACGCGCGGCGGTCACGCGATTTAGACGATGCTCCGGTGTGAGCGTTCTGGGCGCCCATCTCGCACACAACGTCTTGTAACCAAGTTTTTCCGACACAATATCACCAAGGAGACTTCGAGAAATGTCAGGAAATTCTTCGTGAAGGTCGTCAAGCGCCACACGACGGTCATTTCGCACTTGTTCTTAAATTTTTTGCACAAGTTCGTCAGAAATCACTGCCTTGCCTCGCAGTGAATATCAGTACGGCCTTCTCTGAACAATCTAACCCACTTCGTGACATGTTGTCGACTCATCACATCACTACCATAAACTTCCACGAGCTTCCGATGGATATTCGTGGCGGTATTGTTCTGCAAAGTCAAAAAACGGATGACCGCACAGATCTCGCACGGACGAGAGATGGCGGGAGTGTGCGACGACCTCTCCATCGGAAGAATTTACTGTGACTGAACAAAATGGCCGACAAACACGCGGGACCAAACAAACTGACCGTTAGGATCCCCCCTATACGCTAGATGCGCCAACTTTGAAACAAAAAAATCCCCTGGCCTCAGGAGCTCTTGTAACCTTAGTTTCTGGATGACCCTCGTAGTTGAGGTTTTTATCAGGTCTGTAGCTTCTCGTGTCTCATTTAATTGATCCGCGTGTTGTTGCGTTTGAGCGTCATCCTCATCTAACAATGCTTGCAATTCGGCGTCTTCAAACTTTCTCGGTGGTCTTCCACGTTCTTCGTTTCTCACGTCAAAATCGCCACTTTTGAATTTTTTAAACCACTCAAAACACTGTGATTTACCAAGAGCATGCTCACCGTAAGCTTCAACAAACATTCGATGCGATTCTGCAGCAGTTTCCTTCAAATAGTAACAGAAAATCAATGCTGTCCGCGAATCGTAGTTTTCAGGCACAAAAACAGACATGTTCAACGGTATGAAAACAAATGTAGTTGTATTAAACTTGTATTTTTGTGAGTTAAAAGTCTTTGACAAATGTAAACACAAGAAAAAGGCGCCAATGACGCGGTTTGAGTCACTACATTGACAAATAGAGCTATCTATGAGCAAATTCCGGTTTCATATTTACAGACCTGGTAAATAAATAAAAAGGATAGTTGTAAAGCAAACAAAAACATTAGTTATTTCTAAAAAATAAATCCACTACTCTCGTAACTTTGCCATCTATTCGAGTGTGCCATTTCGGGCAAAAAAATTGAACTTAAAAGTTAGTTCCCATTAACTTAACAGAGCACAACCGTTACCAGGCGTGTAAGCTAAACGATATACGGGGACAGCGCACTTAAAAGTTTTAACCTTTTTTTACAGAAAAAAATGTAACAAAATTTTTAATATACGAGAAACAACCTTCGTACGAAACATCGAAACTATCGTTAAAAGCTGTAAGAATAATTTTATTTTCATGTTGAGCTGCGAGTGTTGACATTTAATTTAAAGCGGTGTTAACGCTCACTTTTATATTTGTTAAGGAAAAATAGTCGAGAGATAAAGTTATTTCTCCATTTGTTTCTTTCAACTCAAAATAAAAGTGGAACAGTTAACAGAGTAATAAAACGCATGTGTTGTGCACGCAAAGCCAACTGTTCCGTTGTTTAGAGAGACGAAACGCTCTGCTGAAAAATACTATTTTGTCTCTTGTCTTAGAGCAATGAATATCGTATAATAAGAGAATGGTTCATGATACTATTTTCAAAGCGAGATGCTTTTTTCCCTTTCGAAAGAGTCTTAAAGGCTAACGAAAATAGGCATTATTAAGCGTATTTGGAAACAAAATATAAATCGCTAACCTCCGCTGCTAATCCGTAGATATATCGGATAAATTTGCAGAACACAAAAAGTCCGTCTCCAGATAACATGGAAAAAATAATACGAAACAATTGTCAAACAGGGTTTTGTTTTTTAGGACAGAGTAACTTCTATATGGATCATTGCAAATCCTAAGAAATTCTTTAAAAAATGTTAATGCTATCAATGAAAATGTTTTTATTTTGACAGTTCACATAGTTATGTGAGTCAGGATTACGAGTAAGTTATATTTCATTTTGACAGTTCACATAGTTATGTGAGTCAGGATTACGAGTAAGTTATATTTCATTTTGACAGTTCACATAGTTATGTGAGTCAGGATTACGAGTAAGTTATATTTCATTTTGACAGTTCACATAGTTATGTGAGTCAGGATTACGAGTAAGTTATATTTCATTTTGACAGTTCACATAGTTATGTGAGTCAGGATTACGAGTAAGTAATATTTCATTTTGACAGTTCACATAGTTATGTGAGTCAGGATTACGAGTAAGTTATATTTCATTTTGACAGTTCACATAGTTATGTGAGTCAGGAATACGAGTAAGTTATATTTCATTTTGACAGTTCACATAGTTATGTGAGTCAGGATTACGAGTAAGTTATATTTCATTTTGACAGTTCACATAGTTATGTGAGTCAGGATTACGAGTAAGTTATATTTTATTTTGACAGTTCACATAGTTATGTGAGTCAGGATTACGAGTAAGTTATATTTCATTTTGACAGTTCACATAGTTATGTGAGTCAGGATTACGAGTAAGTTATATTTCATTTTGACAGTTCACATAGTTATGTGAGTCAGGATTACGAGTAAGTTATATTTCATTTCGACAGTTCACATAGTTATGTGAGTCAGGATTACGAGTAAGTTATATGTTATTTTAATTTATAATATTATTGCTTTTGGAGACGCGTTGAGGTTTACGAATCTCTTCATAGTTTTGAAAAAAAATTGCGTTGTTGTTTTTTCTGCAATAATTAAGTATCTGATAGTAATCGCGTATTCCTGTGTTATTTTTATTTTTTTCGAGTATGTTGTGTTCTCGTATTGCAAAAATATTTGTGTATTGTGTCTTAAGATAATTTAAAATTATACACTAATAAAATATTTTTTAATATATACATACACACCATCAGGCCGTCTCCTTGCTGGGGTAGGCAGAGACAACAGAGCACCAGACATTCATATTTCGCCTCTTCTATATCCATAAACCTTCTCATACCTCTACGATTTCTCTTATTTCTTGCATTTTTTTACTAGTTTCTACAGCACAACTTGGAGGGTGTATTGCCATGTGACAATATTAATATATATCATTCACTTGTTCCAACCATATTTCCCTTGGTCTATGCTCTACCGCGCCTTTCACAGATATTTCCATTCATAATGTATCAAAACTTTAAAATGGATTATTTCATAAATGAACTGAGAAAATATTTAAATTAATGACTTTTTAATAAGTTTATTTCCTAAATATGATTCATTGTTTTTCTAAACAATTTTTTTAACTTTTTTTTTCGTAATTGTCTAAGCATTATAGGCCCCTGTAATGGTTAGATCCTATCTAACCATTATAGGCCCTGTCTAACAATTACAGGTAATTGTCTAACCATTACAGGCCCCTGTAATGGTCTTACAATAAAAATGTCAGTCAAAAAGTGATACAATGAAGAGATCAGTGAGTCCAGCGTATTTGGCTGATATTCACGATTACAGCAACGAAAACATTCGTTATATTTTTTTAATAATTTAAGGCGGATTACAACTTTTAGATTTTTAATGGGCCCAATGCTATGTAACGAGGAAATAAACCTCTATAATCCTTTGTACGAGGCGTATCCAGAAAGTAAGTGTCCTGAGGCTCTCACGACCGGATGGATTTTATTTTCGACATGTTGGCTACACTTCCGTGTAGCCTGACCCTTCCCCTCGGCAACGAGACCGGTTCGAGGTATGTACGTTGAGAAGTGTCGACGCGACAACACGTTTCGTGAAAAATGTCAACCCAATCTCCCGCCAAGTGCGAAATTTTGTAAAAAGGCAAGAGTTTTTGAGGCGCCGCAAACTCCATGGAGATGAATTTCTCCGCTCCATCGTTACTGGAGATGAAACTTGGGTTGCACACTACACGTCTGAAACCAAAAGGCAGTCTCAACAGTGGCGTCACACCTCTTCACCCTCCGCCAAAAAGTTCAAAATCACAATTTCAGCCAAGAAAATCATGGCATCCGTGTTTTGGGACTGTCAAGGCATAATTTTAATTGAATATATGCCTCAAGCGGAGACCATCAACTCTGCAAGATACTGTGAGACCCTAAAAAAAATTGCGGAGGGTGATTCAGAACAAGAGGAGAGGCATGCTGACAAAAGGAGTCTGCCTGCTGCATGACAATGCCAAACCACACACGGCCAACGCCACGAAGGAACTGCTCGCCTCGTTTAAATGTGATGTCCTGAACCACCCTGCGCATTCCCCTGACCTAACACCTTCAGATTACTATCTCTTTACCTCCCCGAAGCTGCACATGGGTGGAAAAAGGTTTTCAACCGACGAGGAGGTAAAGGAGGAGGTGGAGAAGTGGACGGAGGGGTTGGCGGGAAACTACTTCGAGGAAGGCATCAAAAAGTTGATACCCCGCTTCACCACCTGCATTGAGAGGAATGCCGACTATGTCGAAAAATAGCTTACATATGTACTACGATAACCACGTAATTTTTTTGTTTAAATAAAAAAATTGTAACCTACAAAAATTCAGTACACTTACTTTCTGGATATGCCTCGTATAATGAAGAGTAAATCAAAATTAAAATGATGGACGTTATATTGAACCAATCATATAATGAAACATTAGCTGGGACGACCAAGGTCTGAGTGAATGTGATGGAATACAAGTAGCCTGAACGAGTGGACTTGTTCAGGCTAAATAATTAGTTGTAAGAATTGTTATCTAGTTATAAGTAGTATAAAGGTGTTATTTCTAAGAAATCATATATTAAGATTATAAAAAATAAAATGACATTTAGGAAAATAAGATTAAGTAAGTTCATAAATTATAATATATAAATAAGATTAGTTAAGTAATAAATGTGTATATAGGTAAAGCCTTGAAAAATATTTGTACAATATATTACTTTGTTTAATAAAAAAAAAACATAGTGAAATATAAAAATATCTTTCATAATTATAATTATACGAATTTAACATTTATTTATGATGTTGAATTTTATATTGATAAAAGAACTGAAAATATATTGGAAATGTGAGTGAAATGCGTAGTAGAGGAAGACAAAGGAAAGTGGCATATAGTTGAATCAAGTATATGATAAATTGAAAGAAGGAAATGTAAAAAGTTTGAGAAATTGTAGGAGCTGTATGGGAAGATGTGTGGATGGAGAAGAGGCGAAAGATGTGTGTCGAGATAGGAAAACTGACGCTCTTTCTTCTCTACATACTCCGACAAGGATACGGCGTGATGGTATGTCTCACACCTTGAAAAAGACCTCGAATTAAAGTTATTTGACCCGTTCTTTCAGGTTATAGTAGTGATTAAAAACAGGAACAATATTTCCGGGCCCATCCTGTATACTATTTGTCACTAGAATTTAAACACTAAATACACGGTGCTTTCTATCTTTCTAATTGCAAACACTAAACACACGGTGCTTTCTATCTTTCTAATTGCAAACACTAAATACACGGTGCTTTCTATCTTTATTATTATTTATTATTATTATTTAACACTTTTATTGCAATACAATCTGGCGGGCTTATTGCCAGGCGGCAATCTCTTCCAACCAACCAGACAAAAGTAAATGAAGCAAGTTACGTGGTCGCATAAATCATTCAAATGACTATCCATCCACACGAAATCCATAAACATATACGTGAGAACATGCCCACAAACCCCACAAAGACGGACAATCACCCGAACACTATTTTTCATATAAAGTGAGATATCATCAATCAAAAGGAAAGGAAAGGATGGTGGAGAGGAAAGGAAAAGAAAAATCAGGAATGAAACACGTGATCACATCTTTCTAATTGCAAACACTAACTACACGGTGCTTTCTATCTTTCTAATTGCAAACACTAAATACACGGTGCTTTCTATCTTTCTAATTGCAAACATTTAATACACGGTGCATTCTATCTTTCTAATTGCAAACACTAAATACACGGTGCTTTCTATCTTTTTAATTGCAAACACTAAATACACGGTGCATTCTATCTTTCTAATTGCAAACACTAAATACACGGTGCTTTCTATCTTTCTAATTGCAAACACTAAATACACGGTGCATTCTATCTTTCTAATTGCAAACACTAAATACACGGTACTTTCTATCTTTCCAATTGCAAACACTAAATACACGGTGCATTCTATCTTTCTAATTGCAAATACTAAATACACGGTGCTTTCTATCTTTTTAACTGCAAACACTAAATACACGGTGCATTCTATCTTTCTAATTGCAAACACTAAATACACGGTGCTTTCTATCTTTCTAATTGCAAACACTAAATACACGGTGCTTTCTATCTTTCTAATTGCAAACACTAAATGCACGGTGCTTTCTATCTTTTAATTGCAAAAATAACACAGCCCTGTTCTCCTCTCACTTTTATTTGACATTGACAAAAACCAACGAAGCACTTATTTTCACAATGTGGTTAAATTAAATTACATTTTTAAAAACAGAAATTGTTTGTCTTTTTTCAAATAATAAATAAGAGAAAGGAATAAGAAGTAAAGAGGATCTGCAGCTGATTTGGCAAGGGAGCCATGTAGGCCCCACATCACCTGTCAGGCTAATCTCTGGGCCCACATTAAGAACCGAATCACGCCCAATGATCTCGATTCATAAATATTACATACGTGCCATCACGCCTAATTCCCAAAGCGATAGGGGCGAAAGGTAGACAAATTTTAAGGCCAATTTTGCATATCTTCAGGCTTACGTCGGTCTGTCCCATTCAGTTGTATTACAAATCAAAACATACAATCACGCCCTCTCCCTGTCGGGGTAGAAAGAGAGGACAGAGTGGCAGACATACATATCGCGACAAACATCTTTCGCCTCATCTAGATCCACATTTCTATTTTTCATACAGCTCCTGCGATTTATAGATTCTCTTCTTTCAACACACATGACACGCATGGCAACTAATGAAATGTTCACCATCCCTAGAGTTAAAACCTCTTTTGCCCAAAGGCAATATGCTTATTTGGCTCCCATTACATACAATGGCGTGCCGACTTCAATAAAGGTAAAGGTAGGAAAACCATTTAGACAGTCGATCGGAGCGTGGTTGTTATTGCGACAGGATTTTGAGTACTTGGGCTTTCAGGATGAATGACGAGTGGAAGGGATTTATGTGAGATTTGTGATTGTGTGCGGTATAGTGTGGGATGAATATTTTTGGTCTTTCTGGAGTGATGATGTGTGAGGAGTTGAATTTCGCAAGATGTTTCCAGTTGTAGTTGAGTGCCACTGTCAGGTTGATGAGAGCGTGCAACGGGGTTTTGTTTTTGTGTAATCAAAAATCGGAAAGAAGTATCGATTTATTTTCTTCATGCTAAATATCCTCAGTGAGATACAGGCAAAAGCCTAGTTTACTGGGGATACGACAAATGAAAGGCAACAAACCCAGATCCATTAAAATTGTATGTCCAAATCAAATTATCTGTTGTTTTTCTCAAATTGTGTATATTTCTTGTCATGTGTAATAATAAATAAATAAAATAAAAATATATCATTTAATTGATCAAACCATATTTATCTTACACCTTCCACTCACATTTGCGTTGTACATACTTGACTTTTTAGTCTTTCTTCATTCCTTAATTCAATACTTATGCCCAAACCACCTCGAGTGTTCTTCTTCATCTTCCTCAACACATTAGTCTTAATTCCCATTTATCGCTAATCACTCCATTCCATATTATTCCACTCCATTCCGAATGCTGGACGATGTATAACTCTTACTCTAGGCAACTAGAAACTGCTGAAATGCGCATGCTAAGATGGTCAGCTGGCGTCTCCCTAAGAGACAAAATAAAAAGCTCACGCATTCGTGGAAGCCTAGGTGTTACAGACATCAACAGCAAGATGGAGAGGCGATTGAGATGGTATGGGCACGTTGGACGCAGAGCACCCGATTACATTGTGAACCAGGCAATCTCCAAGTATCTTCCTCGAATAACAACCAGAGAAAGACCAAAGAATTCATGGGTGGTGCAAAAAGATAACCTGATGCAGGCACGGCCTGGGGGACGTAATACGGGACAGAAGAGCATACAACCTGAGGACGAGGAGAGCTGACCCCAACAGTCTTCGCAGACAGTGAGTTGGGATGGAACCAGGGAGAAGACTCCATTCCATATTATGCCATACATTGATATACAATGTATTTTTCTCAGAGCACGCATTTCCACAACATTTATTCGACTCTTTTAAATCTCGTTCCATGTCCACGTTTCGCTTCCATACATCAAAGATGGCACTGTAATTATATTATGAACTATCATCTTAGTTGACAGATTTTGATATTTTCGGTTCGAGGATATATGTTTTAGTGCCCCATTGCCTTTGTTTCCTATCACTACACGCCGTTCGAAATATCTCTTAACTTTTCCATTGTCTAACAAAATACTACCGAAATAGCAGAATTTCTCAACCTAATCTAATATTTTGTTCTGTATATTTTTTTCTTTCACAATTACTTTAGATTTTGCAACATTCATTCTAATTTTTTTTATTTCCGCACCTCTCACACAATATCAAATATCAAACTCTACAATTCAAATGTGTACCTATACATTTCTTATAAGTATATACAAGAACATTATTTGATATTGCAATTGGACACCCCAAATAATCGAGAACTCCAATTCCCTCGACAACAGTTGCGGGTACGTGATTTCTGGATCGCGTGTTGGGCAACACTAAGGCCACATCTCCTTTTGACATTTCTACACGTATTTCGTCACATTTCGATATTTATGATAACTTGCCAGCTTATTATATGTAACATCCTTTCACGATGCACGACGACCTCCGTGGCCTGGTGGTAAGACGCTTGTCTGCCGATCCGGAGGTTGCGGGTTCGATCCCCGCTTTAATTCAGATTTTTTTAAATAGAATTTCAGTCTGGTTTTCACTTAGGGCCCATTACAAACATCCTTCTGGTTGGTTGGAAGAGATTGCCACATGGCAATAAACATGCCAGACGGGGGAAAAAAAAGAAAAAAAAATGCAAGACTAAGATGTGCATGCATGTCACATTGGATACCAAAAACATACACTAGGCTACATCAAAGTGATGTTATGTACCAAAACATTAAATTCATTTAATAGGATTCCTAAATTTACATTAAGGGCTTTTTAAACCGAATTCAGCAAACCGATTATTCGGATAATTTCAAAATAATCGAAAACCAGTAATTTTTATTCGGTTAACCGTTATAAACCAAATAAAAAATAGAATTATTAGGTGTTAACCTAGGTTTTGTCCGTTTTTTTTTCAAATTTAAAAATGAGCACCAAAAGTAAAACAAAATTTTAAAGGTTATATACGCCATTCGAAAGAAAATTTTCTGCTCTACAAGATATCGTGTTTGCTTTTACGTTACATATATTATTTTATTTGAATAATATGGTTTAAGCGGTCGTCATCGAAGTCCACTGGTCGTCCGGAACACTCCTTGTCTTTCAGGTCGAAATTACCGCCTTTGAAACGCAAAAACCATCGACGAGCTGTCCTTTAATTCATAGCATCTTCACCGTGCACTTCGCAAATATCGCGAGCAGCTATGGCAGCTTTATTCCCTCGATTGAACGCGAACAGAAGGAGGCGTCGAAAATGCTCCCTTTCGTCTACTTGACATTCCATTTTAAAGGCTTGTAATCAAATAAAATAATATATGTAACGTAAAAGCAAACACAATATCTTGTAGAGCAGAAAAAAATCTTTCGAATGACGTATAACCTTTACCATTTTGTTTAACTTTTGGTGCTCATTTTTAAATTGGAAAAAAACGGACACAACTTATGTTAACACCCAATACATTATTATATCACACTATTTTTGCTATATTTAAATGCAGCGTTTGGTCATACGAGTACCTTCAAACACTTATTATTCTATCATATAGGTGTAAATGTTTCAGCAGAAGTCTTAAATAGTTCAGTCTTTGACTGGAACTCTAAAGCTACGAGTACAACTATTTAAGAGTAATGATAACTAATATGTATCGAACGTATGCGTATATGTACCATAGACGAGACGATGTATGCGTATATGTACCATAGACGAGACGACGTATGCGTATATGTACCATAGACGAGACGACGTATGCGTATATGTACCATAGACGAGACGACGTATGCGTATATGTACCATAGACGAGACGACGAATTTGATTTTGAATTACCTTTGAAACTGTTTGAAAAGTTGTATTATTGTATTGTATTGGATTATCCTTTTATGAACATTTTTGTACTGTGTATCATATTGTACTTTCTTGGATGTAAAAATAATAGAAAACCGATCAGTAGAATGAGGTGGTAAATTGACACCCCTTTTCACACTATTTGAGAGATGTCATTGATGAGAATTTCGACAATATGTAGAAAAAGAACTAACGTACAAGTACTTGGGGCATGTTACTTGAAAGAAATATGAAAGTCTTAAAAAGTTGGTGATCACGGAGACGATTGAGAGGTGAGCAAAAAGAAGGAGTCATATGAGATGGACGGAACAAATCAAGGTGTTAAAAGGATCATTTTTAAGAGTTGCATTCAACATGCCCCAGGACCAGCCTAGAGAAGGATGTAGATAGGTAGGGCGCCGAGTTCGAGACATAGCAGAGGACCACGGCGCTCAGCATTGAGCACGCAATGAAAAATTAATGAACAAATGGCCATTACCCTTGACGAGTATAATCAAAGGCCCAATATAAAGTGATATATAAGGGAGCTTGTTACTGTCACCGGCAATGACTTAACAATCACCCTAATATCTCACTTTGTGTCCCAATTTGTGATAGGCATATATCCCGTTGCACATAGGGCAAGTCTTCTTTTCCATTGAAATTTCCTTCTTCATTTGATACCTATAAACCGTTATACGCCATTTGGCTCGTTCATCTGATGCTTGTTCCCAGTTATGCTGAGACTTTATGTTTTTGAGTGTCTTATGCAATACGTATATAACATACACATTATATATCTCTTTCATTGCGCCCCGTGCTCTCTTCTGCTCTATAAGAGTTCATAAAAGATAATATTTGTCGACACGCGAGTTACGTGTTTAGACCAGGGGTTTCCAAACTTTTTAGGGGGCCACACTGACTACTCCACTAAGTCCCAAGGGCCAAGACCTAGCTACCTCATCATACCAACACACTATAGTCTTAAATTACGCGTAAATTTTCGTATTGGGACGAGCCGGCGAGTGAGATATATATTTTCTATGATTTACTTACATTGTAAATTTTAAGGGCCGTAGTTTGGAGATCCCTTGTCTAGACCAACGCCGGCGAGCACACGACACAAGAATCTATATGCTACACCAGTTATATACTATATATAAACGTAAATAATTGCTTAAGACGAGCGTTAATCGTCCCACAAGGAATCAAAATGCGTCACATATTTAATAATAATAATAAAAGGAGAACTTATATAGCGCCGTTTAGAGAGCAAACAGTTTTCAAGGATACTCGCTCGAGACATGAACAGAAAAACATATTTGGTAAGAAAACTGCAGAAAAGTTACCGAGGGAAGACGAACTACAAAGTAAGTTTTGTAGATTTTCCGATATTTGATAGTAACACATTGGGCTTTAGGTGTAGTTAAGTGATCCTACTACAAGGGTTGTCTTCAAATGCTTGCTTAGGCTGCACGTCACCCACTACGAGGCAGACCGTTCACCACCACAGGATCGGCAAATGCAAAAGTTCTATTATAATACTCCGCCCCACTCGCTCGACTAAGAACAATCAATTTATTAGATGAAAAATAAATCGATCTCAAAGGTCTGGTCCTTTCAAAGGAACATCTTTCAGATACAGATTCAAAACACCCTATTATACAAATATGATGACATAAGAATGATTATTTTTCAACTAATATAAAGTTTTATTTAACAGAAGCACATACTCGTAATTTTAAAACATCCAACCAAAATATGAAAAATAATTTCTTTTACGTCTTGTCGCACTTGTCGGAGTGGGTAGCATCTGCAGATCATCGTGGAGGGATGGAGAGTTAAATGAGTCTCGAGATGCACTCTTGCCATGTAAATGCACTTTCAGTAGAAAACATGACGGGAATATTCTGAACAATGCACTTCAAAACCCGCTTAAAAGCTCGTAACTTCAATAGAGATAAAAAAAAGCGATTTTTTACGAAAAGAAATAGTATCACATTTTGCCGACGTGTTTTCGTTAGTTTTACAATCCTAATTCTCCGTCATATCTTCGCGAAAAATTCCAGTTAATTTCAGAACACGGACGTTCTCTTCGATCAGGCATTGAGAGACTCCTTTGCATACCAACATATCACACCATATTTTACACATCTCCATTTGCGGTTTAATTGGCACGACTTTCGAATGAACTTTCAAGATATATCAGATGTGCACCATTCTTATTTACGTTTAAGAAATAATTGAAAAAAATATCACATCACTCAGAATATCCTAATTTTCCTTTGATTCTTTACCTTATCCTTGAACAAATGTATTTCCTCTAGTTCTATCATTATTGACAGAGATTAGAAATTTACGGTATTTGTTTTTATTTAAAATTTATTGTATCCAAGATGATCTGGTTGGTTGGAATAAATAGCTGTATAGCAATAAGGTCGCCAGATGTACCATGTTTAACGATGTACACAAAAAATAAATAAAAACAAAACACATTTTTTCATGATCACACCTTCATCATTGCCGGGCCTCGCAGTCGAGGATCCCCTCGCCACTCCAAAGTCAGTCCTGAACCGTTCTCCCACGTCGATCGTGTGATCTTCTGTGAGAGAACAGCCCGATCCTAGATACGCACTCCCTCCCGCAAATGCCACATACATATGGACCCTGCTGAGCCGCCTGGCCATGTTGACACATGTTCGCAGCGCGCAGACTGTTTCTCATACGTCTAGCCGCTGAGACGCCATCAGCCCGAGAACATACGGCTCTCCACCCCTCACGGTCCCGAACCACCTGCTCCCAGTCCTCAGGCGCCCCGCACAAAATAAGCGACTCTTGCAGACTGTCCTTATAGCGCTTCCTCTGCCCACCAACTCTTCGCTTGCCCACCACTTCCCCGTACAAGACGCGTATTGGGAGTCTATGATCGCCCATGCGTATCACATGCCCGGTCCACCGCAATTTCGCCTATACAACCATATCCTCTATAGGTTTACAGTTGGAGCGTTGCAGGACCGAAATATTTGTGACATGATCACTCCAGTGGATCCGAAGAATTCGGCGAAGGAAACGCTGGTGTAACATTTCGAGGCTTTGAGTGTGCGTTCTATAAGGAACCCAAATCTCAGACCCATCACACCTTGGATATTTCAAGTAAACCCACACGTGTCTGAAACTCGATCTACAATGGGTTAATAAATATAGACAGTGAAATAAACGTTGATTCCAAAAAATCTCCCCCCCCCTCCCTCAGTCTTTATATTGTTAAGATACGAATCGCTATTTTCTCATTAAGAATAATTTAATGTAAATTATAAAGTCAAACGAAATTCGAAATATACTTGAGTCTGTTAATTTTAAACAACTTGAATACAATTTACAGTCTATGAAAATTGAGCTTCTTGAAATAAAATAAGTATGTTTTTGCAAAATTTGAATTAACTAATTAAATATACTTGAAACAAGATCTTGAAGGTTATTTTTTTTCGCATCAATTGATATAAAAGCTAGAATTGTAAAAATAAGACAGCCTGATATCACATTTTTTTGAAAATTTCGTTTAGTTGATCTTGTGTTTAACCCGTGTATTACTCAGAATCCTTGTTGAACGAGAATTTATTTACGTTTTATGGCACTTCCTTAACGCTTTTCTGCATACTTTTGGACTATTTCCTTTATACTCTAAGCTTGGTACATGTCACAAAAAAATCAAGGTATTCCAGACATTAACACGTTCACTGCGTCGAACACGGCTCCCGTGTCCATACAAATATTTTGTATGGACACGTGAATCCTTGAATGTTTAGTGCACCCATAAACGTCTCCCGATAAGGATTAGTCGCCAGTTTCATGTGTTTTGAAGACACGAAGGAATACACTTGTATATGATGTTTCAATAGAAAGTAGAATTTGATTTTTAACAAAGTTATGGGTTTTCAAAAATTCGCGAATTTTCAGCATCTCTGTATGACATTAAGTATTTTATACGCAGTGAACGTGTTAAAAACTGTAGGATATAATTTGGCGTTACACAATGTCCAACAAATTAAATTGATCGTTTCTGATGAATGAAAAACAGGCGCAATCACACCAATTCATAAAAAAGACAAAAAAATAGCCTTCAATTTGAGCACATCACCACCCCCACCCCACTGATAAAGGGGGGGCAAAATAAATCTCGAATCTGCGCGATCTACGCCAGAACCTCGATATGGTTTCTTATTTTTTATGAGCGTGACGTACCGCAGGGATGAAGAAGGAACTTCTTCTACGGCGGCGACAGAGCTGAATGTGAAACGAATCATAGCGACGACGGACTTATTCAACGTCACGAAAGAACGAAAATGACTCTAAGCGCAGTAAAAGTCCTTAACTGTGCATGCAGTGAGACTCTGGAATCAGTTATAAACCAATATAAGACTCGCTCCGTCCTTGGCATGCTTTAAGAAGCGACTGAAAAAACTCTCAATTTGTAGACAGTAAAATAACGTGTTTCATTCCTGATTTTTCTTTTCCTTTCCTCTCCACCATCCCTTCCTTTCCTTTTGATTGATGATATCTCACTTCATATGAAAAAGAATGTTCGGGTGATTGTCCGTCTTTATGGGGTTCGTGGGCATATGCTCACGTATGTGTTTATGGATTTCGTGGGGATGGATTGTCATTTGAATGATTTATGCGACCACGTAACTTGTTTCATTTACTTTAGTTTGGTTGGTTGGAAGAGATTGCCGCCTGGAAATAAGCCCGCCAGATGGTATTTGCAATAAAAGTGTTGAATAAAAATAAATAAATTGATTTATTAAACAGCTTAAGGCCTAGAGTTCAAACAGTCCAGCAAGTTGCCAGCACTTTCGCAAAAAACTCAGAATGCAGCAAAAGTATCCATTGTCGCCATTGATCGAGTAGTAAATGTGAATTGCACGGAGATATCCTATTATAATCGCAACACTACAATATGTGAGATTGAACTTTGCAGATTGATCTTGATGACCGCAAAAATTACAACAGGGCGAAAGAAAAAGATTAAAGGTTAAAAAAATTCTCATTAAAACTCCTACAAGCAGAGGAAAAATGGGTAGTCTAATAGGTTGGGTATTCCCACGAAGAGCGCCCTGGTGGGAGGAAAAATATTAAATGTTCGTCTTCCCAGGCACAATAGACCATTTTTTAATCCTACTCTTTAATTAAACGTTTTTCATCTCAGACTATAAATTTACCTTCTTACCTTTAAATGATGCAATTACTATAGCACTTAAGAGTAGCGACGTATGACTGCAAGCCAGTTTAAACTTACCTGCAAAAAAAGAAAAAAAAAACATTTAAAAAAAAATCTTGATGTAAAAAAAAATAACAGCAAGTAAAGTGGTTGCTTCATAAGGCTGTAGCAAGGAGGGGTCTCTACATAGACATGTGAGTGAATGACTGATGCGAATGTAGACGAGAAGTTGTTGAACATGTCTTTAAAGTGGCTGTTGAGATTATGATGCAGTTCGACTTATGTGTGATAGGTTGGGATTTAAGAATGTGAATGCAGTGTCAACGTTTAAGAGTGTTGAGTACAAATGTATGAATTTCTGAATATGGTATGATACCATTTCATCACAGACCTTGCCTAGTGAAGTGGTTCTCTATATCCACAAAAGGATGGGTTTTTGCAATGATACATTACATAATATTGTACTCGACGGTTCGCCTTTCCATTATGAATGTATTGTGGATAGTAAAAAAACACATGAATTTATGTAACATAAATTGAGTTGAGTGCACATACATACACACCATCATGTCAATTTCCTATTTGGGTGGGCAGATAGAACAGAGCATCAAACGTTTAAACTTTACTAACACCACATACTTCCCTCACCTCTTCAACATTCATACGTCTTCTCAAACATTTTTTTTGTTTCTTTTATTTCTTACTCTTCTTTGTTCAAAATCTCATTCACTGGGCACCACCACACTTTTCTCAGTTGTCCTCTATCAATACTCCCACTACTACTTGAACTATAAATTTGTTTATACCTGAGAAAATGTAGCATGGTCCTTGTGACAGTTCACAAATTTGCCCCAATACAACCTTGTAACGACGTTCAGTAATTTTAATTATTTTATCAACTTTAATTTAAGTCTCGATTCTAATAAATAGCAAGTTATTTAGGTAAATACATTACATAAAACTAACAATAATGACAAATTAATACAATGCATCTTGTTACAAATTACCCAAAATATGTCAGTTTGTTAAAACCAAATAATATTTGGTGACGTTTGTCAAAAGTCGCTACGTTAGTCTGCATTGGCTAGAGATGGGGTATACGATAATTGGATTTTCGATTTTTTTATACCTAAATTTAAATGTTCGTAATTAGTATTAATTCATAGTGGATCTTGGCCTATTTAAAGATAGATACAAACCATACAGTACATTAGAAAGTCAGTATAATGAAAATTAGGAATTAAAACGTCAGTTTAGAGAAAAACAATTTTGCGATTTATAAAAAAACGATTCGATTTGTAAAAAAAAAAACAATTTTACCCCATCCCTTTGAGACATGACATTTCAAATATCACAGGGACCATCATACATGTTCTCAAGTATAGTAAGTTTTTCGTCACTTATCCATTGAACATGTCCAAACCACCTCATCGTGCTTTTCTTCAACATACTTAAACATCAGTTTTTATATCATATTTATCCTGAATGACATTTCTACTCCGTCATATCTCGACACACGATATTTATAAGTGCATGCATTATCACTGCATTAACACGGCACCTTTAACTAAGTGTTAAAAATTAAATGATAATTTTAATAATCATTGGTGTTATTATCCTACATTATAAAAAAAAAACGACACTTTTATTTAAAAAATGAAAGAACAAAATTTCGATAAATCTATACCGGCTACGAATTAACAATACACATACAAAGTAGCTTTTTTAATTACCGAGTGACGGTTACACGTTTTAATTAAATTGAAAACAAAACTTTTTATTCAAATTTTCAACATGTTGAAATGCTTCTCTAGTTTTATTGAATTTGAAAACATCTAATTAATTTTCCATCATATTAATTAACATGCTTACGATTAATTAACTAAGTGAAACACAAAAATAATGAAATTACAACATGAAAAAAAATATTAAGAAAAATCTTAATAAAGTGTATACAACAACAGTATTCGAACACATATACTACAAATTATTTGAGGTGCATAGCCGCGTGGTTCGAATCCCGCACTCTGCTACTACCTTCGGATGACACAGTTATTTTTTCTACCTAGTATTTGGGGGTATAAAAATACCTACGACTTCGGTCGTATCGATTCTTTGAAAAAAAAAAACATGCCGGTGTGCTCCGATCGTTTCACTTCAGGTGTGCCATCGGATCCAGTACAGCGGTGTGGCTGGTGAATATGCTGGTGTGTAACGCCTCACTCACTTAATAAACAAACTCCACGGCACAGCTTCGCTTTCCAACTGAATTGACGTTGGAATGGCGAGTGGATCTTCGACTACGAGTTCCAGTAACGAAGACAACAAATACAAATAATAGGGTGTCTCAAAAAAAATTGTATACACACTACACCGTGTGTATCGTTTATTTGAATTTGCTAGAGGAATTTGTTATTCCACGCATTTATGAAGAGTTTAGGGATGAGAACTTTTATTTCCAGCAAGAATTAAGGGTATATTTTTATAAAAAAATGCTGAAAAAAAATTACAACCTTTACTCGACGCGAAAATTGTTGGAGTATAGTTTAAGTGGGTATCATCTCACAAAAATGTCTAATTTTAAGCAGGGAAGGTTCGCTTTATTTGTTTTTACGAGGTTGTTAAAATTACATATTTAACATTTGATAAATGTTTATTTAACCCAATAACATCAAATAACGAAATATGTGTGTTGCGATAGGGATGTCGGGCGCTCTATACCCATATATAGTATCTCTCTGACTATCCCGACAGGTTAAAGTACAGTTGACGTGATGGTATGTAAATATGTACTTTGAAATTATCAAGTTGAAAAAAAAATTGAAATCAAAATAATTTACTTAAATCGCACTGTTTTATAATGTATTCGTATCACATTCTAAGAGTTTTCCCAGAACTAAATAATTAATTGAGGCACTAAGCGCTAGGAAAGCGATGATTTTAGGAGAATAAAAGCCTGGATATAAAATCAGTCAAGTGATGATCCGTCGGAAATCAGAGTAAGTAAGTTAAGATAAGTCTTAACTTACTTACTCTGATTTCTGAACCATGCTTACTTAATAAGTAAGCGTGGTTTAAGCCACATTGTTCGAATTTTTTAAATCTTGTGAACCATTTTAGAGTTTACAAATTCCTGCTTGGTTCGAGTTTAATGTTACAAAATACGAAGACATTCTCAAATCTTTAATTAATTATACGAATATTAATCAACATATAGAAATGACGACAACTAACATACAAACTTAAAAGGAGCCGACTATCCTGACATATTCGATACCACTAGTTTTTTACTACGACCAGCCTTCATAAAACTTTGACACTGTTAGTTGGTGAAACGCCTGTCTACCAACCAAGAGGTTACGGGTTGATTCGGGTTGATTCCCGTTAAAACACAGATTTTTTCAAAAGGGTTCCTTCACTCAAAGCCTCTAACATATTGGTGATTGGTTGTAAAAAAATGTCACATAGGAATAAGCCCGCTAGGTTGTGCTATATACCAGTGCTTCCCAATTACTTTCATGTAACGGCCCCCTAAATCTGAAGTAATTAATCCCCCCCCCCAAACATTTTTTTTATAGTTGAAGATTTATTTAGCAATAATTATCACAATTAAAATACACATATTTAAATTCAACACAAAATTATAGGAACTTGCTTAAAAACTTTTTTTTTAAATAAAAACTATACTCACATGAAACATTTTAATACTCACATGAATATTTTCGCGACCCCCACGAGAAATCCCGCGACACCCAATTTGGGAAGCACTGCTATATACAACCAAAATGTAATACAATACAGAGAATTTCCTACCTATCTTGAATGTTTTTTTGTTTCACATTTTAACATAAAAAAATAGATCTGTGTACACAATAATATTATAATATGTCAAATTACGTAAAATGCCATACCTTAATACTAATTAAACATATTTGTTTTTCCTTTTTTCATAATGGCTTTAATTTGTGGTATTTTTAAAATATTTCTGTAAGAAAAACATCCCTTAAAAATCTTATACGTCACAAATATGTATATAACGGTGTTTATGGACCGTAAGAAGCTTAAATATATATATATTTTTATAAAACTGTTGCCTTTGAAGGACAATTTTTCTTGAAAATTTTGAAGCTTTTGTGAAATTTTTTTCCATTTGCAAAGAGCCCCATCCTTATACATTGTCGGTGGCTGGAGTGATTCACACAAAAGCCCTTAGCAACAGTACAGACGTTTTTCTAAGAATTGAACAGGAAAAAAATGGCACTCGAAAATACAAAAAAATACACGAAAAAAAAAAGCGAATGCCTAATGGATATGGTGAAAAGGGAGAGGAAATTGAATTATTTTACTCGAGCGCAACTCGCAATAAAGAGGCGCTAAGTCGAACATAAAAAGTGAAATAATTTTTTGCTGAATTCATATTCAATCACGATGATAAAACGTTAGCATCCGGATTAAGACAGAAAAATAATCTGTCTGCGCTGTTCATTTTTTTCCTTGTCGATTCAAGCTTTGCACCACTTCCTGTATTCCAAATGTATTATTTAAAATAGGTTATCTTTCATTCAGTTTTTCACTTGTATTAGGGGATGTAAAGAGAAAGACCTCTCTCTCCTTCTCTCTCTCTCTAAATAAATGAAATATAGGGTCTTTCAAATTGAGCGATTTTTTAAATATTTTTTTTTAACTCTTGAATAAAACACACAATTAGCATTGATGTCAAAAAACTTTTTATTAGTCGTTGAAGTAATAGGTTAGTCAATAAGTTTTGAAAGCGACATCTATGGAGCAGTAGAAAAACCAAAATTTCTACATCATTTTAATATTTCATCTTTCATAAGAACGTACTCAAAATTTCATTTCGATCTGTCAATTCATTCTTTGTCTACAAGCCATTTGAAGTTGACGTGTCAGTGTATTTTTTAACAATGGAAAAATCCGAATATCGTGCAGTGATTAAATTCTTTGTTTCGGAAGGTTTATCGGCTAC
Source organism: Odontocerum albicorne (assembly GCA_949825065.1). Classification (NCBI taxonomy): domain Eukaryota; kingdom Metazoa; phylum Arthropoda; class Insecta; order Trichoptera; family Odontoceridae; genus Odontocerum; species Odontocerum albicorne. The sequence goes on along the minus strand of OX463839.1, from coordinate 2,085,781 downwards.
TGAGATCCATGCAAAGATGGTGAAAGTATTAAAGGAGTCTTCTCCTTTATTTCCAACCGTTCACCGATGGGTTTTGGAGTTTAAGCGTGGCCGTACAAGCGTTGAAGACGATCCACGCTCAGGACGTCCAAAAAGTGCATCAACACCAGAAATCATAGCGAAAATACAGGATATGGTTTTGGAAGATCATCGATCGACTGTGGATGTGATAGCTGACACCATAGGCATCTCACATGGAACAACATGGCATATTTTGGCTGGAGTTTTGGGTCTCAAAAAACTGTGGCTCTTTGGCTCCGAAGCGAGTTCGTGTCCAGAAATCGGCCAAGAAGGTGTTAGCGTCAGTTTTTTGGGATGCAAAAGGAATTTTATTGATAGATTATCTCCAAACTGGTAAGACAATCAACTCTGATTATTATTGTGACCTTTTAGACCAGTTGGATGAAAAAATTTGTGAAAAAAGACCCGGTTTGCAGAAGAAAAAAATCATTTTTCATCAAGACAATGCACCTGGTCACACAGCTCAAAAAACCATCGCGAAAATCAGTGAATTGGGGTACGAATTGTTGCAGCATCTACCCTATTCGCCAGATTTAGCTCCCTCTGACTTCTGGCTGTTCTCACACCTCAAAAAATTCCTTCGTGGAAAGCATTTTTCATCAAACGAAGAGGTTATAGCCGTCGTAGAGGAGTATTTTGCAGGCCTTCCAGAAAGTCACTTCCGTGATGGGACAACAAAGTTGGAAGATCGTTGGACCAAGTGTATTGATCTTATGGGAGACTATACTGAGCAATAAAAGTGATTTCCCCCCAAAAAAAATGTATTTTCATTTCCGCTTTCAAAACTTTTTGACTAACCTAGTATAATGTATGACATTCAAACACAATAAACAATATCCGCCAAATGTCCACCTCTTGCAGCTCAACAGATGTCCACTCTTTTGTCAAAATTTTCGATGACATTTTGGCATCATTCCGGTTCTAGCTCACCAATAACGCGAATAATTTCGTTCTTCAGCTCAGGAATTGATTGGGGGGTCATTCTTATAGACCTGGATTTTCACGCAACCCCAGAGAAAATAGTCCAACGGTGTCAGATCACATGATCTTGGTGGCCAATTAACATCACCGTTTCCGAATATAGATACAATAATTGCAATAGATACAATAATTCTTAATTTGAACGCGTTGTTATATTGTATACGACTCCATTTTTATAAATGTCGTACATTACACTTCTTAAATGTCATAAGACCCAAGCAAGTTCGCGACGCCATCTGTGTTTTATCCAAGAATTTAAAAAACCGCTCAATTCCAAAGACCCTTTAGTATCACATGTATTAAATAAGACTACAAATTTTACATTCCTATTTCATTAATTTAAAAAAATTGTGTAAAATATTACAGATCCGATGTATAACATATATAACAGAATCTCACATCTAAATTTTATAAGAGATGTAAAGAGAGAGAGAGAGTGCTGAGAATGAATGATGCAAAATGTAAAATCATGATGAAATAAAAAAGGAAAGTAAACGTGATTTATGTAAGTAAGATAAAAAAAAAGAAGCAAGTCGAATAATTATATTATTCAGGTAATATTTTCTCAGATGATGCAAGAGTTACTAGGGATATCGAACGGCGTGTAGGGATAGGGTAGGATCAATACAAATTATAATCTCGAACCGGAGAGTATCAAAATCTGCTACTATAACAAGTCCAAAGGTAGTATTTTAGTAAATTTTTTTATGTTTGTAATTGAAATAGAATGTAATTGAAATAAATTTTTATGATTGTAATTGAAATAGTTTGTAATTGAAGAATACACGAGGTGACAATGTATGACAAAACAAGTAATATAAGGGATGAATATCATCTTAAATCTGATATTTTGAGTAAAATGACGAAGAGTACGCTGATATGGTTTCGACATATGGCACAAATGAATGAATAAGACTAACAAAATAAATATGAAAGGAAGTCGTGGTAGAGGAGACCAAGGAAATGAGGAATGGATCAAGTATATGAAATATTAAGGAAGAAAATGTAAAAATAAGAGAAATCGTAGGAGCTGCATGAGGTTTACGAGGGTCATCTAGAAAGTAAGGTTACAAGGGCTCCTGAGGCCGGGGAGAATTTTTTCGTTTCGAAGTTGGCGCACCTGGCGTGTAGGGGGGATCCTAACGGTCAGTTTGTTTGGTCCCACGTGTTTGTTGACCATTTTGTTCAGTCACAGTAAATTCTTCCGATGGAGAGGTCATCACGCGCTCCCGCCACCTCCCGTCCGTGCGAGATCCGCGCGGTCATCCGTTTTTTTTTTACTTTGAAGAACAACACCGCCACAAATATCCACCGGAAACTCGTGGAAGTTTATGGTAGTGATGTGATGAGTCGACAACATGTCACGAAGTGGGTTAGGCAGTGATTTCTGACTTGTGCGAAATGATCTCCGTGTGATGCTTGACGACCTTCACGAAGAATTTCCTGACATTTCTCGAAGTCTCCTTGGTGATATTGTGTCGGAAAAACTTGGTTACAAGACGTTGTGTGCGAGATGGGTGCCCAGAATGCTCACACCAGAGCACCGTCAAAATCGCGTGACCGCCGCGCGTGAATTTTTGGATCGTTTTGCACAGGAGGGAGAACCTTTTCTGGGCTCTATCGTGACGGGGGATGAGACGTGGGTGTGTCACTACACCCCAACAATTTTTCAAAGATCAGAAGGTCGAGGAAGTTGTGAAGAATTGGCTGAAAGAGCTGACGGCGGAGGTCTTTGACACTGGCAAACAAAAGTTGGTGCCCCGACTACAGAAATGTCTCGATCTCCACGGCGATTACGTTGAAAAATAATTTAATATATTTGTGAAGTATCCTGTGAATTTCAATTAAATACAAGCATTTTTCGATCCTACATAAATGTTGTAACCTTACTTTCTGGATGACCCTCGTATTTAGGTAGAAGAGGCTAAGAATGTGCATCGAGATAGGAAGGTTTGGCGCTCTATCCTCTCTGGCCACTCCGACAGGGAGATAGCCTGATGGTATGTATGTAACAATAATATGTTTGCTTAGTGTCGAGTGTAGAGTGCGGAGCGAGGAGTGTAACATAACCCATCGTGCGCTACCGTCTGCTGCGCACGCGTGGGGAGCGGCCACCTGAACCGGCACAGGTCCTCGAACCTGCTTCCGACCTCATCATGCGCGCTCACCTCGCAACAGCTCGCTGCAAAAAATAAGAAGTACTAGCGTAGACCTACACAGCAAGAAAACAATACTCGAAACCAGACCTGGACAAATTAAGATCCGCGGGCCATAGAAGGCCCTCATATTTTCATGTAGCCCGCGAATTACTGTAAAACTAATTTTAATTTACAAAACATATGTGCACATACTCATCGCGCTATTTCCCTGTCGGGGAAGGCAGAGGACAAAATTTCTGACTTTCGTATCTCGACCCGCACCCTTAGCCTCCTCCACATCTATATACCTTCTACGATTTCTCTGACTTTGATAACCTCAGTGGCCTAGTTGGTAAGACTTCTTCTGACACGAAGGTTGCGAGTTCGATTCCAGCTGGATACTAGTTTTTTTTAAATAGGTTTTTAGTCTGAATTTCACTTAAGGCCTCATAAACTTCCTTCCCGTTGGTTGTAGGAGATAGCAACAACTCCATAAAGGTTGCACTGTATATAGAGAAAGTGTAATACACGATTCGCTCGGGCGCTGCTATAGCTGCAAGATGTCTTTTTGTTTAATATTTGAGTGTTCCGAGTCCCGAGAATGAGCGCCCATGAGAGTTTGCTCTCTAAATGGCGCAATATGAAAATATCATACACTTGATCCAACCATACTTTCCTTTGTATTTCTCTACCACTACCACATTTCACTTACATTCTCACATTTACACTATACATCAGTTTTGTTAGTCTTTCTTCATTCATTCGTTCCACATATCCGAACCATCTCATCTTACTTAACACATTAGGCTTAAGTTCATATTCATATTCCCCCCACGTATCGTTCTCAATGCACGCATTTATTCGACTCACATTAGTCAGTTTCTACGTCCACGTGTCACTTCCATACACCAGAGTTCGCACCAAATATTATTAGCAGATTTTGATACTCACTAGTTCGAGTATATATGTTTTAGTGCCCCATTGACTTTGTTTTCTGTCGCTAAACGCCATTTAATATACCTCTTATGTTAACTCTTTCATCATTAAAACTACCCAAATAGCGGGGTTCCCCAACTTGCTCAAACCTTTCATTATACATTCATATATCGCATTTACTTTTCCCTTCACACTTTTTAAATACCATTACTTTGGATTTTAATTTATAATATGTTACATTAAATCTTTTTAATTATAACATGGGTCTACTTTTCAACCCCGAGTCGTATTATTATATAAGAATGAATGTGTAAGTACGGCTAGTGTGACTTGTGTAGTCGTGTGTAATGCCTAACCTTGTTCATTGCCACGATTTTGTACATACATTCGCTGTACAAATAAATACTGTGTCATTAGACTCTCCGTGTGTACACTTTTTTTAATTTTGGCTAGATAATTTTCTTTTTTTATGCGTCTGCAAAAATCGTATTTATTTGGCGTCCCTCTTTTATAATTAAATTCTCAATGCGGTCCTTCAGTCAAAATATTTGCCCAGATCTGATCTACACACTAAATTAACATTCAGGTGGTTGACCGACCACGGAGCAAGCTACCTATATCTATACACTGAGTTCCGACTTCAATGTTCGGATAATATTCGGATTTAAATAATTAAACTTGTCGAAGTATTGTTGCTTCTCCATGTGTAGAACTATAACCGACACGTATAAAGACTGCGATGATTATCCGCTTAATCCAGTAATTTTTCCTCGGTCTACTTTTTCACGCACACTTTGCACTTTTGCCATGTATACTGGCTTAGTCATTTTTTCGTCATCCATTTTTTCCACATATGTTAGTGCTTCAGAGATGTTTGCCCAAGATCGTTCATTATTAGCATATCCGCATCACTAATTGTAATACATTGTAACATAATTTGTTTTTATCAAACACTGTTTATTCCACTTTTTGTAACGGTATAACCCTACCGGTTTCAAGGTGCACACCTCATCTTCAGGGGAGCACAAAAAAGACTGAATTATGTTCGAACTGGCACCGACATACATACTTCTAATGGTAAACATTCGGGTTGGGGACTGGCGGAAGCATGGGACGATCTCGGCGAGCAGCGGAGAGATTCTTGGTATATATGTGTTTGCCAGATGTTCACCTCAATGCACTGACTTAGAAATTTCTAGGACCTCTAATCTGTCCAATTTCTAGGGCCTCTTGCCAGATGTTCACCTCGATGCACTGACTTAGAAATTTCAAGGACCTATAATCTGTCCAATTTCTAGGGCCTCTTTCCAGATGTTCACCTCGATACACTGACTTAGAAATTTCAAGGACCTATAATCTGTCCAATTTCTAGGGCCTCTTTCCAGATGTTCACCTCGATGCACTGACTTAGAAATTTCTAGGACCTCTAATCTGTCCAATTTCTAGGGCCTCTTACCAGATATTCAACTCGATGCACTGAATTATAAATTTCTAGGGCCTCTTGCCAGATGTTCACCTCGATGCACTGACTTAGAAATTTCTAGGACCTCTAATCTGTCCAATTTCTAGGACCTCTTGCCAGATGTTCACCTCGATGCACTGACTTAGAAATTTCAAGGACCTATAATCTGTCCAATTTCTAGGGCCTCTTTCCAGATGTTCACCTCGATACACTGACTTAGAAATTTCAAGGACCTATAATCTGTCCAATTTCTAGGGCCTCTTTCCAGATGTTCACCTCGATGCACTGACTTAGAAATTTCTAGGACCTCTAGTCTGTCCAATTTCTAGGGCCTCTTACCAGATATTCAACTCGATGCACTGAATTATAAATTTCTAGGGCCTCTTGCCAGATGTTCACCTCGATGCACTGACTTAGAAATTTCTAGGACCTCTAATCTGTCCAATTTCTAGGGCCTCTTGCCAGATGTTCACCTCGATGCACTGACTTAGAAATTTCTAGGGCCTCTAATCTGTCCAATGTAATACATTTTAGGGAGCGTACAAAATGACGATTATTTTATTATTGAATTTTTCAATTAAGTAAAAAGTTAATTCCCATTTTTGCTTTTTGTATCATTGCGTCTAAACTAAACTGAATAATGTATGCAACACGCTATAAGATAATAAATCTTCCTTTCATACAGCTCGCCGCTGACGAGACTCGTTTCTTGTGTTGAGGATGTACCGAGAATTTTTATGATTAAATCTGTGTTAAGCGAACCACGACAAATGTCTATCTACGCTAATGGCGAAAGGGAAATGTCTTGGTTCGGCTAACAATCAGACAGCTTTGTATTGCGAAGACGAAAAAAAATACAATAGAACAGTATTGTATTCGAGTGTTGAGATATTTCGGGGATCCTTACAGAAGAACTTACAGTTTTTACATGATTATGGAAACAATTTCACAGCACACAGTTTCCACGAGGGGAATCCTATACGATTAGCATTTACAGTAATACCGGTTAAACGATATATAAGGATACGTTCCTTAAAATCGTAACGTTAACAGAATCATTGTTAACTGAGGTAAAAACAACACGCGAAGTACAGGGATACGACGTTTCTAAAATAACCTTGTAAGTGAAAACTTTTTTGGTTGACAAAATGTTATTTAAGTTAAATTTACGCAAACTTCGACAGCGAAAGAAAGAAGCGACATTTTAATTTATGAATAAAAACGAATCAAGCGTCGATTATTTTGCTTTTTCATTCGATTTTAAATAATATCTCAGGTCGATTATTTTACTTTTTCACTTCATTTTAAATAATATCAAGCCCCAGTTTCTGGGCTCCATAATTTTAGCAGGAATTATGTTTAAATTAGGGGGGTATGGATTAATACGAATATAATTTTATTTCAGAGTTTGTCGATAAAAAGTAATTATTTAATTATTAGATTAAGTTTAATTCGGAGAGTTTATATTAGTTTATAGGACGTTTCTAAAATACATGTTTATAGGACGTTTCTAAAATAACCTTGTAAGCGTGAACTGTTTTAGTTGACAAAATATTATTTGAGTCAAATTTACACAAACTTATTAATCAATTATACATTTAGCAAAAATTCTAAATAGAGGGATAGAAGTTAATAAAACTTTGTAATTTATTTTCAACAAACACTGTTTATTCCACTTTTTTGTGACGGTATAACCCTACCAGTTTGAAGGCTTTCACCTCATCTTCAGGGGAGCACAAACAAGACTAAATGCTGTTCGAACTGGTACCGATATAGACGCTTTAACGGTTGGAGGCTGGGGGGTGAGGAAGGCTAGGGATAATTTCGGCCAAGAGCGGGGAGATTTTGGGGAAATAACTGTTCAACAGATGTTCCGATCGGTATACTGACTTAGAAATTTCTAGGGCCTCTAATCTGTCCAATTTATTTCGGTTGTCACTAATATGTAAGAATTTGGCATCATCGATAGAAAAAGTATGATTCTCACGGTGACAATGATTAGCCATTTCAGAATAAATTAGAGGATTTGTTAAGGCGGATTTGTGTTCACGAAATCTCTTTTCAAAAGATCTTCCTGTCTTTCCTGTATAGAAATTATCACAGTCAGCACATAAAAGTTTATACACACCACTGTTGCTAAGTATTCCATTTTTGCCTTTCCCATTAAATAAGAGTTTCCGGAGATTAAAGTTAGTGTAAAAAGCTGGCTTTATGTGACTTGGAATATAACCCGGCACCAACCTATAAAATATGTAAGTTTGTCAAAGAACAATTTTATAATCTAACCCAATTTAAAGCTGAATACTCAATCAAAAACTCATTGGAATTAATTGATAAATTAAAAAACATAGAAATACCTTGTTTGCGCTCCCCTGAAGATGAGGTGAAAGCCTTGAAACCGGTAGGGTTATACCGTCACAAAAAAGTGGAATAAACAGTGTTTGTTGAAAATAAATTACAATGTCTTTAAACCTCCACAACGTTAATGCCTTAACTATAAACGACATATTAATAAAACTATATTTAATAGAAGCGGCATTCTAATTTATGAATAAAAACGAATCAAGCGTCGATTATTTTGGTTTTTCACTTCATTTTAAATAATCTCTCACTGTAACGGCTTTAACGTATTGAATGCGTTATTTTTACTGCACAACTTCGCGCGTAATCAGAATCATTTTCCGATAGAACGTGTTACCGATCAGACAACAATTTTGTTATTGAAAGAAATGTTTTTGCCAATTATGTTATAGCGAGGTAATGCAAAGCAAGGTGTTACTGTATACAAAACTCACATAAATTGCCGCAATTTTTAAAAGTCAACCACAAGTCTAAGGCAAGGTTAACCCTGATTTTAACGGTAGCAGATTGTCAAGTTCCAATATTTCCATATACCTTAGTTAACCTTTCCTTCCCTGTGTTGGGTATCTTCTACACGTTGCTTCTAATAGCCATCAATATCTCTATAAATATAATAAATACAAGGTTAAGATTTTAGGTATTCCTCCATAATATATTTACGCATTGATTTAAAAAATAATATTAATAATAATCAGAATTTATCGACTACATCGAGGTGTTTTGTAAAGATCGAAAACAAATTCGCATTTAAACGCGGCGAACGCCTCGTCTTGACGATAGGTGAATAGTATGCGGGAAGCGCGACACTATATTCGCATCTCACTCTTGCATACTAGACTGAATTGCGAGGAGCTGAACTGTCTCAACGTCGCCAGGAAAGGAGTATGCGCCGGGGTATGCGACTGATGTTCCGCGCCACTAGTTGCCTCTAGGCTCGCAAATAGGTTAGACGTACGCCCGTTCCGTGAGCGTTTTTAAATGTTTTCAGATGGTTTTTTAATGTTTTCAGCAAACAAATCTCAATTATTATATTTTTTAACTTCAATTATAATTAATTAAGGAGATTATCTATGAATGTTCTTATTTTTCCGATTTAAAATCGCTAATTTTTTATTGCGTACTCACTACCCAACACCGCAACACGCGTATTATTTTTATCACCGTAAGGGAAGGGTTAAGTACGTATTTAATTACTAGCTTACGGGTGATCAATAACGACTTCTCGTGTCGCAGGAAATCCGTTGGTTGAACGATAACGTTACTCATTAATAAGTTGGAATGAGCCAAGAACAAATTTAAACATTCGTTTCCTTTGAAAATGTCAAAAAGTATTTATTTATTATATTTACACTATCATGCTACAATACAATGATAATGAAATCCTTTATAGATTATTTAGTAAATATATTCCTAGAACATATTGAATTGGTTTATTTATTCTGAATAAAAAACACGTGTTAAGTTATTGTTTGGTAAATATCTTAAAATTTTAATCGGATAAAAAATTCGATCTTTGAATTTTATAAAAACTTCCAAGTAAGATAATTTCATCACTTACAGGAATACACTTTTGACAAGGGATTCTGAAATGTGAATAAAAAACACGATACGGTTATCGTTATTTCGGGGTGAACCAATACACAGATGACTGTTCTCCGTGTATGTTAAAATCTGTCATGTCATCTGGTGTGGGATGCGAGCCTCGAATATGAATAATATTTGTGAAAAGTCAAGAGCAATATTCATAAAATCACGGCTTTTATTGAGGCTGAGGAATATTATATGTGGAATCAGGAATTCTAGGAATGGGGCGATATCAATTCAGTGTTTGTTATCATATATTGCTTGCGAAAATATTATCATTAGAGACGATTTTTTTTTAACTTTGCTCTAAATATAAGTTTATTTTATTAGCAGTCCACTAATACTAGAATTTTTCAAACGGATATTCTTTAATAAAAATATTTTGCGATCTATGGTCAAGTGCAAAGTTGTTAAATTTGATCGGGTCTATGCATTATAAAATTATACCGTCTCTATTGTATAATATCCTTAACTGTCCCGCCACCCCCTCTTATCTCGCCGAAAATTATCAGCGTCTTTCCAATCATGGATTTGCGCTACGCTCAAACAGAGATTGTTTATTGGCCTTTCCAGCTCACCGCTCCTCTTTCTTTACGTCGTCCTTTACTGTCCATGCAGTGAGACTCTGGAATCAGTTACAAACCAATATAAGACTCGCTCCGTCCTTGGCATGCTTTAAGAAGCGACTGAAAAAACTCTTAATTTCTAGTCAGTAAAATAACGTGTTTAAATCCTGATTTTTCTTTTCCTTTCCTCTCCACCATCCCTTCCTTTCCTTTTGATTAATGATATGTCCCTTTATATGAAAAATAATGTTGGGGTGATTGTCCGTCTTTGTTGAGTTCGTGGGCATGTGCTCACGTATATGTTTATGGATTTCGTGGAGATGGATAGTCATTTGAATGATTTATCTGACGACGTAACTTGCTTCATTTAAGTTTGTCTAGTTGGTTGGAAGAGATTGCCGCCTGGAAATAAACCCGCCACATAGTATTTGCAATAAAAGTGTTAAATAAAAATAAATAAATAGATTTATAAAACAGCTTAAGGCCTAGAGTTCAAACAGTCCAGCAAGTTACCAGCACTTTAGTTACCACAAACTTAGAATGCAGCAAAAGTATCCATTGTCGCCATAGATCGAGTAGCAAATGTGAATTGCACGGAGATACCCTATTATAATCGCAATAGAATAAAGTTGTCATTTTATCAATATTGTACGCAACGAAAATGTATTGCAAAAATATACGCATATTTTCAAAAGGTTTAAATTAAATTAGACAAATTGATGCAAATTGGCAGCATAATTTATTCACATTTCAAAGATATACAAAGCATCGAACAAGTCAAGCAAAAATGTCATTTTTAAGAACACATACAAACCCTTTAACCATGTAACACCTTTCAGGACACTTAACATGACACGTTGTATGTAAGAACTGTGATGGAATTCGGCTGCCAGATTTAGAATCCCGTCTTACAGATTTATATTTCATGAATAGAGTGAATTCAGTTCCGTTTTCTGAGAGCTATCGATAAATGCGTTCTCCCGTCAATTTGGCTGACGCAAGACTTGGACCCTTCGTAGAAAAGAGCTTAATTCTAGTCACCGTATTCTTAAATCAAGTCTTGAATCATGGAGTCGACTACGACGCCCTTTTAGAAAAATCGATTTCTTTGTTTCTACACTTTCTATGTTCTAATATATAAGAAGATTATCTTTGAAAATTTCGTTACGTTAAGGTTTTGTAGAAAATCATTTCAGAAGTATAACAACACGATTGATATATTTAATAATTCAATTCAATTTTAAGGCTTCTCTAAAGGGCATAAGCATGAATTCATATTTGTAACTTTTTAGAAAAGTTATAGAACATTTTCTGTTTATACGTTTTAAGTTCAATTATTCTATTTTACAATTAAAATATTTTTTTGTTAGTCACATATCAATTTATTTGCATACTTTTAACTTTTTTGTTGTTATATTCATTAAAACGAAAATACTACAATTAAAGCAGACAAATACTTGGAATAAATAGTGGTCGTATGTAGTGCTGTATATTGAGCCCGTGATAATCTATGTTTAGAAAAGTATTCCTTGCAATGCGTACTTAAATGTTTCTTAATAAATAAAATATTAAGTTCGACATATTGAATATTACCAATATTATTTTCAGATATCAAATTGGAGAAAGGGTAGGTTTTTTTATTTTGAAACTTAATTCAAAGGGGAAAAAGATCATCGCTTGTCAATGAAATTCGCAAATGGACTTTTTATATAAAGACAATGAGAGGCTGTGTGAGGCTGCTTCCAAAAAATACAACATGTCTATCTCCATCAGCAAGACTAAATGCATGATTCTAGCTAAAGAGCAAGTTGGATGCAGTGTGGCGATCAACGACACACCGATTGAACAAGTAACAAAATTTAAATACTTGGGTGCTAGCATAATGTGCAATAATGACCTCTATGGCGAAGTGCTTGAACAATCACAAAAGGTCGCAGCTATTTCCGGATGTCTAAAGAACACTATCTGGGAAAACAAGTATATGAACATCCAAAGCAACGTGAGGATATACAAGACCTGTGTCCGCCCCATAATGACATACAGCATAGAGTCCAGAGCCGACACTGTCAGAACCAAAAATCTCCTTCGAACCAGCGAAATGAAGGTACTTAGGAGTATCGCTGGCAAAACTCTTCGTGATACTCGTAGAGTACGAAACACAGAAATCCGAAGGACGTGCGAAGTTGAAGATATGGTCAGATGGGGACGACAGAGAAGAAGGTTCTGGAACGAACACGTATCCAGAATGGCGGAACCAAGAGCCGTAAGAATGGCCAGGGACAGTATCACCCAAGCAAGCAGACCTCCAGGACGACCTCCCAAAAGATGGAAAGACAGTTGGTTGTCGACGTCACAAGAGGGAAACAATAATGCAGGACCATAACAGGCCAATAGGCCTAAAATAAGAAGAAGACAATGAGAGTGCTTTGTGTTTTTTTTGTAGAATTTAGTAACGCATAAACTTAACTATTGAAATATTACATAGAGTTGCTAATCTGGTGACATGTTTATCAGGGAGAAGAGAAAATCTAGTGATTGATACTGCGATCATGAATACATTTAAAAAATACAGTCAGTATTTGGTAACTACTCAAAGACACAAGATACGGAATATTCAAGGAGAACAGTGAGTGATTTCCACGAGGCGATTGATTGTGTATCATATGTTGTTAAGGGAGGAAATGTAAAGGCAGCACAAAAAATGTGGCCAAACGTTTCCTCTTCTAGACCGCACTTACACATTGGGTTATTCTCGCTAAATGTAAGATGATCGAACTTTGATGAGAAATTATTTACTTGCTTACAGTTTCATTAAAAGTTGTTTGCATTAGAAATAATAATAAATATAATTCGAATGACATATTGCTAAGTGTCTCGTTAAAAATTATTTATATTACAAACAATAATAAAAAATAAATCGAAAAGCATATTTTTTGCCCAGCATTTAAACAGAAATAATAATAAAAATATTCGAATAGCGTATTGATAAAAATTGTTCGTCTAGATAATAATAAAATAATTCGAATGGCGTATATAGCTCAGTGTTTGGAGTAGAAATAAAAAAATAATAATTCTAATGGCTATATTAAAAATATTATTATTTTTACAAAAATAATTCGTATTGTTCAGTATTTCATAAAAAAACTGTATTATTAAAAAAAAAACAACTACAATAATCCCATAGTATTTTGTATGATGAATATTTTACAAATCAAAGTATAAATAGGCCTAAACCCGTACGGCTGTCGAATACTTGGATTATCTCCGAAAGTAATTCGAAATTTGAATCTCGGTGGGGATACTGAACGAATTTTAAATATCTAGCTTACAATGATTTATATACAGGGCTGTGGAGTCGGATGAAAATTTACCGACTCCGACTCCGGCTTTATTTTATACTCCGACACCGACTCCGACTCCGACTCCAACTCTTGACTCTGACTTCAATTTTTATTTTATTTTATAATTTACCGCGTCTACCTAATGTATTTATATTGGCTTATTAATAATGGATACAGGTATAAATAAAAAAATAATTATATTCGTACACAAATGAAACAATTTAATAAAAAAATATATAAACAATACGCATTAAGCAATATTTTCACACAAAAATAATATTAAAAATATATATTAATATTTAAAAAAAGAATTAAATAAAACTTTTAAAATAATTAGAAAAACAACACAGGTAGGTATTAAAAAAAATAAGAAAACACTTAAAAATTAAAAGGTTGCTTCATTTGTTTTCATACGTCAACTAAATCTTATTTATATTGTTTATTATTATTTTTATTCAATATTGAATAGAACACAAGATTTTTGAGAACGCCCGAATGCGGCGGCATCTTCCGAAGTAATGAACAAATATCATCGTATGCTGATATAATACACTAACAATATTTAGGCATGGACACGCCGCGCGTGTTTTGAGCATGAAACAGATGTTCCCATGGACACGCCAGGCGTGTTCTCAGCATTAGATGAGTTAAAGAAAATGTTAAAATAATTAAACGGAGTCGCTCGATTTTTTCCGACTCCAACTCCGACTCCGCCTTAAATGTTCCGACTCCACAGCCCTGTATACAAATTTTACATTTATGAATATATATTTTCATAAATGTAGAATTTGTTTTACTTCCGTGAATATTTCACGGGTTGCACCTAGTATTATTTAATCAGAAAGAAATCGGGCATTTATATCCGTCAGTCTATTTATTATTTGAGTAGAAAAAGAATATTTTTCAATAAAAACGAAATTGCGTTTGGAATATTTTCAGGCAGAGAATATTATCGTGAAAATTGCAGAATATCCTTCTATTGTACTTTTTTAATATCACGTGAAGTACAACCCCATGAATCCGATAGGTATACGGACATCTAATATTCACCAGATAAACGTGAGAAATGTTTAAGTGAAAGGGATTCAAAAAATAATATCTATGACACTATCCACGTAGCAAAAAGTTCTTGCGTCATGAAAGCGCGTTTTTTTTTTTTTTTCATATTTGTGAACATATAGATGGATTTATAAACATATATTTATTTATTTATTTTTTCAAAACAGGCTTAGCCCAATTACTTTGAAAATACAAAACATCAAAAAAGAAGAAAAATTACGTAGAGGAAAAATAAATAAGTTAAAAAATTATATAAAATAAAAAATAATGCATATGCATACAAACGAGTATATACACACAAACATATGATACACATATATTCACAGTGATTTAGGTATGTTGATGAGTGCCTTCTAACGCGCTCAATCTAAGAAGAAAATTTACTTTTGCTTTTGGTAATGTGATATGAAATATGTCAATATCCGAAGTAGTCCCGTTCAGAAGAGTTAAGGCCCTTCCAACAGGCATAGCGGCTGGAAGACCCGTTCTTGCGTATGTTATTGAGAACAGTTCTTGCCGGCGCAGTCTAGTGTAATTGTTAGGAACATTTAACGCAAATATTTGTAGTAATGCTGGACAGCTCACAACTCCTCGAACGAGTTTGACAACGTATACCAGAAGACGCACATCTCTTCTTACGCTCAAGGAGTTATACCCGAGCATGCCCAGCAGGAACTGAGTAGGATAAAGCCACGGATAGACACCGAACTCTCTCATATAGAGATATCGTAGATATTTTTTTTGTACTTTATCCACCATGAGCGAGTTCTGCGCCCCCACTGGGCTCCAAATGCAAGCATTGCTTTCTAGTTTACTACGGATCAATGAATTCAACAACGTTTTGAGCACCAATTGGTTTTCAAACGACTTAGAGATTCTCATTACAAATCCTAGAGTTTTATAAGCTGAGTTGCACATAACTTCTATGTGAGGACCAAACGCGAGATTGCTGTGGAACAAGACACCCAGATCTTTAATATTATCTGTGCGGGGTATAGGTGTAGATTCTAGTGTATATCTATAGAATTTCAAGACGTGTGAGCGATAATATACCGTATACCGTATTGACCCGACTATAGGGCGACCCTGATTATAAGGCGACCCTTATTTTTAATCTGCTTTTTGGAGAAAAAAAACATTTCCTCACCATTATAATACGAGTATTATGAAAAATAAAATGCAAAATGTTAAACGAAAAATATTTATTAAAACAAAGTACCCAGATAATAGTCAAGTACATGTTTAAACATGAAAAGAAAAAATAAATAAGTCCAACTACAGCAGCTGATCAAATCAGTCAGATTCACATATAGTATACTCAGCATCCATCTCATCTTCATGACTCGAATATAAGGCGACCCCCCTATTTACGTGTCGCCTTTTTAAATTAAAAACTTCACCTTATAGTCGGGCTAATACGGTAGGTGTCTAGTAAAAGGTTTGAAAATGAATGTACCGAAATCAAAGGTTGTGGTTATGTGGTAAACTATGTGTGCGATGTATGGGTTAACTCAGAAAAAACTGCAGCAGGTTGATGAGTTATGTTATGTGGGCAGTGATTTTACGCGTGATGGGGCGAGTTGAAAGAAGGGTAACGAAAGGGAACAAAGTAAACGGAGCACTTAATGTTACATACAACAACCGCGCAATATCAACAGTAGTAAAAATTACCATATACGAGGCATGTCTAGAAACTAAGTGTACTGAATTTTTGTAGGTTACAATTTTTTTTATTTAAACAAAAAAATTACGTGGTTACCGTAGTACATATGTAAGCTATTTTTCGACATAGTCGCCATTCCTCTCAATGCAGGTGGTGAAGCGGGGTATCAACTTTTTGATGCCTTCCTCGACGTAGTTTCCCGCCAACCCCTACGTCCACCTCCTCATTTACCTCCTCGTCGGTTGAAAACCTTTTTCCACCCATGTAAAGCTTCAGGGAGGTAAAGAGATAGTAATCTGAAGGTGCTAGGTCAGGGGAATGCGCGGGATGGTTCAGGACATCCCATTTAAACGAGGCGAGCAGTTCCTTCGTGGCGTTGGCCGTGTGTGGTCTTGCATTGTCGTGCAGCAGGCAGACTCCCTTTGTCAGCATGCCTCTCCTCTTGTTCTGAATCGCCCTCCGCAATTTTTTTAGGGTCTCACAGTATCTTGCAGAGTTGATGGTATCCCCTTGAGGCATATATTCAATTAAAATTATGCCTTGACAGTCCCAAAACACGGATGCCATGATTTTGTTGGCTGAAATTGTGGTTTTGAACTTTTTGGCGGAGGGTGAAGAGGTGTGACGCCACTGTTGAGACTGGCTTTTAGTTTCAGGCGTGTAGTGTGCAGCCCAAGTTTCATCTCCAGTAACGATGGAGCGGAGAAATTCATCTCCATGGAGTTTGCAGCGCCTCAAAAACTCTTGCCTTTTTACAAAATTTCGCACTTGGCGGGAGACTGGTTTGACATTTTTCACGAAACGTGTTGTCGCGTCGACACTTTTCAACGTACTGACCTCGAACCGGTCTCGTTGCGGAGGGGAAGGGTCAGGCTACACGGAAGTGTAGCCAACATGTCGAAAATAAAATCCATCCGGTCGTGAGAGCCTCAGTACACTTACTTTCTGGATACGCCTCGTATAAAGTGTGTTGGTGTCCACCTTGATGCACAGAAGTGAAACTTAGACTGGGAAGAATAAGAGTAAGAATAATGCTGTGGAGATGTGTGCACTAAGACAAAAATGTGGAATGTCAATGTTTGAAAGAAGGCGGAAAGAAGAAATATTAAAAATGAATACATGGACAAAATGGACGGATGAAAGAAATGAGAAAGGAGCTTTAAGACGGTTTGCACTCGTATATGTGGAGGGAATGAATGACGAAGTAATGACTAAGCGAGTATACAATTCAGAACAGCAGGGTGAGCGTGTATAGGGTAGACCGAGGAACACTTAGCTGGATCAAATGGAGCAGATTTAAAAATAAGTTGAATTGAGAAGTATGAATAATAGAAGATTGCGCATATCGAGATGAACGAATTTGGACGAGGCGAAAGTTGAGTGCTTGGATAGAAAAGTTTCGATCTGTTTTCTCTGCCTACACAGCCACGGGCACGGCGTGATATGTATAAAAATATCGTCTATACAAAAAACGCGTATTTTTATTTGATACTTTTTTTTTAAAGAATAGATATGACCGAAGTCATATGTATCCTTATACCCTCGAACACTAGGCGGAAAGAGTGTCTGTGTCGTTCGAGGGGAGTAGCACAGCGTGGGATTCGAACCGGACGACCTTCCGCACGGAAGTCCAGTGCGTTACACCATGCACCTCATACTTAATAATGAGGACCTCCGTAGTTTTCGGCAGAATGCTTGTTTTCCACCTGACAATTTTGGGGTATATTCCGAATGTTATATTTTTTGTTCCAAATATTAATGTTTTTTTTTCTTCATATTTTGGTTGGTAGTAAGACATTGTCACATGGCAATAAGCTCCTTCCCCCTCTTGTATAAAACGGAATGATCGATAAACGGTCGATCTATTATGATTATATTAACCTTTCCCTTCCTGTGCCAAAAAAATCCACCCGTTCCGGTGATGTGTATTCAATACACATCAATACATATGTAAAAATGAGCGATTTAAAATCAGAAAAATAAGAATATTCATAGCCAATCGCTTAAATTAATTAAATTTGAAGTTAAAAGTGATAATAATTTAAATTTAATTGCTGAAAACATGAAAAAAAACTTCGGACGACGTTCACAAAACGGGCGAAGCGACCACCTCAAACGAAAGCCGGCTGGCTACTAAAAAGAGAGAAGCGATCGAACTGAGACTATTTTTTGCGTTCCCATATACCGAAGTAGAGCGAGAGTGAGACGTGAATAGCGTCACTTCCTCACCCATAGCGGTTTTTTAGAATGAATATATCTACGTCACACACTGGCACACGTTTGATTGTATTGGTGAATTTATTCCCGATTTTCACAAAATATAACTAATGTGGCCGATAAGTGCTAATTATTATTAATATTATTTTTTCATTCAATGCGTAAATGTATTACGGAGGAATATCTAAAATCTGAAGCCAGTATTTATTATATATAGAGAGATATTAAAGTTTTTAGAAGCAATGTGTACTAGTTACCTATACATCACAGGACAGGAAGGGTTAATAGCGCCCACCATTGACCGACGAAATTTATATGTTATAAATTTTATAAAAGCGGACCTAAAATTAGTAAAATATCGCATTTCTCGAGGTTTTAATGAATGTGTTCGTTGTTTCAATGTCTGCAAACAGACTGGCAAAGCCTTCAAGAACAGAAAGGATTGTTTATGTTGACAGAGCTCTCTGTGCCGCGTCCCGTGACGCGGGATACTATCAGCAGCTTTAAACAGCTTAAAAACTTTAATAATAATGTCTCTACAAACTGATTTCTCGAGTCTCATTAATGTTTACCTTAGATCATAATCTAATAGCGTACAACTCATAAAAACCTATGAAAAGAAGAAAATAAAAAGCTCACGACGACGAACTATGTACAATTATTATAGTTACTAAGATAATAAATACATTAAATTGTGTTAACCCAAGTCTATCCAAATTGTATTTATTTTGTTATGTATATTGGAATGTTTTTTACGACCATTAAAATAGTTACAATAATAATATTATAATAAGGATTTCTAGTGAATGCAAAATCTACGTGTTAAAAAAAGGTTAAACATCAACATGACTCAAATACAACAAATATCAGAAAGTTGTACGTACATGCATACTACCTGCCATACATATTGTATATTACAAGAACGTGACAGGCCAGGGCTCAGGAAGACCAAATTTTTAACATATAAAAAAATCTGTTTGGAAAAAATGAAAAACCAAAATGTATTTGTATAATTCATACACAACATATGCACAAAAAACACAATTTGGTTTAAAAAATGCAATATTTTAGAGGCCCAGGGAATATTCAAGTCAGTGCATTGGGATGAACACCAGGTAAACACATACGTTTCCATGGTATCACTGCTGCTTGCTGAAGTCATCTGCTTCCCTCCACGCACAATTCCCACTCCGATTTTTTACTGTAGGATGCGTCTAGTCTGTAGGTGCCAGCCCGGACATTATTCAGTATTGTTTGTGCTCCCTAATGATGAGATGAAAACTTGTAAAGGGTGAAGTCATAGGAACCCCTTTAGACGGTCAATCTCGATCAAAATCAACAATCACGGATTGACGGATCGCGCGACTAAATTAGACGATCAATCCGATTTCCTTCAGTCCACACGCCGCAACCGCTGCGTCAACATCTTTCTCAACTCAAAATGGACGTAGATGAAGTAAAAGCTGTTGTAACCCTAGTTCTGGGACTAACTTTGGAAAAGTGAGTTCGAAGGAAACATTGGGTTAAACAGTGGCTACGAAAGAGAGAATTTTGTATACCCATTTAAATCTACTTAAAGAAATACGATTAACTACTGAAAAAGAAGACTATAAAAAATACTTCGGGATGAGTTGTTAGAAATGGTAACCTCACCCCATACATGTCTAAACAAGATAATTGTACGAGAAAAAGTATAACACCTAAATAAAAATTAGCAGTAACATTGCGTTATCTTGCTACAGGCAGAAATATTGAAGACCTTAAATTTTCTGCTATCATGTCTCCTGCATCTATCAGTGAAGTTTGAATTTGTAATTTTTTTTAATTCTCTCCTATAATTTGATCTCAGACAATTTATTTTTTTCTCACGTCGTCAACGGTTGCTTGCGGCTTTATTTTCTTTAAAATTCCCAATAACTTTTGTTATGTTTGAGTTTCAAGTCCGACCATAAAATTATCTTCTAAAGTAGGCAGGGATGGGGAATCTGTTGAAATCACTGCCGCCGGCAGCGGCGTTGACGGTGGAGAGCATGCATCCATCTCTATCTCTATCGGTGCGCAAGCGTTGACTGACGCGATCACGATCTTTACACGATCAAACCAGATCGCGATCAGCGGATCGCAAGCGTGATTTCAAAATATCTGGATATTTTGTGATCTGATGTATCAATCCGTCAATCCGCTTCTTACACAGTCAATTTGGATCGCGATCGTTGATTTTGATCGCAGATCGCGATCCAGATTGACCTTTTTGTCGCCGCGGACCGGTCAACGTTTCATAATTTTACCGCGGCCCACTCGGGGGGGGGGGAGGGGGGGGGGGGCACATTGTTTTTAAATTTAATAACAATATATTTGTGCAATATATAATAATAATTTAAAATATAACAAAAAATGGAGTTTTTATTTTGGCTCTGCCAGACTCCCGGTACATTATTATTTAGATACATATTGAAATGGAAGAGCCACGTCCCGTACAGCTCGTACCTATAAGGAAGCTTCCAACAGTTAAGTACGAATATATATCCCGATTTTCACTTTTTTAAGTATTGATAAGATCTCAAATCTCGATCGATAGACGTCTCGACTCGATCTTTGATCGACAGAGGACGACTTTTGACATCTTATGTATATATAAAGTATATAAAATATATAGTATTTGCCTTGTTTAAGTTACGGCAAGACCGCCTTCGGAATCAAGGATGACTCCGCATGCGGCATGCATATGGTAGTGTGGTGTTGTTTTATTTCGAAGGTATTGTCGGAAGGTCGGTGGTAACTTAGCGTGAAGGGGTTTTCAACGGAATAATTATTTTAAGCTATAATTAAGTTTTATTGGGTATGTTCGATTTTTCAAAAGTAATTTTGATTTTTAAGCAGGCCCTTGCGCGGCCCAGTACCATTTGGTCCACGGCCCGGTACCGGGCAACGGCCCGGGGGTTGGGGACCACTGGTCTAAAGGGTGCCATACCATTATCTTATGTAGAAAAAACAGTGTTTAGTTAAACTAATTACAATACAGCATTTTCACTTTGTTTCTACTTGGCTGAAATAAATAACAATATCCCAGGAAATTCCCCAGGCTGTTCTAAATACCAAATTATAAACAATAAAAAAATGAGTCACTATGCATTGAACGAATGTGAACTAAGATTGTAATTTATTTTATCAAACACTGTTTATTCCACTTTTTTGTAACGGTATAACCCTACCGGTTTCAAGGCTTTCACCTCATCTTCAGGGGAGCACAAACTTTTATATGCTCACTGTGATAATTTATGCATAGGAAAGACAGGAAGATCCTTTGAAAAGAGATTTCGTGAACACAAATCCGCCTTAACAAATCCTCTAATTTATTCTCAAATGACTTATCATTGTCACCGTGAAAACCATACTTTTTCTACCGATGATGCCAAATTCTTACATATCAGTAGTAACGGAAATAAATTGGACAGATTAGAGGCCCTAGAAATTTCTAAGTCAGTACATCGAGGCGAACATCTAGTAAACACATATATCCCCAAAATCTCTCCGCTCTTGGCCGAGATCGTCCCATGCCTCCCTCACCCCTCAATCCCCAACCGTTGAAGCGAGTATATCGGTACCAGTACGAACAGCATTTAGTCTTGTTTGCGCTCCCCTGAAGATGAGGTGAAAGCCTTGAAACCGGTAGGGTTATACCGTCATAAAAAAGTGGAATAAACAGTGGTTGATAAAAATAAATTACAAGAAATAAATCGATTAAAGGAATAAACAGTGTTTGATACAATAAATTACAAGAAATAAATCGATTAAAGGAATAAACAGTGTTTGATAAAATAAATTACAATGTCTTTAAACTTCCACAACGTTAATGCCTTAACTATAAACAATATACAAAACAAAATATAACTAAGATTGGTCCATCGTCTTGGGTTTAGTTGAGACTGCAATATTGATCTGATGTGTCCCGTTTCCACCCACTTGTGTCCAGAGACGGGATAAGGGTTGGATAAACAATAAGCGTGGAATAAAACGAGCCATACGCGGCCAATGATGGCGGCATCGGCTGATTCCCAGCGGCGGGAGTTTCTTTCAACGAGCCTCTCGGGTTAGGGCTTCCAATCAACTGCCGTATTCGACTTGCCAGTTTTTTGGTTATTTTTACATCCACAAAACCGGTACGAACCAGTTATGCAAAAATATTTATACTGCAATAAACATAAAGGATAAAACTTTGCTAGCAAGTAAACCAGGCGAACTCCCCGCTCTTTGTATACCACTATATAATACGATCGTCGTTCTGCAGGTAGATATTGCTTTGATTATTTATTGGTTGAGGGTATCTTTATACTTTAAACAAACACTTAAGGCAATAAAATGAATAATACGATGAAAGCATGTTTGCAAACACAACAAATTTATTAACTTTTTTTAAATAAAACATCGATCAATAAGTCCCGGGACTAACCAACAGATGGCGTCTCTAATAACAAATCCATACCATTCTCAGTTAGTACCATTTTTTAGAAGTTACGTGTCAAACTTTCATGACATTCCGACATTGTGTCATTGAGTTACAGTGATTTTAGTGACGCTACTTTTGCTATTTTCAAAACAATGAAAAAAAACGAATTTCGTCTGTTGATAAAACATTGCTTTTTAATGGGAAAAAATACCGTTCAAACTCAGCGGTGGATTGAAAAGTGTTATCCGGGCTCTGCTCCGTCGAAAACAATCATTTGTAGGTGGTATGCTCATTTCAAACGCGGTCTTACAGACACAAATTATGCTGAACACTCTTGTCGTCCAAATGAGGATGTTACACCAGAAAACATAAAAAAACCCTCAAAATCGTGATGGAAAATCGCAAAGTAAAGTTGCGTGAGATCTGGTAGTTTTTACACTATAAGTTGTATTACAGATCATTTGGTAGTGTTTACACTATTTTGCATGAACATTTGGTGATGAAAAAGCTTTTTTCGAAATGGGTGCCGCGTTTGCTCACAATGGAACAGAAACAACAACGCATAGATGATTCAGAGCGCTGTTTTGCACTGTTTACGCGAAATAAACAGGAGTTTTTGCGTCGGTATGTGACAATGGATGAAACTTGGATCCACCACTATACTTCGGAATCAAATCGGCAGTCAGCTGAGTGGCGAGCAGCCGGTGAAAGTCGTCTGAAGCGACCAAAAACTTAACAGTCGTCCGGGAAGGTTATGGCCTCCGTATTTTGGGATGCGCATGGTATAATATTCATCGATCACCTTGAAAAGGGAAAAACTATAAATAGCAAATATTACATAGCGTTATTGTAGTGTTTGTAGACAGAAATTGCAAAAATATTGGCCCCATATGAAGAAGAAAAAAGTTCTCTTTCATCAGGACAATGCACCGTGTCACGAGTTAATGGTAACGATGGCCAAATTGCATGAGTTGAACTTCGAATTGCTTCCGCACCCACCGTATTCTCCAGATTTGCTCCCGAGCGACTATTGGCTGTTCGCAGACCTCAAAAAGATGCTCCAGGGAAACAGATTTGTCTCCAATGAAGAAGTGATTGCCGAAACTAACGGCTATTTTGAAACCGAAGATAAATCATTCTACACGGCTGGCATAGAAAAGTTAGGAAAGCGTTGGAATGAATGTATCGCTCTTGGAGGAGACTATGTTGATGAATAAAGAATTTTGGCAAACAAATGTTGTTTTAGTAGTTAGTCCCGGGCCTTATTGATCGATGTATTACCCATATTCTGTTACCTTATTTATGATAAACTTGATAAAATTTAACCGATCCATAGCATCAAGATGGTCATAAAATAGGCACCTTTGAAATAAAACGTGTTTGAAATATACACCAAAATATGTACAGCGAAAATGTGGATGAATTTTTTGTTTTGCGGACTGGTTAGCGGAATAAAAATAGCTAGTTTTGGGTTATTTTGAAAATGTCCAAATAACCGGTTGACCGGTTTGGAAGCCCTAGTCTGGTCCGACAGCTACATTTACAGCGAGAGCAGAGGGTCACGTAGCAGCCGGGGTGAAATGTGATGATATAAATTAGGACGTGATCCTCACTCTTCCTTCGGCCGGCTGGACTCTGGAACTCCGTATCGATCGAGAGACTAAGCAAACGCACTTAACCCGTGACAAACTTTGGCTCTTATTTAAAAACCTAAAACGCCACGTATTATGAGCCTTTCCGATCATGGACTTGGGCTGCGCTCAAACAGAGATTGTTCATTAGCTTTCCTCGTTTATCGCTCTTCTTTTTTATACGTCGTCCTTTACTGTCCATGTAATGGGATCTCTGGAACCAGTTAAAAACTAATGTTAGACACGTTCCGTCATTGACATGTTTTATCTGAAGCGTGTATGTCGGTACCAGTTCGATCACAATTCAGTCTTGTTTGTGCTCCCCTGATGATGAGATTAAAACCTTGAAACAGGTAGGGTTATATCGTTGCATTAAGTGGAATAAATCATGTTTGATAAAACAAATGATAGTGTCATTAAACATCCACAATGCTTATGCCTTAGCTATAAATAATACAATATAATAGACGTGTTTAAAGAATAGGTATGGCCGAAGTCATAGGTATCCTTATACCCTCGAACACTAGACGGAAAAAGTGCCTGTGTCATTCGAAGGGTTCGAACCGACGACCTTTCGCACGGAAGTCCAGTGCGTTGCCGCGAGGCCATGCACCTCTATAATACTCGTAAACATTCAATCGATGGTGAACACAGCATTAGAAACTCGAAAGTCCGATAATCGAAAATTTTATTGACAAATACATTAAATATTAATTTCAATGACATTCAAATATATATTTAATGCATTTGTTACCTATTCACGACGATCCACGTCGCTACTTTTGTCGGCTTGCTCGATTGACCAAGGTCTATTTGTTACCTATTCACGACGATCCACGTCGTTACTTTTGTCGGCTTGCTCCATTGACCATGGTCTGTTTGTTACCTATTCACGACGATCCACGTCGTCACTTTTGTCGGCTTGTTCGATTGACCAAGGTATATTTGTTACCTATTCACGAAGATCCACGTCGTCACTTTTGTCGGCTTGCTCGATTGACCAAGGTATATTTGTTACCTATTCACGACGATCCACGTCGCTACTTTTGTCGGCTTGCTCAATTGACCAAGGTCTATGTGTTACCTATTCACGACGATCCACGTCGCTACTTTTGTCGGCTTGCTCGATTGACCAAGGTCTATTTGTTACCTATTCACGACGATCCACGTCGTTACTTTTGTCGGCTTGCTCGATTGACCAAGGTATATTTGTTACCTATTCACGACGATCCACGTCGCTACTTTTGTCGGCTTGCTCGATTGGCCAAGGTCTATTTATTAACCTACATGCTGACATTTTGTGGCAATAAAAGGTCAGCTTCGTACAATACGAACATGAAAAAATTGTGCGTTAAGGATGTAACGAGTAGTCGCCTGAATTTCAGAATGTTAACCGTCTAGTCAAGGGGTGGATCGAGCGCACATAACGGGATACCTCCATTGGTCTTTTGGAGTGGCTGGCCCTATACAATGGAATCAACTTCCTCTAGAGTGTAGGCAGGTTGATGACAAAGCAGGTTGAATTCCATTCAACATATATTTATCATAAGCCTCGCACAGATGATGCATTGAAGAGGGTTGCTAAGTTTACACTATTTAAGATAAGTCATTGTAATTTATATCTCAAAAATCTCTCCGCTCTTGGCCGAGATCGTCCCATGCCTCCCTCACCCCTCAGCCCCCAACCGTTGAACCGTGTATATCGGTACCAGTTCGAACAGCATTTAGTCTTGTTTGTGCTCCCCTGAAGATGAGGTGAAAGCCTTGAAACCGGTAGGGTTATACCATCACAAAAAAGTGGAATAAACAGTGTTTGATAAAAATAAATTACAATGTCTTTAAACCTCCACAACGCCTTAACTATAAACGCAATGCCTTAACTATAAACTTTTTTTTAATGCCATAACTATAAACAACATAAGATAAGTCACATCGGTACCCTTTGAATTATTTTTCGTTATTAAATATAACCAGAAAATAAATAAAAATAATAAATATGTTTTATGTGTTATTTATTGTTGAGATGAAAGGGTTGAAAGTTGAAAGTACTCACGTGTCGAGAGCTCTAAGCTCCAGACACTGGGAAGAAAATTACTTTAGTCTGCTACTAAAACGCCAAACAAAAATAAAATATATTTTATAGCTCAGCGGTTATCGTCCATTCAGAAAAAGATAAAAGGTTTAAAGTTGACATTATCTGGGTGTATTTATAAATTTATGACTTAAAATTTGACATTCGGCTAAACCTTTTTTCTTTATTTGACCGTGGAACTGTTTTTTTTTTTACTTAGCAGGCCACTTCTAGGACGTGGATTCCCAGTTATCTTTCTCTTAACTCTTACAGGCTTAGTGGTCCACGTTATATACCACCTTTTTTTGACGTAGTACTGCACAATAATACACGCAATGTACCACTTATTAAACCTCTCTCTATTGCTGCACGAACGCTTAGATGATGTACCACTTCGTATAATATAATACTTATGACTCATATCCGCACAGCTGCAGGTCTGGTCCTGTTCAAATTCATTTAGCTTCTAATATTATTGACAGTTAGTTGTTCTTGGTGTGCCGACTTGTGCGTATAAAAGAAAACGTTATATATTTGTATTAAATTTTAATAAAAAATAGTTGTGTTGTGATAAAATTGACTTAAGTTATTGTGACAAATTTATATTTAGGTTAAAAATTAATTTTACTTCAATGTATTTCGGCACTATTTGGTGGTACATTAGAAGTACCAGTGGAAATATGGACTAGTGGTACATAAGTTGTACCACCTCACCAGGAGTTCCTTGACCTACCGAGGAAGTGAAAATATGTTAATTTAGCATTTGTATGTATCATTTTTCAAACACATTAAAAAAAATGAGAAACTTTTTTTTATTTTTTGTGCAGCCTGACTAAAAATAAGTGAAGTTTACCTGTGCCTGTAAGGGTTAAGTGGTTTCCCTGCAGGTCGGCTGCCATACACAATAATGTGTGGTATACTCGAATAATCCGCCAATTCTACATGTGCATTGCATGCCATTGTCTATCCCATCTCACTAACTTCTTAGATACAACCTTCCCTGCTATGATCCCGAGGGACCTGACCTCTAAGCTTCGCAATTTGATATTTTTTTGGTTGTTTCTACCCTAGTATCGATCCCATGATTTGCAAAATTGCCCACCCTCAGCAAAATTTAGATGTTTCCAGACAGTGAGCAACGATCAGTTGATTACGTCGATTGAGAATATTTTCTAGCATTACAGCCACAGTAAGCTCTCATTATCAACATTTTAAAATTATATTTTATATAGTTAAGGCATTAACATTGTGGAGGTTTAAAGACATTGTAATTTATTTTATCAAACACTATTTATTTTGTTGTTTATAGTTAAGGCATTAACGTTGTGGAGGTTTAAAGACATTGTAATTTATTTTTATCAAACACTTTATTACACTTTTTTGTAACGGTATAACCCTACCGGTTTCAAGGCTTTCACCTCATCATCAGGGGAGCACAAACAAGACTGACTTCTGTTCGAACTGGTACCGAGATACACGCTTCTAACGGTAAACGTACGGGTTGGGGACTGAGGGTTGAGGGAGGTATGGGACAACCTCGGCGAGCAGCGGGGAGATTCTTGGAATATATATGTGTTTGCCAGATGTTCACCTCGATGCACTGACGTAGAAATTTCTAGGGCCTCTAATCTGTCAAATTTATTTCCGTTACTACTGATATGTAATTCGAATGTAGTTCGAACAGAATTCAGTCTTGCTTGTGCTCCACTGATGATGAGGTAAAAACCTTGAAACCAGTAGGGTTATACCGTTACAAAATGTGGAAAAAATTGTGTTTGATAAAACAAATTACAACATTTTAAAACTACTACGTTTATTAAGTAAAAATTATTAATTTACACATTTGTTTCATTACAAACTATGCACTTTTTTACTCTCATGAGTATTGTATTACACTTTCATTGCATAAAGTACAAACTGGCGGGATTATTGTCATATGGCAATCGCTTCCAACCAATCAGAAACTAGTTAATGAAAAACCAGACTAGGATCCTTTAAAAAACTGGGTTCCAGCAGGATTTTAACCCGCAACCTCTGGGTTGAGAGACAGACGTGTTACCAACTAGGTTACGAAGGTCGTCTTTTTGTGTAGTTCAACACTGTTTATTCTACTTTATATAACGGTATAACCCTATCGGTTTCAAGATTTTCACCTCATCGTCAGGGGAGCGAGCACAAACAAGTGTTGTTTGTGTTCGTCCCAAATTACAATATTTTTAAACCTCCAATAACATATGTATTTTCTTTGTTGATTTTTGGATAGTTAATCAATTCAAAGTGTAGAGAGAGAAAAATAAAAATAAAAACTATGAAATAGACGAAACGGATTTCTCATCTCGTTCAATATGGATGTGGCACCGCCGTGATGTGACGACATTACCATTTTTGCAACAAAACAATGTATAGCGAACCAAATCACGTAACTAATAACACAATTTATTAACATCAGAACGCAACGGGAAATACTCGTACATACATTTTTTACTCCTCGCACCATAAATCCACTGATTCCAACTGCCCGCCGTGATGGCGGACAGGATGAAATATATTTTCATTACAATAATTTTATTTTATTATAAAAATAGTGCTTACAAACATAACAGAATACTAACTCAAAGGCTTCTATGTACGATACTCGTTAATGCAGCAGGAACGATTAAGGGGGTGTTCTACTCTAGAGGCGTGAATTTCGGGCGTTTTTTTTTCAGACTAAATAAAAAAAAAAACAAAAAATATTTTACCCATACATTTTTTTACAGTTTGTTTATTGATGATTTGAGAATGCACAAAAAAAATTTGAAAAATAAAATGAAAATTCAAGATGTTATCAGCTGTTATATCTTGTTTAAAAAAAATGGGGTGAGCTGGTCGACATGATTGGAACCTTTTCGTAAATCCGAAACAAAAATCATACACAGTTTCTTGATAACAAATAATGTAGTTATAGTTGGTACCAAACAGAAAAAAATCGTAAAATGGCGGCTGCCTGAAAAAAAATTAATTTCTTTAATCCTTTTTTGTAATTTTTAAAAAATAGAATGAAAAATAGTTTTGAATTTTCCAAGGAAGGGAAACGATATAAAAAACATTTATCAAAGTTTCATACCAAATTTGAAGGCAATCGATTGGATAGAACTTGAGATTTTATGTCGACCAGATCGAAAAAAGTAGTTTCGAGAAAAACGCGTTTAAAGTTTTGAGATTATTGTCTGAGTCATTCCGGTGCGGCGTAATTGCTGCCTTATTTATAGCTATAACTTCGTAAATATTGAGAATTTTTAAATTTCCTTATGAGAACTTATTTTTAAAGGTTTCGAAAAAAAATTAAGAGCACTTTGATAAAAAGAAAGAGGCCCTTTCGATAAAAACTATGCCTAATGAAATTATTCGCTATATCAACAAAATATCGCGATATTGATTATTGTGTAAATTTTCAAATAAAACGATTTCAATTTGTTCAAATGTTGAATTTTGGATAGCAAAAAATTAAAATAAATGTTAAAACAAGAACGATTAATATATGTATGTTATATACGTTTTGGCTTTATGTCCTTTTGAGGGTTTTAAGGTGATAAAAATCTCTCCGAAGATTAACAAAACAAATAAACAATGCAAATGAAAGAAGAAGGCGTGGAAGATGAAGACCAAGGAAAGTGTGGTTGATTTAAGTGAATAATATTTTGAAAGAAGGAAATGTAAAAAATCAGAGAAATCGTAGTTTTTTACGAGGGTGTATTAATGTAACAAGTGAAGGATGTGTTCAACATTAATAAATGTGTCTGTGTATCTTATAGTCGATCGTTTTCACCAATCCACCATCAGTATACTATACAGGGAGTGGCACTAAACAGAGTTTCTGAATTCAAGGATTTGGGCGTAACCTTCGATGTCGGACTCACGTTCGTTAACCATGTCTCACGTTTGATATCGGACTGTTACAAACTACTCGGTTTTGTAATGAGAATATCAAGAGAATTTAACAGCACCGATATCCTCCGAAACTTATATAATTATCTAATCAGAACCAAATTAGAATATGCATCTACGGTTTGGGCTCCTCACCAGCTCAAATACAAAAACAATATAGAACAAATACAAAAAAAATTCCTCAGATATCTATGGTACAGAACAAAGGGCGATTACCCAAAATATGCTCACCATGCCGAACTTCTCACGGTGGGTAACTATAGAAGCCTTGAAACAAGAAGGCAAGAATCCATTGCGATATTCCTAATAAAGGTTTTCCAAGGTTCCTTTAACTGTCCCGCGATTCTAGAAGCACTAAGTTTATATGTACCCAATAAATATTTCCGTGCAAGGAATCACCCTCTGTTCTACATACCAACTTACAGGACGAATATCATGGCTAAACACTCAGTCACGCGTGGTATAGAGATATTGAACCAACTGAATGACACGGTTAATATATTCTCGGTACCGTCTAGCAGTATGAGAAGAATCCTGGCTGATATTATTCCTAACGAATAAGCTAACGCTAGAAGCAAACCCTCTTTGTGTAACAGGAGAAATCCGTGCAAAGTGGATAAAAAAAAAAAAAAAAAAAATGTGTGTCAAGATAGGCAAGTCTGGCTCTCTGCCTACCCCGACAAGGAAAGGGTATGGTAGTGTGAATGTAACATATCTATATTAGCTCCTGTATCGAGTATAAAATTGACTATTTTCAATTCGTATACTTGCTAAAAGGAGGAATAAAAGCACAAATATGTTACTGAGAATATTTTACTTAAATTTCTCTCATAATAGAGTAGATAAAACACCAAAGGAATGAAAAAGGTTAAATGAAAAATTCAAAATGTTAAAATTGAACTGTTTTTATCGCCTAGGAGAAAATATAAACGTGTTTTGAAATGAAGTCTGGATCCGTGTACCAATTGGATTTGAAACATAAACAGCCTTGTACTATAGAGACTGGTATGCCATTTAAAACCAATATAGAGTAATAAAATCTCAATAAAAAAGCATATATTTTCAATACACAAAACGCTTTCTTATATGTTGAAAATAGACCGTATAACAACAGTGTTGTTCGAAATTACTAATAAATACATACATGAAAAGTTTCTTTTACTATATACACAGCTGTCATTAAAACTTCCGCAATCTTGTAAATTAACCAGCACGTTTGTTCGCTAGGAGATTCACTCGATGACTAATCGTCATGCAACGTGGCGCGAAGCGTGCAGTGTGGCCACTGCGATATTATGCGGTATATGCCGCCTAGCTCGCAACATAGCTCTAAGTATCAAGCGAGGCTCCTACCTGTGTACAGGACCGGCAATGGCAAAAGTTTTCTGCGTATTCGTTGATTAATTTCGCGCAAGTGTTCTATCAAATAAAAATGAAAAAAAAAAAATCAGATGTGAGCGGAATAGCAATGCTACATAATCCATATCTGGGGGGTTTTAATTTACGGGGCTATTGGAGAGATGCGATAGATTAATGACACGTGTCCCGAATACGTATCCAATTTGATTTAATTTTCAACGCTGGTCACATGGGGCACGTTATGCGACACATAAATACATTTTTATTTACGGGACAATCAAATTACATTTCAATAAAATACGACTATTATCCGACGACGAAACGAGTCGGATGATACCGTACATAAAGTGTTACGGTTACACGCAACCAAGTCTGTATACAAAATAAAAAAAGTGTTAATTTCTTCTTATTTATTACTTAAATAACAGTTATTATCAACACAATGTGAGTGGAAGAGAAAGATCAAGGAAAATAAGGTTTGATTAAGTGAATATTTTGAAAGAACTGTAGGGAATACCGTCGTCCCTAAATATTGTCAACACGCACGGTCAACCACCGACGAACCAACCTTCGGACATGTACAAAGGTCGCATACCAGAACACTAATATTGTTTACACGCAAATAATATTTACGTTACATTCCACGGTGGAAAGAGAACGCATCGCGTTGTCTCACCGTTTTCGCCGATAAATATTCTACCCACTATATTGTTCGCAACATCTGCAAACACCTCTGCACGCGCAGGAGTGAGATAAAGTATATATTGCGGGCGCATTCACGCACATCTATAAATACCTACTTATCGACAAATAAAGATTATTATTCACTTGACCATTCATTGCTGTTTACTATTCATTGATTGTTCACTCTCACTTTCCGCATTCCTAATCGACGTATATTATTTTAAATACCAAATAATCATAATCATCACGACGTACCAGTAAAGCATTCCGCTAAAGAACGATTTTTTTAAGGAACGAAACGTCGAAAGTTAGAGAAATCGTAGGAGTTTTATGAGGTATATAGATATGAAAGAGGCGAAGGATGTATGTTAAGATAGGATACGCTCTGTCCTATATGCCTACCCCGATAGGGAAATGGCGGGATGTGTATAATATGTATTCTCAAAATATTTTTAAAATATAGAAATAATGCGATATCCTCGTGTGGTCGCAGGGCAATCAAAATAGAGCCTCAATGTTTTTTTATGAATTCTTTTTCAGTAGTCTGTAAGAGCCATGAAATTCCAGGATAAGTCGTTCTTAGGGTTTTCCTCACGCCCCGGAGCCGTTAGGTTAATTCCCCGAGGACCTTAAAATAAACGGTTACTATACCCATATATCACCTCGGGACTGATTAGACTACAGCTTCGAAGGAAGTGAAATGCCAGACTATGGATATACTTGGTTGGATTGAGGATTTTTATTTGATCCGTGTTTCTTGAAGACAATACGAAATGTGATATCAAATTATGTTTATTTTCTCAACTGTCAATTCATGTTCAAACTCCACAGCGAACAGATATTAAGATATTGATGTTGTAGAATTCAAATTTTAATCGAATGATTTTCATCCGAATTGTGGAAAAAAATTTACACCATAAACTATGACTAAGTGTCAGCCTGTTTCGCTCTATTAAGAAAACGTTTGGATCGAATCCCACACCTGTCACTTGTTCTAGGTTTATCTTGTAGTTTCTAGCACGGTTAGTGCTGAAAACGCCTATAGGCGTTCATGTAAACTTTTGTTGAGAGCTCAATCAACGTTGTATTCCGCAATTCTTTGATATGATTAAAAAACAAGTGAGACAGGAGTACCCTAAGGCTAAGGCCACACCAAAGTGCATCGCCAGGTGCTACGTGACTAATATACTAGGTGACTTCATGCTTGGCCACACCAAAGTGCTACGCACAAATTCATTTGACATTTGGGAGCGGTTGAGTCAACAAACGATGCCACTCTCAAAACTAACCGATTTAGTTACAACTTACGAGTACCATCTTTATTAACTTCCTGTGCAACTTCAATCCGAAGTGATTTTATTACAGGTAGATTTTTGTATAATTTGCTCGACGGGTTCCACAAAGGCTCCCTTTTATACACAGCTGTTATTAAAACTTCCGCCATCTTGTAAAATCACTTGGTGACACAATAAAATTAATCAACACGTCTGTTCGCTAGGAGACTCACTAGGTGACTAATCGTCATGTAGCGTGGCGCAAAGCGTGCAGTGTGACCATTGCGATAGTATACGGTGCGATGGTTCGTTAGGATATGTCGCCTAGCTCGCAGCGTAGCTCTAAGCACCAAGCGAAGGTCCTACCTGTGTGGCCAAGGCCTAATTTTTTTTTTTAATTTTTTTTTTTATCCACTTTGCACGGATTTCTCCTGTTACACAAAGAGGGTCTGCTTCTAGCGTTAGCTTATTCGTTAGGAAGAATATCAGCCAGGATTCTTCTCATACTGCTAGACGGTACCGAGAATATATCAACCGTGTCATTCAGTTGGTTCAATATCTCTATACCACGGGTGACTGAGTGTTTAGCCATGATATTCGTCCTGTAAGTTGGTATGTAGAACAGAGGGTGATTCCTTGCACGGATATATTTATTGGGTACATATAAACTTAGTGCTTCTAGAATCGCGGGACAGTTAAAGGAACCTTGGAAAACCTTTATTAGGAATATCGCAATGGGTTCTTGCCTTCTTGTTTCAAGGCTTCTATAGTTACACACCGTGAGAAGTTCGGCATGGTGAGCATATTTTGGGTAATCGCCCTTTGTTCTGTACCATAGATATCTGAGGATTTTTTTTTGTATTTGTTCTATATTGTTTTTATATTTGAGCTAGTGCGGAGCCCAAACCGTAGATGCATATTCTAATTTGGTTCTAATTAGATAATTATATAAGTTTCGGAGGATATCGGTGCTGTTAAATTCTCTTGATATTCTCATTACAAAACCGAGTAGTTTGTAACAGTCCGATATCAAACGTGAAACATGGTTAACGAACGTGAGTCCGACATCGAAGGTTACGCCCAAATCCTTGAATTCAGAAACTCTGTTTAGTGCCACTCCCTGTATAGTATACTGATGGTGGATTGGTGAAAACGATCGACTATAAGATACACAGACATATTTATTAATGTTGAACAGAAGATGATTTTGCTCACTCCAGGAGACTAGGGAGTCTAGGTCCTGTTGTAACTGTGCACAGTCGTGAGGTGAATTGATCTTTTTGAATATTTTCAAGTCGTCAGCGAACAATAAACATGTCGAGTGACTTATGGAATTTTGAATGTCGTCTATTAATATGAGGAATAGTAGGGGACCTAAATTGGATCCTTGTGGTATACCAGATCTTGCGATAAATTCCACAGAAGACTTGTTACGGATTGTTACGTATTGAGATCTTTCTTTTAGGTAAGATGCAAATAAACCAATTATTGGGTTGATGCAAAAGTAATGATCGTTTTTTATGATCCCAGGTAAAAAAAATCCCAGGTAAGAAATGATGAATAGTATCTTCTTTTAAATGATTCCATTGTATAAAGGATGCTTTCCCTCTACTTTCTATTCAGTTTTGGCCTGGCCAGAGTACAGTGAAAAGCCCTTGTATTTTTTCAAAATGTCGGTCGATAAAGTGCATTTACGTCATTGTTTACTTTATGAATTCCGTAAAGACAATACCGCGAGTGTGGCAACCAAAAACATTTGCGACGTGTATGGAGTAGATGTCATCAAAGTTCGACAGGTACGAAGATGGTTTACAAAATTCCGATCTGAGGATTTTTCACTATTTGATAAACCACGTACCGGGCGGCCATTGAAGTCTGATGACAACAAGTTAAAAGTCATAATTGACACAAATCCACGTCTAACCACCAGGGAGATCGCGTCGATGATGGGAGCCAACCAAACAACCGTATTAAGACATTTGAAGCGTATGGGGATGGTTTCGCGGTACAACGTTTGGATACCTCATCAATTGTCGGCTGCCAATTTATTGGATCATGTTTCAACGTGCTTTGCTTTGAGTGCGAGACAAAAACATGAACCTTTTTTGCATCGTTTGGTAACAGGAGATGAGAAATGGGTCGTGTACAACAACGTGACAAGAAAAAGACATTGGGCTATACCTGGACAAGCCCCATTAACATCTTCGAAGGCCGAAATCCATCAAAAAAAGTAATGCTTTGTGTTTGGTGGGATTGTAAGGGTATTGTGTATTTTGAACTCTTGGAACGCAATCAGACAATTACAACAGAACGATATTGTCACCAATTATCCAAATTGAGCATCGCCCTTCAAAAGGATAGACCAGAATTGGTAAACAGAAAAGGGGTAGTGTTTCATCCCGACAACGCGTGACCACATGTGGCTTTGATGACCCAATACAAGCTAAATGAGTTGAATTGGGATGTTATCAAGCATCCACCGTATTGTCCAGATCTTGCTCCTTCCGATTTTCATTTATTACGATCGCTGCAAAAAATTTTAAATGATAAAAAATTTGATACAATAGAGCAGGTAAAAACATCCCTTACTACATTTTTCGCATCAAAATCCACGGAATTTTACACTAATGGTATTAATAAGTTGATAGAAAGATGGGAGAAGGTTATAAGAACTGATGGAAATTATAAAATTGATTAAATAAATAATACAAATCTAAAAAAAAAATGTTTAATTGTATATGTAAAAAACGATCATTACTTTTGCATCAACCCAATAGATTAATGGTATTGATAGGGTTTTGTAAGGGTAAAAGAAAATTAATAATGCCTACTATCACCTTTTTCCTATTCTGTATCATAAAAAACATCAAAACTGTTATTTTTTTAACACCATCATGATTTTAAAATAAATTATTAAGTATTCAAATGTGTTAATTCACAGTTTTGTTGAAAATATTTTAGTCCGGTCTTTTGATAATTGAATGATTTCATTACATGCTCATCATCGAAATGGACAATGCGAAGATGTTTCTTAAGTGGAACCGGTGAATGGATACTGTTCACGCCATAACGTGACGCGGAATGGCGGCCCCCGTCATGTGGGGGCGCTCTTTTATCGCGGCCGGCCCCCCTGTCGCGCGCTGGCCGCATCGTCATCGCTCCCGGTCCCGTCGAGGTTATTCGCACAAGATTGAAGGATAGTATTGTCGCGTATGTCGGTTGTCTGACTTGACGACGACATCAGCCGGGTCTCGTTCACTTGTTCGTAGACCACCGCCGTGAGAACACCTCGAACCGGGCCAGCTAGCCGCCGGCGCGCTCCATCGCCGAAACGAGTTACTGGGACGAGTTACTTTACCAGCCGCGACCACGCTCCAGGAGTTCTCAACATCAGCCGAGATCTCCGAATCCCGTCATCCACGCCTTTATCATCGAACAAGACAACCGTGAGTAACCATTCCTTTTATCCTTATCTTTCCAGTTTGGCTAACGCCGAACTAGATACTAAGTGAAGGAAATAAATTAAACTTAACGTAAGTATTATTTTTTGTATCTGTGCATAAATTTCTTCTCAAACGACTCATTTAAATTTATTATGTAAATCTCCATTCATTCATTATAATTATCACCTTTTATACTCTAACCGGGACACGGGGATGGCATAAAGTGCCTCCATCGAAGTATGTTCAGAGCTTGGCAATACACATCCTTCGTAGCCATATTCGAGCCCGTTCTGATACGATCTATGGCTGATGTAATCGTTTATTTTTCGGGCGTTCGGGGACTAACCCAACGGCCC
Organism: Odontocerum albicorne; assembly: GCA_949825065.1. NCBI lineage: Eukaryota > Metazoa > Arthropoda > Insecta > Trichoptera > Odontoceridae > Odontocerum > Odontocerum albicorne. Next base: position 2,048,221 of record OX463839.1, on the reverse strand, counting down.
CGAGACCTGGAGGAAACCTAAGTCCAGCTCATCCTGGAGTTTTATTTGCGAATATCAGTTTTACAACCTATCTGAAAAATATAAAAGTCGCACTCTGCTTACCCCGCGACCCCATTTCAAACTTACTGCTACTTTATATATGTAGATTCTACAAAAATAACAAAGGCACAGTTGCATAACATCACGCATTTTCCCTGTCAGGGTAGGCAGAGAGGAAAGATCGCCAAAATGTATCTATACACACCCCTCGCATCTTCTACATCCATACAGCACTTACGATTTCCCTGACTTTCTACGTTTCTATCTTTTAAAATATCATCAACTTGATCCAACCATACTTTCCTTAGTCTCCTCTACCACGCTTTCGACTCAAATTTGCGTTACATGTTTGTTTAGTTAGTTGTTCTTAATTTATTCGTTCTACATGGCCACACCATATCAAAATACTCTTTTTCATCGTACTCAACATAAGTTATAAGTTCACATTAATCCCTGATCATTTAATTCCGGTATACTACAGTACATTGTCACCCCATGTATTCTTCTAAGTGCAAGCACTTCTATAGCTCTCGTTTGGCTCCTTTCAATACTTTTTCAAGTGCACGTTAAACTATACACCAAAGTTGATACAAGAATACTGTTTTGGACTATAATCTTAGCAGACTTAGATGCTGTCCGGTTCGAGTATAAATGTTTTAATGCCTCATTGACTTTGTACCTTATCGCTACACGTCGTTCAATACATCTTTTTTTTAAATCTTTTATCCACTTTGCGCCGAGTTCTCCTGTTACACAAAGAGGGTCTGCTTCTAACGTTAGCTTATTCGTTAGGAAGAATATCAGCCAGGATTTTTCTCATACTGCTAGGCGGTACCGAGAATTTATCAACAGTGTCATTCAGTTGGTTCAATATCTATGTTATATACCACGCGTGACTGAGTGTTTAGCCATGAAATTCCTTCTGTAAGTTGGTATGTAATAGGTTAGTCAAAAAGTTTTGAAAGCGACATCTATGGAGCAATAGAAAAACCAAAATTTCTACGCCATTTTAATATTTCATCTTTCATAAAAACGTACCCAAAATTTCATTTCGATCTATCAATTCATTCTTTGTTTACAAGCCATTTGAAGTTGACGTGTCAGTCTATTTTTTAACAATGGAAAAATCCGAATATCGTGCAGTGATTAAATTCTTTGTTTTGGAAGGTTTATCGGCTACTGAGATCCATGCAAAGATGGTGAAAGTATTAAAGGAGTCTTGTCCTTCATTTCCAACCGTTCACCGATGGGTTTTGGAGTTTAAGCGTGGCCGTACAAGCGTTGAACACGATCCACGCTCAGGACGTCCAAAAAGTGCATCAACACCAGAAATCATAGCGAAAATACAGGATATGGTTTTGAAAGATCATCGATCGACTGTGGATGTGATAGCCGACACCATAGGCATCTCACATGGAAGAACATGGCATATTTTGGCTGAAGTTTTGGGTTTCAAAAAACTGTGTGCACAATAGGTGCCGCATTTGCTAACAATGCAACAAAAACACGTTCGAATGCGACTTTCTGAGCAACATTTGGAGCAATTTCGAAAGGATAAAAAGGATTTTCTGCGTCGATTCATCACTATGGATGAGACTTGGATCTACCACCATGATCCTGAATCAAAACAAGAGGCTAAGGAGTGGTGTGAACCAGGCACTTTGGCTCCGAAGCGAGTTCGTGTCCAGAAATCGGCCAAGAAGGTGTAAGCGTCAGTTTTTTGGGATGCAAAAGGAATTTTATTGATAGATTATCTCCAAACTGGTAAGACAATCAACTTTGATTATTATTGTGACCTTTTGGACCAGTTGGATGAAAAAATTTGTGAAAAAAGACCCGGTTTGCAGAAGAAAAAAAATAATTTTTCATCAAGACAATGCACCTGCTCACACAGCTCAAAAAACCATCGTGAAAATCAGTGAATTGGGGTACGAATTGTTGCAGCATCCACCCTATTCGCCAGATTTAGCTCCCTCTGACTTCTGGCTGTTCTCACACCTCAAAAAATTCCTTCGTGGAAAGCATTTTTCATCAAACGAAGAGGTTATAGCCGTCGTAGAGGAGTATTTTGCAGGCCTTCCAGAAAGTCACTTCCGTGATGGAACAACAAAGTTGGAAGATCGTTGGACCAAGTGTATTGATCTTATGGGAGACTATACAGAGCAATAAAAGTGATTTCTCCCCAAAAAAAAATGATTTTCATTTCCGCTTTCAAAACTTTTTGACTAACCTAGTAGAACAGAGGGTGATTCCTTGCACGGCTATATTTATTAGGTACATATAAACTTAGTGCTTCTAGAATCGCGGGACAGTTGAAGCAACATTGAAAACCCTTAAGTAGGAATATCGCAATGGATTCTTGCTTTCTTGTTTCGAGGCTTCTATAGTCACACACCGTGAGAAGTTTGTGGCTATTCGATGATCTCACAAAATACTACCTAAAAAGTACTCCTATACTATAAATATTTTATTATTTCATGTCTTCAAATCGCGTTGTAGTTATATTATACATCTATTCGACTTCTTTCAGTATTTTTCCACGTCCACGTTTCACTCGTATAAATCAAAAGTTGGTACTTCAATACTGTTCTAGGCTTAGCAAATTTTGACACATCTCAGACAAGAAAAAAAAAAGTTTTTGTTCCGCGCGTATTTAAACAAACCAGCAAAATGTCTGATTCTCCGATGAGGTTGGGATTAACGGAGTATTCCCATCGGGGAATATGCCAACACACCCGTATGGAAGAAAACAATTTCGGGAGAAAGAGAGAGAGAGAGAGAGTGTTTGTGTCGTTTATTTAGTTTTCCCGCTTAGTGAGGCGCCTGACTTGGAGTTTGATTAAGTAAATTGTGCGTAAAAATAAGCGGCTCCAGACCCAGTCGAAACAATTGGGTAATTGGAAGACGAGGAGGGCGCGGCTTGCGGCTAATTGCGGCTTTATGAATAGGGTAAACACGGGCCGGAACAGCGGTCGAGCGGTCGGTCGGTCGACCATCGATTGATTACCCGGGAAATATTAGCCACAAATACATAAATAATATTGTAAGTTTTTAGGAGCTAGTCCTTAAGGGAAGAGATGATGATGATTTGTTGATAAATAAAACTCGTTAGATCGCAATGCGGAAAGAGAATGATTTATTTGCTACACGTAGGTATTTATATCATTTTAGAATGTGCGCGGGAATGCGCTCGCGATATGCCTACGTCTCGTTCCTGCGAATGCAAAAATGATTAATGTTGTATGTAGGTATCATTCAAATACGGAACTGGCGAGAACGCCGTGGTGCGTTCTCGCTCCGGCGTGAAATGCGGTCCACTCCGGGCTGCGGGTTGAATGGCCAGCGTGTGAACTTTGGACTTGTTTATTTAAATTTGTCGAGGAATGCAAAGGTCACTTCATCGGTCATTGACCGTGTGTATGGATGTCCACAGTGTTCCGAGTATGCGACTGAGTGTGCGACGATCGCCACAAGTTGTTTAATAAAATACATAATCATGTGTTAGTGGCCACCTTGATGTATGGAAGATCTACTTGGTTTTGGCAGAGGCAGAATAATGGTAATATTAATGTTGTGAAGATGCATATAATAAGGAAAAATTGTAGTGTCAAAATATGAAAGAAGGTGGAATGATGACATCCGAAATGGATAAAATAGATGTTTTAAGTAAGATGAAGAAAGGAGGTTTAAGATGGCTTGCACATGTGGAGAGATGAATGACGAAATACTAACTAAGCTAGTATACAAGGAGAATACTACGGATACCCTGGATGGATATAGTCAGCAACACAAGCGTTCTTCAAAGAGCCAAAGTTGATAGAGAGTTACTGACTAATATTGAAATCCGAAAGGGTCATGTACTTAGAGGAACAAAGTACAAATTACTGCACCTGATCATCCAAGGCAAAATAGAGGGTCGAAGAGGTGTTGGCAGGAGGCAAATCTCCTGGCTCCGTAATATACGTGATTGGACTGGTATAAGGAGCGTCGGGGATCTTTTTCGGGCTGCCGGGGACAAAGATGTCTACTCTCAGGTGATATTCAACGTTGGGGGGACCTGACATGACACTGGAAAGAAGAAGTATACAAGTAAAAAATGCAAGGCGTGCGTAGTCCAGACACGTTTTTGTCGTGCGTAGACCTTAGAAAACGTGTCTGGACCAAATGGACCAGATTATGAAAGAAGATAAAATGAGAAGTATGAATAAAAGAAGATTGTTCATAACGAAATGTATGCACAATCTTCTAGCGTTGAACAAATTAAAGCTCAGAATAGACAGAGAATTTTCTCCGTAGACAGAATCTAAACGTCGTTTACGTTATGCCAAGCTTGTCTTATTTTGAAAGAAACTTGATGACCGCGCTATATTCAATTTTAAAAAACATTTCAGAATATAACGAAACAAAACGCCTTACAGTTCTAGTAAACATACTACCAAGGGTAGAGTTACCAAACATTATCTGACCATTCGTGAACGTGGCATTTGCCTATCTATACACGCTCAAACTCGGTCATACCGGGATCTTTTGGATCTTAATGGTATATATACCATATGTATAAAAGTTTATCTTTCAAATATTTCTTATATCTGCCTCTTCATCGTAATTAAATTTCAAGACATATTCAAAAGTGACTTTTACGAAAAAAATAATTCTTGAAAATTCAGCATCTTATCCGAGATAAGTAAAAATTTGATGTTATGCACTGCTCTGCGCACTCTTCTCAGAGCTAATATCACAATTGTTGAATTATTGAGCCGTTCTTCATGACCCATTAAAATATCGTATTAAGCAAACTATTAAACGGGATGAGCGCTCTGAAGCCAAGCGCTAGTATCGGGTACACCGAGGTGTCGTAATCCACGCGCCTAATATCAAGCCAAGCAGCGTAATCGAAGATACTAAAAGCAATTCGATTTCAGCCCATATCCGCGCATATGTATGTTACGAGTATGTATACGGCTGTTAACGGAATACGGAGACTTGGAAGTGATATTGGCGGTTTGGAAGCTCCCACGTTCAATAGTTTCGCTTCAGCCGGTAGATTGCTTCGCGCTCCGCACGCGACCAATATCAGTCAGATCAGTTTCTACTGTTTAAGTCATTATTCGGAAATTGTGCGCAACAAAACCCACTTGGCTCAACATTTCATATTCTACTCTTCGGATCTATACCGAGGCTCATATTGCTATTTATGTCTAACACATCGATCAATAAGTCCCGGGACTAATTACTAAAACAACATTTGTTCGCCAAAATTCTTCTTTATTCATCAACACAGTCTCCTTCAAGAGCGTTACATTCATTCCAACGCTTTCCTAACTTTTCTATGCCAGCCGTGTAGAACGATTTATCTTTGGTTTCAAAATAGGCGTTAGTTTCGGCAATCACTTCTTCATTGGAGCCAAATCTCTTTCCCTGGAGCATCTTTTTGAGGTCTGCGAACAGTCAACAGTCGCTGGGGGTCAAATCTGTAGAATACGGTGGGTGCGGAAGCAATTCGAAGTTCAACTCGTGCAATTTGGCCATCGTTATCATCGACTTGTGACACGGTGCATTGTCCTGATGAAAGAGAACTTTTTTCTTCTTCATATGGGGCCATTCTTTTGCAATTTCTGTCTTCAAACACACGAAATTCGGTTTTTTCCATTGTTTTGAAAATAGCAAAAGTAACGTCACTAAAACCACTGTAACTCAATGACACAATGTCGGAATGTCATGAAAATTTGACACGTAACTTCTAAAGGTTGGTACTAGCTGAGAATGGTGGTATGAATTTGTTGGTAGAGGCGCCATCTGTTGGTTAGTCCCGGGACTTATTGATGGATGTGTTATGTGTATATCTACACAGCACGTTGCGGTTTCGATATATATTTTTTAATATAAGTATATCGTTAATAGGATGATAAACATAGTTATAGGGCTCTGTATATTGAATCATTAATATGATTTGGAACTTTTGAAAAATATTTTACGGCGTAGTTGTAAAATGGCCACAACAAAAATTTCGGTTTCAATTTAGTTAAACTCCATAATAGAATATTTAACAATAAATAGCTTTGTTTATTACAATAATTCCCGTATGATGGGATATATTGTAATAATTTATTTTCCTTTCCTCTCCACCATACCTTTCTTTCCTTTTGATTGATGATATCTCACTTTATATGAAAAACAATGTTCTGATGATTGTCTGGCTTTGTGGGGTTCGTGGGCATATGCTCACGTACGTGTTTTTTTATGGATTTCGTGGGGTTGGATAGTCATTTGAATGATTTATGCGACCATGTAACTTGCTTCATTTACTTTTGTCCGGTTGGTTGGAAGAGATTGCCGCCTGGAAATAAGCCCACCAGATTGTATTTGCAATAAAACATATCATCAGAAGCTGGTTATTAAGACTGATATTATTTTAACGTGCATTACGCAATCAGTTTAAATAATTTTTGGAAGCAGAAAAAAGCTTCTTAATGCTTAAAAAAACTTTTAAATCTTAACTACGCAGAAAAGTACATATATTTGTTATTAGTGGTACACTAAATACAATAAAAATACTTTCTTAATACAATAAAAGTCTTTCTTTCTGGAGTGATGATGTGTGAATAGTTTGATTTCGCATGATGTTTCCAGTTGTAATTGAGTGTCACTGTTTGTCAGGTTGATGAGAACGTGCAACGGGTTTTATGTTTTTGTGTAATCAAAAATCGGAAAGAAGTATCGATTTATTTTTTCATGCTAAATATCCTCAGTGAGATACAGGCAAAAGCCTAGTTTACTGGGGATACGACAAATGAAAGGCGACTAACCCAGAACCATTAAAATAATGACTGTCCAAATTAAATTACCTGTTGTTTTTTCGCAAATTATGTATATTTCTTGTCATGTGTAATAATAAATAAATAAATAAAAAATTAAAAAAATATTTATTAAAATTTTTAATGGATAGTCATTTCAAAAAGTTTACAAACACATGGGCTCACTTGTGTATATAAGTCTGGCACGATATTTGGAATAATTATATTATCTAACCAACGTTTTGGAGACTCCACAGTCTATTCACTAGCCTCAAGAGAAGTACTCGTACTATAGGTTTCACCTTATGGTACGAGTATATTGCTCATAAGTGGAACTCTTATATGAATCGGATAAAAGAGTAATGATTAACTCCAGTGCGCAGCGCAGTAAGTAACAACTTATTTTCATCTATAAATGAAACAAACCAGTTTGCTCCTTGTACGATGATTAAACAAAGATTACCTTAAACAGATGTGGAATGACTGACCTTTGTTTCACGGACAGGGTTGCCAGATTTCCGTAACAGCATATCGAGATTTTATAGTAAGAAAAAGGGCACTAAAAACAGCATATCGGGATATATAATAATAAAGATGGGAACAGCAATAGCATATCGTTTTGCGATATGCTGTCTTGCGAACGCAAAAACAACATATCAGGATTCTATTGCAATAAAAAAGGACAACAAAACAGCAAATCGGTGTTTTACTGTTATTAAGGGGTGCTAAAACAGCATATCACAATTTTATAATGATAAAAAGGGCACCAAAACAGCATACCGTTTTGCGATATGCTGTCATGCGAACGCAAAAACAGCATATCGGGATTCTATAGTAATAAAAAAGGACAACAAAACAGCAAATCGGTGTTTTATTGTTATTAAAAGGGCGCTAAAAACAGCATATCACAATTTTATAATGATAAAAAGGGCACCAAAACAGCATACCGTTTTGCGATACGCTGTCATGCGAACGCAAAAACAGCATATCGGGATTCTATAGCAATAAAAAAGGACAACAAAACAGCAAATCGGTGTTTTATTGTTAATAAAAGGGTGCTAAAAACAGCATATCGGGAACGTATGGTATAGTAATAAAAAAGGGCAACAAAACAGCATATCAGAATTTTATAATAATAAAAAGGGCACCAAAACAGCATACCGTTTTGCGATATGCTGTCATGCGAACGCAAAAAACAGCATATCGGGATTCTATAGCAATAAAAAAGGACAACAAAACAGCAAATCGGTGTTTTATTGCTTTTAAAAGGGCGCTAAAACAGCATATCGGGAATTTAGAGTAATAAAAAAGGACAACCAAGGAGCATATCACTATTTTATAATGATGAAAAGGGCATCAAAACAGCATACCGTTTAGCGATATGTTGTTGCTAATGCAAAAACAGCATATTGGGGTTTTATTGTAAGAGGACAACTAAAAAAATCTTTTTTTTAATACTTTAAATTTAACACTTTTGAAAACATCTCACAACATATTGATGAAATATTTTTATTACAAAAATATGAAAAATCGCTTAGTTATCATCAATATCTTTCATTTTTCGTTTCTCTGAGTCTCTGCTCAGCTGCCCCCTTACTAAACATTCAAAAATTACTTTCATAACAATAATGTATTTCATTACTTTGTTCTATTTTAAAATATCTGTACAAATCGGGAATTACAGACTGTGTATCGAGGGACGTGATTTCAGTTCCTAAATCGGGACATTCCCGCCGAAATCGAGACGCCTGGCAACCCTGTGCCCAGAACGTAATGTCAGCTGACTTGGAAATGAAATTATATAACACAATACTTATCTCGAGTGGACGTTTGTTGAATATCTAACATACTCGTACAATATCAGCTTCTTGTGGCCTGGAACTTGTTATCAGCTCATTTTTTGTATTCCTTTTCGTTATCAACACTGTTAACTCTTTCACGGCGGGGGACCACTTAACTGGCCCATACATAATACGTGCCGTCCTGGCGAGCGGCCATTTAAGTGGCCACTAACTTTGCGTGTCGATATCTCAGTCAAAATTAAATCTTCTTTAAAATTTTTAACCTGAATATAAGACAAAACGTGTCCTCTAGTGACATCTCTTTTAAAATCATCAAAACTTCAAGTACTTGATCCATAAGAAGGATTTTAACAGACCGATTCGAGGCCGTCGAAATTTAAAGCATTTTAAATATTAGCGCCACACGTTCGGGTGTGTTGAAGGTCATGTTTCTAATGACGATTGCTCCCGATCAATATGACGTATTTTGCGTCGATATTTTTTTTGTAAGTACGCATATTGCGTATTGAATTAATTGCCTTTTTCATTGTTTATGGATTATTGTTTTCTTCGATTATTGCTTCTTATATTGTCGCACTTTATTTATAGCTTTGATTTGGATAATATTACGTGTGTATAGTGTCAGCTAAAAAATGCATCGGCGCACAGTTCCACAGTAATCAGATTCGGGATAATGGTGAGTCATATTTTTATGTAGATACAATATAAATTTATTGAGGTAAAACACCGCCGCCTGTGGGACACACGAAAGATACTCGAGCCATCGCCGTAAAAAGGTTAAGTCTTTGAAAATTTTAATGAAACGTAATAAAACTGGTATAAACGTTAACATTTTAAATTATTTCCATATTATTCTGTAACGTTCTGGTTTTCGTTGTGGCCGATCCGTATCGATTACACATTTTTTTTTAAATTGATTTTTTCAAAACAGGCTTATCCCAATTACTTTGAAAAATACAAGACATTAAAAAAAGAAGAAAAATTACATAGAAAAAAATTAAAAAATCATATAAAATAAAAAATAATGCATATGCATACAAACGAGTATATACACACAAACATATGATACACATATATTCAAAGTCACTTAAGTACGTTGATGAATGCTTTCTAACGCGCTCAATCTAAGAAGAAAATTAACTTTTGCTTTTCGTAATATGATATGAAATATGTCAATATCCGAAGCAGTCCCGTTCAGAGGAGTTAAGGCCCTTCCAACAGGCACAGCGGCTGGAAGACCCGTTCTTGTCATGATGGGCCTTAATATATATTTTATAAATTATTAATTTGTTTGAGTTTAACATTTTCTTCTTCTTGCTGTTGATTTTGAATATGTTACGTTGTAAAATTAATCCGTAGGAGTTAGAGCACCAGCTGTCTCTCCACCTTTTAAGTGGCCATGTTTACACGCCAGTAACGCATTCTCTTCCTGCTACAACTGACTTCTAGTATATCCTCTGTGCTAGAAGTTTGTCAGGTGTGCGAGTTTCCTGTTAGTAATATTCTCATCTCGAATATTCGAAGAACGCTCTAGTTGTGTCGGATCTGGTTTAAATGCTAATATCTAGTTATGATCGGCCTGACACAGGTCTAATATTGTAAATTCCAACTTTGATAACGATTAACATGTATCATTTATAGTTAAGGCATTAACATTGTGGAGGTTTAAAGACATTGTAATTTGTTTAATCAAACAGTGTTTATTCAACTTTTTTGTAACGGTATAACTTCAAGGCTTTCACCTCATCATCAGGGGAGCGCAAACAAGACTAATATCATTACAAAAAAGTGGAATAAACAGTTTTTGATCAAACAAATTACAACGATTAACATGTGTTTATTTTTTCATGTAATTTATACAGAGTATTTAACACTTGCATACAAATAAATCTGACGGATTATTGCTTTAGCAATTTCTTCCAATTTTGTTTTATAATTATTATTGGTACGAGTTTATATATGCCCGTGTATTTGATAAAGTGAAAGAAAACATTATTTGAATAAAAAAAAATGAAATCAAAGATAAATCTCAATGACAATAGGGATTAGAATGGGAATTAATGAAGAGGAATATTCGGAGATAAAAAATACTCCTTTTTTATTGTATGTTAAAAATTTACTAAATTGTGTCTAAAATTAACAAAATTTTTCGAATTGAAGGAAGTACATGAAAGGGAAAGGGGAGAGGTTGTTAATAAGGGAAGGGGAGTAATCAGGCGTCAACAGAGTGACTTTTGAACTATTATTTAGTTTATTCTGAAATATTGATAAGGATGTACATTCGATTGAATCAGGAAGATCGTTCCCAAATCGAGTCCAGTGAACTACAAAAAATATATATACATAGAATAATGTGTGATGCTTTAGTATATAAGGAATTCTACCATCACCAGATCGGAATGACTGATCCATGTTCAGAAATAAAATTGATTTTTTCATGCAGATACTGAGAAAAACTTGGCTTGTTCAACACTCCAAAGAAGGTTGACATAACGTGGTTACCTCTTTTAAACAACCAAATTTTGCGTCTGCCTTATTTGTTCGTTCCCTTACCTCGTTGCAGGGATCATTGTGGTTGAAGATGTCGATACCGAAGTATTTAAATTAAAATGATGAACACTTCTTTTGGTCAAAGGCACCCTTTTTTTAGCACCTAGGATGAATAACGCATTGTCAGCAGATGAGTGAAAGTCATTTACTATTTAAAGCTCAAATACACACTGATGGAATGGTTCTTTGCTCAGGGCATTGTTGCTGAATATGCAAAAATGTTGTTGCACATTGAGTGATAATATGTAACACCCACGTCACATTACCAAAATATCAATTTTTATAAAACACATAAAGCACTATAAAATGATTCTATAATCTAAAACATGAATAATATTTAGATGGCTGAATTATCAACAACTAAAATGGTTTGAATAAATTTTCTCTACATGTAGTGGTTAATAAGATATTTAGATATTTACCCCAATTTACAAAACGCGCCACGCTGTCCAGACATGTTGACCCGATGTCGTTTGAAAGCCTGTAGTGTTGTCAATATTTATCACCAGATGATACCACTGCACACAATAGTGCATGTATAGTATTTGAATGTGTTGCCATATTTGAAATTACGTTCGAGTTTCTGGATTTAAAAAAAAATCCCTAAATTAGTGTAACACCTGTGTTACAATGCTGTGATAAGGGTTAACCATTTTATATAACATGACACGATAGTATTAAACAAAACATGGTTACATTGAAAATACCTAAATTAATGTAACACTTGTGTTACAATGCTATGATAAGGGTTAACCATTTTATATAACATGACACGATAGTATTAAACAAAACATGGTTACATTTAAATCCCTAAATTAGTGTAACACCTGTGTTACAATGCTATGATAAGGGTTAACCATTTTATATAACACTAGCTGTACCCAGCCACGCGTTGCTGTGGCTCAGTCTGGTTAAATGTAAAAGAAAGAAAGAGAAAGCACACGTTTCAATTGTGTTTAATTTCACAATGCGTATACAATATTTTTGATGTCTTGTATACAATCTGGGTATACAATATTTTTGATGTCTTTCAGGCACTCTCAGTCTGTCGCGTTTATCACCGTGCTTGCAAATGATCGCGTCACTCCAAGAGGTCAATTCACGATATGATTTGAATTCAAATCAAAGATCGATTGCACTGAAAAAGAAGAAAAATAGTTATAACAAAAACATATAAAATTGCGAAACATTAAAAAACGAACTCAATAATATTGTTAAGTTCGGATACATCTTTGTTCTTGCCGCCAACAATAGCTCACTTAGCTAATCGTGATTCTTTTAATTGATTTGAATATAGGGAAATACTTTTTCAAACAATTCCTCTTTTAACGTCACTAAATTGCAGAAGTTCTATTACCGTCATTTACAACTGCATCTCGCAAATCAACGTATACTTCAGAGCGAAGCTTGGTCCGATTCAAACGGATGAATATCAAATTTTATCAACTTTAATATAGGCCTCGATAGGCCTCGATTGTAATAAATAGCAAGTTATTTAGGTAAATACATCACATAAAACTAATAATAAATCTTGTTACAAATTAGCAAAAATGGGCAGTTCGTTAAAAATCTAATGTGACATTTGTTAAAAGTTAGTTGCATGAAACTTTTAATAATTCAAATGTATAAAACATACACAGATATATACCATTAATTCAAATGAAAATCAATAATAACAAAAATAACAAAAACCGGTTTAAAAAACCCGAATTGAAAGATATTTAATATTCGGAATTAAAATAAATTGAAATCTATATTGCGTGTGTTGCCGTTACATTCAACAGGGGGCGCTCTTATTATATTGTCTGTTTTATATACAACTGTTTATTAAATTTCACAATGCTTGTGGATAAACAATATTTTTTGTTAAAAAGCAATTCTTCTTTTGACGTCACTAAGTCGCAGAAGTTATGAGGCAATGAAATTCGTCCTGAGATCAGATCAACTGGTACCTTTCCATTCCCGATTTCCAGCAATTGATGTGAGAATATCTCAGCTGATCGATCGTTTTGCAACTGGACATGCATATTTGTAGTTAATTTCAACGTCTTTACGTGTCGCCACAAAATAGAGTATTTCAGGCAAGCATTTATTTCATCCGCCGGTGTCGATCGAGGAATTACAGATAATGTTTGCCTGAAATCTCCTGCAAGCAATATAAATGCGTTCCCAAATGGTCTGATGTTTCCACGCAAATCTCGCAATGATCGATCAAGAGCTTCGAGCGACTTTTTGTGTGCCATTGTGCATTCATCCCAAACAATAAGTTTGCATTTCTGCAATACTTTTCCCATGCCGGATGCTTTGGAAACGTTGCACGTGGGAGTTTCAATGAATCGCATGTTCAATGGCAATTTCAAAGCGGAATGAGCAGTTCTTCCACCTGGTAGAAGTGTCGCAGCTATTCCTGACGACGCAAGAGCTAAGGCTATGCCATTTTGGGATCGAATTGCTGCCAGAATCAATCTAATTAGGAACGTTTTACCAGTTCCTCCTGGCGCATCTAAGAAGAAGATTTCTCCAACCCCTTTATTGACAGTCATTAGAAAGTCAGTATAATAAAAATTAGTAATTAAAACGTCAGTTGAGAGAAAACAATTTTTCGATTTATAAAAAAAATCAACAGCTTACCATTTTACAGTTGACAAATTTGCCCCAATACGATGTGCTGGGCTGAAAAAGCTAGTGTGTGGGCTGCAAAACATCTGTTGTCCCCGTGGCTGGGTTCGCCCTATATTGGTGGGGTGTATCTTGGCCGAAGGGATGCTATTAGATGAGCCCAGACCTTTTGATAGCTTCTGTATATAATGTATTATCTGCAATTAATGTGTTTTAAAAGTGTTTTTTAAATATAATCTGGACATACTATGCTGCTATCAATAAACCTATTATTTATTTATGTAACAACGTTCAGTAAGAAAAAAGAAAGTTAAAACATATAAAATTGTGAAACATTAAAAAAATAACTGAGCAGCGTAAAAGTTTGTTTTAATTTTCATGCATACAATACATTAGAAAGTCAGTATAATAAAAATTAGTAATTAAAACGTCAGTTTAGAGAAAACAATTTTTCGATTTATAAAAAAAATCAACAGCTTACCATTTTACAGTTGACAAATTTGCCCCAATACGATGTGCTGGGCTGAAAAAGCTAGGGTGTGGGCTGCAAAACATCTGGTGTCCCCGTGGCTGGGTTCGCCCTATATTGGTGGGGTGTATCTTGGCCGAAGGGATGCTATTAGATGAGCCCAGACTTTTTGATAGCTTCTGTATATAATGTATTATCTGCAATTTATGTGTTTTAAAAGTGTTATTTAAATATAATCTGGACATACTATGCTGCTATCAATAAACCTATAATTTATTTATGTAACAACGTTCAGTAAGAAAAAAGAAAGTTAAAACATATAAAATTGTGAAACATTAAAAAAGGAACTGAGCAGCGTAAAAGTTTGTTTTAATTTTCATTTTTTTTGCGATATTTCTACGGGTACTTCTTTCTAATGTACCACCAAATAATTTATTTATTTAATTAATGACATAAAAATGTCTTTATATACAAATGAACATGTGACAGGTTATACAAGTACTTAAAATTATTGACAAATAATACAACTTTATCTTAAATTAACATGTGTACTTTTCTTTTTGAAAAAAGTTAGGTTAACTTTTGAAATATGAAACAATAATGAAAGTTTTTCATCAAATATAATTCTTAGGTCCATTATTTTTTAAACTTACAACTTACCACAACCACTCAAGTCAATTTTATGACAATATAACTATTTTTTATCAAGTTTTTTATTAACGACGTAAGATCGCGTCACAATGATAATATAAAATGCGTCACAATGATAATATAAACCTTGTTTCTTGTCTAGAATAAATATATTTACGAAAAAAAAACCTGTATTATTTATAAAATTTATAAAATATGTATTATATATAAAATTTATTATTTAATATTAAAGATAAAATTATTTTATATTTTATGTATATGGACTTATTTGAATAAAAATATTCATCACGAAATGTCAAAATAGAATATGGTCAACTGTCAAAATGTTTAGTTGATAAAATTTATTATTTATGAAATATGTATTAGTTATAAAATTTATGATTTAATATTAAACATAAAATTATTTTATATTTATATTATGTATATAGACTTTATAAATATTAATTACGAAACGTCAAATAGAATATGGTCAACTGTCAAAATGAGATTCGTCTTGTCCCCGACAGGTTCGCATAGATATTTCTTTTTGATTTAAAAAAAAAATTATATACACTGATATATATATATAAATAAAAATCAAAAAACATTTCCGTTGACGAATATTAACTTTACTCAAAATTTCAAAGCGATCGGTAGAGAACTTCCGGAGATTAGCTACCAATAATTAACGAACATTTACATTTTTATTTATATAGATGACACGATAGTATTAAACAAAACATGGTTACATTGAAAATACCTAAATTAATGTAACACCTATGTTACAATGCTATGATAAGGGTTAACTATTTTATATAACATGACACGGTAGTATTAAACAAAACAATCCCTAAATTAGTGTAACACCTGTGTTACAATGCTATGATAAGGGTTAACCATTTTATATAACATGACACGATAGTATTAAACAAAACATGGTTACATTGAAAATACCTAAATTAATGTAACACCTGTGTTACAATGCTATGATAAGGGTTAACCATTTTATATAACA
Organism: Odontocerum albicorne; assembly: GCA_949825065.1. Lineage (NCBI taxonomy): Eukaryota > Metazoa > Arthropoda > Insecta > Trichoptera > Odontoceridae > Odontocerum > Odontocerum albicorne. The sequence continues at coordinate 2,032,303 of OX463839.1, read as the reverse complement.
TGACACGATAGTATTAAACAAAACATGGTTACATTTAAAATCCCTAAATTAGTGTAACACCTGTGTTACAATGCTATGATAAGGGTTAACCATTTTATATAACATGACACGATAGTATTAAACAAAACATGGTTACATTTAAAATCCCTAAATTAGTGTAACACCTGTGTTACAATGCTATGATAAGGGTTAACCATTTTATATAACATGACACGATAGTATTAAACAAAACATGGTTACATTGAAAATACCTAAATTAATGTAACACCTATGTTACAATGCTATGATAAGGGTTAACTATTTTATATAACATGACACGGTAGTATTAAACAAAACAATCCCTAAATTAGTGTAACACCTGTGTTACAATGCTATGATAAGGGTTAACCATTTTATATAACATGACACGATAGTATTAACCAAAACATGGTTACATTGAAAACGTAATTAGTGCAATTTTCATGAATCACTCACTGTCCAAGAATAATCGGAGCGTCAACAGTAAGTAGCACGTTTCAGTACATGGCGGCCTTTAGCTTTAGCCGAGGACGAGGTGAAGGCTGCAAAGCGGGAATAGTTCACGGTCAGATACGAGTAGACCCATGTACCTGGATACCGAATATCGATCTCGTTTAATTGCCTTGCCAATAAATTATTTTTCAATTTTCACTTATTATGGCGGAGCGAAAATTAACGAGCAAATTTTGAGAGCATTTTGGTAATACAAATCCTGACTGACGCGGACTGACTTTCAAAATGTAATATTTCACGGCAAATATACGCGGTGTGACAATATCACGGCACGAATTTGATAAACGGTGCGAATTTCCATTTATTTCGAATGAACATTTTGTCGTTTAAATACGCAAGTTTTAACCAACATATCTTACAGTTCTTTTCATACATACCAACATGCCATTTCCCTGTCGGAGTAGGCAGATAGGACAGAGCACCATAATTTCCTTACTCGACACACACATCCTTAGCCTCTTCCACATCTATACATCTTCTCAAACAACCTTTACAATTTTTCTGATTTTCTATTTTTCCTTCTTTCAGAATATCATTCACTTGATCTAACCATACTTTTCTTGGTCTTCCTGATTTCCTTGAAATGTCGAATGAAGCCAGTTAAACGAGTATCGTTAGAATTTATTATAAAAAAATATGTATACAAATCGGCTTGATATTTTAATAATCTCAGAACAGAACAGATGTGAGTTGGGTCCTTTATGCACATTGACGTCCTTTTGAATTTGCGTGTATGGTCTAAATGGATCTTATACTCATACTCGGCAATAGTTTATTTTTATTAGAATATTAAATTATAATAAACCTCTTTATTCCATTGATTACATTAATTGAGAAATTTGAAAAAATCTTTTTTTTTGCACATTCTTAAAGTTTAGATTAGACCTTTAAGAATATGTTCTCAAATGGAAATTTTTAAATGCTCAATATTTACGAAGTTATAGCTATAAATGAGGCAGCAATTACGCCGCACCGGTATGACTCAGACAATAATCTCAAAACTTTAAACGCGTTTTTCTCGAAACTACTTTTTTCGACCTGGTCGACAAAAAATCTCAAGTTGTATCCAACCGATTGTCTTCAAATTTAGTATGAAACTTCGATAAATGTATTTATATCGTCCGTACCTTGGAAAATTCAAAACATTCTTTCTTTAAAAAAAATTGAAAGAAGGGTAAAAGAGTTGATTTTTATTTCAAACATTTCACGATTTTTTTCTCTCCCTTTGGTACCAACTATAACAACATTATTTCTTATCAAGAAACTGTGTATGATTTTTGTTTCAGATTTACGAAAGGGCTCCGATCATGTCGACCAGCTGATAACATCTTGAATTTTTACTTTTTTTTTGTACATTCTCAAATCATCAATAAACAAACTGTAAAAAATGTCTACGAAAAATATTTTTAGTTTTTTTTATTTTGCCTGAAAAAACGCCCGAAATTCACGCCTCTAGAGTACCCCCTTAATACCCACTTAATCCCGACTACACATGACTCTTCAGGCGGATTGATTCGGTTGAAGAGTCCCAGGGTAGGAGGTAGAAGGTGTATGGATGTGGAAGAGACAAAATATGTGTCGAGATAGGAAATTTGAGTATGAAAGCGAAAGGAAATGAAACAATATTTTGGAAGAAAATAAGTAAAATTATCTCTAATCCCACTCATACAGGCAGTATGAGTGGGATTAAAGATAAAAATGGAAAAAATATAAGAAGGAATGGTTCGCTCAAAATGGAAAAAAATATTTGGAATGATTGTGCGAGAGTAGTGATGATAAGAGAATTAATTTCGAGTCTGGTTCAGTTGATAATGATTGTGCGAGAGAGGTAATAATACTAGAATTACTCGTAATTACGAGACTGGTTCAGTTGAGAATGATTGTGCGAGAGTGGTGATAATAGTAGAATTAATTACGGAACTGGTTCAGTTGAGAATGATTGTGCGAGAGTGGTGATAATAGTAGAATTAATTACGAAACTGGTTCAGTTGAGAATGATTCTGCGAGAGTGGTGATAATAGTAGAATTAATTACGAGTCTGGTTCAGTTGAGAATGCTTGTGCGACAGTGGTGATAATAGTATAACTAATTACGAGTCTGGTTCAGTTGAGAATGATTGTGCGAGAGTGGTGATAATAGTATAATTAATTACGAGTCCGGTTCAGTTGAGAATGATTGTGCGAGAGTGGCGATAATAGTAGAATTAATTACGAGTCTGGTTCAGTTGAGAATGATTGTGCGAGAGTGGTGATAATAGTAGAATTAATTACGAATCTGGTCCAGTTGAGAATGATTGTGCGAGAATGTGTGATAATAGTAGAACTAATTACGAGTCTGGTTTAGTTGAGAATGATTGTGCGAGAGTGGTGATAATAGTAGAATTAATTACGAGTCTGGTTCAGTTGAGAATGATTGTGCGAGAGTGGTGATAATAGTATAATTAATTACGAGTCCGGTTCAGTTGAGAATGATTGTGCGAGAGTGGTGATAATAGTAGAATTAATTACGAGTCTGGTTCAGTTGAGAATGACGACCGCTTGAAAAATGGGAATGAGATTACTATGAAAAAAATAGGAATGATTACAAAATACATGATAAAAGGAAGTCTGGCGCAATGTCATCACTGCATATCCCAGCAGCGAAACGGCGTGATGGTATATAAAAATACTGACTTGAAATTAATTATATTAAGCTTGAAATGTGGACGTAGAGTTTTATCTCGCCAAAATCATATTTAAAAAAAAAAACAGAATATTTCCGAAAATAGAAAATTTGGGCGCTACTATAAGTGTCACACACAATTTTCCGAACGAATTTTGGTAAAAGATGATTAATATTCCGTATTCCCAGGTGTTCGGGAAAAGCGACGGTTTTATTGGATGGTCCATTTTCATTAGAGTCAAATTAATCAATCAAAATATTATCAATTTAAAACAGTCCCTTAAATCAAATTTCCCTGTTACAATTAACCCTGAGAGATCGGCGCACTGCTATAGCAGTGGAAGAAATTTGTTCAACCCTTGTATTCTTAATTGAATATCCTTCGTTTAGAATACAAGGGTACATATTCTAAAATATATTTATGTTGTAAAAATATTTGTTTTTTTGTTGTTTAAAATAAATATTTATCACGAACGTCCGAATCGTAAATATATCTCAGCACTAGATAGACAATTATATTTTTTTCTCGTAGCGCTCTCAGGGTTAATGTGGCCTGCCTGTTTATTATTTTAATTCTGGGTAAATCTATTAAATATTTCCACATTTGATGCGATAATATTTATTGGCTAACCCTTCCTTCCCTGTGATGTGTAACTAGTACACATTGCTTCTGAAAACTTTGATATCTCTGTAAATATAATAAATACTGGGTTCAGATTTTAGATATTCCTCCGTAATACATTTACGCATTGAATGAAACAAATAATATTAATAATAATTAGCACTTATCGGCCACTGAGTTTATCTTGCTTGGTTGTGCTCTGTGGAGTGATAGGTTTTAAGGCCTCGTTGAAGGCGTTTGTTATATATTGGTTAAAATGGAGCTGAGCAGGACATATTGCCAGATGCTCTGACTCTCGATGGACGAAAAAGGTCCTGGAATGGCAGCCTAGAACGGGCAAGAGAGGTGTGGGGAGACCACAGGTTAGATGTTCGGACGATATAATATGGGCCGCAGGGGTGAGGTGGATGCAGTGTGCCCGAGATAGGGAATTGTGGAGGACCGAAGGGGAGGCCTATATCCAGGAATGGATCCAGAACGGCTAAAGAAGATGAATTTATCGGCCACATCAGAGATATTTTGTGAAAATCGGGAATAAATTCACCAATACAATCAAACGTGTGCCAGTGTGTGGCGTAGGTATATTCATTCTAAAAAAGCGCTATGGGTGAGGAAGCGACGTTATTCACGTCTCACTCTACTTCGGTATATGGGAACGCAAGAAATAGAATCTCAGTTCAGAGTTGTGTTTCTTCCTTCGAGGTATAACATACACAGTGTTAGTGTATCCGTCCGGTCAGTAGCTTTGGGGCTTTCGTTCGAGGTGGTCACTTCGCCCGTTTTGTGAACGACGGCCGATGTTTTTTTTCATGTTTTCAGCAATTAAATTTCAATTATTATAACTTTTGACTTCAAATTTAATCAATTTAAGCGATTGGCTATGAATATTCTTATTTTTCCGATTTTAAATCGCTCTTTTTCTACGTGTATTGATGTGTATTGAATGCACAGCACCGGAACGCGCGGATTTTTTTAGCACAGGAAGGGAAATGTTAAACTAATGCCTAAAAAACTTAAAGTAACCGAGGGATCGTAGACAGCGTGCCTACGACAAGACCTCCGATTGTAGACAGCATGCCTACGACAAGACCTCACATTGCTTGTGGCCAAGGAGACAGTTTGGAGAGGCTTGTGGTCACTGGAAGCGTGGAAGGACGATGCACAAGAGGAAAAATCCTAATACGTTGGATTGACTAATTGAGAGATGCAACAGGACTGCCCATAACAATTGCTCTTTGAACTGCGGAGTCCACGGACGGATGGAGAGGAGTCATCGAGGGTTATCATGGGAGTCAATATATGTACTCAGTCATGAGCTACACGACAGGATGGATTCAATGTTTCAAATCCGCCAGGATAATTTGTTTGGTATTTAAATATAACTTTTATTTATGATACAGAAAGAACAACGTTTAAAAATAGCAATTAATCAAGTATATATGGATGGAATGTTGGGATATAATAAAAGAGACCGTAAACGAAACACTTGGATTAGCAATTTAACAAACGTAGAATACGTTATAAAGGTGTGCAAAAGAATGAAGTGGCAATGGGCAGGACACGTAGCCAGAATGTCAGACTCCCGATGGACATCCGAAATAATCCAATGGTACCCATGAGGCATATAGAGGCCCAGAAGAAGACCGAAGGTACGCATGATATATGAAATCAGGAAGCATGGCGGCATCAACGAGCAAAAAACCGAACTATTTTGAGTCAACTTGGGGAGACCTTCATCCAGCAGTGGATCGACCCTGGTTGACAATGATGATGATGATGAATGATATGGATGGAATAATGGAAAAATAACTCAATTTACCTGTTCTGAGATAAATGAGGAAATACATATCCACTTTGTATGAGCTCGATTCAACAAAAAAAGCTTTTAGATGTAATTTCACCATAAAATATCCATTTAACTTTTGATATTTTTGGGCATACATAATTTACTGTGATTTTCGATATTTCTAAGAAACCAAAATAATGTATTTTATGGGGTAGGTTCTATATAACACATATCCCTGAATACTGCGCGGAAAAAAGCCCTTCCATTTGAGAAGAATAGCAAAGTGCGGAGTTGAAACCAGTGACTTCCAGCATAGAAATTCAGCATGTTTGTTTACTTATATGATGATAGGCAATCCCTCGTGATCGAGTATCATTATCAGTCATCCTGCGGATGGAAGACGCCTATGCGTGTATTAGCTTATTTTGTGAAAGCTGTAATAATTCAGCTTTCACAAAATAAGCTTTGGTCTGAGAAAACACCTTATATCTCGGTTGTTGTCCAGAAAAACAAAACTTACCATTTATAAGACACTGTTACGACCTGTCCTCACATATGGGTCTGAATGCTGGGTATTGAGTAAGAAGGACGAATCTTCCCTTCTAATATTTGAAAGGAAAATACTCAGAAAAATATTCGGACCCATACAGGAAAATTGATCTTCGAGAGTGAGATATAATGAGGAGTTATACAGCATATACAAAGAGCCCAACATTATAAAATACATCAAAATTGGGAGGCTACGTTGGGCGTGGCATGTAGCAAGAATGGGAGAAGAGAGAATGCCTAACAAGGTACAATTTTCCAAGCCCCAAGGAAGACGTAGCGTGGGTAGACCAAAGCTCAGGTGGATGGATGGGGTGCAGAGTGATACAAGCGTGATTGGCATCAGGGGCTGGAGGAATGCATCCCAGGATAGGAGGGAATGGCGACGACTGCTGGAGGAGGCCGGGGCCCACAATGGGCTGTAGTGCCATTGATTGAATGATTGATCGTTATAATTCAGCAAGCACACAGTCTGGACATCTCAAACCCATAAGTTCCGTTAGCAAGGGAATTCAACACGATCGGCAGGTTAAATCTGCTGCAGTATTTCGTTAAGTAGCTTTTTTAAAGCGCTTTTCTTGAGCAGCTTTATAAACGATGGTATAAAATTGAAATAAGGGAAAAACAAAACATTCGGGCCACGTTCTGTCCCCTTATATGAAATACCATAAAGATATATTCATAGACAAATAAACTTATACACATATGCAAACGAGCAAACATAATATACACATAATTGAAAGACGCTTTAGAGGATGCAGTGATGGAATAAAGGTACAAAGCTGCGCGGTAACGCACTGGATTTACGTGCAGAAGGTCGCCGGTTCGAACTCCGCGCTTTGCTATCCTCACGAATGACACAACGATTTTTTCCGCCTAGTATTCGGAGGTCTACGATACATATGACTTGGGTCATATATATTTTTTCAAAAATAGGAAAAAAAGACATGCCGGTGTGCTCGGATCGTCTATCTTTGGTGCGCCATCGGATTCAGTACAGCGGTTTAGCCGGTGAGTTTAATGGTGCGCAATGACTTACTCTCTTAAATTCCGACACATGTTGTTCCCCTTTTCACATCCATGCACCTTCTAGTAAAACTAATACGATTCGTCTGCCTTTCTTCGCGTCCTTTCAAAATATTCACTTGATCCAACCATACTTCCTTGGTCTTTCTCTACCAAGCCTTCCACTTTGCTAGCTTTAATTAATTCATTCGTCCCACGTGCCCAAATCATCTAAAATAAAAGTAAATTACAAAAAACAGTGTCAATTTGTTTAACATTGGGCAATTAATAACCTAGTACACATGAACCAGACACACCCCATATGTCACAATTTATCTTACATGCTGACCTCTTAATTTTAGGTTAGGGATACGGGCGCTGGCCGACAAACACGGGGACTGTTTCTAATTTACAGCACCTAATTTGTTAATTAATCGGGTAAAATCCTCGAGGAATTTTGTCAATTTTGGATATTGAAAATGAGTTCCGAAAGTCGTGGACAGCCTTCTTTCGACACGTCCTTTTATTTATTTTACATTTGATATAGGTTAAACCTAAATACAACTACAAAAAAATAATAATTAAATGTCTAAGTTAAACATAATAACAATAGGAATAATGTTACTCATATTTTCCTGTGAATTAATTCAGTTTTACTTTAATTTATCCTCCGAAATATGGAAGACATTGATATTGGAAAGTTGATCCAATAAAGTCATTCCGTGTGCTTAATTCACAATGGCGTAAAAACTTTTAACTATGCCGAGTTATTTAGATATTTGAGTACACGACAGATTGACTACTCGTTTGTAGTCAGTTTGTTATGTGTTGTGACTAGTATTTGATATATTTTTTTCTACACTATCGATTGTGTGTTGTCAACTGCTTTATAATATAGACAGTAATTAATTTAGGACAGTGATACTCAACGTATAAAATGTACTATTCTCTAACGAGTGCATGGAGTACAGAAGGCATGAGGGCCGTGAAGTGGCGTGGACGTCTGGCGGTTCATTTTGCCATTGATCACTTAAGAGTTTAGACTCGTCACATTGCGGCAATTTTCGAAAGCCGGTCTGCTGAGCCAGGGGTTTCGAGTTGTAATCCCGGTAGTCTTTAAAGAATCTTTGACTGGTCCTACAGCCCATATCGAGCTTTGGCATCCGTCAATCTTCGCCTCCAACTCCTACTGTCTTCAGCCACGACCCTCCAATCCTGCGCCTGCAGCAGCCGGGTTACGTCCCTCTCAACTTTGTCCTCCCATTGCAGCCTTGGCCGGCCCACTCTCCTTCTTCCACCCGGGTGTTCCTCCAGGATTATTTTGGGTGCTCGCGATGACGGTATTCTCTGAACATGTCCGGCCCATCTCAATCTGCTCAGTCTGACATGTACAGATAGCATGGGCGCTTTGTAGATATTATATAGCTAGTCGTTGTATCGTATTCACCAGGTGTCGCCGTCATTCACGGGGCCCAGGATCCTACGTAGTACTCTTCTCTCGAAGGCATCCAGCAACTTTAAAGAATATGACTGCAATTCACCAATACCCTTTGATGGAAAAATACATCATAAAAACGCATTTCAAGCTACAAGACAGGGTAAGAGCTACCGCCAAGTGATTTTCGTTAGCATGAGAATTATCCATATAATTTGATTCCAGATGAGCGGACTTCTGGACTTACTTTATTTAATATATTATACTCGTATATTGTTATGAAGATGCGTTTATAGAACCGTGGAGGCGAAGTATGAAAATTTTGAGAATAGTTGATTAAGAACGTTTCTTAATTTTTACAAGTACCCAAAAATTTGAGAATAGTTGATTTAGAACGTTTCTTGTTTTTTACAAGTACCCTAAAATTTGAGAATAGTTGATTTAGAACGTTTCTTATTTTTTACAAGTACCCTAAAATTTATCAGCAATAATAATACTTTTTTTTTAATATTTCCCCCCAACTGTATAACAAACCCACCTTCAACACGCACTTTGAAGTTATCATCGTAAAACTTGAATTTAATTCGAAATGCTTTAATTTATAAATCAAATTACTTCACAATGATTACATTTCGAATAAGAAATGTATTATCTTACGGAATAAAGAATAATTAGAAAAGAAACGTCTGCCTTCTGTTTCACGTTTCAGAAATTCATAAATATAAATTGGCCGCTTCAGGACGTTTCAGGGCGGCTCCCGGGATGTTTCTGTTTTATGTTTATAACACTGATCCAATAAACTATCCCTTTAACTGTATGCTTCATAGATTGCTCAGTGTCCCATTAACCGACGACAATTTTAAAAAGGAATTAATAACCATAAAAAAAATTGCTACAAATAATGGCTATCCTGGAAGCCTCATTGATTAAACTTAAAAAAAAAAACAAAACAAAAAAGAAACTTATAAAATATTATATATTTAACGCCACCTATAAGCATACCTATAAATGGAGCAAAGTCCTATTTATAAAAAACATATCATACGAAATAACCAAAAATATTCCAAGTCACATAAAGCCAGCTTTTTACACTAATTTTAATCTCCGGAAACTCTTATTTAATGGGAAAGGCAAAAATGGAATACTTAGCAACAGTGGTGTATATAAACTTTAATATGCTAACTGTGATAATTTCAATATATGAAAGATAGGAAGATCTTTTGAAAAGAGATTTCGTGAACACATATCCGCCTTAACAAATCCACTAATTTATTCTGAAATGGCTAATCATTGTCACCGTGAAAACCATACTTTATCTATCGATGATGCCAAATTCTTACATATCAGTAGTAACGGAAATAAATTGGACAGATTAGAGGCCCTAGAAATTTCTAAGTCAGTACATTGGTCCGAACATCTAGTAAACAGTTATATCCCAAAAATCTCTCCGCTCTTGGCCGAAATCGTCCCATGCCTCCCTTACCCCTCAGTCCCCAGCCGTTGAAGCGTGTATATCGGTACCAGTTCGAACAGCATTTAGTCTTGTTTGTGCTCCCCTGAAGATGAGGTGAAAGCCTTGAAACCGGTAGGGTTATACCATCACAAAAAAGTGGAATAAACAGTGTTTGATAAAAATAAATTACACTATCCATTTCGTTGGTGATAAACCACACTTTCTTAACATTGATATCTGACGCATCAAACTTCACACATTAGTTCCGCTGTCAGAGAAAGCTTAAGGCAGCAGAACAAAAAATGCCTAGTCAAAAACTCTTTCGTGATCAAAGTTTCTGATAAAACAAGACTTACAAAACGGACAGAAAAACAATCAAATAAAAAATATGAATAGTGCGACAGTACTTGATGTTTTTGATTATGGAAATTCAAAGTACAAAACACTATATAAATTGGATAAGTACGAGATGTTCCACCACGTTTAAATTCGTTGAACCAATATCTAACTGTTGTCATTGATGGCGAAGGGTCCCCATAAACAGCATCCAATTTCGCTTTTATCGCCTCACACGTTTTCCCATCCAAAAGCAAAAAGCGAATCACTGAATGATACTGCACTTTCTCCATTTTAACGAAAACCAAGTTGCACTGCTTACTGCAATGCCTGTCAAATACAAACTAACCTATGAATCAGTGTTAAATTTGTTTTTGGCGTCGTTTAACAGATGGCAGCACACAATGGTAACAGCAACTTGCTTTAGCAACGCCATCTGTCGTCAAACACGGGTACTTATTGAACCGCCCTCGTATACTCGAACACGCTCAGTTATTTCTCCTCGATTTACCTTCTATCGATTAATAGATACTGTCACATCGTCTCCATGTCGGGGTAAGCAGAGAGGAGAGAACGCCCGACTTTCCTGTCGCAACATACATATTTCCCCTTTTCTACATCCATACACCTTTTCCCACTGCTTCTACGACTATTTACATTTTGTTCTATCAAAATATCAAACTTGATGCAATAATACTTTCTTTGGTCTTCGATTAATGATTGTTCTGATATTTTTCCTCCGATATCCAAGGTGTTATTAAATGCATACGATTGAAATAACTTATTATTTAGAGGTTCAGTTAAGTTAAAATGGATGCAATTACCCTAAAAGGACTAAAAGCACATTTTTACCTATTCTGAGATATGTGCTTGTATGGAATATTTTTTTCGACACGATTTTATTAATTTATATGGCATTATATTACTGTGTAGTGGTCTGTTTTTTTCAATATCTCAAATAAATTTAAAATATGGATTTTGTGGTTTGGGTCCTTTTCGTAAATTCACCTCCAATTTTTTTTTTGTGTTTGAAAATCGACACATGTTAATTATCAATTAATCGAGAATCTCATTCGATTATTGTGTCCAACTATGTATACGTGATCAAAACTAAAACCATAGATCATGGAAGTTCTAGATTTTCATAGGCCTCTACCAAGAGGCACTTAAATGTAAACATGAAACGAACCATGCCCTTAATTTTCTGATCTGCGCAAAATAGACCTAGGATTTAGAATTATTTTTTCACAAAAAGGAAGTCAAATTTTGACAATGAAAACGGTTAAATGTTCCGTGTTTTTATCACACGATGTAATTGATGTCATATCATGACAATGAACACGGTTAAATGTTTCGTGATTTTATCACACGAGGTAATTTGATGTCATATTATGGCAATGAACACGGTTACATGTTTCGTGATTTTATCACACGATGTAATTTGATGTCATATTATGACAATGAACACGGTTACATGTTTCGTGATTTTATCACACGATGTAATTTAATGTCATATTATGACAATGAACACGGTTACATGTTTCGTGATTTTATCACACGATGTAATTGATGTCATATTATGACAATGAACACGGTTACATATATTTATTTATTTTATTTTTATTTATTTATTACACATGACAAAAAATATACATAATTTGCGAATAAACAACAGGTGATTTAATTTGGACATACAATTTGAATGGATCTGGGTTTGTTGCCTTTCATTTGTCGTGTCCCCAGTAAACTAGGCTTTTGCCTGTATCTCACTGATGATACATGTTTCGTGATTTTATTACACGATGTAATTTGGTGTCATATTATGGCAATGAGCACGGTTAAATGTTTCGTGATTTTATCACACGATGTAATTGATGTCATGGTGTAATTTGATTTTATATAATGACAATGAATACGGTTACGTGTTGCGGGATTTTATCACAGGATGTAATTGATGTCACATTATATCATGAAACAACGGCAAAAGTTTCGGCCCCTTTTTTCTACGATAACTTATCGGAATTTGAATTGATTAAGCCACATTAAAGCGATACGCGAAAAACGAGCTTTCGACAAAGCCTCCTTATCCAGATAAAGTGATAACAACTGTAGGAGTACTTCACCACATAACGGTTACATTTTCACTTGTTAAACGTACAGTGCTGTTTGAATTTCTTTATTTATTCAAAATTTCACTGTACAGAATTCAATATGAAGGATTAATAGCCAAGTGGCAATCAACTCCGACTAACTTAACAATTGTTTAACAAATATTAAAATTACCGACGGATTTCCATTATTGACGTGTAGAAAAAAATTGCGCGATACTCAAAATATCCAAAAACAAAATTAAAAAAATCACCAATTTATGTTCGGCTATATAATGAACTTAATTGGGAAAGTTAAAATTATTCGAATAAATATTAACAAAGCGTGGTTTCTGACGTGATGAAAAGGTTTCGAGTTTTGGCAGTGATGCTTTCAAATTTTATTATTTTTGCCCACTTAAGTTTCTTCCTATTATAGACACAGATTATTTAAGAAATGTATTATATACATTGATACGTGATATAACCAAGTAATGAAAATATAAATTCTCACTCAAAAGAAACGGATAATTATATCCTTCATACATTTTTTTTTCACATTTAAAGTAAATTCGGGAAAAATATGTCAAACTTATTCTTACACGAGAAAGAAGCTTTTGAAAGCTTTCGAACATAAGAAAACAACGTGAACAACCAAAAACCGTTATATTCAGCGATGCTACTTTTCTTATCTCACGACTGTAATAACACAAGACGTTTTCTTTAACGTTTATTATCACCTGAATATGCGAACATAATATATGTTATTTGAATTTATCGCGCCTTTGTAAAACTTGAATTTTTATCATTATATTAGGTTATGTATTTATATTTTGAATATCCACAATGCATCGCTTAAAATTTACATTGATTTAAACGGCGAACTGTCGTGTACAATTACAAATTTTTGTAAAACCCCTCAACTTTGATTATAGAGAATCGCTTCACTGTGCAAGGGTCCTGTGATGAAGTCTCCCTGTCGGTGTTGGCTGAGGACGGAAACAACACGCTACTTCCCTGTCGGTATTGGCAGAGGACGGAAACAACACGCTACTTCCCTGTCGGTATTGGCAGAGGACGTAAACATCACGCTACTTCCCTGTCGGTGTTGGCAGAGGACGGAAACATCACGCTACTACCCTGTCGGTGTTGGCAGAGGACGGAAATATCACGATACTTCCCTGTCGGTGTTGGCAGAGGACGGAAACAACACGTTACTTCCCTGTCGGTGTTGGCTGAGGACGGAAATATCACGCTACTTCCCTGTCGGTATTGGCAGAGGACGGAAACAACACGCTACTTCCCTGTCGGTATTGGCAGAGGACGTAAACATCACGCTACTTCCCTGTCGGTGTTAGAAGAGGACAGAAACATCACGCTACTACCCTGTCGGTGTTGGCAGAGGACGGAAATATCACGCTACTTCCCTGTCGGTGTTGGCAGAGGACGGAAACAACACGTTACTTCCCTGTCGGTGTTGGCTGAGGACGGAAATATCACGCTACTTCCCTGTCGGTATTGGCAGAGGACGGAAACAACACGCTACTTCCCTGTCGGTATTGGCAGAGGACGTAAACATCACGCTACTTCCCTGTCGGTGTTGGCAGAGGACGGAAACATCACGCTACTACCCTGTCGGTGTTGGCAGAGGACGGAAATATCACGCTACTTCCCTGTCGGTGTTGGCAGAGGACGGAAACAACACGTTACTTCCCTGTCGGTGTTGGCTGAGGACGGAAATATCACGCTACTTCCCTGTCGGTGTTGGCAGAGGACGGAAACAACACGTTACTTCCCTGTCGGTGTTGGCTGAGGACGGAAACATCACGCTACTACCCTGTCGGTATTGGCAGAGGACGGAAACAACACGCTACTACCCTGTCGGTGTTGGCAGAGGACGGAAATATCACGCTACTTCCCTGTCGGTGTTGGCTGAGGACGGAAATATCACGCTACTTCCCTGTCGGTATTGGCAGAGGACGGAAACAACACGCTACTTCCTGTCGGTATTGGCAGAGGACGTAAACATCACGCTACTTCCCTGTCGGTGTTGGCAGAGGACAGAAACATCACGCTACTACCCTGTCGGTGTTGGCAGAGGACGGAAATATCACGCTACTTCCCTGTCGGTGTTGGCAGAGGACGGAAACAACACGTTACTTCCCTGTCGGTGTTGGCTGAGGACGGAAATATCACGCTACTTCCCTGTCGGTGTTGGCAGAAGACGGAAACATCACGCTACTACCCTGTCGGTATTGGCAGAGGACGGAAACAACACGCTACTTCCCTGTCGGTGTTGGGAGAGGACGTAAACAACAGTTATACTTTCTCTATACACATCATTTTCACATAATAGCTACTATTTCTGCGACTTTTTACGTTTTCTTCTTTCAAAATAATTCACATGATCTAACCATACTTTCCTTGGACTCCCTCGACTCTCACATTTGCACTTTATAAATATTTTGTTGAACTTTCTTCATTTACTCGTTCTTCATGTTCAAACCGTCTCAGAGCGGTCTATTTCATCTCACTCATCACAGCCTTGAGTTGACATTCACCCCAAGTTACTTCATTCTGTATTCTATGAAACATTGTACTCCATGACAATTGTGTTTGTATTGTATTGTATTACACTTTCGTTGTATACAGTTCACCCTGGCGGACTTGTTGCCATGTGGCAATATCTTCCAACTAACTAGAAAGATGTTTAAAGAGGCCTTAAGTGAAAACCTGACTAGAAGCTTTTAAAAAAAAGACTGGATTCCAACAGGGATCGAACCCGTTGGAAACCAGATTATTTTATATTAAGTATAAATTAATTACTTATTTTTATATCTTATGAGTGCCTGAATAACTAATAAAATTAGAAAGCAATTGTATTTGTATTTAATTCGAATATGCTGGTTGCTGAGTTTTGCGTTGAAAGCGAGCAAAAAACCGCATGAGAAAGAGGTACGATTATTTGGTTACGACGGTGGCATGGCGGGGTTCTAATCCGAAAGAGATTGGAAATGATTATTTCAAGTGGTGGGAGGATTTCAAACACACTAAATAATAATTTGAATATAAATATACGAGATTATTAATAAACAAACACCCACAATTGAGTAAGGTTTCAAATTGTGGGTTTGGTATATTTAGTCCATAAATAGTTGAAATCGACAGTTCAATATGTAAACATATTTAATAAATGTTAAGCTTCGTAATTTGCGGTCACGGTTTATAATTATATTGAATTACACACATTCGTTATATGCAGTACAATCTGGAGGGTGTATTGGTAAGTGGCAATCTCTTCTAACTAACTAGAAAGATATCATTCAATTCCGTGTCCGAACCATCAATTATGCCAAATGATTCCAGCAGGAGGCAACAGAGATTTATTTATTTAATTAACGACACAACAGTGTCTTTATATACAAATGAACATGTGACAGGTTATACAAGTACTTCAAATTATTGACAAATAATACAACTTTATCTTAAACTAACATGAAGATACAAAAAGCAGTAGTAATAATAAATGACAGTCATTGTTTTAAAATTATTTAATAACCTTTGAGAATTTTGTGGGAATTTTATGGATATATATTGAGATATAGAAAACACATGGCCTCATTAGTGGAACGAGATGCAAGTTGCTTTGCAGAATTAAAAGTTTCACACATGTTGATGCAGGGTTACTCAACTCCAGAGGCAAAATATTGTCCTTAATATTTGGTTTGTATTACGTTAGATCGCCCTATAATTCATATAAATCACGTCCTGCTCAGAGCATGGAGTCCTGATATACGGACAAACGAGCATGTATTGTAAGTTATTTATATCAATCACAATCATATTCATAGCCACTTTTGTTCAACCTCATCTTTGCGCGTTTACCTTGAATCTAGCCACCCCTACTCGATGCTCTCCAAGCAGGGCAAGGCAGTTGGTTTCCAGATGCCATCTTTTCCGCACTGGTGTTTGCTTTTAAGCAATCTGTTATTATCTTCCTGGTTTCATTCATAGCGACGTCAACCTGTCAAGCGTACGAGAAGCCACTTCAAACTGGAGCTGCATACTCTAACAAGAAACCAGAATAAAATATATCACAGTCGGGCGCCCCCTGGAAACATCAGAAATTGACTGATGACCAATTGTTCCAGCTCCGGAACATCAGAACCAAAAATATATATTTTTTTAAAAGGCCTTAAGTGAAAATCTCCGTATACCATGGACTGTAACGTGTCTGCCACCCTTGTTTATTATCCGAGAATTGGAGATGACGGAAAGATTTTCGACAACATGCAGGAAAATAATCCTTACCTACTTTAGGTTTGGTGCTAGAAAGAATTATGAAAGTCTGAAGAAGCTGGTAATCTCGGCGACAGTTGAGGAAGAAGGAGCAAAAGGATTGTGTCATATGAGTTAACAGGATACTCTTAAAGCACTGCATTCAACATGGTGCAGGATTTATAATAATGGAGACAGGTGGTGAGCTGAGTTTGAGACAGCAAAGGACTACAACGCTCAGCATTGAGTACGCGATCAAGAGAATTTACTTATCATAACTCATCTTCATTCTCTGCTACCACTGTAATGTCAATAATACAGCAATCCACATATCAGGTCTGTAAATATGAAATCGGATTTTTTTATAGAAAATGCACAGTTATTGTATGAAAATGGTATCAAATATTTTATTCAAAGTATTTCCCATCGCTAGCTACACATTTTCCCCATCTATCTGGCAATTTGTGGATACCACGCCAAAAAAACTGTTGCTCTTTTGAGGCAAACCAATCATCGAGCCATTTTCGTAAGAAGTGAAGCGCTGCTCAGCAAGTGCGTGTCCCATCGGTGCAAATAAGTAGTAATCGGATGGAACCAAGTCACTGCATTGACAACTAGAGCCATCTATGAGCGAATTCCGGTTTCATATTTACAGACCTGGTACATTCCAATGCGCTAATTGCACGCCGCGTATTAACCTCTATAGTTCCTTGACACATGAATCGATGTAAATATTAAGTAACGTTAAATTAAACAAACTACAAAGACAGCTCAAATTGACATAACCTAAGTCCAATTCACTGTATCGTAGCATCGTATAGGATGCTAATGCACACGATGATGACACAAGAACAACAAGTTCAAGAGACAGGGTAAATAGCCTCCGTTCTTTACTACACGTAGTTACCCTTAAACCCCAGAGGGATGCTAGAGTGAGTACATACAGGCCCAGACTATCCGCTTCCCCTTTGGTATGCTAATCAAGTTAAACTGTGCAAAAGATCAATTTACAAAGCAAGTTCTGCTCCAAATTAAGGAAGCGGAATAACATTACGAAAGGGCAAGTACTTTAAACTTGACCTAAAAAGGTTACTACGTTTTAAAATTTAACCACGTATAAAACAAACCAGCTTGGCCGTTTTATTTTCCTAATAGGTTAACTAAAAATGGTTCCAACCTACACGATACATACCCATGTAAATAATTCTTCGAAGATTAACCATTCTAACGTTTCAGCGTTAATACTGTGGAAGGTAAAAAAACTTTAAAATTGAGAAACACAGCTTCATTTCATCTAACAATCGACCAGTTTCGACTTTCATAGCTCATCTTTAAGGTCGTTGATTCAACGCACTCTTGGAATATTTAGAGGTAACAAAGCAACTTGTGGCGTGTATTTAGATGTAACAATGCGTGTATTTAGATGTAACAAAGCAGCTTGTGGCGTGTATTTAGATGTAACAAAGCCTCTCGTGCTTTAAGGGGGTATTCTCATTTCATGGGCCAAAAAATCGATGATTTCTAAGATTTTTTTTTTCAGTGAACGAATTATTTTTTAATTGTTTTTTAGACATATTTATTTATCTTTTAAGAACATTTTCATTAAATTTCATTATAAAAAAAAACAACATTTTTGTTCTTTTTAAGTCGGAAGTAAGGCCCATACATGAAGGGGGTCCATTATGCCCATAATTGTGGCTGTTGTACGAGTCTGAAAATTAAAAAAAAATATATCTGTTTTACTCAGAAAGCGTGTGGCTATAGCCGGTACTAGAATAATTAAAAAATACTAATTAGAAAAAAAAACATTTTTTTTGTCTTCAAAGTGAAAACAATCGAAAAAATGAATCGATTGAAATAATTCTAGTACCGGCTATAGAGAGAGGTATAACAAAGAGAATAAGAACTTATTCATTTAAATCGGTTAATTAGTTTTGGAGTTATTATGGGGAATAGTTGATGACCTCCGTGGCCTGGTGGTAAGACACTTGTCTGCCGATCCGGAGGTTGCGGGTTCGATCCCCGCTGGAATCCAGATTTTTTAAATTGGATTCCAGTCTGATTAACACTTAGGGCCTATAAAAACAACTTTCTGGTTGGTTGGAAGAGATTGCCACATGGCAATAAACTCGCCAGGTAAAAAAAAAAGTGATTTTTCAGGAAAAGCGTTTAAAGTTTCAAATGCGATTTTTACACGAATTAAAGTAAATATTTTCAACTTACTGTTAATCAGCAATTCCAGGGCCATATAAACTTGTTTAAAAATCCCGGTCGACTATAAACACTCATAACTTTTGAAATTTTCAAGATTTTTGAAAATTTCTTACTGGAAATGATTCAGAAAGGATTATAAAAAAATTCAATTAAAAAAAAATCCAAATGAGAATATCCCCTTAAGTGAGTCCATGTTTACGCTTTATGATTACTATCCATTAAAATTCTCGATAAAACAAGTTTTTTTTTCTGCGTAAGTATTTTACCACTAATAACCAATCTAAGAACTTTTCTGCGTACTTAACATTCGTAAGCTTTTCTGATTTCACAACGTATTTCGATTGATAGTAATGCACGTTAGAATAATACTCATGTAAAAATGAGCGATTTAAAATCAAAAAAATAAGAATATTCATAGCAAATCGGTTAAATGAATTAAATTTGTAGTCAAAAGTGATATTAATTGAAATTAAATTGCTGAAAACATGAAAAAAAAAACATCGGCCGACGTTCACAAAACGGGCGAAGCGACCACCTCAAACGAAAGCCCGCAAGCTACTGAAGCGAGCGAACTGAGATTCTATTTCTTGAGTTCCCATATACCGAAGTAGAGTGAGAGTGAGACGTGAATAGCGTCGCTTCCTCACCCATAGCGGTTTTAAGAATGAATATACCTACGTCACACACTGGCACACGTTTGATTGTATTGGTGAATTTATTCCCGATTTTCACAAAATATCTCTGATGTGGCCGATAAGTGCTAATTATTATGAATATATTTTTTTCATTCAATGCGTAAATGTATAACGGAGGAATACCTAAAATCTGAAGCCAGTATTTATTATAGAGATATTAAAGTTTTTTAGAAGCAATGTGATGTGTATGTTAGTTACACATCACAGGACAGGAAGGGTTAACGCTTCGTTTTCCTAGTATCTTACCCTGCAATATTACTTGAATTATTCTATACTTGTTTCTTCTCGCGCAACGCCAAAAGTATTCCAATCTTCTCTTAAGCAAGTACTTCTCTGTCCTTTTTCGTGCGTCTAAGGACCTCTTCGTTACGCACTTTGTCAACTTATCTTGAACATTCTCCTGTAGGACCATATGTCAAATGTTTCTGTTCGTTTTGTGGTAGCTTGGGTAAGTGCCCAAGTCTCCACGACATAAAGAATAACTGGAAAATGTAACACCGTACAATACTCAAGTTTATTTTGAGGTTTTAGTTTAAATAACAGACAATAAGTTTCATTCTGAAGAAACAGTTCCGTGCAATCTCGATCCTGGTTCTAACATACTCGTATTGTAATATCTCGAGTATGATCCCACTGATAATTAGGTCAACATTCGAGACATTTGTATTTATGCACTCTTTCAAGATATTTGAATGTCTATTCATTTATTTTTTCATATTATTTATTATGTAAATATGTCATGTAACATATTAATGTACCTATTCATTTATTTTTTCATATTATTAATTATGTAAATATGTCATGTAACATATTAATTTATCTATTTATTTATTTTTTCATATTATTTATTATGAAAATATATCATGTAACATATTAATGTACCTATTCATTTATTTTTTCATATTATTTATTATGTAAATATGTCATGTAACATATTAATGTACCTATTCATTTATTTTTTCATATTATTAATTATGTAAATATGTCATGTAATATATTAATTTATCTATTTATTTATTTTTTCATATTATTTATTATGAAAATATATCATGTAACATATTAATGTACCTATTCATTTATTTTTTCATATTATTTATTATGTAAATATGTCATGTAACATATTAATGTACCTATTCATTTATTTTTTCATATTATTTATTATGTAAATATGTCATGTAACATGTTAATTTATCTATTTATTTATTTTTTTATATTATTTATTATGTAAATATATCATGTAACATATTAATTTTTCGATTAATTTATCTTTTTACATTTTTTATCATGTAAATATGTCATGTAACATATTAATGTATCTATTTATTAAATTTTTCACATTATTTATTATGTAAATATTTCATGTAACATTTAATGTACGAGTATCTATTAATTTATTTCATATTATTTATTATGTAAATATGTCATGTAACATATTAATGAAACTATTAATTAATTGTTTAATAATATTTATTATGTAAATATGTCATGTAACATATTAATGAAACTATTAATTAATTGTTTAATAATATTTATTATGTAAATATGTCATCTAACATATTATTGTGTCTATTAATTTTTTTTTTTGTTATTATTTATTATGTTAATATGTTACGTAACATATTAATGTATCTATTAAGTTATTTTTTCATATTATTTATCATGTAAATATGTCATGTAACATATTAATGTATCTATTTATTTATTTTTTCATATTATTTATTATGTAAATATGTCATGTAACATATTAATTTACATATTAATTTATTTTTTCATATTATTTATTATGTAAATATGTCAGGTCCAATTAATTAATTAATATTCATTAACACTTTGAGAACTCAAATCAGAAAACTAGGATACATATTCCGTATGATTCGAAATGTGTTCAGTGAAAATATTGTTAAAAGTATATACTTCGCCTTGTGTCAGTCAGCACTTTCTTACGGTATATTAGTTTGGGGGGGATGCACCTTAACCCAAAAACACATATTGCAGGTTTCCCAAAAATTGATTGTGACAATAATTAATAAACTTCCTGCCCGGTATCCCACGGCGGAGCTTTTCAGAGAGTATCGGGTCCTGAACATAGCCAATTTGCATCTCAAATCCATTCTCTGGCACTATTATCGAGAGGAAGGGAAGGTGCAGACTTAGCAGAGACACATGACACGCATGGCAACTAATTAAATGTTCACCATCCCTAAAGTTAAAACCTCTTTTGCCCAAAGGCAATATGCTTATTTAGCTCCCATGACATATGATACAATGGGGTGCCGAATTTAATAAGGGTCAAGGGAGGAAAACAATTGAGGCACTCGATCGGAGCGTGGTTGTTATTGCGACAGGAGTTTGAGTACTTGAGCTTGCAAGATGAATGACGTGTGAAAAAGGTTTCTGGGGGCTCTTGAGTGTTTTTTTTGTTTTGTATTTTTGTATATTTTTGTTTTTATGATTGTGAGCGGTATATGTGGGATGAACGTTTTTGGTCTTTCTGGAGTTGTGATGTGTGAGGAGTTCGATTTCGCATGATGTTTCCAGTTGTAATTGAGTGTCACTGTTCGTCAGGTTGATGAGAATGTGCAACGGGGTTTTGTTTTTGTGTAATCGAAAATCGGAAAAAAGTATCGATTTATTTTTTTCATGCTAAATATCCTTAGTGAGATACAGACAAAAGCCTAGTTTACTGAGGACACGACAAATGAAAGGCAACAAACCCAGATCCATTAAAATTGTATGTCCAAATTAAATTACCTGTTGTTTTTTCGCAAATTATGTGTAGGTATTTCTTGTCATGGGTAAAATAAATTTAAAAAAAAACAAGTAAAAATTGCAAATATGAGTGGAACGCGTGGTAGAGGAAGTCCAAGCAAAGTATGGTTGAATCAAGTGTAATATATTTTGAAAAAAGTAAAAGTAAGAAATTAGATAAATCGCAGGAGCTGTATGAAAATATATACATATATGTTATGGATGCAGAAGAGGCGAAATATGTGTGTGGCGTCCTCTCCTATCTGCCTACCCTGACAGTGAGACGGCGTGATGGTATGTATGTAATATGTTATATATAAAAAAATAACGTGTTACCGATAATCCAAAAACGTACTTTATTTTTTTATGACAGGGATTTCAAACACACAAACATACTAAATTTCGCAATGAAAGATAAATTCGATAATAAATAAAATTCGCACCCCCGTTATTGTTATTGTCGCCAATAAAGCTTGAAATCTCATCATCTCACGGGTGAAAGGAGCTCACCGTCCTCTCGGATGATGGGGACTAAATACTTAGCGGAGCGAAAATATAGATTCTACAATATTTCATTAAGAAAATAGACAAGATTTTTAAACGTGAATTGTTTTGTTTGCCTCGGCAACTTTTCACTCAAGTCGTTTACGTTGACATACTTTTCACTCAATTTTCACAATGTATTAATACTGTTTTTATCGCTCGAGGAGATTTTAGACAAAGAAAAATTTAATATACTCGTAACTCCTTCTGAATATGTTTTCGCAAATTCTGTAAATCTATTCGTAAGAAATATTCGAGACTTAAGAATTATTGTAATTCAAATAAATACATAATATAATCGTAAGTATACATTATTCTTCTGCTGGAACCCTGTTTAAAATACGATGGTGGATCAAATATAAACGAGACTTTTTTGTTTTAATTTTTTTATTTGCAGAAAGAAAAAGACCAAGTAAACATAATTTTTCTGCATAATCTCCTGATTTATAAATGCATTTTTTCCAGCGGATCGGTAGTTTTTTTATCCCGTCATCGTAAAAAAAAAGTGGGTTGTTTCAGCATCCAATTGCGCACAAACCCCTCTACTCAATCATCGTCGTTGAATCAATGGCCTCCCAGAGCTTCTATCAGTGGTCCAAAGATATGAAAGTCGTAGGGCGATACATTAAGGCTATAGGGAGGGTGTTTCAGTCGTGTAAAACTCATTTCCTCCAATTGTTCATAAGTTGCAGCTGCAGTATGGGGCCTCGCGTTGTCATGGAGAAGATTCATCACTTGTCGCATCGGTTGGTCACGTTTTTTTGCATCGATAAGCAAGTTTAACTTTATTCAAAAGCTCGGAGTAGTACGCCGCAATGATGGTGCGACGATCGTGCAAAAAATCGATGTGCAAAATGCCACGCTGGTCCCAAAAAACTGTCGCAAGCACCTTACCAACTGACAGCCGAGTCTTGGTTTTAACAGGGGCTGCCTCGTCCTTCTTTCTCCACTGCATGCTGGCTTGTTTCGATTCAGGCGTGTAGTGGTGTACCCAAGTATCATAGCAGGTAACGATGCGACTCAAAAATGCGTTCCTTTCTTGTGCAAACCGCGCCAAGAGCCGCTCACAGACGTGCAAACGTGCTAACTTTTGTTCTGCAGTCAAAAGACGTAGGACTCATCGAGCAGACACTTGACGGAATCCTAGGTCTTTAGTGATTATGGATCGAGTGCTCCCATAACTTATTCCTATCTCAAAACAAATTTCGGAAACCGTCAAACGTCGGTCGCTTTCCAAAATATCACGAATGACGTTAATGTTCTGTTCGGTAATGATCGTCCGTGGGTGACGATCATGGCTCTCGTTTTCGACCCTTTCACGGCCTTTCATGAATTCCTTATGCCAGGCAAACACACGGATATTTGACAGTGTTTGACCGCGAACTGTGCCGTCAGTCTCCGCAGAATTTCGGCCGGTTTTACGTCCTCACGAGCGAGTAACTTGATAATTATGCGTTGCGCAATCGACGGGTGCACCTCTTTTTCAGACATCGTGTTCCATACTAAAGCGGAATCTGCCGAGGCCAGCCGACCGCTCTCTTCACTCCTAATATCTCCCACCCAATTTACTCGCTCTTTAAACAAAAGTCTCGTTTATATTTGATCCATCATCAACTACGGTATTCGTAGTTGATGCCATAGAAGATGACTATGTAGAAAAATTGAATAACATGGTAATAATTGGCTTCGAGTAGAAAAATATAAAGATTTAAATATGTAAAAAACCGAATGTATTACAATCACAAACCGAAGATCTACTAAGGGTTCTTTGTAGTCTCTCTTCCTGCGGTAAGTGTTCTGGGGTTTTCTTACTAAATATGTAGAACATATGCAGATCGGGGAAGCATCTAATCTAATGGCCGCAGTCACTATCTTACCATTCTTATATTTAACTTATATGAGTTATTTTGTAACATTTTTAATTTGCCAATAATAGTAGTTGCCAATAAGTCGAGTCCCGAGTTGATGTGTATGTTAATGATGAGCGTCTGCTTTTTAAACGGCGCGGGCGCTACATTCATTGCCCATTTATTATCATTACAAAACAAAAGGAATAAAGTAACGTCATACGAGTATGTGCACAACTTATCATTTATTATTATTAAAAAACAAAAGGTATAAAGTAACGTCATACGAGTATGTGAACAACTTATCATATATTAATATTACAAAACAAAAGGAATAAAGTAACGTCATACGAGTATGTGTACAACTTATCATTTATTATTATTAAAAAACAAAAGGAATAAAGTAACGTCATACGAGTATGTGAACAACTTATCATTTATTAATATTACAAAACAAAAGGAATAAAGTAAAGTCATACGAGTATGTGTATAGCTTATATTATTATTACAAAACAAAAGGAATAAAGTAACGTCATACGAGTATGTGTACAACTTATCATATATTATAATTACAAAACAAAAGGAATAAAGTAACGTCATACGAGTATGTGTACAACTTATCATATATTATAATTACAAAACAAAAGGAATAAAGTAACGTCATACGAGTATGTGTACAACTTATAATTTATTATTATTAAAAAACAAAAGGAATAAAGTAACGTCATACGAGTATGTGCACAACTTATCATATATTATTATTACAAAACAAAAGGAATAAAGTAAAGTCATACGAGTATGTGTACAACTTATCATATATTATAATTACAAAACAAAAGGAATAAAGTAACATCATACGAGTATGTGTACAACTTATCATATATTATTATTACAAAACAAAAGGAATAAAGTAACGTCATACGAGTATGTGTACAACTTATCATTTATTATTATTAAAAAACAAAAGGAATAAAGTAACGTCATACGAGTATGTGTACAACTTATCATATATTAATATTACAAAACAAAAGGAATAAAGTAAAGTCATACGAGTATGTGTATAGCTTATATTATTATTACAAAACAAAAGGAATAAAGTAACGTCAGACGAGTATGTGTACAACTTATATCAATAATTTTTGGAATACTTTGATTTTTTGGATCAATTTAAAATGTGAAAACTTTATAAAAGTAGGCGTATGTTTGATTACAAGTTCGAAGTAGACTTAGGAAACGGAAACCTTCCAGATGTAAGAAACTCTTCAAGGACTGGAAAAAATTGAGAGCTTGTCACACGTGATATTATATGATTGGAAATATCGGAAAAACGTTTTATGGCATATTCTCCGATTGGACAATTGTTCGCAAAAGAGAAAGAGTTTAAGGAAGAAAGTAATACATTTTCCGTAACAAATTCCCTGCCAATTCTATACGTTATGGGAAAACAGTAATCTCGACATGTAGAATATGTGCCAAAAACTTTTGACAATGGAAAGAATGTTGAAATATACGAGACTCGTAAAGGCTTGAAAGGGAAATGTCGAAAATGTATGTTAACTTTCATACAGGGTTTAGATTTAATTAAGGATTTCGGAAAGAGAGGAACTAATTAAATTATTGTAATTTGTTTTATCGAACACTGCTTATGTAGAATGTTGAAATATACGAGACTCGTTATTTCAACATTCTACATTTGTTTTATCAAACACTGTTTATGTAGAATGTTGAAATATATGAGACTCGTTATTTCAACATTCTACATAAGTTATTTCAACATTCTACATTAATCATTTGTTTTATCAAACACTGTTTATGTAGAATGTTGAAATATACAAGACTCGTTATTTCAACATTCTACATAGTTATTTCAACATTCTACATTTGTTTTATCAAACACTGTTTATGTAGAATGTTGAAATATATGAGACTCGTTATTTCAACATAAGTTATTTCAACATTCTACATTAATCATTTGTTTTATCAAACACTGTTTATGTAGAATGTTGAAATATACGAGACTCGTTAAGATTTGAAAGGGAAATATCGGAAATATATGTTTACTTTCATACGGGGTTTAGATTTCATTAAGGATTTCGGGAAGAGAGAAACTAATTAAATTATTGTAATTTGTTTTATCAAACACTGTTTATTCCACTTTTTTGTAACGGTATAACCCTACCGGTTTCAAGGCTTTCACCTCATCTTCAGGGGAGCACAAACAAGACAGAATTCTGTGCGAACTGGTACCGAGATACACGCTTCTAACGATTAACATTCTGGTTGAGGACTGTGGTGAAGGGAGGGGGAAGGGAGGGACGAGACGATGAGTGGTGTGTGCTAAAACTTTTATGTGCTGACTGTGATAATTTTTATATAGAAAAGACAGGAAGATCTTTTGAAAGATTTCGTGAACACAAATCCACCTTAACAAATCCTCTGAAATGGGTAATCATTGTCACCGTGAAAACCACACATTTTCTATCGATGATGCCAAATTCTTACATATCAGTAGTAACGGAAATAAATTGGACGGATTGGACGCCCTAGAAATTTCTAAGTCACTGCATCGAGGTGAACATCTGGAAAACACATATGATATATCACAAAAATGTCCCCGCTGCTGGCCGAGATCGTCTCATCCCTCCCTTCACCTGTCCCTTCACGTATTATCGCACCTGATATTAAATTTTAAAACCAATAAATTAATGATCCTTTGAAAAACAAATGTTTATAATTTAAATACTCTTTTTTATGTAACGGGATTGTAGTGCGATTTTTATAATTATGATTTTTTAAACTTTGTGTTATACTTATAATTTTTTTAATTTGAAATATATTTTTTCATTTTTATAATTAACGTTAAATTAATTATTAAAGGACTTTCTATGAAACAAAGAGAAATTTAAAAAAAATCTAATTTTGTTTTATTTTATACACAGTACCTGCCGTAGGACGGGCATACGTCTAGTTAGGCAGGGGAGTGCTTTGCATATTTCAATGTAGAAATTAAAACGTATAAATAAATAATTAAAATAATATCATTGCCTATATAAATTGGACGACCTCTGTTAGTTCAAGTGTTGTATCTTTGCATGCATAAGCAACATGTGCGATGATGAATCGCGAGGTTCGTGCCTACTCCAGTGGTTTCTTAATCCGAAGATTCAAATAAAAGGCCCGGAGAGAATGCTGACATCCGAATCAACAGTTCGGATATGTTGAAATAAACCATACGAATGAATGGATTAATTAAACATTATGTAGAAAGGATAAAGCGATATAAAGAAAAGAAAAAAAATCATTTGCTGATATAAATCTAAATCTTGATAAACGAATTTTCCAAAATAATACGACTATCTATAAGGGTCAAGTGTGGGGTAAATCGAAATCTCGAGACAGCGGCTCGCGGTACGAGAGGAAAGGGTGGGATAACAGCGAGACCGGAGGGGGGTCTTTTAAAACCCCCAAATAACTAACTATTCGAGGTCCAAGTCTTCGAGAACAATTTCAATTGGTTCGAAATATGTACAAACAATTTCTGTTCTAATATTTTTGAAGTAAGGATTTCTAGACAGGACAACTTTCTGCATTGAAACAACGTGAACATGTATTTGTGATCATACAATATGTGTTATTTCAGTTATATACGTTCATAGAAAATTGGTGTAACCATCAACGTGCAAATTTGGCACGACAGAAATACTTCGACTGTTAAATAAGTAACCTTAATAAAAAAAAAACGATTTTAATCAATAGTTAGATAACTTAGAAAAAAAGTCAGCGGTTGTAATATGACGAGTTAGCATTCACGCTAAGCAAGTGGGCGCCCCAGGTTTGATGCTTGGCGAATTAACTTATTAACTGGTTTTATTGTTAGACCATTTTCCATCTGAATTTATGTTTTTCTGTAGCTTACTCGTATATGCTGCGTATAAAAAAAATATTATAACGCTACTAAGCAACACAAAAATAGTGCATAACGCTACTAAGCAACATAAAACACATACAATTTTGCTTAACCGATCCCTGCAACAGAGTGAACCTGTCGATCTTATTTATTTATTTATTTAACACTTTTATTGCAATACAATCTGGCGGGTTTATTGCCAGGTGGCAATCTCTTCCAACCAACTAGACAAAAGTAAATGAAGCAAATTACGTGATCGCCTAAATCATTCAAATGACTATCCATCCCCACGAAATCCATAAACATATACGCGAGAACATGCTCACGAACCCCACAAAGACGGACAATCACCCGAACATTATTTTTCATATAAAGTGAGATATCATCAATCAAAAGGAAAGGAAGTGATGGTGGAGAGGAAAGGAAAAGAAAAATCAGGAATGAAACACGTTATTTTACTGACTAGAAATTAAGAGGTTTTTCAGTCGCTTCTTAAAGCGTGCCAAGTACGGAGCGAGTCTTATATTGGTTTGCAACTGATTCCAGAGTCTCACTGCATGGACAGTAAAGGACGACGTAAAGAAAAGATCTTCTTGCCATCGGTCCCTTGGATTGTGTGCTCGCTGAAGTGCAAAGACTTTCATATAATAAAATCAATACACGCACACATGGCGTCTTCTATCCACAAGATGGTTGACAATCATACTCAATCACGAGGAATAATCTATTATACCGTATCATAGACAAAATATATTTAGTTGCAGTGTTTTATTCTTCCCGGCAAATAGCGCTAGATTTATTTTTTAATCATTTTTCTATTGTAGTACATCTATGGTCCTTTTAACAGGACTGCCTTGTTTGGGATATTCACTTCTGGGCTAGTAAGCCTTCAATATACGAGTACATACATAACATATATTGAACTTAAATATACATATAATTATTAAATAATTTTAAAACAATTACTGTAATTTATTATTATGTTGCTACTGCTTTTGTATCTTCATGTTAGTTTAAGATAAAGTTTTGTATTATTTGTCAATAATTTTAAGTACTTTATAACTTGTCACATGTTCATTTGTATATAAAGACACTGTTGTGTCGTTAATAAAATAAATATTTACAGAGATCTTTCGAGGGGGTGGATCACAGCCAACAGGAATTACATGAATTGTCATGGGGGACTATTGTTTTTTAAATCCTCTTCACATGACTTCGAAAGTCACTTATCTAAATGATTATATTTTTCAAAAACGAATAATTGATAAAAATTATTACAACTATCTCTTTTTCACATAGTCTATGTTTATGGATTTCGTGAGGATGGATAGTCATTTAAATGATTTATGCGACCACGTAACTTGCTTCATTTACTTTTGTCTGGTTGGTTGGAAGAGATTGCCGCCTGGCAATAAGCCCGCCAAATTGTATTGCAATAAAAGTGTTAAATAAATAAATAAATCTATTTGAAAAAAATCAAAATGGTAGCCTAAAAAGTGTTTTATTAAATCCAAGGTTTCTTCCATAAAACACGACGAGTAGTTCGTTCAAGTGAACCAGGAATTCTGGATGCAGAATCGAGTAATTACATCAGTGATTTTTTGTGGTTGCACGTCCTTATTATTACTACTTGCTTGGCTTTAAACCAAAAGTTTTCACAAGTCAATAACATTTCCCAACGAACCATTACGATTAGTTTCACAGCCATGTTTAATCCTATAAAGGTTTAAGAATCGCTGTCATAAACTACAGTCATACCTCTGTAGGGTACCCACGGCCCTAAAATATTGTCAACATGCAGGGTCAACGACTGATGAATCAACCTCTGGATATGTACAATTGTCACATACCAGAAACGTCAACACTGTTTACACGCAAATAAAATTTACATCGCATTCCAAGGTAGAAAGAGAACATATCACGCCGTCTCGCCGTTTCGACAATAAATATCCTACCCACTGTAGTATCCGCAGCGCTTGCGACCACCTCAGCACGCGCAGGAGTGAGATCGAGATATACCGCGGACGCAGTCACGCGTCCCGTTCTGAAATTCTATATATATACCTACTTATCGATGAATAAAGGCACTTGTTATTATTCACTTGACCATTCGTCGCTGTTTACTATTTATTGATTATTCACTCTCACTTCCCGCATTCCTGAATCGACGTATTTTATTTTAAATACAAAACAAATCAAAATCATCACGACGTACGACTAAAGCATACCGCTAAACCTCGCTTAACGAAGTTAATACGAGTACGTTCCAAGAAACTACTCTTATGAGAAACAATATAGGGATGTGTTCATACACTATAAAAATAATAAATATTGAACTAAGATCTATTAAAAATAAAAATGACCTGCTTCTATTATTACATATGAAAATTTAAAATATCATATATGGTAAAATAAACCATTAAATTTTAAATAATTTATCTAATGTTGAATGTTAACATTTTTATTTTCTTTCATATACTCGTAATAACTACGTGTATGGATTAATTACATTTAAGTCGGATCTCTATACCACAGTGCTTCTCTGCTAATCTGGAGTTTCCCTTGAAACATTCAGAACGTTTGTTGTTTGATTTGAAGTGTTTAAGGTTGTTGTTCTGTTGTCCACACCTTTTCGACGACTTCATTTTCTTCATGTCCAACGGTGGTTGGGTTAGTTATTTCTTCTAAGTCCTCAATTGATAGGTTTCGGTGATTAATGAATCTGTTACGTCTTCTGCCGACCACTTGCAAAACCAATTATGAAAGCTTTAAATAGTCTGATGTTAGCTACGTTACCTTGATGATAGGCTATATTTCGTGGTCGAGTATGCCATTCTGTGGATGGAAAACGTCTCAGCGTATATTGGTTAATTGTACCCATGCTGGTGCACTTAAAGAAACACACATTTCTGACATATTAAGCTCAAAATTCCGATGGCGAGGAGATATAAACTTCCAAGATGATCGGCAGTTCTTAATCTGTAGCAGTCTTTTTTAGATAGGGTTTTATACAGTAGTATTTTATGTTTCTCGATAGCGCTCTTAGAATTTATGATATGCAGCTTAAAAAGCTACACAAAACATTAATTCAGATGAAAATTGACCTAAGAATAAAACCAGCGCGGTAGTGAATCTGCCAGGGATCGAACGTAGGGCGCCCGCTTGCTTAGCGTGAATGCTAACCATTAAACTACGGTGCCGACAACTTCCGCCGTCGTTCTACAGAAACTTAAAAGCGAGATGATTCCTTAAGGCCGAGGCCACACAGATAGGAGCCTCGCTTGGTGCTTAGAGCTACGCTGCGAGTTAGGCGACATATCCTAGCGAACCAACGCACCGCATACTATCGCAATGGCCACACTGCACGCTTCGCGCCACGCTACATGACGATTAGTCACCGAGTGAATCTCCTAGCGAACAGATGTGTTGGTTCATTTTATCGTGTCACCGTGATTTTACAAGATGGCGGAAGTTTTAATAAAAGCTGTGTATAAAAGGGAGCCTTGTGGAACACATCGAGCAAATTATACAAAAATGTACCCGTAATAAAATAACTTTGGATTGAAGTTGCACAGGAAGTAAATAAAGATAAGGTAAGTTGTAATGAAATAGGTTAGTTTTGAGAGTTGCATCGTTTGTTGACTCAACCGCTCCCAAATGTCAAATGAATTTGTGCGAAGCGCTTTGGTGTGGCCAAGCATAAAATCACCTAGTACATGAGTCACGTAAAACCTAGCTTAGCACCTAACGACGCACTTTGGTATGGGCTCGGCCTAAGCGATATCAACTGTATTTAGACAATTTATGGATGTCTCTAGCAAATGAGTATATGGGTAAATTTTAGCGCTTCAATAAAAAAGTACAGTCAGAATATAATTTTCCGGACGCTGTTATTTCGGCGTAATCTCGAGACAAGACAGGCAGGCGTGTGCTGTCCCTTGTTAGCTTCGCTCGCGGATGCCCCTGACAATTTCAACTTCCGCATTGGAAGTATATAAATTGACGTTAATTACTGTTTCCTCTTAACGTACTAATTTTAGGTAATTTGTTTTATCAATCATAGATGATGAAACGCTCCTATTAATAAAATAGGGATATTCTATGTATCTTCACCATAATTTTTTTTTTTCATTTTAACGTTGAAAGAATGCGCAAGAAGAAGAATAACAATGAATAAATAATAATTTATGTGACGCCACTGAGAGAGTAGTCTCCTCAGGGACACATAAAAGAAAAGTAATGTAAAAAAAAATTTACAATAATTATTATTGAGTGTTTCAAAGTACTATGCGTATCCAGAAAGTAAGTGTACTGAGGCTCTCACGACCGGATGGATTTTATTTTCGACATGTTGGCTACACTTCCGTGTAGCCTGACCCTTCCCCTCCGCAACGAGACCGGTTCGAGGTCAGTACGTTGAGAAGTGTCGACGCGACAACACGTTTCGTGAAAAATGTCAATACAATCTCCCGCCAAGTGCGAAATACGCGGCGTCATCCGTTATCTCGTTTGGAAGGGAAACCCTCCGGTTGAGGTTTATAATGAGGTGAAAACTGCATATGGTGATAAAGCTATGAATCGTACGAGTGTGTACAAGTGGTGTCGCGAGTTTAAAAACGGTCACGTCACACCTCTACACCCTCCGCCAAAAAGTTCAAAACCACAATTTCAGCCAAGAAAATCATGGCATCCGTGTTTTGGGACTGTCAAGGCATAATTTTAATTGAATATATGCCTCAAGGGGAGACCATCAACTCTGCAAGATACTGTGAGACCCTAAAAATATTGCGGAGGGCGATTCAGAACAAGAGGAGAGACATGCTGACAAAGGAAGTCTGCCTGCTGCACGACAATGCCAGACCACACACGGCCAACGCCACGAAGGAACTGCTCGCCTCGTTTAAATGAGATGTCCTGAACCATCCCGCGCATTCCCCTGACCTAGCACCTTCAGATTACTATCTCTTTACCTCCCTGAAGCTGCACATGGGTGGAAAAAGGGTTACAGGCGACGAGGAGGTAAAGGAGGAGGTGGAGAAGTGGACGGAGGGGTTGGCGGGAAACTACTTCGAGGAAGGCATCAAAAAGTTGATACCCCGCTTCACCACCTGCATTGAGAGGAATGGCGACTGTGTCGAAAAATAGCTTGCATATGTACTACGGTAACCACGTAATTTTTTTGTTTAAATAAAATAAATTGTAACCTAAAAAAATTCAGTACACTTATTTTCTGGATATGCCTCGTATATTTCAACTCAACACACATTTTCCCCCTCAACCCTTCAAATTTTCTTGACTTTTGGTTTACCCATAAATGACACGTTTTTTTTTTCAGATGATTTAAAACAACATAGTTACTTTATTATACATATTTGAAAAATAAAAATAAATACTAATGCTATCTAAATACACAATGGTTGGTATTTATTGAATGGTGTATGATAATCCAATAGGGTTTATTTTAAAGCTTTTAAAA
This sequence comes from Odontocerum albicorne, assembly GCA_949825065.1. NCBI lineage: Eukaryota > Metazoa > Arthropoda > Insecta > Trichoptera > Odontoceridae > Odontocerum > Odontocerum albicorne. The sequence goes on along the minus strand of OX463839.1, from coordinate 1,998,133 downwards.
TAGGTATTCAATTAAAGGAGTTGATAAATGCAAGTCATGACTTCTGAAAGCGAACAGAACAATCATGTTACTCCTTTAACACGTTGAACGCCATTGTAAAAATGAAAAAAACACATTTTTTTGTTTATGAAAAAGAATCCTTTAATGACATCAGTGAACATTAAAACATATTTCTTTTTTAATTTGGGATTGAAATTTTCCAGGAAAATAAAGAAAATTCACTCCGGTCACCAATGACCACCGTGGCGCTGTGGGACAAAAAACACATTTTTTATTTGCGCACGCCGCGAGGTCATGATACCGGTCACTCATCTCGACAGTGTACTTTTGTCATTGCGCGAGTAAGCAGTGTCGTTTGTTGCGCGCTGCGTTACCGGATTTTATTTTGCTTCTAATTTAATTTCAAGAATTATTTCTTTAAATTTTATGTTTTTTCTTACTAAATTATTTTTTATTGACCGTTTAATATGGAAACAAATAAAAATTTGAGTGGAGACAATGATTTTCAAGAAATACAAGTAATTATGGACGATTACATGTTTTCTCAAGAAGATCTAAATGCAATTGATAGTATCGGAAAAGAAATTATTGGCTCGGATGGTGAATGTGATGAGCAATTAAGGTTTGCAAGAAAACGAAGGCGCTTTACGATTAATTCTGATAGCGAAAGTGATGGAGAACAACACAATATATCAAATGTGACGAATGCGGGATCGCAATGGTTTGATCCAATGAATCGGCAAAAAAACATCATTCCGTTTACGGAAATATCGGGAGTAAAGTTTCCTTACAATCGATCGCTAGCCCAAAGTGAACCAAAAGACTTTTATGAATTATTGATTCCTGACGAATTGTTCGACAAAATTGTTGTAGAAACAAATTTATTTGCCGCACAATCGATTGCAAAAGGTAAGAAAAAGTGTTCACGGTCACATAAATGGAAACCAACTGACAGACAGGAAATGAAAAAATTTTTTGGGCTGGTTTTATATATGGGTCTAGTACGTCTACCAAAACTATATTATTATTGGAGTAAAGATAAAATAATGGGACAAAGTTTTCCTCCCACAGTGATGAGCAGAAACAGGTTTGAATTGATATTACAGTATCTGCATTTTTCTAATAATGAAAGCATAGACCCTTGTGATCGAATTGGCAAAATACGAGAATTGGTTAACGAGTTAAATGATAATTTTAAAAAATACTACACACCTAATGAGTATTTATGTGTAGATGAAAGTATGATACCTTTTAGAGGAAGATTAATAATTTTACAATTTAACAAACAAAAGAGACACAAATATGGAATTAAAGTATTTAAAGTCTGCACAATACCTGGATATACTTACAAGCTACAAATTTATTGTGGAAAAAATACAGAAACAACGAATAATTCACCTACACATATTGTTTTGTCTCTTTGTGAAGATTTATTGAACAAAGGTCACAGCATTGCAACGGATAACTGGTATACCAGTCTGCAACTAGCACACGAATTGCTAAAAAATGACACACATTTATTTGGTACAGTTCGAAAAAATAGAAGAGGCTTGCCAAAAGATGTTATAGACAAAAAGCTTCGACGTGGCGAATTTATTGCCCAGGAAAACGAAGATGGTGTACTGGTCTTAAAATGGAAAGACAAGAGAGATGTTTTAATGTTATCTACGAAGCATTCAGCAGATTTTGCTACTATCACTAAAAAAGGGAAATCTGTAACAAAGCCAAAGGTGGTTTTTGATTACAACAAAGCCAAAGCTGCTGTAGATATGAGCGATCAAATGACCTCCTATTCATCGCCACTTCGAAAGACTGTAAAGTGGTATCGAAAATTAGCCATGGAACTAATTTTGAATACAGCAGTGGTAAATGCATTTATAATGCATCGTGAAGTTACGAAAAAAAATATATCGATAGTAGAATTTAGAAAATTACTAGTTGAGCATCTCACTTCTTATGAAAGAAACGTAGTTGACAAAAGACCAAAAAGACTAAAACACGAATTAAAAATAAAAGAAGGAAAAGTGAGTTTAACAAGACGCTTTTGTGTCAGTTGTTATAAGGAAAGTGCAAAAAAATGGGGCAGTAAACTTGCAAAAAATAAATGTCTGAAAGTTAGCACCTATTGTAACCAATGTGTGAACAAACCACATTTCTGTTTGCGTTGCTTTAATAAGGAGCATAGATACATATAAACTACATAAAACTGGATATTACCCTACTTCATTAACATGACGTTTATTTCAAGGATGTTTTTTACAAATATGGTTTTTACAAGATTTGTTACATACATAATATTTTCATATTTACATTTTTTATGATTATTTTTCTTGTTTTTTAATATAAACAATACTATCACATTTTAGAGATAGTAAAAAGTATACATTTATAGTTAATTTTATAATTCATTTAAGTTGTAATAAAAGTTGACATTGAGAGATTTCACTGTTTTTATTTTTCCTCTCAAAAATTGAGAAAGCACTATAATATCCAAGTCCCGCGTGAGAGTATTGTTGTTGAGCGCCGCTCCGGTCATTCTAGTACTACAAATGTATGCGAAAATCACGCGCTGGCGCTCAAATGCTTTTTAAACACATCTCTAAGGTGAGGTCACGGGTGACCTACGCGGCGCAATGATCAGGACATTATGAGGTCATCGGTGACCTACACGGCGTTCAACGTGTTAAATGATATTCATGGCTTTATATTATATTTCATTTTTACATTTCGTTTCAAACAAAAACCTAATCATATTTTTAAAAAGATTTTTTTTTTGAGAAAATCAAATATGAAACAATTGGTATGTTATTGCAACTCCATTGCAACTCCTATCAAATTACGTGACAATTTGGAATAATATTGTAACTCCATTGCAACTCCTATAAATTACATGACAATTTGGTATGTTATTGTAACTCCATTGCAACTCGTATAAATTACATGACAATTTGGAATGTTATTGTAACTCCATTGCAACTCCTATAAAATTACATGACAATTTGGTATGTTATTGTAACTCCATTGGCACTCCTATAAATTACACGACAATTTGGTATGTTATTGTAACTCCATTGTAACTGATATAAAATTACATGACAATTTGGTATGTTATTGTAACTCCATTGCAACTCCTATCAAGTTACATGACAATTGCCCAATTTAAGAATATTAAAAAGAACCATATGTGGTTTCTCCATCAAATATAGTACCGTCAAGGAAATATCGACCGAAATGAATGAGTATTTTCAAAACATGCTAAATCTTGACGTTTCCCAAAAAATATTAAAAAATAAGAGAGAGTACCAGACTTTTCTATCGCGATACTAATTTGTTGCCTCTTCTACACCCATACACCTCATACAGTTCCTACGTTTCTCCGATTTTTTTACATTTCCTTCTTTCAAAATATCATAATTTAAATTGTGATTAGTTTTCGTCGAATAACCCTTCAGCGATACACTCGTATATTAATCAATTTCACCTGGTAGTCTAATGGGAACGCATGCCTACTTGGGTGCTCAGACGGGACCGGGAATGAATTTCTCGAGAGGTTTCTTGCATAAGCTAAGCGCTCTTAAGCTTTCCCTTCCTGTGCTAAAAAAAATCGCGCGTTCCGGTCCTGTGAATTTAATGCACATCAATACACATGTAAAAATGAGCGATTTAAAATCGAAAAAATTAAAATATTCATAGCCAATCGCTTAAATTAAGGGGTTATTCTCATTTCATGGGCCGAAAAATCGACGATTTCTAAGATGTTTTTTTTTCAGTGAACGAATATTTTTTTTAAATTGTTTATTTCAACATATTTATTTTTCTTTTAAGAACATTTTTATAAAATTTTATAATAAAATAAATATATTTTTGTTGTTATTTGGTCGGAAGTAACTTGGAGTGGGCCCGCCCATTATGCCCATGATTGTGGCTGTTGTACTCGTTTGGAAATTAAAATAAAAAAACTGTTTTACTCAGAAAGCCTGTGGCTAAAGCCGGTACCAGAATGATTAAAAAATAGTAATTAGACAAAAATGGCGGCTTAATGAAATTAAAAATAAATATAAATTTTTTTTGTCTTAAGAGGAGTGAAAAAAAAAACAAAAATGAATCGATTGAAATAATTCTGGTACCGGCTATAGAGAGAGGTATAACACAGAGAATAAGTACTTATTCATTAAAATCGGTTAATTACTTTTTGAGTTATCATGGGGAATATTTACAAAAAAAGTATTTTTTTTAAGAAACTCGTTTAAAGTTTCAAGTGCCATTTTTACACGAATTAAAGCATACTAGTTGCAACCCGTGAAATATTCACGGAAGTAAAACAAATTCTACATTTATGAAAATATATATTCATAAATATAGAATTTGTTTATATATATATATATATATATATATCATTTATACATCGTCCCCTTTTACACCGGTTCAAAAATTGTTAGCTAGGTATTTAAAATTCGTTAAGTATCACGGACCCACCGAGATTCCAATTTCGAATTACTTTTGCAGAGAGTCCAATTATTCCTCTCTCGCTCACTTGTATTCAAAATTCAATTCTCGTATTCTTTCTTTGACGACAACCATCGTATGGGTTTTCGCCTATTTATACTATATTTTCAACTTATTATTAATCAGCAATTCCAGGGCCACATAAACTTGTTCAAAAATCCGGACAAACTAAATATCAATTCCTCATTCCAAGAAATCCTATTGCACCACAATTCTTGGAAAATAAGGCTGCTGCCATAACAATAGACGACTCGAAAGCTGCGAAGCTCATGTCATTTTTCGGCCGGCGCGCTCGACTATAAACCCTAATAACTTTTGGAATTTTCAAGATCTTTGAAAATTTCTTACTGGAAAAGATTCAGAAAGGATTATAAAAAAAGAAAATGAAAAAAAAATCTATTAAAAAAATCCAAATGAGAATACCCCTTGAAATAAATTTAAAGTCAAAAGTGATATTAATTGCTGAAAACATGAAAAAAAACATCGACCGACGTTCACAAAACGGGCGAAACGACCACCTCAAACGAAAGCCCGCGAGCTACTGAAGCGAGAGAAGTGAGCGAACTGAGATTCTATTTCTTGCGTTCCCATATATCGAAGTAGAGTGAGAGTGAGACGTGAATAGCGTCGCTTCCTCGCCCATAGCGGTTTTTTAGTGAATATACCTACGTCACACACTGGCACACGTTTGATTGTATTGGTGAATTTATTCCCGATTTTCACAAAATATCTCTGATGTGGCCGATAAGTGCTAATTATTATTAATATTATTTGTTTCATTCAATGTGTAAATGTATTACGGAGGAATACCTAAAATCTGAACCCAGTGTTTATTATATTTATAGAGATATTCAAGTTTTTAGAAGCAATGTGTACTAGTTACACATTACAGGACAGGAAGGGTTAAGGTGATATTTTACAGAGCTAATAAATACATTTTTTTGCAATAAACATATTAAATTTAAATCTAATTCAATGAAATTCTTCAAAGTTTACATTTTTTTTAATTCACCTTAAAAACCAGACGTGATCATCGATTTAAAATTCAGTTCGAAGTTCGATGACTTGATCGCAAGCCGTGAGCTTAGAGCCTTCAAATTGAAAAGTTTAGTTTACCCTTCGATATGCTAAGCTAAGATTACGAAAATGAGCCGGCTTTAAATTCCATTTTGAAATATGTAAATACAACTTTTCCATTCTTTCGTAACATCGTGGAGTTATTGGTTATGGAATGGATTACACTTCTTGATGAAACATTCTTTTTCATAACACGAAGCGAAGATAAATCAGCCCCATGGATTTGTAATGATATGGAATGATACCTCACCATGTCTAAAAGAGTCGAATGAATGCTGTAGAAATGTCTGCATGAAGACTATATGGCGTGACAATGTACGACAAAATACGGAATTAAGTGATTGGGGATGAATGTGAACTTAAACAATTTACATTATTATAATGTAAATTGTAAACTGGTGCTAAGGTACTATATAATATGCATAAATACTTGTACATATCATCACGCCGTGTCCCTTGCAGACAGAGAGAACAGATCTCCTAAAACATGTTGCTGGTTATTTAAGAGTAACAATAATAATAGCAAAATTTACATAGCGCCGTTAAGAGAGCAAACTCTCGTTAAGAGCTCGAGATTTGAGCACACTTGATTGACAGATTAAAAATATTACAAATTGAATATATGTAAATTGAGCATAACGATAGGAAGGTAGTGGCTGCGGTCATAGATAAGGTACTTCCCCGTATTTGCACATATATTAAGAAAAACATATTAGGTAAGAAAACAGTAGACAACTTACCAAGGGACGATGAACTACAAAGAAACCTTTGTAGATCTTGTGATAGGAACACATTTGGATTTAAGTGTAGTGTAGTTGAAAGAGATTGCCACTTCTTCTTCTCAGTGTCATGTCAGGTCCCCCCAACGTTGAATATCACTTTAGAGTAGATAAATATATTTGTCCCCGGCAGCCCGAAAAATATCTCCAACGCCCTTTATGCCAGTCCAATCACGTATATTGCGGAGCCAGGCGATTTGCCTCCTGCCAACACCTCTTAGGCCTTCTATTTTGCCTTGGATGATCAGTTGCAGTAATTTGTACTTTACTCCTCTAAGTACAATACATGACCCAAGTTGGACTCCCTTGACCCAAGTAGGTCAAATTGCCACATAATAATAAATAAGTCAGGTTGCACTTTATACAACGAAAATGTTCATAAAAAAATCGGTTCATCTTTTGAACGAATATTTGTGATTTAACTGTGATTTCTTGACTGACTTTTGTGTCGAGTATCACATGAAACCTTTTAGCGTACTTGAAAATATTTGAAGGTCAAAATGTATTTAATGTTATTCCAAACGGCTAAGTCAAGCCGTGGGTGCATGCACTTGGTCTGTGTATATTTTATGGTAATTAAATGTCAACTTTGGCTAATGCAAAGAATGAAAAGACACAGTTATACATACGAGTATTTCATCGTTATAAAGCGACGCTGAGCGCTGCTGCCATTCGTGAATACATTTAGAACATTCACCACAAATTTCCATTCGAGTCAGTTGTGTACAGCACATTTCTTATATTTATTTATTCAACACTTTTATTGCAAATACAATCTGGCGGGCTTATTGCCAGGCGGCAATCTCTTCCAACCAAGCAGACAAAAGTAAATGAAGCAAGTTACGTTGTCGCATAAATCATTCAAATGACTATCCATCCCCACGAAATCCATAAACACATACGTAAGCATATGCCCACGAACCCCACAAAGACGGACAATCACCCGAACATTCTTTTTCACACACAGTGAGATATCATCAATCAAAAGAAAAGGAAAGGATGGTGGAGAGGAAAGGATCATAAAAATCAGGAATAAAACACGTTATTTTACTGACTAGAAAATAAGAATTTTTTCAGCCGCTTCTTATATACAAATCATACATTCGTGAATACATAAAGAGACATATTCTATTTCTAACAAAGGATATTTTCATCTCAGCAACAGATCGGAGTATTTTTCCGATACTTTATATCAGATTATTAGAAGTACAAATTAGATCGGTCCGTTTCCAAAAGATGGCTCTGACTGTTATGAATGGTTCATAGTGACAGCCGATTTTGGCGGTTTCAGAGAGTTTAGACATCTGCCAATAATATTCAGTTTATATCGCTTTGAGTTTCATGCGAAAACCTTGTTTTGTACAGAGTTGAAAATGTCGAATTTTGTGTATATGTCAATATTTTTTTTTTCTTCCAAATATTGGAAATGCGGGTGTGTCGCTTTCCACGAAGTAGGGACAATACAAGATACGAACGATGCAATATTTTAACAGGTAATATAAATTAGACTTGTAGGATCCTACCTAAATAAATAAATAAATAAATAATTGTCAAAATGGATAAATGAATTGTAAACATAATTAAACTGAATTAATTATTGTTGAAATAATAAACATACAGGGTCAATGACCGATTCATAGATTGCTACAAGACAAGAACAGCAATAATATTTACTGTTTTTGTAGTACCTGCGATTTGTCTAGCCATCTCCAAATACAAATAAATAATCTACCGCCAACTCACGTGCCAGAGTGAGACGGAGCATGTATCGCGAACTGGCTCACCCATTTGTATAAAATACCTGCGCGCCGAGAAATAAACATATTATTATTGTCATTCATTCAACTGTCAAGACTTGTTATTTATTTACCCGCTGTCCACTTATCGATTTATATCCGCATTCCTGAGTCTATATTCATTGAATATCAATCAAGATCATCATGACATATTAAATTAAGCAACACGCTATAGACTGTATCAAATCACGAAAGGATTTGTTCCTTACTTGTTATTCCACTAACTATATTAAGATAGCAGGTAGAAACATGTCTAGCGGGTAGACATGTTTCTACCTGCTATCGCGATGTTCTCTTTAGGCGGAATTATTGGGTTGATGCAAAAGTAATGATCGTTTTTTATGATCCCAGGTAAAAAAAATTCCAGGTAAGAAATGATGAATAGTATCTTCTTTTAAATGATTCCATTGTATAAAGGATGCTTTCCCTCTACTTTCTATTCAGTTTTGGCCTGGCCAGAGTACAGTGAAAAGCCCTTGTATTTTTTCAAAATGTCGGTCGATAAAGTGCATTTACGTCATTGTTTACTTTATGAATTCCGTAAAGACAATACCGCGAGTGTGGCAACCAAAAACATTTGCGACGTGTATGGAGCAGATGTCATCAAAGTTCGACAGGTACAAAGATGGTTTACAAAATTCCGATCTGAGGATTTTTCACTATTTGATAAACCACGTACCGGGCGGCCATTGAAGTCTGATGACAACAAGTTAAAAGTCATAATTGACACAAATCCACGTCTAACCACCAGGGAGATCGCGTCGATGATGGGAGTCAACCAAACAACCGTATTAAGACATTTGAAGCGTATGGGGATGGTTTCGCGGTACAACGTTTGGATACCTCATCAATTGTCGGCTGCCAATTTATTGGATCATGTTTCAACGTGCTTTGCTTTGAGTGCGAGACAAAAACATGAACCTTTTTTGCATCGTTTGGTAACAGGAGATGAGAAATGGGTCGTGTACAACAACGTGACAAGAAAAAGACATTGGGCTATACCTGGACAAGCCCCATTAACAACTTCGAAGGCCGAAATCCATCAAAAAAAGTAATGCTTTGTGTTTGGTGGAATTGTAAGGGTATTGTGTATTTTGAACTCTTGGAACGCAATCAGACAATTACAACAGAACGATATTGTCAGATATTATCCAAATTGAACATCGCCCTTCAAAAGGATAGACCAGAAATGGTAAACAGAAAAGGGGTAGTGTTTCATCCCGACAACGCGTGACCACATGTGGCTTTGATGACCCAATACAAGCTAAATGAGTTGAATTGGGATGTTATCAAGCATCCACCGTATTGTCCAGATCTTGCTCCTTCCGATTTTCATTTATTACGATCGCTGCAAAAAATTTTAAATGATAAAAAATTTGATACAATAGAGCAGGTAAAAACATCCCTTACTACATTTTTCGCATCAAAATCCACGGAATTTTACACTAATGGTATTAATAAGTTGATAGAAAGATGGGAGAAGGTTATAAGAACTGATGGAAATCATAAAATTGATTAAATAAATATTACAAATCTAAAAAAAAAATGTTTAATTGTATATGTAAAAAACGATCATTACTTTTGCATCAACCCAATATTACGGTTTTCACGAGAGTCGTGTTTATATCACACTGATGTCATGTTACTATGGACCACCCCCACCAAAAATTTATGGTCAGTTGATGACTGGAAAAATTTAACGTTCATAGAGGCACAGGATTTTACTAATTTAAGTTGAATATGACGTGAAATGGACGAATACATGATAGACATATATTTTTTAAGTTTTGTAATTTGTTTTATCAACCATTGTTTATTCCACTTTTTGTAACGGTATAACCCTACCGGTTTCGAGGCTTTCACCTCATCTTCAGGAGAGTACTAACAAGACTGTATCGGACGTGTGCCGTCACCTGTGTGTGTGTGTATGTGATATGATGAAAAGGACATCGTGTGTAGATCTGTATTATTAAACTTATATGTTGTAATTCATTCTATTTTGTATAATCATTGCATAAATCTGCTATAACTTGTCATGTAAACTCTGATATATGTGCTTGTATTTTAATAATGTATAGAATGTGTATGTAAATATGTAAGTGTTTGACTCCGATCGCATGCGCGACCGCATTGGAAATATGTAACTTGCGAAGCGGTACGATCGGAGTAGGTCCGGGTTCAGTCGGCGTAAGCATGGCCCAGACCCCGAAAGTTGTCGTATTTCACGGACAATGGGCGCTTGTGACGGCCGACTGACCATTAATATAGAAGGACCCCTAATTTTGAAATCATGTTCTATTCTGCTTCTCACTTCGAAATAAATTCTCAGTAATACCGATTTAACCGTGTTTTTACTTGAGACCCGCTACCCTACATCAAGCTGCCTGAGAGGAATCTCTCCCTGCTCTTCTTCTTCTTCTTCTGCTGGATCTTCGAAACGGAATTCGCTACCTCGATTCTCGGAGCGCGACGCGGCAACCAACAACCTATTCTACAGTCTTTGTACCTGTCCGGTACAAAGACTCTCCTGAAGATGAGGTGAAAGCCTCGAAACCGGTAGGGGTATACCGTTACAAAAAGTGGAATAAACAATGTTTGATAAAACAAATTACAATGTCTTTAAACCTCCAAAACGTTAATGCCTTAACTATAAACAATATATTTTTAAGTAGTTTTTTTGCATTAAAGTTTCCCGACCCCTGATGTACAATAAAACCAAACCGTAACCAAATTTGTATTGAAATAAAAATACATCTTTTGGCGGAGTATTATGCTTAGCTTGCCAAAAAGAAGTGCATAATAAATCTTGTGTTTAGAATTTAAGTTCGAATATAGGGTCTTTCAAATTAAGAGATAAATAGCAAAGAAAGCTCATTAAGCATCGCCTCGCCGAACTACGTCTTTGCGACTTCTTCACCGTCCTCTCCAGCATCGTCACCTCATCTCTACCGTCTTCACCATCGTCGCTACCACTGAGGCTCTCAGGACGAGCGGGAGGACGCCTAAACTTTAACTGCGCCACCAGGGCCGCTGACATGAGCGTTCGAATGCCTTTGGAGATAGTCACCATGCCCAACTATGGTCGATTCAAATGTAAAACAAAGGCTCATCGAGCCTAAAAAAAAACATAAATTAACACACAAATACTTAATATAAGTATACACATATAAATAATACAATCACACATATGACACAACAGTGGAAAAGGTATTCCCTCAAATCACTGACAAAAGATCTACGATGCAGTAAAAATGCACATGTATTAAAAAAATTATAAAAGTCAAAGAACTCGTTCAGTCAGGTCTTTCAAATTTAGCGCATTTTTTAATTCATCTGGTTGTTCTTTGACCCAATTGACAAATACACGACGTTTTGCATGATTCAATGGCTTTAGTTCCTGTGTTATTTGAACCTGATGTGCCTTCAGAGCTAAATATTTTCGTAAAATATGCCATGTTGTGGATTCACCGAGTCCAATTTGTTGTGAACGTCAACTAATGGGACATTTCTGGGTCTTCAGCAACACTTTCAAGATGCTGGACCAAATCAATATGATCTTGTGAACGACCGCTACGGCTATATCTTTCTCTTCTTTTATCTTCCACCGAACCAGTTCCTTGAAATGTTTTAACAATTCGATTGATAGTGCTTTAAGATGGACGATTACGCAACCCGTAAATATTTTCTAAAAAAACATTTTTCACTTAACGCCCATTTTCATAAAATAATTTAACAATTTGAACGCGTTGTTGTATTGTATACGACTCAATTTTTATAAATGCCATACATTACAGTTCTCAAGTGTCACAAGACCCAGGCAAGTTCGCGACGCCATCTGTATTTTATCCAAGAATTAAAAAAAGCGCTCAATTTGAAAGACCCTATATAAGACAGATCATGACTTATAATGTTGAAACTGGAACGAAGAGCCTCGATCGAACATCCGATATGAGAATATTTCGTACCATCGCAGGAGAATCTTTCAGAGATAAGGTCAGAAAGTCCCACATTCAATTGACCTGCAATACAGAGCATATCGTCAAATGACGAAGGAAGTAAAGGCTATACTTGTGTGAGCAAGTGGATAGGATGGCCTGAGACAGAATATCAAACATTGTATTTCAATAGTTCGGAACTAACTTAATAGTCTGGAACAACAGTGTCAAAAGTCTGAAACTAATCGTATTTTATTAGTTCGGAACTAACTCAGTTTGTCATGCTATACGCTCTAACTCGGCAAAATGTTTTGTTCCATAGTGACGTGTTGCAACTAATGATTTGTACATCTTTTGCATAGTAATATTGTACAAACCGGGTTATCAATATGGGCATTGTATGGATTTTCATATGGTTTTGACCCCTTACAGGAGTAAATTGAAGAAGTTGTTCTTGCCGGGATGAATTGATTGATTTGTATGGATTTATAATTTGTTGTGTTGTTCGACTCGTACTGTTTTTGTTTATATTGTAACATAACTTGCTTCATTTACTTTTGTCTGGTTGGTTGGAAGAGATTGCCCGCCAGATTGTATTTGCAATAAAAGTGTTAAACAAAAATAAATATAACACTGGTTAAATGTCAATATCAAATTCTACATATATTTTTTTAAATTTTGTATCAAAAAGGTCATTTGACCGTAGAAATAAAATAGCGGAACACCCGATCCCCGTAGGGCATCGCATGCCAGGAAGACCGACTGTACGGCACCGGTACAAAGATTGTAGAAATACGAGTAGGTGGATGGCTGTTGCTCAATGCTCGGAGATTTTGGCTCATGGTGAAAAGGTCGGTGAAAAGTAGCAGGGTGAAGAGATTCCTCATTGGCAGGTAGTAGATGGACGCAAGTAAAATGCAGTAGACAGAGTGAACTGAGAATGTATTTCCAAGGCGTTTGGCGCTCCTTAGGTGCGGCCAATCGCTCATCGCAAATGCCTGTTTCCGCCCGTGCATGCCGTCATAACTTGCGAAATATCACAATTTTCGCAAGTTTTCGCATGAATGGGCCGGCCGACTTTTGATACTGTCTCGCGATGGCCGCGCATAAGGAACATTTCAATTACGGTCGTGACACAGCACGGACCTCAAAAAACATACAAATTCATCAAAAAATACCCAAGAATTGATACATGTAAATACCAAATAACCTCAAAATATCATATCATAAAAGTACCAAATAACAAACAGGAAAACAAATACATCATATATTTTAGGTGACGCATACGTCCGATACACCGACTAAAAGGTGGAAAGATAGCCGGTGCTCTGCTTCCCAATAATGATATTCGCAAAAACAGATCCAAGATCGACATCACGAACAAATGTATTTTAGGTTCAAATGTCCATCAGTTACATTGAAAACTGACCTGATATTGACTAAACAAGAATGAATTGAAAACGTTCGTAGAGTGTCTACTCTAATATCGATACTTCTAAGGTATCATGTCCATTTTTTGTCGGTTTGTTTAGATACGAGTACACTGATGATTTATTTGGATCGTTGTCTGGTATAAAAAAAACTTGGTGCAAACCTGTCGAGGGTTGACCAACGTCAAATGTTAATTCAGTAAAGTGAACCGATTAATAATGCAAATCTCTCGGCTTCGAAATGGGCAAGAAAGTAGAGAAACATCATAAAATAGTAAAACAAGATGGTCGTTCTTGTTTAATCTGTTTAGCAAAGTTTGTTCAGAACTTAGCGAGACTAGGGAAGGTTTCGTGTCCGCGGTGATTGTTTTTCTTAAGATAATAGAAAAAGCAAAAATAAAAGTTCCCTTTGAAGAGATTTTAGCGGAATGCCTTATTGATACGTCGTGATGATTATGATTGTTTTGTATTTAAAATAAAATACGTTGATTCAGGAATGCGGAAAGTGAGAGTGAACAATCAATGAATAGTAAACAGCAATGAATGGTCAAGTGAATAATAATCTTTATTTGTCGATAAGTAGGTATTTATAGATGTGCGTGAATGCGCCCGCAATATATACTTTATCTCACTCCTGCGCGTGCAGAGGTGTTTGCAGACGTTGCGGATAATATAGTGGGTAGAATATTTATTGGCGAAAACGGTGAGACAACGCGATGCGTTCTCTTTCCACCGTGGAATGTAACGTAAATATTATTTGCGTGTAAACAATATTGATGTTCTGGTATGCGACCTTTGTACATGTCCGAAGGTTGGTTCGTCGGTCGTTGACCGTGCGTGTTGACAATATTTAGGGACGACGGTATTCCCTACAAGATTAATATTGATAAATAATAATTTCCCGGGCAGGCCGGAAGTGCTCTCCTAACCTTACCTCGGATGTCTAAATTGAATTCGGAGGCGCCGTATCGCGCTACCCCTGCCGGTAGGGCCAGTTCACGCGACAACGCATTGATCATTTCCTTTAATCGATTTATTTCTCGTATAACAAAGGCAAATACATATTATAAGCGACCCTTCACACGATACGACATAGTACCATAAACGGGAATAAATCTCATTCAATTTCGTTTATATCATGTTTTTCTAAACATATGCAGAAGCGGGGAAGTACTTTATCTAATGGCGGAAGCCACTACTTTCATATCCTTACACTCAACTTATATTTATATAGTTATAATTTAAATATCAATAATAGTGGGCTTGAGGAGAGTTCGCTCTTTAAACGGCGCTGTATAAATTGTCATTTTACTATTGTTATAAAGAACAGTTTATAAATAAATAAATTATTATCGATTTTTTAAAGTGTCTCCCAATCAAGAGTTGCGGGTTTATACATACGTGTATGTACATATAAATACTATTTCCCCAAAATTATTCACAGCTACACTTTAAAACGTCTTTAATAAACTAGAATGGGATAATAAAGGTCTGGTGATTGATGGAAAGTACCTGAGCCATTTGAGATTTGCAGACAATATCGTTATATTCTCACAAAACCCGAATGATCCAACACCAACTTCAAGAATTGGCTGAGGTTAGTAAAGAAGTTGGTTTAAAAATGAATATATCAAAGACTAAATACATGATGGACAGCTTTGCTTTCCAAAACCAACAAACGTAGATGGAAAGCCGCTAGAACTTGTTCAGGAATGTGTATTTGGGCCAACTTATTTCCTTTGTAGGTGGCAAATCGGAGGGAATAGCACGTAGGACAAAACTAGCATGGAACTCATTTCGACGTTTGAACAACATCTTCAAAAGTAATCTCCCAATATCCCTGAAGCGAAGGGTCTACAACCAATGTATTCTCCCAGTACTTACGTATGACTGTGAGACATGGACGCTCACAGTAAAGAACACATAAAAACTCCAGACCGTACAAAGGGGCATGGAGAGATGTATGTTGGGATATACTAAAAGAGACCGTAAACGAAACACCTGGATTCGCAATATATCAAAGGTACAAGACGTTATAAAGGTGTGCAAAATAATGAAGTGGCAATGGGCAGGACACGTAGCCAGAATGTCAGACTCCCGATGGAGATCCGAAATAATCCAATGGTACCCAAGAGGTATAAATAGACCCAGAAGAAGACCGAAGGTACGCTGGATGGATGAAATCAGGAAGCATGGCAGCATCACATGGCATCAACGAGCAAAAAACCGAACTATTTGGAGTAAACTTGGGGAGACCTTCATCTAGCAGTGGATCGACCCTGGTTGACAATGATGATGACATATACACGTATATACCATCACGCCATTTCCCAGTCGGGTTAGACAAAGAAGAAAGAGCGCCAGACTGTTATATCTCGACACACATCTCCATCCACCTTCTAGTACGATTTTAATAACTTTTTACGTTTCCTTCTGAAATATAATTCACTTGATTCAACTATACTTTACCTTCGTCTTCCTCTCTCACGGTTTCTACTCACATTTTTACTATAGTAATTATTATAAAAGGAAAATGTATATATCGTTAAGACAGCACTCTCATCAAGAGAGCTCTGACTCGGGACTCGAACCCACTATTATTGGCAGATTGCAAACATTAAAAAATAAACGTAATAAGTATAAAAAAATAAATATATTTATTTATTTATTTAACATTTTTATTGCAAATACAATCTGGCGAGCTTATTGCCAGGCGGCAATCTCTTCCAACCAACCAGACAAAAGTAAATGAAGCAAGTTATATGGTTGCATAAATCATTCAAATGACTATCCATGCCCACGAAATCGATAAACACATACGTGAGCATATGCCCACGAACCCCACAAAGATGGACATTCACCCGAACATTCTTTTTCATATAAAGTGAGATATCATCAATCAAAAGGAAAGGAAGGGATGGTGGAGAGGAAAGGAAAAGAAAAATCAAGAATGAAACACGTTATATTACTGACTAGAAATTAAGAGTTTTTTCAGCCGCTTCTTAAAGCATGCCAAGGACGGAGCGAGTCTAACAGTAGTCTCACTGCATGGACAGTAAAGGACGACGTAAAAAAAGAGGAGCGGTTAACTTGAAAGGCCAATAGACAACCTCTGTTTGAGCGTAGCGCTAATCCATGATTGGAAAGACGCTGAAATTTTCCGGCGAGATAAGAGGGTGTAGCGGGACAGTTAAGGATATTATACAATCGAGACAGTATGTGAATTTGGCGTCTATTTCTAATATTCAACCAGTTCAATTCCTTCTGGAATGCATAATGATAAGAAAGTAGGGGTTGTGGCTATTAGATAAGGTACTTCCCCACATCTGCATTCGTTCAGAAAAACATACATGTTACGAAAACTGCAGAAAACTTACAAAGAGTAGACGAACTACAAAGTAATCTTTGTAGATATTTGTGTTGTTATATTTTCCTTAATTTGTTCCGCATGCCTAAGTACCTAATATAATGGCTGCAGCCACTAACTTCCTATCCTTAGCCTCAAATTATTATTATTTTTTGGAATATTTTTAATTCGTTTGAAAGTGAAACTTGGACCTAGCAGAAGGATAAGATTTAAATTAATGGTGTGGAGATACGTGCAGAAAGGTAAATCTGTGGAGAGTCAATGTTTGAAAAAAGGTGGAATGAAGAAATTAATGCACGGATAAAATGGATATTTGTAAGTAAGATGAAAAAAAGAGGTTTAAGATGGTTTGGACATGTGGAGAAAATGAATGATGAACAGAAGAGTTAAACGAGTATACAAGTCAGAAGTGCAAGAAATAGGTGGAAGAGGTAGTTGGAATGGACTAGATTTTGAAACGTGTTGGACCAAATGGACTACATTTTGAAAGAAGGTAAAATGAGAAGTATTAATAATAGAAGATTGTGCATGACGAGATGTATAAATATGGAGATTGGACACGTGTTCTCTCTGCCTATCCCGCAAGGGACACGGTGTGATGATATATATGTGTATTTTTAATCTGTCAATTATAGTGGGTTGGATTTCGGGGAAGTCCTTTTATTATTATTGAGAAAAATATTTTCATCGCTTGATTCCCGCTTCGTGTGATCGCGCCCTACCAGGGTAAATGCCCTGGACTGCCAGTAAAGGAGATGCTCTTCTGGCAGGCCGCTGCCTCCATTATGGGAAGCAGAAAGAAACTATGAAAGCTTAGTTAATTTTGTTGCAATCAAACTCTCCGAAAGTTTCCGATACGAAATCCCGGAAGGAACAGCGGAAAAGTCTTGAATATTTCATTGGTCTGTTTAGTTCCAAGGGGATAAATAGGTCTTAAGCAACTTAAAACGAAACGAACGACGGTGTTCAAGCAACTTAAAAATAACCAATCTCATCGAATCTCCTAATTTTCAACCTTATTCTTTTTTACCTGTGATCGCTGGGCTAGGGACCACGGAGGAACACAGCAAACGGTGGATTATCTACAACAGAGTTGTCGTAAGAGCTGCGTTCAGATGGTTTGAACAAAAAGAAATTTTATCAACAATACTCGACTATTCAATGACCTCCGTAGCTTAGTTAGTAAGTCGCCTGACTAACAAACTGGGAGTTGCAGGTTCGATTTCCGTTGATACCCAGATTTTTAAAAAGGATTCTACTCTGGTTTTCACTAAAATCATCTTTCCGGTTGGTTGAAACAGAATGCGCCATAGCAATAATCCCGCTAGGTTATACTGAATGTAACAAAAGCATAATATAATAAATTAACAATAAGAAAAGTTGAACAGTTTACAACGAAATTATGAAACTTTAAAATAAAGCTAAGTATAATATGTATATACTCGTATTATGTAAAAGGAAAAAATAAGTTAAATAAAAAACTTATTTTATATTTTTTCCTTTTATGTAAAAATGGCACCACAAAGTGAAACTATAGCCTTTTCGAAGATTCAAGAAATATATATTACGAGTATGTCTTTATTGACAACCTCCGTGGTCTTATTGGTAAGACGTTTGTCTTGCAGCTGGGGGTTTGTGGATTCGATTCCTATTGGAAATATTTTTTTCCAAAAAGGATTCCAGACTGGTTTTCACTTAAGGACTCTTTGACATCTTTCTGATTGGTTGGAAGAGATTACCACACGGTACTAAGCCTGCAAGTATACAACGGAAATATAACATATATTACAATAACATGCTTGCTAGCGTACCAATGCCGGTAAGTAAATGGTCGCCTTAAATTCTGTAACCGGCTGAAACCGGATTACAAGATGAAACACAATGTTTACTTTTTACAATACAGGATTTTACCTTTTAAAATATGATAGAAGTGAAACGGGGACGCGGAAAAAAACTGAAAAGCGCCGAGTTAATGCTATAAAAATGAGTGCACTTGGGTGATTATGTAATGCAGAATACGGAATGAAGTGATTCAGGATTGATGTGAACTTAAGACTGATGTGTTGAGTAAGATGAACAAGAGCACACTGAGATGGTTTGGACATGTGGAACAAATTAATGCGAAAGACTAACACAATAAATAGTAGAAATGTGAGTGGAAGGCGTGGCAGAGGAAGACCAAGGAAAGAATGGTTGGATCAAGCGAATGATATTTCGAAAGAAGCAAACGTAGAAAGTTAGATAAATCGTCGAAGTTGTATGAGAAGTGAATGGATGCGAAGGAGACAAAGACGTTTGTCGAGATGAGGAAGTCTGGTGCTGTGTCCTTTCTGCCTAGCCCGACAAATAAATAGCGCGGTGATATGTATGTACGAAACGTAAAAAGTTAAAGAAATCGTAGGACTTGTATCAGAAGGTAAGGTATAGATGTAAAAGATGCGAAAGATACATCTCGACAGGAAAGTAGGTCGTTCTGTCGTATCTGCCTACCCCGACAAGGAAACGGCGTGATGGTATATGTATACACAATCCTAGTGAAACTGTCAAATAAAGACAACATAATTTGTCATAAATTTAACGATTCACTAGCTAGGGGTCGAGATAGGTTATACCTGTGTTAGTAAAACATAGACGCATGAAGACGTCGCATCGTTTCATACGGGACTTCCCAGGACAAGAGTATTCATTACATGCATAATTCAGGGGTTGGTATGTTTAATTCATCCCCGAGTTAGCTGCCAGCGCCGTGCGCCCGTGGGCTGCTCTCGCTTTTATTATTTCTCTTAATAACGCCGGGAATTTATTGCTTATTGTTTGCTCCGAACGTACGGGTACTTGGAACGGAACGATAATGTGTAAGCGATGCCGCTTTATTAGTGTACAAAGGCGATAAGCGCGTATGGCCGGAGAGGAAAACATGTCTCTCTTGGCGGTACGTTATTATCTGTGGCAAATTTACACTGACTATCTGATGCATAATATTAACACATCAATCAATAAGTCCCGGGACTAACCAACGGATGGCGTCTCTAATAACAAATCCATACAATTTTCAGATAGTACCAACCTTTAGAAGTTACGTGTCAAACTTTCATGACATTCCGACATTGTGTCGAGTTACAGTGGTTTTAGTGACGCTACTTTTGCTATTTTCAAAACAATGGAAAAAACCGAATTCCGTGTGTTGATAAAACATTGCCTTTTAATGCGAAAAATACCGTTCAAACTCAGCGATAGCTTGAAAAGTGTTATCCGGGCTCTGCTCCGTCGAAAACAATCATTTGTCGGTCGTATGCTGATTTCAAACGCGGTCGTACATACACAAATGATGCTGAACGCTCTGGTTGTCCAAATGAGGCTGTTACACAAGAAAACATAAAAAATATGAAGAAAAAAAAGTTCTCATTCATCAGGACAATGCAGTGTCAGAAGTCGATGGTAACGATGGCCAAATTGCACGAGTTGAACTTCGAATTGCTTCCGCACCCATCGTATTCTCCAGATTTGGCCCCCAGCGACTATTGGCTGTTCGCAGTCCTCAAAAAGATGCTCCAGGGAAAGAGATTTGGCTCAAATGGACAAGTGATTGCCGAAACTAACGCCTATTTTGAAACCGAAGATAAATCGTTCTACACGGCTGGCATAGAACAGTTAGGAAAGCGTTGGAATGAATGTATGGCTCTTGAAGGAGACAATGTTAATGAATAAAGAAGAATTTTGGCAAACAAATGTTGTTTTAGTAGTTAGTCCCGGGACTTATTGATCGATGTGTTATGTACGACTATATTTACCTATGGAAGCGTTAACATTTTATCTGATAACTGCCTTTACGTGTTCATCAGAAGTCTTGTTTTTCTAAACTCGAATCCAACGGAGATGAGAACTTTAATATCGAATTCATCTTGATTGTTCCGAATCGATCCAATATATTTATATATATTCGAGTACCTTCAAACACGACGTGTTATTTCAGAGTTGCAGACGTCTCAGGAGACCTGTTATGATTTTAAAAGGAGAAATGATGTACATCAGTATATCATTAGATAGTCAGTGTTTCTCCCTAAGATATGCTTATTTTCGCGTAACTGGTTAAAACCGGTTTCTTGGATGTAAACATTACAGAAAATCAGCTAGTCGAATTAAGCAGATAATTGAAAGACCTAGAAATCAGCTAGTCGAATTAAGCAGATAATTGAAAGACCTAGAAATCAGCTAGTCGAATTAAGCAGATAATTGAAAGACCTAGTCATGTCGCTCTGGGTCGATCTCAAAAAAAAAACAAAAAACACTGTTTGAAAGTAAATATGGATTCGGTATCTCTCCCTTTCATCAGTGGCAAGTGTGCGTAAGGATGACCGCACGTGATCGGGAGACTTATACTCGTACGGCTGAGTCTGCCGGGAATAGGCTGGGAATATTAAGAGGAGCGCTCACATAGCATGCCAAGGCGCGGGCACACTCGTGCGAGCTGAATACTTCCCCGATCGAAAATAATACTAATATATACAGAGCTGGAAAAAAAAAACATATTGAAATTCGGGATATTCATTGGATCTTACAAAAACACTCAATATTTTGCATGGCCATACTCAATATTTTTTTAATAATGTTTTTAATATTGTAAGACTCGGTTTTGAAGTAATTTTTCCAGATACACATACATATCATCAAGCCGTTTCTCTGTTGGTAGAGAAGACAAAGTACAACACTTTCCTATCTCGACATCATCACCATCATTGTCAACCAGGGTCGATCGACTGCTGCATGAAGGTCTCTCCAAGTTGACTCCAAATAGTTCGGTTTTTTGCTCATTGATGCTATGTGATGCTGCCATGCTTCTTGATTTCATATATCCAGCGTACCTTCGGTTGTCTTCTGGGCCTCTTTATGCCTCTTGGGTACCATTGGATTATTTCGGATGTCCATCGGGAGTCTGACATTCTGGCTACGTGTCCTGCCCATTGCCACTTCATTCTTTTGCACACCTTTATAACGTCTTCTACCTTTGTAATATTGCGAATCCAGGTGTTTCGTTTACGGTTTATTTTAGTATATCCCAACATACATCTCTCCATGCCCCTTTGTGTGGTCTGGAGCTTTTATGTGTTCTTTACTGTGAGCGTCAATGTCTCGCAGCCATACGTAAGTACTGGGATAATACATTGGTTGTAGACCCTTCGCTTTTCGTATTTCGCATCTTTTACATTCATACACCTCCTACGATTTCTCTCATTTTTTTAGAATTCCTTGATCCAAAGTATCATTCACTTAATCCAACCATACTTTCCTTGGTCTTTCTCTCATACACTCGTTTCCTTCTTTCGAAATATCATATCAATCACTTCATCCAACCATTCTTTCCTTAGTCTTCTTCTGTCACGCCTTCCACTCACATTTGCACTATTAATTGTGTTATTCATTCGCATTAATTTGTTCTACATCTCAGAGTGCTCTTCTTCATCTTACTCAACACATTACCAGCCTTAAGTTCACATTTATCCTTTATAACTTCATTCCGTATTCGTTCATACTCGTACAAGTACCCCATGTATGATATTCTTCTAAGTGCACACATTTCTATAGCATTTATTCGACTCCTTGACTTGGTCCTCCTCGAGTACGTCTTCCACTTACATTTGCAATGTAAATTTGCTTAGTTAGTATTTCTTCACACACATTTCTATAGCGTTTATTCGGCACCTTGACTTGGTCCTCCTCGAGAGACATCTTCCACTTACATTTGCAATGTAAATTTGCTTAGTTAGTATTTCTTCACACACATTTCTATAGCGTTTATTCGGCACCTTGACTTGGTCCTCCTCGAGAGACGTCTTCCACTTACATTTGCAATGTAAATTTGCTTTGTTAGTATTCCTTCACACATTTCTATAGCAGTTATTCGCCTCCTTGACTTGGTCCTCCTCGAGTACGTCTTCCACTTACATTTGCAACGTAAAGTTGCTTAGTTAGTATTTCTTCACACACATTTCTATAGCAGTTATTCGCCTTCTTGACTTGGTCCTCCTCGAGTACGTCTTCCACTTACATTTGCAACGTAAAGTTGCTTTGTTAGTATTTCATCACACACATTTCTATAGCATTTATTCGACTCCTTGACTTGGTCTTCCTCGAGTACGTCTTCCACTTACATTTGCAACGTAAAGTTGCTTAGTAAGTATTTCTTCACACACATTTCTATAGCATTTATTCGACTCCTTGACTTGGTCCTCCTCGAGTACGTCTTCCACTTACATTTGCAACGTAAAGTTGCTTTGTTAGTATTTCATCACACACATTTCTATAGCATTTATTCGACTCCTTGACTTGGTCCTCCTCGAGTACGTCTTCCACTTACATTTGCAACGTAAAGTTGCTTAGTTAGTATTTCTTCACACACATTTCTATAGCATTTATTCGACACCTTGACTTAGTCCTCCTCGAGAGACGTCTTCCACTTACATTTGCAATGTAAATTTGCTTAGTTAGTATTCCTTCAATCACTTGTTTTACGTGCCCGAACCATCTTCAAGTGCCCTTCTTCATCTAACTTAACACAGAAATTAAGAACGGTGAATTGGAGAAGTCTGAATGCATTGTCCTTTTGATCACAGCATAATTGTGTTTCTAAGTATTAGCATCAATATCTGATATGTCCATATTTATCAGATGAATGCATCTGACACGAAATAGTACTATTGTCTTATTATGTCCGTTGTCGATTCAAAAGAAAACATTTTGCTTTAAAAACCGTTAGCAAAAACAAACTTTTTAAGGATTTTTTTTAGAAGTCCGTATCTCGGAGACCGGATGTATTTCCCTACCGTTATAAAGCAAGATTAAAAAAAGACAATGGAAGTGTTTTAAATTCAACAGAACTGAAAATTAAACACAGACTAAAAGTATTCATTCATTTAATCGCTTTGTAAAGATTTTAATTCAAAATACGCAAATAACTGAGTAGGAAGTATGGCCGCCTGGCAAACAGAACGGTCAGGATTAAATCTTAACAGGAAAATGTGAGAACTCCAGAACGGATGCGGAAGTAAATGTGGACCCGATTTTCTTGTTTGTAGGGAGTTCACATAAAAACATCGTGCATAAAAAAAATTATTATTCGCATTAAATTTAAGTCATTATATAATATGAAACGACTGCTGCAACTAAAAAAACTGAATAAAATCTGTAACCGCAGTTTTTCGTATCGGTTGTATGACATCTTTCGGAGTGTTGTACAGCGTGGTGTGACTAATGATGCCAACGTTTCGAAAACGTTGTAGTTTTCAATTTCAGGGCTTGTTTGTAATCGTGTAGTTCATAGATTTATTTATTTTTTCAAAACAGGCTTAGCCCAATTACTTTGAAAAATACAAGACATTGAAAAATAAGAAAAATTACATAGAAAAAAAATGTTTAAATTATATAAAATAAAAACTAATGCATATGCATACAAACGAGTATATACACACAAACATATGATACACATATATTCAATCACTTAAGTATGTTGATGAGTGCTTTCTAACGCGCTCAATCTAAGAAGAAAATTTACTTTTGCTTTTGGTAATGTGATATGAAATATGTCAATATCCGAAGCAGTCCCGTTCAGAAGAGTTAAGGCCCTTCTAACAGGCATAGCGGCTGGAAGACCCGTTCTTGCGTATGTTATTGAGCCGGGCTCCAAATGCAAGCATTGCTTTCTAGTTTGCTACGGATCAATGAATTAAACAACGTTTTGAGCACCAATTGGTTTTCAAACGATTTAGAGATTCTCATTACAAATCCTAGAATTTTATAAGCTGAGTTGCACATAACTTCTATGCGAGGACCAAACGCGAGATTGCTGTGGAATAAGACACCCAGATCTTTAATATTATCTGTGCGGCGTATAGGTATAGATTCTAGTGTATATCTATGGCGTAGTTGACTACAAACAAACCCTGAAGATGAAAACTGCACGTCGGCACCATAACCCGAACCACGCGGTACAACACTCCGAAAGACCTTAAACTAAAATCTGTAGGATTTTTTCTATGCATTTTTTGAGATGCTGCAGGGTGACGGAATTGCCTTGGATTACATTCGGTCACTTAGCGGCACAATAGAAATTGAATTTAGATTCAATATGTCAACGTCATGCGTACATTTTTGGAAAGTTTTTCTTCCACTCAGGAGTCTCGTATTTGATTCTCAATGTTTAAAAAAAAAGCTATGGCGAAGCGTGAGTGACGTGCCATTTCAGTATTTTAAAACTATGCTTGTTTAATGTAGCCAAAAACACAATTATCATCATCCTTACATTTTCTCATTTATTTGGGATCTACGGGACGACTCGCCTTTGAAGTTTAGATCAATGACGGGAGTTCTATGTGATCCGAAAATGCCAGTAAAGTTAAAAGGAAAAGTATACCAAACGATTGTCAGACCCGCACTCCTCTATGGCTTCGAATACTGGACGATGTATAACTCTTACTCTAGGCAACTAGAAACTGCTGAAATGCGCATGCTAAGATAGTCAGCTGGTGTGTCCCTAAGAGACAAAATAAAAATCTCACACATTCGTGGAAGCCTAGGTGTTACAGACACCAACAGCAAGATGGAGGAGAGGCGATTGAGATGGTATGGGTACGTTGGACGCAGATCACCCGATCACATTGTGAACCAGGCAATCTCCATGGATCTTCCTCGAATAACAACCAGAGGAAGACCAAAGAATTCGTGGGTGGAGCAAAAAGATAACCTGATGCAGAGGCACGGCCTGGGGGACGTAGTCCGGGACAGAAGAGCATACAACCTGAGGACGAGGAGAGCTGACCCCAACAATCTTCGCAGACAGTGAGTTGGGATGGAGCCAGGGAGAAGAAGGACGACTCGCCTCTCTCCATCATGCTCTATGCAACTCTTCAACATAGAATAATAATAAAAAATATAACCAGTCGATGAGCTGTGCCGTAACAAAATTTTACCTGAAAAGCGTTACATTTTGAACCACTAAATAAATTCGGATAAAATGATTTCAGAAAGTAAGTCAAACCGGGATAATGAAAAACGAGAACACTTTTAACCACTCGTGGCATCGATTTTGCTACCTCTGATGTTTGAGCAGACATATAGATAATAATATAGTTATGATGATGATTAATCTAATAAGGTAGTTAAAAAAAACTGAAGTAATTTATAAAAATATTTGTTAACTTTGTAAAACACTGTTAAGACATGTGCTTACTTACAAATCGGAGACCTGTACAATTAGAAAGCAAGACAAGTAATTTAAAAAAAGACTTGTTAACTTTGAAAAACCCTGTTAAGACCTGTGTTTACTTACAAATCGGAGACCTGGACAATTAGAAAACAAGACAAGTAATTTATAAAAGGACTTGTCAACTTTGTAAAACACTGTTAAGGCCTGTGCTTACTTACAAATTGGAGACCTGTACAATAAGAAAGCAATACAAGTAATTTATAAAAAGACTTGTTAACTTTGTAAAACACTGTTAAGACATGTGCTTACTTACATATCGGAGACCTGGGCAATTAGAAAGCAAGACAAGTAATTTATAAAAAGACTTGTCAACTTTGTAAAACACTGTTAAGACATGTGCTTACTTACAAATCAGATACCTGGACAATTAGAAAGCAAGACGAAAGAGTTCTCGATACTTTTCTTCGCAGAATCTCTCTAATTTATGATAATGGCGAGTGAAGACAGATGCATAACGAAGAGTTCTACACCCTGCAATCAAACAATGACTTATTCGAATACTGAAGATGCAAGATATAAATCTCTTGGAAATATTTCTACTGTAGAACGAATGAGATGAGATTTTTCAATTGTAGAACGAATGAGAGAATATGCTTTAAGAAGCGACCGAAAAAAACTTTATTTTCCTTTCCTCTCCACCATCCCTTCCTTTTCTTTTGATTGATGATATCTCACTTTATATGAAAAATAATGTTCGGGTGATTGTCCGTCTTTGTGCGGTCCGTGGGCATATGTTCACGTATGTGTTTATGAATTTCGTGGGGATGGATAGTCATTTGAATGATTTATGCGACCACGTAACTTACTTCATTTACGTTGGTCTGGTTGTTGGAAGAGATTGCCGCCTGGCAATAAGCCTGCCAGATTGTATTTGCAATAAAAGTGTTAAATAAAATATAAAAATTGTCATTTTATCAATATTGTACGCAACGAAAATGTAATTAAAAAATTTACGCATTTTTTCAAAAGGTTTAAATTAAATTAGACAAATTGATGCAAATTGGCAGCATAATTTATTCACATTTCAAAGATATACAAAGCATCGAACAAGTCAAGCAAAAATGTCATTTTTAAGAACACATACAAACCCTTTACCCATGTAAGACCTTTCAGGACACTTAACATGACATGTTGTATGTAAGAACTGTGATGAAATTCGGCTGCCAGATTTAAAATCCCGTCTTACAGATTTCTATTTCATGAATAGAGTGAATTCAGTTCCGTTTTGTGAGTTCCGAAGTACGATCCTTTGACTTTCTTCTCAACAGTCCAATTATGTTCCCATTGACAAACGAAATTTCTATATTATTGTTATTTAGAATTTGTGTTTCTTATACTTTATTTGACACAATTTGGTTAAATTAAATATACATACATTTCGGTGTAAGTAGAAAGGATAGAGCGCCAGACTTTTCTATCTCAACACATATTCTAAGCCTTCTCCACATCCACACACCTACCTCACACAGTTCCTACGATTTCTCTGACTTTCTTCTTTCAAAATACAAAACTCTTGATCCAACGATACTTTCCTTAGTCTTGTGTTCCTCTCACAAGCGCCTGACACTCACATTTGCAATATTTATTTGTTAATTTAGCCATTCTTCATTCATTTGTTCCCCATATGCCCAAACCATCTCAGCGTGCTCATCTCCATCTTACTCAAAACATCAAGCTTAAATTCGCATTCATCCCTAATCACTTCATTCTGTAATACGAGGAATATCCAGAAAATAAGTGTACTGAATTTTTGTAGGTTACAATTTTTTTTATTTAAACAAAAAAATTACGTGGTTATCGTAGTACATATGTAAGTTATTTTTCGACATAGTCGCCATTCCTCTCAATGCAGGTGGTGAAGCGGGGTATCAACTTTTTGATGCCTTCCTCGAAGTAGTTTTCCGCCAACCCCTCCGTCCACTTCTCCACCTCCTCCTTTACCTCCTCGTCGGATGAAAACCTTTTTCCACCCATGTACAGCTTCAGAGAGGTAAAGAGATATCTGAAGGTGGTAGTTCAGGGGAATGCGCGGGATGGGTCAGGACATCCCATTTAAACGAGGCGAGCAGTTCCTTCGTGGCGTTGGCCGTGTGTGGTCTGGCATTGTCATGCAGCAGGCAGACTCCCTTTATCAGCATGCCTCTCCTCTTGTTCTGAATCGCCCTCCGCAATTTTTTTAGGGTCTCATAGTATCTTGCAGAGTTGATGGTCTCCCCTTGAGGCATATATTCAATTAAAATTATGCCTTGACAGTCCCAAAACACGGATGCCATGATTTCTTGGCTTAAATTGTGGTTTTGAACTTTTTGGCGGAGGGTGAAGAGGTGTGACGCCACTATTGAGACTGCCTTTTGGTTTCAGGCGAGTAGTGTGCAACCCAAGTTTCATCTCCAGTATCGATGGAGCGGAAAAATTCATCTCCATGGAGTTTGCAGCGCCTCGAAAACTCTTGCCTTTTTACTAAATTTCGCACTTGGCGGGAGATTGGGTTGACATTTTTCACGAAACGTGTTGTCGCGTCGACACTTCTCAACGTACTGACCTCGAACCGGTCTCGTATCGGAGGGGAAGGGTCAGGCTACACGGAAGTGTAGCCAACATGTCGAAAATAAAATCCATCCGGTCGTGAGCGCCTCAGTACACTTACTTTCTGGATACGCCTCGTACATTATTATTCCATGATTTTTTTTAACCTGGCGAATTTATTGCCATGTGGCAATCTCTTCCAACCAACCAGATAGATGTTTTTATAGGCCCTAAGTGTTAACCAGACTGGAATCCTATTTAAAAAATCTGGGTTCCAGCGGGCATCGAACCCGCAACCTCCGGATCGGCAGACAAGTGTCTTACCACCAGGCCACGGAGGTCGTCAATGCACGCATTCCTACAGGATTTATTCGGCACCTATCAGTCTTTTTCAGAGACCACGTTTCACTCATATATGGTACATCCAAGTTAGCACCAAAATAATATCTAATCCATAGGTTCCCAAATTTATTTGACCCACTACCCCCTTTACAGCAAAAAAAAATACACAAAGCCGCCCTGGAAATGTACCTTTTTTAAATTAAACAAAACAGAAAAATGTAGTGAACATTTTTTTATGTATTGTATATATCTTTAGCGTGTGTCCTAGTAGGACGTGCTGATGTTGTTGATGTTGACATCGCCATATTCGTTTTAGTCGAATTCTGTGTTCCTTTTCGTTCGGGATCATCAATTTAGCAGGATGCTTAATTTGATACGTCGTGATGATTTTGATTTGTTTGTATTTAAAATAAAATACGTCGATTCAGGAATGCGGGAAGTGAGAGTGAATAATAATAAATAGTAAACAGAAATGAATGGTCAAGCGAATAATAACAAGTGCTCTTTATTCATCGATAAGTAGGCATATATAGAATTTCAGAACGGGACGCGTGACTGCGTCCGCGGTATATCTCGATCTCACTCCTGCGCGTGCTAAGGTGGTCGGAAGCGCTGTGGATACTACAGTGGGTAGGATATTTATTGTCGAAACGGCGAGACGGCGTGATATGTTCTCTTTCTACCTTGGAATGCGATGTAAATATTATTTGCGTGTAAACAGTGTTGACGTTTCTGGTATGTGACAATTGTAGATATCCAGAGGTTGATTCATCGGTCGTTGACCCTGCATGTTAACAATATTTAGGGACGTGGGTACCCTACATATCATTAGTGTTATACATAAGATACGTTGATACTTAAATTGTTAAAGGATTTATTAAATAATCCTAGAAGAGAAATATGAACCTAATGTACTGCCACCAATTTATTGATGTTTTGCAGTTTGTTATTTGCAATACAATTTCAGCAAAAAAATTATGCAACTATGAAAGTAATTTTTTAATTTCAAAACGGTATTTCGGAAATAAAACAATTTGGAAAAGAAATTAAAATAAAAGTTATTTATTAAAATAATCAAAATAAGAAAGTAGCCCCTCTACTTCCCCCGGGGTCAGCATGGCCCCCTTAGTTCCCTCCAGTACTCTCAGGGCGATAGGCCTACTTTGGGAACCTATGTTCTAATCCAGGGGTCTCCAAACTTTTTAGCCTAAGGGCCACACTGACTCCTCTACTAAGTCCCAAGGGACAAGACCTAGCTAGCTCATCATACCAACATACTGAAGTTTTTAATAACGCGCAAATTTTCGTATTGGGACTAGCCGGCAAGTGAGATATCTATGGCGCAGGTAGCGAGGGTGGACTCCGCTCCGTTCGCAATTTCGGTTGGTACTTACGGGCAAGTGTCAAGGACATTTCATTGCGACTTAAATTTTTTGGATAAATCTCATATCATTAATTACAGTTAAAATGTTCAATTTCATTATGTACCTATGTCAGTCATTGTGTTTCTTAATTGGTCGTTAAATAAAAACATCTGATTATTATTCTGTATGATTTGCTTACATTGTAAATTTTACAATGTAATCAAAATAAACTATGACGGGCCAGATTGGTGGTGCTCGCGGGCCGATATTGGTCCGCGGGCCGTAGTTTGGAGACCCCTGATCTAATCGATAGAATTTTTGTAAAAACTTAGATGAATGGAATAAAAACATATATTCAAGAAAGAACTTGTATTAACATTGGCCACGCGATCTCACCGACACCGACGCGACGCCACCGACAACGACGCGACGCCACCGACACCGACGAAACCTCCAAATAACTTTTATGGTTTCTTTCAATTACTTCAACCCTTTTGTATTTAATTGGCGAATCACAGGAATCACTCCGATTGATAATAATTGCTCTGTATTCTTGTAAATTGAGTCGAACGATTTGATAATACCCCCACATAGCAGCAGAATAATTACATTTATCGAATAACCAATAATAATTTATTCGGTTCTGACGCTGTGCGTAGACTGATTTGAATTTGCCACTAATATACAATAATAAATTCAAAATTTGCTGAAAATTTGTTATTGGAATAAAATTAAAATAATTTGATAGTCAAAATAATTCAATTATACGCATCGATGGAAAAAAAAACAAGTTGAACGACTTCCGTGGCGTGGATGGTTGGACACCGGCCTTCCAGCTGGGGGTTGCGGATTCCATTTCCACTGTTAACCGATTTTTTCAAAAGTATTAATATTTGGTTTTCATTTACAGGTCCCTAAAAATATTTATGTTAGGCCGGAGGAGATGCCACGGTGGAATTAACCCCCCAGTTTATACTATATTTTTAAACTTACCAGATTGTAACTACAACAGAAAAATATGTTTTATATATAACAATAAATCCCTTTGTTATACCGCTAATTGCATTAATCCCCGCTTCACAAGTCACCTTCTATTCAGAGGCTACGAGTATCTTCAAACGGAACGATCCAGGTTCCTTATACGAGCGGTGCTTAGGCCCGACTGGCGTCATGTTACATCGCGTTACAGGCGTGATGGCGTATCGTGTATTTCATCGGCCATCATCTTTCATTTCTTTCCCCGTTCATTTCAGGCATACGATTATATTATTTTTGACACTAATACTCTCAATAGGAAACAATCCTCAGATTTAAACAGTGCAATATTTGCACAGATGGTGCCCCTAGGCAGTTTGCAACTTGCACCCCCTACCCCAAATTCGTAATTAAAAAAATGTTAAACCCTTTTCGGTTCGGATGATTATGAACTTGGATAATGATATAGTTCGCGCCACACAACAAACTACTACAATTTCCGTCTTGCTTTTTCCTCCACAAATGTATCTACGATATAATTTATTCTCCGCAAAATTCTCACCGTTAACCTTTCCCTTCCTGTGGTAAAAAAAATCTGCGCGTTCCGGTGCTGTGTATTCAATACACATCAATGTAAAAATGTGCAATTTAAAAATCACATGACGTTTTATCTATAGGAGCTGTATTTGCAATTATAGCAGGATTTATTCATTGATACCCATTAATTAATGAACGATTTAAAATCGGAAAAAATAAGAATATTCATAGCCAATCGCTTAAATTAATTAAACTTGAAGTCAAAAGTGATAATAATTAAATTTAATTGCTGAAAACATGAAGAAAAAAACATCGGCCGACGTTCACAAAACGGGCGAAGCGTCCACCTCGAACGAAAGCCCGCTGGCTACTGAGCGAGAGAAGCGAGCGAACTGAGATTCTATTTCTTGCGTTCCCATATACCGAAGTAGAGTGAGAGTGAAACGTGAATAGCGTCGCTTCCTCACCCATAGCGGTTTTTATAGAATGAATATACCTACATCACACACTGGCATACGTTTGGTTGTATTGGTGAATTTATTCCCGATTTTCACAAAATATTTCTGGTGTGGCCGATAAGTGCTAATTATTATTAATATTATTTTTTTCATTCAATGCGTAAATGTATTACGGAGGAATACCTAAAATCTGAACCCAGTATTTATTATATTGATAGAGATATTATAAAGTTTTTAGAAGCAATGTGTACTAGTTACACATCACAGGACAGGAAGGGTTAAACTCAATTTAATAATTTATTTTATTCAGGTCCTTTGCACATTACAGGTTTCCATAATTCGTACAACGACCAAACATAACAAGTACAAAAAGAAGCAAGAATAAAACAGTTCATCATGCCTGATTCTAATGATAATATGACTATTGTTGTTATGTTTAATTTATTGGATAATATGGCCAATGCGTTTAGTCTTTGTTGTATTAGTCTCGATCTCAAATATATTTTCAAAAGTTTCAATAATGAGAAACTTCGTTCCACGGAACAGCTCGTTAATGTTTTTTTTAACTCTTGGATAAAACACAGATGGCGTCGTGAACTTGTCTGGGTCTTGTGACTTTTGAAAAGTGTAATGTATAACATTTATAAAAATGGAGTCGTATACGATACAACAACGCGTTCAAATTGAGAATTATTTTATGTGGAAACGGTGATGTTAATTGGTCACCAAGATCATGTGATCTAAGACCGTTGGACTATGTTCTCTGGGGTTACGTGAAAAGCTAGGTCTATAAGAATGACCCCCAATCAATTCCCGAGCTGAAGGACGAAATTATTCGCGTTATTGGTGAGTTAAAACCGTAATTATGCCATCGAAAAGAGTGGACATCTGTGGAGCTGCAAGAGGCTCTTCCAAGAATCGCACATAAATAAGAATAATTGCAAGTTTTGTTCCAATATTTTTTTGTAAGTGATTTAGGTGCTGCGGTACACAGAAAGTGTTCAATCACTGTAAATCTGAAAAAGAAAAAACGATGCTACAACTATGATAGATACGAAGAGAAAACATGTATTGAATCAACAAAAAAAATGTATTTGGTTACCATATATAATGACAGAATTCTCAGTTATTAATTCGTAAATAAATTTGTATGGTAATAAAAAAAAAAAAATCGTCATATATGACCGCGGGCCGTGGGTTGGCCAGTACTGTTCTAGAGCATAACATCTAATCCAATTGTGTTGAAAAATATATGGTTTTATGTTCCTGCCGACTACTTGAGATATAGAAATATTGAGTAAAGAGTCTTTCAAATTGAGCAGTTTTTTTTTCAATTCTTTGATAAAACACAGATGACGTCGCGAACTTGCCTGGGTCTTGTGACATTTGAGAAGTGTAACGTATAACATTTATAAAAATAGAGTCGTATATAATACGCATACGTATACACGCGTTCAAATTGTTGAATTATTTTATGTAACATGTTATGTATTGTTATCTCCGGAAACGGTGATATTAATTGGGCACCAAGATCATGTGATCTGACACCGTTGGACAATTTTCTCTGGGGTTACGTGAAAAGCCAGGTTTATAAGGATGACCCCCGATCAATTCCTGAGATGAAGGACGAAATCATCCGCGTTAGTGGTGAGTTAGAACCGCAATTATGCCAAAATGTCATTGAAATTTTTGACAAAAGAGTGGACATATGTGGAGCTGCAAGAGGTGGACATTTGGCGGATATTGTTTTTTTTTTGTGTTTAAATGTCATACATTATACTTCAATGACCAATAAAAAAATGAAATCAAACAAAATTATGTTTAATTCAAGAATAAAAAAAATGAATTAAAAAAACCGCTCAATTTGAAAGACCCTTTATTTAGATAAACAGTTACTGTTATTTAATTCATTCCTTTTTTAGGCTGTAGCATTAAACATTCGTGGTTATAATAACATTTTAAAAATGAACTGAAATGCACGCATTCTCCCATAAAGCATTAATCTAAATCGTTCTTGTACATATGATATTTATGAATATTTGGACGCCTCCTCCGGCTTGGCGCACCCATGCAAATGCTTAGGTTTGCCTGTTAACTCTTTAACGGCTACGGACCACTTAAATGGCCCATACATAATACGTGCCGTCCTGGCGAGCGGCCTTTTAAGTGGCCACTAACTTTGCGTGTCGATATCTCGGCCAAAATTAAATCTTCTTTAAAATTTTTAACCTGAATATAAGACAAAACGTGTCCTCTAGTGACATCTCTTTTAAAATCATCAAAGTACTTGATCCATAAGAAGGATTTAAACAGACCCCTTGCAGGCCGTCGATATTTAAAGCATTTTGAATAATCGCGCCACGCGTTCGGGCGATCCGAAGGTCATGTTTCTAATGACGATTGCTCCCGATCAATATGAAGTATTATGCGTCGATATTTTTTTTGTAAGTACGCGTATTGCGTATTGAATTAATTGCCTTTTTCATCGTTTATGGATTATTGTTTTCTTTGTATAATAAACATACTTTTATTTGTATAATAGTGTTATAAGAATATTTTCTAATATTACGTGTGTATAGTGTCAGCTAAAAAATGCATCGGCGCACAGTTCGACAGTACTCAGATTCGGGATAGTGGTGAGTCATATTTTTATGTAGATACAATATAAATTTATTGACTTAAAACACCGCCGCCTGTGGGACACACGAAATATACTCGAGCCATCGCCGTAAAAAGGTTAAACGCGGTTATGGTAATAATGAGGTAGCGTTTCAGAAGAAAAATATGAGAAACTTACCGATTGTCACAAAATGCCGGTTCAAAAATATGTCGAACTCGATAAATATCTGAAATAAAAAAAAACAAGTATTGTTAGTGAATCGCAAGGATCGAGATTATATTTGCATTCTTAATGAAACGACTCGGGTGGCGACATTTGATGTCACTTTACCATGAACTTGACAAAGAAGTATTTCTTGGTAGGATGGTAGGAGGACGGTAGACTGGTGATAATGCGGACCAGCGGAGTCGAGTGGGATGTTACGATCCGCCGCCGCTATTCCAATTACTCGATCGTTTGAATCATTATGATTTTAATTCACTTCAATGAAATATTCACATTCAACTTGGTTGTTAATTCACAAAACGAAGTGGCTGCGCACATTAACAAACTATTGTATTATTCTATGCATATGGAAATTTTAGTGCATATATTCGGCTCGCTGTTAATCTACTGTTTTAGTATATTCGGCTCGCTGTTAGTGTACTGTTTTAGTAAATTCGGCTCGCTGTTAATCTACTGTTTCAACTTGCCCAAAAACATATATCGCTCGATTTCAAAGTTTCCGGACGATCCATATTTGATATAAATAAATAAATATAGGTTTATTGATAGCAACGTAGTATGTACAATACATAATATAGATACATACATATGCCGTATTCTTCTCGGGGCAAGCAGAGAGAAAAATCTCCACATTTTCCATTCAAACATTAAAACTTTTTTTTCCACATTTTACTTATGTTCAGCCGCCTATTATTCTACTTTTCTACAAAAACTGGTACAAAAACGTTTCCTTGTATATTAATTCATTCTAACCATAACGGGTCTTCCAGCTGCTATGCCTGTTGGAAGGACCTTAACTCTTTTAAATGGGACTGCTTCGGATATTGACATATTTCATATCACATTACCAAAAGAAAAAAAAATCTTCTAAGATTGAGCGCGTTAGAAAGTACTCATCAACGTATTTAAGTGACTTTGAATATATGTGTTTGTATGTATATATGTGTAAATATACGAGTATATGCATAAACATATTTTTTTTTATTTTATCTATTTTTTTGTGTTAACAATTTTTGTATTTTTTAATGTTATTAAACTAAGCCTGTATTGAGGAAATAAATAAATAAATAAAAACTCGACGACCTCCATGGTCTAGTTGGTAAGACGGCCTGTTTCCCAGTCCGAAGGTTGCGGGTTCAAATCTCGCTGGAACCCAGATTTTTTCAAAAAAGGATTCCAGTCTGGTTTTTCACGAAATGCCTCTTTAACATCTTTCTGATTGGTTGGAAGAGATTACCACATGGCAATAAGCCCGCCAGGTTGTACTGTATACAACGAAAGTGTAATACGACACAATTCTAACCTTTGGTTTATTCGTGGGTGAGTAAATAATTATCATGGTCTAACACTGAAAATAAAAACGGCTGCCTGTAAAGCTGTAATCAGACCATTTCTGATATATGGTTCCGAATCATGGATGCCCAACAGATGACACATAAGGGTACTCGAAAAGAGAGGCACTTCAGGCAAATATAAAGATTCGATGGTATCATAGCGATGGGTTTCAAATGCGTTGGACTGAATACGCAGCTCGCATACCTGAATACAGATTCCCAAGAAATATCCTCTTTGGTGAGCGGACGGAAGGCATGAGGATATACGGTGGTAAGCGCAAGATACGAGTAGTATATATAGGGACGTACTGCATGAGACGCTTAAATACATTAATGCTCAGCACAACTGGAAGTAAACTGCAACAGATAGAACCAAATGGCGTAGAACTGTTGCTAACATAGTTATCAGGGACCCAATGGAGAAAGAAGGCGCAGACAAGCTATTGCAAGTACTGGAGCTACTTGTCCTGTATGCATCAGGACACGACAGCAATGCCAAGTACCCTGATTCATCACTTGGTATTGTGTTTTCTATTGTATTATACTCGTCACAGGTGATACATATCAAAATCATCGTAACATTCTTCTAATTTATTACATTCATTTTGTCCATTCATTCTTTTTTTTATGTCTTGTTATCGCCTTCGTTCATATAATTAAATTTAAGTGTTGTATTAAATAATGGGGGAAATATTAAACGAAATGCCCATCTCGACAAGACGATGATTTTTGAGTATCGGAAAAAATACTTAGAACTTAGACATGGGACGATTTCGGCCAACAGCGGTCTCCCTCAGCCCTCAGTCCCCAATCCGAATGTCACTAACCGTTGAAGCGTGTATATCGGTACCAATTCGAACAGAATGTAATATTGTCTGTGCTCCCCTGAAGATGAAGTGAAAGCCTTGAAACCGGTAGGGTTATACCGTTACAAAAAAGTGGAATAAATAGCATTTGATAAAATAAATTACAATGTATTTAAACCTCCACAACGTATCCAGTGCAATTCTTCCAAAATAAATTATAAGAATTACACTGGATAAAACAGAACTTAGTTATAAATCATCATCTATAAGAATTACACTGGATAATACCGAATTTAGTTATAAATCATCATCTATAAGAATTACACTGGATAAAACAGAACTTAGTTATAAATCATCATCTATAAGAATTACACCGGATAAAACCTAATTTAGTTATAAATCATCATCTATAAGAATTACACTGGAAAAAATCTAATTTAGTTATAAATCATCATCTATAAGAATTACACTGGATAAAATCTAATTTAGTTATAAATCATCATCTATAAGAATTACACTGGATAAAACCGAATTTAGTTATAAATCATCATCTATAAGAATTACACTGGATAAAATCTAATTTAGTTATAAATCATCATCTATAAGAATTACACTGGATAAAACCGAATTTAGTTATAAATCATCATCTATAAGAATTACACTGGATAAAACAGAACTTAGTTATAAATCATCATCTATAAGAATTACACTGGATAAAACCGAATTTAGTTATAAATCATCATCTATAAGAATTACACTGGATAAAACAGAACTTAGTTATAAATCATCATCTATAAGAATTACACTGGATAAAACAGAACTTACTCGTATTTATTAATCATCATGTATAAGAATCACACTGGACAAAAAAGAGTTCTTAATTAAACAAAAAGGAAAATGCCCACTATGGAGGTTTACAACATTTTCCAAGATGGAATGCAAAAAAGATATTCGATGTGATGAAAAAATTTATTTCACGATAAACATAATTTCCCTCGGGTTAAGACCTTTTTTTATACATTTTCATTTAATTGTCCGACATTCTACCATGATATTTATTATACGTTGATAATACACTTGACAACCGAAACTCCCAAAACAATCGGCTCGATGGCCGCAGTGAGGGCAAACGGGAACGGGTCTGGGCCCGTGGGTCTGTAATAGGGGTTTACAAACCGGTTAACCGGTTATTTGGATAATTAAAAATAACCAAAAACCGGTTAATTCGGTTAATCGGATAGAAAAATTTGATGTTTGTTTCATCATCATCAATGGCGCTACAGCCCATTGTGGGCCCCGGCCTCCTCCAGCAGTCGCTGCCATTCCCCCCTATCCTGGGATGCACTCCTCCAGCCCCTGATGCCAATCACGTTTGCATCATTCTGCACCCCATCCATCCACCTAAGCCTCGGTCTACCCACGCTACGTCTTCCTTGGGGCTTGGAGAAGAGTACTTTGTTAGGCATTTCCTCTTCTCCCATTCTTGCTACATGCCCCGCCCAACGTAGCCTCCCAATTTTGATGTATTTTATGATGTTGGGCTCTTTGTATATGCTGTATAACTCCTCATTATATCTCACTCTCCAAGATCCATTTTCCTGTATGGGTCCGAATATTTTTCTGAGTATTTTTCTTTCAAATATTAGAAGAGAAGATTCGTTCTTCTTACTCAATACCCAGCATTCAGACCCATATGTGAGGACAGGTCGTAGCAGTGTCTTGTAAATGGTAAGTTTTGTCCTTCTGGACAACAACCGAGATATAAGGTGTTTTCTCAGACCAAAGAAGCATCTATTTGCCATGAATATTCGACGTTTAATCTCGATAGATGCATCATTAACACTTGTCACTATGGATCCCAGGTAGGTGAAGGTGTTTACACGTTCTATTGTATGAGAACTTATATTAATCGTGGTAGGTGTCTGGTTATTACGGGGTGCTTTAGTGGCTATCATATATTTGGTCTTATCGGAGTTGATGCGAAGTCCCATTCTGTTTGCGGCCCTCTCCAACTGAACAAATGTCTCCATCATTGCTTGTGGGGATCTACCAATAATGTCAATATCATCCGCGTAGCCCAGTATTTGGCTTGATTTGTAGAAAATTGACCCATTTGTCTGTACTCCGGATTCTCTTACACACTTCTCTAGAGCCATATTAAAAAGTAGACAAGCTAGTGCGTCTCCTTGACGCAGTCCATTCATTGTGTAAAATGGTTCTGAGATATCATTCTGAATCCGGACTCTGCATTGTGATTGGTTCATAGTGAGTCTAACCATCCTTATGAGCTTGTTAGGAATACCCAAGTCCTTCATGGCCGCATAGAGTTGAGAGCGGTTAATGCTGTCATATGCAGCTTTGAAATCGATAAAGAGGTGGTGAGTATCGACATTATACTCTAGGGTTTTTTCCAATATTTGACGGAGAGTGAACATCTGGTCTGTAGTGGATCTCCCCGGACGAAATCCGCTTTGATATTGGCCTACCAGGTCTTCAGCGTACGGCAGCAATCTGGAGAACAGGACACCGGCAAAGACCTTATATGATGCATTCAGTAGGGTAATTCCTCGGTAGTTGGCACATTGCATTGTATCACCTTTTTTTTGTGGAGTGGGCATATGATTCCAGTCCTCCAATCGTCTGGTACAGTTTCTGAGTCCCATGTTTTCTCCACGATGGTATGGATCATAGTGGTTAGTTCAGTTCCTCCGTACTTAAGTAACTCACCAGGGATATCGTCATGTCCTGGTGACTTATTATTTTTGAGGTTTTTTATGGCTGTTTTTACTTCCATTAGACATGGTGGGGGTATGTTTTCTTCGTCCTCAGCATAGGGATTCTCTGTATCAATGTCATCGGAATGGTTGTTATTAAGAAGTTCCTCAAAGTGTTCGGCCCAACGTTTCAAGATATCCACTGTATCGTTAAGAATTTCGCCATGTCTGTTTTTACAGGCAGTTACCCTTGGTTTATACTCTTTGCGCTGCTGATTAATCCTCCGGTAGAACTGTCTACATAATCCCCGTGAGTTGAGGTTTTCCAGCTCACTAATCTGGGACTGTTCCCACTCTTTCTTTTTCATCTTGTGGATTTTCTTTTCATCCCTTCTTCTCCGTTTGTATTCCTCAGCATTGCCTCTGGTATTCCGCTGTTGTAATCTGTGATATGCCTCATTCTTCTTCTGTGTTACCTCTGAGCACTCATTATCGAAGCAGTTAACCGGCCTTCCAGATTCAACACATCCAAGTATTTCAGCAGCAGTTCTCTTGACGATAGTCTGGCACTTTTCCCATACACTATTGGGTTCTTGGGTTCCATCCACTTCAGCGAGTTCTCCATTAAGTTTTTCCACATATTGGTTACGCTTCTCACGGTCTTTCAATGCTTCTGTATTAAATTTAGTGGATCTTGTTGATTTGTGCAGTTTAGCCATTGATATTCTGGCTCTAATTTTGTTAATTACGAGATAGTGGTCAGAATCAACATTTGCCCCACGGTATGTCCTAGAGTCTAGGAGGTTTGATATGTGTCTGCCATCCATTAATATATGGTCTATCTGGTTACAGGTGGTCCCATCTGGTGACTTCCAGGTAGCTTTATGCATTGACCTATGTGGGAAAATTGTACCTCCAATGACCATGTTGTGGGAGGCAGCAAAGTCCACAACTCTGTTGCCATTATCATTGTTATCATGGTGTAGGCTATGGGCACCAATAGTTGGCTTGAATATGTCATCATTTCCCACTTTAGCATTTAGATCACCAATGATGATCTTGATGTCTCCGCGGGGGCATCCGTTATAGGCACTTGTCAATTTATCATACCACACATCTTTATCATCGTCTGTACTCTCCTCTGTAGGAGCATGTACATTAATTATTGAGTAGTTGAAGAATTTGCCTCTCATTCGCAATGTACACATTCGTTCATCAATGGGTATGAAATCAATAATGAGGTGTTTAAGTTTCTTAGCCACAATAAATCCAGTTCCCAGCACGTGATGTTCGTCATGACAGCTATAGTAAACATTGTGCTCCTTCCTCTCAATCACTCCCTTCCCAAGCCATCTAATTTCCTGTAGAGCCGTTATGTCAGCCTTGTATTGCGTCAGTTGGTCTGTTAGTATACGCAATGCTGCTGGTCTGTAGAGTGATCTTACATTCCAGGTACATAATCTAAAATCGTTGTCCATGTTCCGCTTCCTAGGTCGGTTATTCGGGGTCAGTCCGGCTTCTTTTGCTTTTGGTTTCATAATCGTGTGGTTTCAGATAGACAGGTGATTAACCCATCGTATCTTAGGTCCCTGGTGGGGCTGCCACCTTAAGGCCTGAGACCCTGCCCTGGTTTTCTGTTAGGGTTTTCCTTCCCTTAGCTGGTGGGGTCTGGTTTTTAGGCGCCAGAGACTCGCCTTTCATCCTTCCGCTATCTGCTATGATCCACATAGTGTGACCACATTACCCAGGGTTCGCGACGGGGACGCTAACGAATCGGACTAGCCAGTAGTGTTGCTGATAGTATGCAACTCGGCGTTCCACAGCATTTTATAGACTTACACCTTCCAGCATAGTGTAAGTCACTGTGACCCTACTGACAATTCGAACCCCTTGATGTTTGTTTGCAACCATATTATTTTTGCTTTCGCTATAGCTTCAAACATGGCGTGTTATTTTAGAGCTGTTATTGTGTATAGCATTCTTAACCCTTCCTTCCCTGTGATGTGTAACTAGTACACATTGCTTCTAAAAACTTTAATATCTCTATAAATACTGGGTTCCGATTTTAGTTATTCCTCCGTAATACATTTACGCATTGAATGAAAAAAATAATATTAATAATAATTAGCCCTTATCGGCCACATCAGATATATTTTGTGAAAATCGGGAACA
The DNA here is from genome assembly GCA_949825065.1 of Odontocerum albicorne. Taxonomy (NCBI): domain Eukaryota; kingdom Metazoa; phylum Arthropoda; class Insecta; order Trichoptera; family Odontoceridae; genus Odontocerum; species Odontocerum albicorne. The sequence goes on along the minus strand of OX463839.1, from coordinate 1,955,911 downwards.
AATTCACCAATACAATTAAACGTGAGTCAGTGTGTGACATAGGTATATTCCCTATAAAAAACCGCTATGGGTGAGAAGCGACGCTATTCACGTCTCACTCTCACTTTACTTCGGTATATGGGAACGCAAGAAATAGAATCTCAGTTCGCTCGCTTCTCTCGCTCAGTAGCTCGCGGGCTTTCGTTTGAGGTGGTCGCTTCGCCCGTTTTGTGAACGTCGGCCGATGTTTTTTTCATGTTTTCAGCAAATAAATTTCAATTATCACTTTTGACTTCAAATTTAATTAATTTAAGCGATTGGCTATGAACATTCTTATTTTTTCGATTTAAAAATTGCTCATTTTTACATGTGTATTGATGTGAATTGAATACACAGCACCGGAACGGGCGGATTTTTTTAGCACAAGAAGGGAAAGGCTGAGGCCGCTGTATTAAGTAAAATGAAGAGTAGCGATATATGAAATAGACATATAGTGCAAATGCGAGTGGAAAGCGTGTGAAAGGAAGATCTAAGAAATTATGGTTGGATTAAGTTAATTATATACTGAAAGAAGGAAACGTACAAAGTCAGAAAAATCGTAAAAGTTGTATGAGGTGCATGGATGTAGAAGATGGATAAGGATGTGTATCGATGTAGGTAAGTATGACAGTCTGTCATCTTTGTATGAGGTGCATGGGTGTAGAAGATGGATAAGGATGTGTATCGATGTAGGTAAGTATGACAGTCTGTCATCTTTGTATGAGGTGCATGGATGTAGAAGATGGATAAGGATGTGTATCGATGTAGGTAAGTATGACAGTCTGTCATCTTTGTATGAGGTGCATGGATGTAGAAGATGGATAAGGATGTGTATCGATGTATGAGGTGCATGGATGTAGAAGATGGATAAGGATGTGTATCGATGTAGGTAAGTATGACAGTCTGTCATATTTGTATGAGGTGCATGGATGTAGAAGATGGATAAGGATGTGTATCGATGTAGGTAAGTATGACAGTCTGTCATCTTTGTATGAGGTGCATGGATGTAGAAGATGGATAAGGATGTGTATCGATGTAGGTAAGTATGACAGTCTGTCATCTTTGCCTATAACGACAGGGAAACAGCGCGATGGTATGTATGCATGTGCCAAAATAATCTTACTTTAATATTCTTAGATTTACTGGAATATTTGGATTCGGGTGTCAATGTTCCGATTCGGCTGGCAAGTCCTACCGCGATCGAGACGACCGGCCCAGCTCAATATGTGAGATTGGCAAAAACCTCCGGAAAGTGGCATTAATTATATAATGTGTCGCGCGATAGCGTGAATAGAAAAATAAAACGACGGCTCACTTCACCTCTAGGGATCTGAAGTATTATAATACGTCATGGACACGGAACAAAAGGCCCGTATGTAGCCGAAGACTAATTGCGTAGATGTGGTGTTAGTCGCTTGTGGTACATCACTATCGACATATTCCGGAAAAAAGGGACATTCAAATTGCATATTTGATAAAAAGAAAAAAAAACCTGGATATTTCAGAGGGAAATTAGAAGCATGACTGTGTTTCATGCGTGGAACGAATGAATGAAGAACCAACAAATATGCAGTCCAAACCTAACAAAACAAATATGCAGTCCAAACCGTATGTAGCCGCAGACTAATTGCGTAGGAGTGGTGTTAGTGGCTTGTGGTACATCACTATCGACATATTCCGGGAAAAAGGGACATTGTATTGGACGTATGCGTCACGCCTTAAATATGAATAGATTCTTGTATTTGATATGATTAATATGTGCAGATTTGTATTTGAAAATTGTTATATGTAAATTCTTTTTGTATGTTTCGAGACGTGTTTCATGTATAAATTCTATGGTAAATTGATAATCCTTGATATTTGATATGTGGATATTTGTTCTGTAATTCTATGATAAATTTGATATTCCTTGATGTATGTAAATTCTTGATATTTTTTTAAATATATTTGTTTGGAATTTGTTAAAAATAAACATGTCTGTTTGAGTCCGATCGTCATCGCGACCGTAAAGGAAATAAGGACTTGTGGGCGGGGCGTCATGACTAGGTCGCGGTCCAGTCGGTTTAAGCAGTGAACAAAACCCCGAAAGTTGTTGTATTTCGCGAGGTGTGAGCGCTTGTGATGACCGACCGACCATTCGTAAGAAAGGTCACTTTCGATTTTTAAATATATTCTCAGTCCAAACCGATTTTACTGTATTTTCACTTGACACCCGCTACCGACCTGCTTGAGAGGAATCTCTTCACCCCGCTACCTTATTCTCATCGATCTACGCTTCTGGAACCGCGACTCAATTATCCGAGCACTGCACAGCAACCAACGCACCAACGTTACAGTTCATTTGTACCCTGTCCAGTACAGACATTCAAATTGCAAATTTGATAAAAGGAAAGAAAACCTGGATATTTCAGAGGGAAATTAGAAGCATGACTGTGATTTATGCGTGGAACGAATGAATGAAGAAAAACTAACAAAACAAATATGTAGCCGCAGACTAATTGCGTAGGTGTGGTGTTAGTGGCTTGTGGTACATCACTATCGACATATTCCAGACAAAAGGAACATTCAAATTGCAAATTTGATAAAAGGAAAAAAAAACCTGGATATTTCAGAGGGAAATAAGAAGCATGACTGTGTTTTATGCGTGGAATGAATGAATGAAGAAAGACATACAAAACAAATATGTAGCCCAAACCTGAAAGGAAAGCGAGGTAGGGGAACACCATGGGAAGTATAGTTGTATCAATTGTATGTTTTAAAACAACTAACTGTTAAGTGAAAGAAATCGAAGGAGCTGTAGGAAAGTCTGGCACTCTCCTCTCTGCTTACCCTGACAAGTATACGGTGTGATGGTATGTATGTATGTGTGCTAAGCTTGATGTATTTGTTTAAATAATCAGACATAACTCGTTAAAAATCTATAATTATTGAAATAAAAATTTAAAACTTATGTACGTTTTATTTTTTAACCTGGTGAATGTATTGCCATGTGGCAATCTCTTCCAACCAACCAGAAAGATGTTTTTATAGGCCCTAAGTGTTAATCAGACTGGAATCCTATTTAAAAAAATCTGGGTTCCAGCGGGGATCGAACCCGCAACCAAACTACTATATACGAGTATATTAGATTTAGAAACCATATAAATTCGTAAAGTAAGCAATTAAACGAAATAAAAATATCTAATCATTATTTCAATTCATCCCCTTCACCTCTTTTTACTCTATTCCCCATAAAACATGGAATGTGAAAGTAACAGATACCACCAAAAAAGTCACGGAATATGAAGGGGTTAAGAAGGGGACTTGCATTTAATAAAAGGTCGAAAATAATAGAATCAAATAATATAGATCTTAAACTGAGAATACTCCTCATCAAGACCTATGTATGGAGTATCTTGATGTACGGCTGCGAGACATGGTGCCTATCCGAAAGAGATAGACGAAGACTAGAGGCTTTTGAGATGTGGTCCTATAGAAGACTATTAGGAATTTCCTGGAGAGACCGCATCACAAATGAAGAGGTTCTCCAACGAATCGAAGGAGGAAGGCACCTGCTCAGGATCCTGTCCGAAAGGCGTGCAAGATGGATCGGGCATATAATACGACAAGAGGGCCTCTTGCATGCCATAATGGAGGGCATGACCGAGGGGACAAACTCTAGGGGACGCCCACGCCGAGAGTACCTGGAGGACCTGTTGGTGGACGTGCGCTGCTCAACATACACAGACTTAAAAAGAACCGCACAGGACAGGGGGGAATGGAGAAGAGTTCAAATTGCTGCAAACCAGTCTTAGGACTGCAACCACGGAACGGAAGAAGGGGACGGTAGTGCGCATGCGCGTGTTCCGATAATATAACTCATTATTAATAGTATATTCGACAAGTTTTAGTCTAATGTTGACAGTACTGTTTAAGATATCGTCGGGAGAGTATGAACGCTAATAACATCCCAAGCAACGAAAAAAATTGAGTATCGCGCAGTCATCAAGTTTCTCGGAAAACACCTAAAATATTTTGGAAGAGATGTTATCGGTTTACGGGGACTGTTGCCCTGAAAAAAATGATGATTTATAAATGGCAGTATTTTTAAGCAAGCGAGATAAAAGATTGAAGGCGACCTCCGACCAGGACGGTCTATTGAAGCCACTTCATCGAACTTCGTCAAAAAAGTAGAAAAGCTTGCTGTAAGATACACCGCCTAAACAATCAACAGCTTGCAGAGATGGTTGAAGTATCACCTACAACAATTTTAAATATCCTCCATCAGCATCTAGGGATGTCAAAAGTCAATGAATGGATGGTGGGTACCCAGAATGCTCACGCCACTTCAAAAACAATAATGCGTCAATGTTCACGACAGTTTTTGGACCTCTGCATAAATAACAAAGATGAGATTTCGAGCCGATTGGTTACTGGAGATGAAACGTGGGTTCATCATTATGAACCTGCGTCGAAGCAAGAGTTCATGCAGCGGCATAAAAAGGGTTCACATCCTCCTTATAAGTTCAAAGTGTCGCAATCGTCTGGAAAAATTATGGCTACAATTTTTTGGGATGCGGAAGGCATATTGCTAATAGATTACAAAAAATAAGGGCATCATAATATCTGGAAAATTCTACTCTCGTCTGCTGATGCAATTAAAAGGAGCTGTGAAGGAGAATGCATTTCATGACAATGCACCCGTGCATAAAAGCAATTCTGCATTGGCTGCTCTTAACAATTGTGGCTTCCAAACATTAAATCACCCTCCCTACAGCCAATTTGTTTCCAAATATGAAAAAAGAACTTCCAAGGAAGAAATTTACGATCGGTGAAGAAGTTAAAAGTGTGTTTTCGACTTATTTTGAGGGCAAAAGCAAACCTTTTTTTTTGTGGGTATAAATAAGCTTATAGAAAAATCTGAGAAATATATTAGAGTTAATGGTGAATATATTGAAAAGGAAAAAACAAAAAAAAATAATTGTCCTTTCCTTCCGCGAATTTATTGACCTTCCCTCGTATTTGTGACCATTACTAATGTCATGACTGATGAAAAATTCAAGAGAACTATTTCTCACGAAACAAGACATTACAGGTTTTTACCTGTTCTTTTCAATTTCCCGTACAATGGCCCGTGCGTAATGCGACAGTTTGAGATGAGCACGCCAAGAGCAATGTTCTCGAAAACAGGGGGAGTTGACTCGACATTATTCTGGACATTCCAGAAATAAATTATGTAATCCTGGATTAGGGACTATTTTTAGAGATGAAAATATATTAGAAAATAATGGCGGTTTATTGTGTAGGTTGTGTCACTGTTCCAGCTTCTCACAATCACAAAACAAAAGTCATTTTCATGTGCGAAATGTCAGAGGACATACACAGCAACAAAATCGGTATGTGATCTCCATTGCCTTATTGGTAAGACGCTTGTCTTCCATTTACACTCTATTGTCACAATCTGGTTGAGTTTATCGACTTGGTTATTATTTTGTTCTGCGTGCGGTAGTATTGGTAACATGAAAGAAGAACTAAGAGTTACGTATTCTAGTGAGTGTAAAACCTGAAAGCTTGATAAATGTGTTGTTGCCGACCTCCTTAGCGAAGTAGATAATAATAATAATAAAAGGGCAATTTATAAAGCGCCGTTTGGAGAGTAGATTCTCTTCAAGGGCGCTTTAACTCGGGATTCGAACCCATCATTATTGACAGATTAAAAATACTACAAAAAAAAAACATTAGTGTAAAGCTAGGAAGAAAGGGGCAGCGGTCAGTAGATAAAGGGCTTTCTTACGTTTGCATATGTTTAGAAAAACACATTTAATAAGAAAATTTACCTAGGGAAGTCGAACTACAAAGAAACCTTTGTAGATCTTTCGATATGTTATAGTAACAGATTTGGTTTTAGGTGGAGTGTAGTATTTATTATATTGGGTGTTAACATAAGTTGTGTCCGTTTTTTTTTCAATTAAAAAATGAGCACCAAAAGTAAAACAAAATGGTGAATGTTATATCTAATTCGAAAGAAATTTTTTTGCTCTACAAGATATTGTGTTCGCTTTTACGTTTCATATATATTATTTTATTTGATTACAAGCCTTTAAAATGGAATGTCAAGTAGGCGAAAGTGAACATTTTCGACACCTCCTTCTTTTCGCGTTCAATCGAGAGAATAAAGCTGCCAAAGCTGCTCGCGATATTTGCGAAGGGGATCTTCATGAATAATATGGTTTAAGCGGTCCTCATCGAAGTCCACTGGTCGTCCGGAACGCTCCATGTCTTTCAGGTCGAAATCACCGTCTTTGAAACGCAAAAACAATCGACGAGCTGTCCTTTCATTCATAGCATCTTCACCGTACACTTTACAAATATCACGAGCAGCTTTATTCCCTCGATTAAACGCGAACAGAAGGAGCTGTCAAAAATGCTCACTTTCGTCCACTTGATATTCTATTTTGAAGGCTTGTAATCAAATCAAATAATATATGTAACGTAAAAGCAAACACAATATCTTATAGAGCAGAAAATTTTCTTTTGAATGACGTTTAACCTTTACCATTTTGTTTTACTTTTGGTGCTCATTTTTTAATTTGGAAAAAAACGGACAGAACTTATGTTAACACCTAATAATTATACATTTTGATAAGTGTTCCTTATAAACCTTCCTAAAGCCGCACGCGCCACCTTTAGCTAGCAATACGACTAGCACACGTCTACCGTGCGCTAGTATTTTGTCAAATCAGGACCCTCTTTTTATTCGGGTGTCATCGGGAATCTGATTCGAGACTCCCGGCTGGAAGTAATGTGTTTTACAAACTAGGCCACCGAGGTTGTCAGATATAAGTTTGTATGGTTCAATTCAGTTCGACCCCACCACCATCCACGCTGTTATGAGACAAATAATCTGCATCCAGCGCGATTTATCATACACTAGATCATAGTTTCCCAAACGTTTTTGCCCCGTAGATCACTTGTCGATTTTTTTGTTTTCCGTAGACCCCCTGCCTGATTTTATTGAATTTTCCTAAACTTATTAACTTCAAATGTGTTTTTGAGAGCTGACACAGTGATGTTCACCTTGATAAGGTTTTTGTAGAGTAGACAATTGTAAAATATAAAAACATGTACAATTTTTATTCATACCTTTATTGAAAAGACACAAAATACAAATAAATATTTGGCTTTCGAACGAAACAAATCAAAGCCTAGTAAAATTCTTACATAAAATTAATACTGTTAATGAAAGGGATGAACCTGATGCTCTGATTGCAATGGTTCAATATTTGGCTTCAAATTAGTGAGGTATGTCTTGAATCTCCACGTTCAGAGATTTGCATTCGATTTCTGTATATAATTGTTTTCTATGTCTAATATAAGTATTATGTACACACAATCTGTGTAAGGTGTAATAAGACATTTACGGAACGCCTAAATATTGTTGATGGTCTGCCTAAATGGGATCCGCTCACGTGGACCCCCATTTACATCTCGTGCACCCCCAATTTCTTTTTTCGCTGACATAGACCTCCTCCTGCAAGTCGAAATCGACCATTGGGGGCCCATATAGACCACTTTGGGAATTTTTGCACTAGATGATTAAAATCTTCATTATTTTATAAGAGCGTGACGTCGAAGGAACTGCCCAAAAGGAACAAAAAATACTCGCAGCAGCATACCGAACGTGGCTTAAAGCCAAGATTTCAAACGGCCGAGCAAGTTGTCAGTACATTCAAAGAAAAGTTCGAATGCAGCAAAACTATCGTTTGATTCCACTACAACAGAGTAATCGGCCCGAAGATGAACAGATGCAAGACTGAGCGAAGAATTATGCAGTGAAATTTTTGTATTACACTTTTCTTGTGTACAGTACAATCTGGCGGGTTTATTGCCATTTGGTGAGCTTTTCCAACTAACCAGAAAGATGTTAAAGAGGCTTGAAGAGAAAACCAGACATGAATCCTCTTAAAAAGGGTTCCAATAGGAATCGAACCCGCAACCTCCGGGTTGGGAGACAAGCATCTTACCAACTAGACCAAGGACGCGTTTAACGAACCATTTAAGTGATTTTTTTTTATAAAAACACAAAGTAAATACGTTCATATGGCAGCTCTTGACCTGACGGTAAATGAATTAAAAAAATTGATACTGCTGATTTTCTATTAAAAAAACTTTTTTTTTCAAATCACTATTAAACGCTCCGATAGTTAGTTCTAAATCTTTTTTATTGAATTAGTGACAGCTGTTTCGGTTACATACGATGGTTCTGAAAAGAGCATATAAATCTATCAATGCGTTTCATAGCCAATTTTGTTTTGTATGCAGATGTGAGGAAGGACTTAATCTACTGGCCGCTGCCACTACCTTTCTATCCTTACACTTAATATTTATACTTCTTCTTCTTCTTCTCAGTGTCATGTCAGGTCCCCCCAACGTTGAATATCACCTGAGAGTAGACATCTTTGTCCCCGGCAGCCCGAAAAAGATCCCCGACGCTCCTTATACAAGTCCAATCACGTACATCGCGAATCCAGGGCATTTGCCTCCTGCCCACACCTCTTCGACCCTCTATTTTGCCTTGAATATTCAGGTGCAATAATTTTTACTTTGGTCCTCTAAGTACATGACCCAAATAGGACACCTTTCCTATTTTAATATTAGTCAGCAACTCTCTATCAACTTTGGTTCTTTGAAGAACCCTTGTGTTGCTGACCATATCCGTCCAGGGTATCCGTAGCATGTTCCGATACATCCACATTTCGAATGCTTCCAGCCGGTTCATACTACTAACTTTGAGGGTCCATGATTCCACTCCATGCAATAACACTGACCAAACGTTGTCGAAGTGACTAACCGTTGTCGAAGTGACTAACCGTTGTCGAAGTTTTATACACATAAAAATATTTTTAGATCTTAAATTTTGTAATACTTTTAATTTATCAACTATGGGTTCGAGTCCCGAATTAGATCACCCTTTTCAGGAGAGTTTGCTCTCTAAACGGCGCTATAAAAAATGTTGTTTTATTATTTCCTTCGAAAAGAGATAATGTGAATTGAGATATTCGCTTTTTATGGTAATTTTAAAATCAACTAAATATAATTGATTTCAAAATTCCGTTATAACTCATTTACGCAAAAAGAGTTAACACAGTTGGTTCTTGGAGACGGAACGCGATTCATCTCGATCGATATTGGGGAAAAGTCCTTTCTTCCTTTCAAAATCTTTTCATTCGAATGATTCAATTCTGTAACAGCGAGAGAGATAGTTTATTATTTGTGACACTTGATTACTTTTATTGGAGTTTTTTTTTATCGAAACGGTTATGAGTCTCATTCACGTCAATCAATTTTATTATCGTTAATATTTTTATCCGGAAATTATATTTACTGAACAATACATATTCTACAATAGCGATTTCTCGCAAAACGAATAATACTCGTACATAAATAAAAATGTAGCAAGGTGATACCCAAATTAAAAAAAAGATTATCTGCTTCTCCTTATCATCTGTTTTCCCCTTAATTTCTCTACTAAACGATACGACAGCGTTCCATTACTATGGTCAACTGATGTTTGGCTTATCGATTACTATGGTCAACGTATATTTGGCTTATCGATCACTATGGTCAACTTATATTTGGCTTATCGATCACTGTATCGGACGTGTGCCGTCACCCTTGTGTGTGTGTATGTGGTATAAGGGAAAAAGACATTTATGTGTAGATCTGTATATAAAACTATGTAAACTTATATATTTGTATGTTATAATAATCTGTAATATGTTCTTGTATTTGTTCATTCTATGTAATAATGTTGTATTTTATGTAGAATGTATGTTTGTTTGACTCCGATCGCATTCGCGACCGCACTGGAAATAAGTGACTAGCGAGGCGGTGCGATCGGAGTAGGTCGGGGTCCAGTCGGCGTAAGCAAGGCCCAAACCCCGAAAGTTGTTGTATTTCGCGGGCAATGGGCGCTTGTGACGGCCGACTGACCATTAATATAGAGGGCCCCCCGATTGCGTAAAATATAATATTCTTAGTACCACCGACTTTACCGTGTTTGACTTGAGACCCTCTACCCTACTTCGACTGCCTGAGAGGAATCTCTCCCTGCTCTTCTTCTTCTTCAAATTGGATCTTCGCTACGGAATTCGCTACCTCGATTCTCTGAGCGCTACGCGGCAACCAACCACCTATCTACAGTCTTTGTACCTGTGCGGTACAATCACTATGGTCAACTTAAATTTGGCTTATCGATCACTATGGTCAACTTATATTTGGCTTATCGATCACTATGGTCAACTTATATTTGGCTTATCGATCACTATGGTCAACTTATATTTGGCTTATCGATCACTATGGTAAACTTATATTTAGAATGTTTATATCAATTATTTATCTGGAAGAAGTTCAGATTAATCAACGTATGGATCAAAGTATGGATCCACGCAGCAACCTAACGATTTGGAATGCAATATTAAAAAAATATTAAATAATAAATTACTTTATTATTCCACTAATTATATTTATTCCCGCTGCACGTGTTTCTACCTCCTAGCCTGAGGTTCTCTTCAGACTGAAAGATCAGGTTTGTTATGAGAGCTGTAATTATATTAGCCTGGTGTCATGTAATTATGAACCGCCCATATGAAAAGTTTGTGGTACATTTACAGAGTTTACATCTGAATTTGTTTTTCTGTAACTTATATATTACTTATCATAAATTCTTCAAGTGCTATTATTTAAAATTAAAACAGTGCTATAAAAAACTCTGCGCAACGAAAGATTAAACCTGCCGATCGTCATGGAAGTTTAATATCTTTACCATCGGATGGTTTCGGGTTTGATCTGTAAAGTATGTGGGTTTTGTAAACAATAATACAATATACATACACCGGATGGCTGACAACCGTACTCGATCGATAGCCTATCGTATCGATAATCCAATATACATACACCGGATGGCTGACAACCGTACTCGATCGATAGCCTATCGTATCGATAATCCAATATACATACGCCGGATGGCTGACAACTGTACTCGATCGATAGCCTATCGTATCGATAATCCAATAAACAATACATAAACCGGATGGCTGACAACCGTACTCGATCGATAGCCTATCGTATCGATAATCCAATATACATACACCGGATGGCTGACAACCGTACTCGATCGATAGCCTATTGTATCGATAATCCAATATACAATACATAAACCGGATGGCTGACAACCGTACTCGATCGATAGCCTATCGTATCGATAATCCAATATACATACACCGGATGGCTGACAACTGAATCGATCGATAGCCTATCGTATCGATAATCCAATATACAATACATAAACCGGATGGCTGACAACCGTACTCGATCGATAGCCTATCGTATCGATAATCCAATATACAATACATAAACCGGATGGCTGACAACCGTACTCGATCGATAGCCTATCGTATCGATAGTCAAAACTTTATATAAAACAAAAAAAAAACATGAACAATAGCGACGTTGGATGGAATTTATATATATATTGAGCGGAAAAAGACTGATATAAATTTATTTATTTATGTTCAACAATAGAAAATCAAGGAGAACAATTTTAATGAATCAATTTTTATTTCAAAAATACATAAATAATTCCATAAAAAATCAATTAAAAATTTGCTTGTTAGTCAAAACCGAAACCTGTAATAAAATAATATTTTCTCTCTCGTTTGTTCTCCCAGTGAACTTGAATAAAATGGCAAAACAATTGATGTTACGATCAAACTCTTAAAAGCAGGGCTGTGGAGTCGGAGTCGGAGTTGGAGTCGGAGTCGCGGTGTTTGGGCCGGAGTCGGAGTCGGAGTAGGAGTCGTAAAAAACGAGCGACTCCGACTAATTTTTCGTTAAAATTTAAAATACTTTTTTGTTTGGTGATTGTCCGTCTTTGTGGGGTTCGTGGGTATATGCCCACATATGTGTTTATGGATTTCGTGGGGATGGATAGTAATTTGAATGATTTATGCGACCACGTAACTTGCTTATTTTACTTTCGTCTCGTTGGTTGGAAGAGATTGCCGCCTGGCAATAAGCCCGCCAGATTGTATTTGCAATAAAAGTGTTAAATAAATAAACATACTGCCCAAATAACAGAACTCTTCTAGTGACGCCCGAGTTATTTAAAGTTTAAACCAGGGTTATTTAAACCAGGGCTGTGAAGTCGGAGTCGGAGTTGGAGTCGGAGTCGCGGAGTCGCGGTGTTTGGGCCGGAGTCGGAGTCGTAAAAAACGAGCGACTCCGACTAATTTTCCGTTAAAATTTAAAATACATTTTTTTTTAATTATTATAATGAATGTGTATTGTGCACGAATATTAAACTTGCAGGCGCAAGTCGCGCCGATATGGTGAATCACCGAGATCCATTTAATGCATCAAGTCTACGAAAATGTGTTTGTCTCCTTTCTCACGTCGAAAGAAAATTCTGTTGGCTGGGATCTATGTTAACCCCATGGTTCGATCCATATTGACGGAAGAACAAATAAATAGAGCGAAAAACGCTATGTTTGAATTAACCGTTCGTATGAAAGGCCTTCGACTAGAAAAAGAGACGACAGCAGGCAGCGTACACGAAGTATCATCATCTTCATCCGACACCGCTGAATCTGAAGACGATTTTGAAAAATATCTCAATGAACAAGATAAACTAAAACGTCCTCGTTTGAATCACAGTCCCAATATAGATGAAGGAGACTCTATTTCAAAATTTAAAATTGAATTTTATGATGCATTGAAAATAATGGAAAAAATTGACCGAACTTATATGTTAAATGTTGAAATGGCAATACAGCGGTATCTAGAAATCGTAAAAGATTCAGCATTGATCGTTACAGCATTACCCCCAACCCAAATATCCGTAGAGCGGTTATTTTCCGCTCTTAAAATTCTCAATTCTGATTTGAGAGCCTCTACGAATACAGATTTAATAGAAGCAATGTTGTTTTTAAGAATAAATTCTAATAAATAATTATTAAAGTTTGATCTTGTTTTATTTTTATCCCTATAACATGAAAAAAATGGCTATATGCAAAAGTAGGAAACAACCTGCTAAAATTGAGCTTTTTTGAGTCGGAGTTGTAGAGTCGGAGTCGTGGAGTCGGAGTTGTGGAATCGGAGTCGTATTGTTGGTAAATATAGGAATCGGAGTCGTGTTTTTTTTAAGCGACTCCACAGCCCTGCTTAAAAGAGTATATATTGTTGAAGTAAAATATATTGAATTCATATTATCGTAAGTTGTTATATAGTACTATTTTATACTATTTTTGATCAAATTATATCAATTTTATAGGTCCCCGAGTGAAAATTTATTTTGAACAATTGAAAGTAATTTGAAACTTCGACTTGACGAAAGAGTGATGAAAATAAGATAAATGCGGTAGAAATGAGAGCGTTGATTAGAATTTATGGAAAAATAAAGTATGACTGAAAAATGTGTTACGACATTAGGAATGAATGCGTACTGAGATAAGGTGCAGTGCAAAAAGAAGCATTGATACGGTACAGTAACGTAAAAAGAATGAATCCCACAACACAGAAAATCGAGATAAATTTTGCATAGATTTTAGGAAAATCTAGAAAAACGTGGAAATATCACATTCATCAAATTTTGGAAGAGGTAGAATAAGTCTTCGACAATTACGTAAGTCTGCTTGGTGAAGTTTGGTAATATTTTGTGGTATACATACATAACATATATTGAACTTAAATATACATTGTAATTTATTTTTAACAAACACTGTTTATTCCCCTTTTTTATGACGGTATAACCCTACCGGTTTCAAGGCTTTCACCTCATCTCAGGGGAGCGCAAACAAGAGTCTTGTGGAATAAACAGTGTTTGTTAAAAATAAATTACAATGTCTTTAAACCTCCACAACGTTAATGCCTTAACTATAAACAACATATTAAATATACATATTAATATTAAATAATTTTAAAACAATGACTGTAATTTATTATTACTACTGCTTTTTGTATCTTCATGTTAGTTTAAGATAAAGTTTTGTATTTTTTTGTCAATAATTTTAAGTACTTGTAACATAACTTCGTCATTTATTCATTTATATATAAAAGACACTGTTGTGTCCTTAATTAAATAAATAAAAAAATAAAAAGACAGTTTGTAAAATGGCATGTTGGAATACTGAAATTCAGGTTCTATAAAAATTCCTTTTACTGTGAAGTTCGCCAGATTATAAAAGTTTAGGTCTATAATAGCTTCCCAGAACAACTGATTTTGACGTCGCGATACATTTACAAACAATCCCGCTGAAGCCTACCTCCAGGAGTGGTCGCGCCGGTAGCCAATTTTCCCAAACCTGATTTGTGTGCTCGGAACGAAAATCGAGTTACGTAATATATAAAGTCGGGCATGGTAGAATAAAACGTGTGTTGTATGTAATACAAACATAGAACGTCGTGTTCTCGAAATCGGGCATGGTAGAATAAAACGTGTGTTGTATGTAATACAAACATAGAACGTCGTGTTCTCGAAATCGGGCATGGTAGAATAAAACGTGTGTTGTAGTTATACAAACATAGAACGTCGTGTTCTCAAAATCGGGCACGGTAGAATAAAACGTGTGTTGTAGTAATACAAACATAGATCGTCGTGTTCTCGAAATCGGGCACGGTAGAATAAAACGTGTGTTGTAGTAATACAAACATAGATCGTCGTGTTCTCGAAATCGGGCACGGTAGAATAAAACGTGTGTTGTATGTACTACAAACATAGAACGTCGTGTTCTCGAAATCGGGCACGGTAGAATAAAACGTGTGTTGTATGTAATACAAACATAGAACGTCGTGTTCTCGAAATCGGGCACGGTAGAATAAAACGTGTGTTGTAGTAATACAAACATAGAACGTCGTGTTCTCGAAATCGGGCACGGTAGAATAAAACGTGTGTTGTAGTAATACAAACATAGATCGTCGTGTTCTCGAAATCGGGCACGGTAGAATAAAACGTGTGTTGTATGTACTACAAACATAGAACGTCGTGTTCTCGAAATCGGGCACGGTAGAATAAAACGTGTGTTGTATGTAATACAAACATAGAACGTCGTGTTCTCGAAATCGGGCACGGTAGAATAAAACGTGTGTTGTATGTAATACAAACATAGAACGTCGTGTTCTCGAAATCGGGCACGGTAGAATAAAACGTGTGTTGTATGTAATACAAACATAGAACGTCGTGTTCTCGAAATCGGGCACGGTAGAATAAAATGTGTGTTGTATGTAATACAAACATAGACCGTCGTGTTCTCGAAATCGGGCACGGTAGAATAAAACGTGTGTTGTAGTAATACAAACATAGAACGTCGTGTTCTCGAAATCGGGCACGGTAGAATAAAACGTGTGTTGTATGTAATACAAACATAGAACGTCGTGTTCTCGAAATCGGGCACGGTAGAATAAAACGTGTGTTGTAGTAATACAAACATAGAACGTCGTGTTCTCGAAATCGGGCACGGTAGAATAAAACGTGTGTTGTAGTAATACAAACATAGAACGTCGTGTTCTCGAAAATTCGTATCGTATTCTCCATTACAGCATTCACAATTGCATTTTCATTTCGCATAATTGTTGAAAACAATCCCGGACATCAGTGCTACTAAAAGATTAGCCTGAATTTTTTTTCCATCGATTCTGAAAACAAAACCTTAATATAAGCCGGAAAAGCTAGAATTTTCATTATCATCGATTTCTATAATGCATTTTTAACATACTGCACGTACAATTCCCAGATTCAAATGTTGCGAAAGTTGGAGGTAAAAATTTAACTACATGTTTTAGCGCGTATGTTAAATTATGCGCTAAGCAATTATCGATGGAAATAGGATTTTTTCTGTTTGATTTGAGCGTCCTTTTTTTAATTTAAACGTCCAAATTCGTAAGGCTAAGGCCGCACCAAAGTGCTTCGCTAGGTGCTATGTGACTAATAGACTAGGTGACTTCATGCTTGGCCACACCAAAGTGCTTCGCACAAATTCATTTGACATTTGGGAGCGATTGAGTCAACAAACGATGCCACTCTCAAAACTAACCAATTTCATTACGTTGTTAATAGTTAAGGCATTAACGTTGTGGAGGTTTAAAGACATTGTAATTTATTTTTATCAAAACAAAAAAGTGGAATAAACAGTGTTTGATAAAAATAAATTACAATTTCATTACAACTTACCATATTTATTTAACATACTTCCTTTACAACTTCATTCCAAAGTGATTTTATTACAGGTACATTTTTGTATAATTTGCTCGATGGGTTCCACAAAGGCTCCCTTTTATACACAGCTGTTAATAAAACTTCCGCCATCTTGTAAAATCACTTGGTGACACAATAAAATTAGCCATCACGTCTGTTCGCTAGGAGACTCACTAGGTAACTAATCAACATGCAACGTAGCGCGAAGCGTTGGTTCGATAGGATATGTCGCCTAACTCGCAGCATAACTCGAAGCATCAAGCGAGGCTCCTACCTGTGTGGCCGAGGCCTTAAGCTTCATTTGACATTTGGGATCGGTTGATTCAACAAACGATGCCACTCTCAAAACTAACCAATTTCATTACAACTTACCTTATCTTTATTCACTTCCTGTGCAACTTCATTCCAAAGTAATTTTATTACAGGTACATTTTTATATAATTTACTCGATGGGTTCTACAAAGGCTTCACGTCTGTTCGCTAGGAGACTCACTAGGTGACTAATCGTCATGTAGCGTGGCGCGAAGCGTGCAGTGTGGCCATTGCGATAGTATGCGGTGCGTTGGTTCGATAGGATATATCGCCTAGCTCACAGCGTAGCTCTAAGCACCAAGCGAGGCTCCTACCTGTGTGGCCGAGGCCTTAGTAATTTGTTAAATATTGAAATGTTGCTTTCGATCCACTCATCGAATCTGCTCAGAAAGAAATATATAACGTCGGGCATGGTATGCTGTAAATGCGTGCTGTTGTAATATCAACTCAAAAAACTGTGTTTTCAAAAATTCGTTCCTTATTATCTATGACAAACTTGTGTAGAAAGGAAGGTCGTTCCTTATTATCTATTACAGACTTGTGTAGACAGGAAGGTCGTTCCTTATTATCTATTACAGACTTGTGTAGACAGGAAGGTCGTTCCTTATTATTTATTACAGACTTGTGTAGACAGGAAGGTCGTTCCTTATTATCTATTACAGACTTGTGTAGACAGGAAGGTCGATCAATGTATTACACATTTTTTTAACTTAAGCATTATTTAATTTTATTTTATACTCAAAATTGTTTTGTTCGCTCATTCGGTCATTTGTAAGGTATCCCTGAAAACATCCGAACTCGCATTGCGGACGTATTGATATGCGTGGCTAAAATCCAAAATTATCTTCGTCCCCATTAATCAAGTTTGCAGGCAAACTCACTGGAGTAGGTACGCAGTTCGCCATCACACGTGTTGGTGATACTAATCCATTTCAAGATGATTCAAAACTCGTACACGATTAGCGCACCCCAGTATAGTTGCCAAACGAACTTTTACCAGATTGGAACTTTTTTCGGGAACCATCGGAAATCGATACTGATATTCCCGGGACAGGGGGAGGAGGGAGTTCAGAATCGTATCAATTATACCATGGAGGTCTTTTGCCTATTGATTATTTGACATTTGGACATCATCACAACACAATCGACAAACATAACGCGTAACGAGTGAAGACGACGAAAGCACCAGTATATCTTAGTGACTTCCACACCAAAAATATGACAGTTTGGTTTGTTTATTCTAGTGGTTCTTAGTTCAATGGCTCGATTACTGGGTCCGAAGACAATTTTGTCTAACAGGCACGTTCTTCAATATGTTAGCATCATAAATTCGGATATGTTGAGGGATATCACACACATGAAAGAATTAAACTATCATTTCCGACTGTTAACGTTTAATACATAGATACATTAAGTGAAGCAATGTACGAGATATGAAATAGTACGTGGATTTCTAATCAAGAAAATTCTCCGAGGAATACGTTTAAGCCACACTCCACGTGTTATGGAACCTAAGACGAATCCGGAACTGTTAGTTGAGCAAGTCCAAAAGAGATGTCTGCGAGACCTGTATTTCAAAGAATACATTTTACACATGGCTCGAGATAGTGACGCACCTGTTAGTACGTACTATATATAAATTACAAAACAGAAAAAATAGCGAATGTGTTGTTGTTTGATAAACTTTTCTTTAATGTACAGGAAAATTATTTACGCTATTGTAAATCCAAATTGTTCGCGATACCATATATGTTATGTACTATGCGTATCCAGAACGTAAGTGTACTGAGGCTCTCACGACCGGATGGATTTTATTTTCGACATGTTGGCTACACTTCCGTGTAGCCTGACCTTCCCCTCCGCAACGAGACCGGTTCGAGGTCAATACGTTGAGAAGTGTCGACGCGACAACACGTTTCGTGAAAAATATCAATCCGATCTCCCGCCAAGTGCGAAATACGCGGCGTCATCCGTTATCTCGTTTGGAAGGGAAAACCTCCGGTTGAGGTTTATAATGAGGTGAAAACTGCATATGGTGATAAAGCTATGAATCGTACGAGTGTGTACAAGTGGTGTCGCGAGTTTAAAAACGGTCACGTCACACCTCTTCACCCTCCGCCAAAAAGTTCAAAACCACAATTTCAGCCAAGAAAATCATGGCATCCGTGTTTTGGGACTGTCAAGGCATCATTTTAATTGAATATATGCCTCAAGGGGAGACCATCAACTCTGCAAGATACTGTGAGACCCTAAAAAAATTGCGGAGGGCGATTCAGAACAAGAGAGGCATGCTGACAAAGGGAGTCTGCCTGCTGCACGACAATGCCAGACCACACACGACCAACGCCACGAAGGAACTGCTCGCCTCGTTTAAATGGGATGTCCTGAACCATCCCGCGCATTCCCCTGACCTAGCACCTTCAGATTACTATCTCTTTACCTCCGTGAAGCTGCACATGGGTGGAAAAAGGTTATCAACCGACGAGGAGGTAAAGGAGGAGGTGGAGAAGTGGACGGAGGGGTTGGCGGGAAACTACTTCGAGGAAGTAATCAAAAAGTTGATACCCCGCTTCACCACCTGCATTGAGAGGAATGGCGACTATGTCGAATAATAGCTTACATATGTACTACGGTAATCACGTAATTTTTTTCTTTAAATAAAAAAAATTGTAACCTACAAAAATTCAGTACACTTACTTTCTGGATATGCCTCGTACACCAGTTGGGCTGGGCTATTATGAACATCACCTCTCGCACACGATATATGGACTTTATTGAATGAATTTTCTAAAATCAATATATTCCATTGTAATTTGTTTTATCAAACACTGTTTATTCCACTTTTTGTAACGATATAACCCTACCGGTTTCAAGGTGCACACCTCATCATCAGGGGATCACAAACAAGACTGAATTATGTTCGAACTGGTACCGAGATACACACTTCTAACGGTAAACATTCGGGTTGGTGACTGGGGATTGAGGGAGGCATGGGACACCCTCGGCGAGCAGCGAAGAGATTCTTGGGATATATGTGTTTGCCAGATGTTCATCTCGATGCACTGACTTAGAAATTTCTAGGACTTCTAATCTGTCCAATTTATTTCCGTTACTACTGATATGTAAGAATTTTGCATCATCGATAGAAAATGAATTGTTTTCACGATGCCAATGATTAGATTAATCGAAGATTGAGCTCGATAGTAAACATTGCCACTTCACAGCGAAGGATAAGTCCATTGTTTCTGTTTTTATAATATTAAAACATATTTTTTGTGTTGTATTTTATTTTATGTAACAGGGTTTAACCTTTAGCAAATGTAAAATGAATAAACGAACACTGCTGTTAAAACCTACAGATGAGCAACGCACTCGAAGATTATGGGAGACAGCAATAATATTTTTATAAAATACATATCTTTAGGTCAGGAGAAATCAGAGGCTGAGAAGGTCCGCTTCATGATAACATTTAAATTGCAACTTGAAAGGATTCTGGAGGTATCATACTTGTGTATGTGGCAGAATCCATAACATATTGGCGAAAGTCAGAAATGTTATTGCAGTATTTCAAAACATTATTTTAGAATAAGGCTAATATTCATTAAGTTTAATTAACATAACAATACACACGTCATTGTAAACTTGCTTTCATTATAATGAAATCACGGGTTTCAAAAACAAGACACATACATACCGTCGCGCCATTTCTATATCGGGGTAGGCAGAGGGCAAGCGCCATATTTTCCTATCTCGACACACATTTTTAGTCTCTTCTACATCCATCCACCTTCTCATACAACTTCTACGATTCCTCTGACTTTCCACGATTTCTACTTTCAGAATATAATTTACTTGATTCAATCATACTTTCCTTGGTCTTCCTCTCATGCGATTGCCACTCACATTTGCATCACATATCTGTTTTATTAGTCTCTTTCCATTCATTCGTTCCACATACCCAAATCATCTAAATGTGCTCTTTTTAATCTAACTTAACATATCAGCCTAAGTTCACATTCATCCATTATCACTTAATTGCATATTCTATCAAACATTGTCACTCCGTGTGTTCTTCGCGATGCATGCATTTTCACAGTTTTTTTTCGACTCCTTTTAGCCTTTTTCCACGTCCACGTTTCACTTACATAACATCAAAGATGGCACCAAAATATTTTTAACAAACTTTCCCATTAGGTATTGAGAATTTCGCAGTTTCTATTTAAGAATTCGGTGTATCTTGGGTGTTACAAATTCCGTGGACAGCGCGGTAAAATAATGTCTCCATTCTCGAAGCACTGCGAATCACAGACAGATTGTCAACAATATGTCTTCGTCGAGTCCTCCGATTCTTTGGGTACATTACTCGTGGCCAAGAACGTCGTTTGAAGAGGCTTGTGGTTACTGGAAGCGTGGAAGGATGGCGCACGGAGGGAGAGTAGCAATATGTTGTACTGACCGAGTGAGAAACGCAACAACGCTACCCTTAACAACCACCCTTTGAACTGCCGAGCACAGAGATCGATGAAAAGGAGTCATCAAAGTCTATCATCTGAGTTCCGATGCTCAGTCATCAGCTACACGACAGTATGGATGTTCTACAAACTCTTCCATTATTGACAGTTTCAGTTTCTCTTTCATAATTTTGTGTATCTCGTCATATAAACCCTCCCATTATTGAGAATTTCCCAGTTTCTATTTTATAATTTGGTGTATCTTGGCATAAAACTCTCCCATTATAAAGAGTTTCAGAGTTTTCTTTTATGATTTAGTGAATCTCGTCACACAAACTCTCCCATTAATTAGAGTTTCACGGTTTATCTTTCATAAAAAAAATTTTTTTTTTTCTCAAAACAGGCTAAGCTCAATTACTTTAAAAAATACAAGACATATTAAAAATAAATAAAAATTACATAGAATAAAAAAAAATTATATCAAATAAAAAATAATGTATATGCATACATATATACACACAAACATATGATACACATATATTCACAGTCACTTAAGTACGTTGATGAGTGCTTTCTAGCGCGCTCAATCTTAGAAGAAAATTTACTTTTGCTTTTGGAAATGTGACATGAAATATGTCAATATCCGAAGCAGTCACGTTCAATAGAGTTAAGGCCCTTCCAACAGGCATAGCGGCTGGAAGACCCGTTCTTGCGTATGTTATTGAGAACAGTTCTTGCCAGCGCAGTCCAGTGTAATTGTTAGGAACATTTAACGCTAATCTTTGTAGTAATGCTGGACAGCTCACAACTCCTCGATCGAGTCTAACAACGTATACCAGGAGACGCAGATCTCTTCTTACGCTTAAGGAGTTATACCCGAGCATGCCCAGCAGACACTGAGTAGGATAAAGCCATGGATAGACACCGAACTCTCTCATATATGTTAGAGATATCGTAGATATTTTTTTGTACTTGGTGTAATTATGATTTGGTGTGATTGGTCACCGAGACAAACCGGAAAGTGGAAAAAAGACTGAAGAAGGTAAATAATAAGTGACAGATAAATCAAAAGTAAATAAAATGAGACTTGAAGACGAGACAAGGAACGAGACGAGATTTCTCCGTTGGGACGAGACGTTTATGGAAGATTCGCAAAGCACTCCGGCCTGTCAGAGAACGGCATAACAAACTCAAAGCGAGAGGTTGTCATGGCTGAGGACGTAGTCACTTAGCATCAGGCAGGCATTTAATGGATTATTTTTCATCTGCCACTGCCGGGAAGCTGAGCGGAGGAAGGGAAACGGAAATTGATTATTCATCTCTGAAGACGTCAAATTGCTCCGAGAAAAACAAAACGAAATAAAAAAAAGCGCTAACATCTTTACGGATGATTCTTAAGTCAAGTAAAAGATGTAAGATTCAATATTTTATTTTTTCTTTGTAGTAAACAAAACAACGTTTCTTCTTCATCACAATTCAAAGAAATATTTATATTTAATATTTTAAATTCTTTATTAAATTTTTAATCTTTCTATCAATAGACAAAAAACTTTTAATGCGGGTGGTCCATAATAACATGCCATCAGTCTGATAAAAGCACTGCTTTCATAACAAACCGGGATCTTTAGCCATGAGAGAGCCTCGGGTTAAGAGGTAAAAACATGTGTAGTGATGATTAATGTAATAATTAAAAAAAAGTGAAATACCAAAGTAATTTATTGTTAAATATTCTAATACAAAGTTCGACAAAGTTAGAGCCGAAACCTTTGATAAATAAAAAGAATGTTTCCCGTTCAAAAATCATCCTTTTGACACCTGTTAATTCCTATATTTGATCCATTCCATCTCGTAGGAAGCTGGGTTTCTCCCCTTGCTCGCGTACCCTCAACCGTCCCCGTGATTATTAGCTGCTATCGACTTTCATTAACTGGTTATTCGGACAATTTCCTTTTGGCACCTGTTAATTCCTATATTTGATCCATTCCATCTCGTAGGAAGCTGTGTTTCTCCCCTTGCTCGCGTACCCTCAACCGTCCCCGTGATTATTAGCTGCTATCGACTTTCATTAACTGGTTATTCGGACAATTTCCTTTTGGCACCTGTTAATTCCTATATTTGATCCATTCCATCTCGTAGGAAGCTGTGTTTCTCCCCTTGCTCGCGTACCCTCAACCGTCCCCGTGATTATTAGCTGCTATCGACTTTCATTAACCGGTTATTCGGACAATTTCCTTTTGGCACCTGTTAATTCCTATATTTGATCCATTCCATCCCGTAGGAAGCTGGGTTTCTCCCCTTGCTCGCGTACCCTCAACCGTCCCCGTGATTATTAGCTGCTATCGACTTTCATTAACCGGTTATTCGGACAATTTCCTTTTGGCACCTGTTAATTCCTATATTTGATCCATTCCATCTCGTAGGAAGCTGTGTTTCTCCCCTTGCTCGCGTACCCTCAACCGTCCCCGTGATTATTAGCTGCTATCGACTTTCATTAACCGGTTATTCGGACAATTTCCTTTTGGCACCTGTTAATTCCTATATTTGATCCATTCCATCTCGTAGGAAGCTGGGTTTCTCCCCTTGCTCGCGTACCCTCAACCGTCCCCGTGATTATTAGCTGCTATCGACTTTCATTAACCGGTTATTCGGACAATTTCCTTTTGGCACCTGTTAATTCCTATATTTGATCCATTCCATCTCGTAGGAAGCTGTGTTTCTCCCCTTGCTCGCGTACCCTCAACCGTCCCCGTGATTATTAGCTGCTATCGACTTTCATTAACCGGTTAACCGGTTATTCGGACAATTTCCTTTTGACACCTGTTAATTCCTATATTTGATCCATTCCATCTCGTAGGAAGCTGTGTTTCTCCCCTTGCTCGCGTACCCTCAACCGTCCCCGTGATTATTAGCTGCTATCGACTTTCATTAACCGGTTATTCGGACAATTTCCTTTTGGCACCTGTTAATTCCTATATTTGATCCATTCCATCTCGTAGGAAGCTGTGTTTCTCCCCTTGCTCGCGTACCCTCAACCGTCCCCGTGATTATTAGCTGCTATCGACTTTCATTAACCGGTTATTCGGACAATTTCCTTTTGGCACCTGTTAATTCCTATATTTGATCCATTCCATCTCGTAGGAAGCTGGGTTTCTCCCCTTGCTCCCGTACCCTCAACCGTCCCCGTGATTATTAGCTGCTATCGACTTTCATTAACCGGTTATTCGGACAATTTCCTTTTGGCACCTGTTAATTCCTATATTTGATCCATTCCATCTCGTAGGAAGCTGTGTTTCTCCCCTTGCTCGCGTACCCTCAACCGTCCCCGTGATTATTAGCTGCTATCGACTTTCATTAACCGGTTAACCGGTTATTCGGACAATTTCCTTTTGACACCTGTTAATTCCTATATTTGATCCATTCCATCTCGTAGGAAGCTGTGTTTCTCCCCTTGCTCGCGTACCCTCAACCGTCCCCGTGATTATTAGCTGCTATCGACTTTCATTAACCGGTTATTCGGACAATTTCCTTTTGGCACCTGTTAATTCCTATATTTGATCCATTCCATCTCGTAGGAAGCTGTGTTTCTCCCCTTGCTCGCGTACCCTCAACCGTCCCCGTGATTATTAGCTGCTATCGACTTTCATTAACCGGTTAACCGGTTATTTGGACAATTTCCTTTTGGCACCTGTTAATTCCTATATTTGATCCATTCCATCTCGTAGGATGCTGGGTTTCTCCCCTTAACCGGTTATTCGGATAATTTCCTTTTGGCACCTGTTAATTCCTATATTTGATCCATTCCATCTCGTAGGAAGCTGGGTTTCTCCCCTTGCACGCGTACCCTCAACCGTCCCCGTGATTATTAGCTGCTATCGACTTTCATTAACCGGTTATTCGGACAATTTCCTTTTGGCACCTGTTAATTCCTATATTTGATCCATTCCATCTCGTAGGAAGCTGGGTTTCTCCCCTTGCTCGCGTACCCTCAACCGTCCCCGTGATTATTAGCTGCTATCGACTTTCATTAACCGGTTATTCGGACAATTTCCTTTTGGCACCTGTTAATTCCTATATTTGATCCATTCCATCTCGTAGGAAGCTGTGTTTCTCCCCTTGCTCGCGTACCCTCAACCGTCCCCGTGATTATTAGCTGCTATCGACTTTCATTAACCGGTTAACCGGTTATTCGGACAATTTCCTTTTGACACCTGTTAATTCCTATATTTGATCCATTCCATCTCGTAGGAAGCTGTGTTTCTCCCCTTGCTCGCGTACCCTCAACCGTCCCCGTGATTATTAGCTGCTATCGACTTTCATTAACCGGTTATTCGGACAATTTCCTTTTGGCACCTGTTAATTCCTATATTTGATCCATTCCATCTCGTAGGAAGCTGTGTTTCTCCCCTTGCTCGCGTACCCTCAACCGTCCCCGTGATTATTAGCTGCTATCGACTTTCATTAACCGGTTAACCGGTTATTTGGACAATTTCCTTTTGGCACCTGTTAATTCCTATATTTGATCCATTCCATCTCGTAGGATGCTGGGTTTCTCCCCTTAACCGGTTATTCGGATAATTTCCTTTTGGCACCTGTTAATTCCTATATTTGATCCATTCCATCTCGTAGGAAGCTGGGTTTCTCCCCTTGCACGCGTACCCTCAACCGTCCCCGTGATTATTAGCTGCTATCGACTTTCATTAACCGGTTGACCGGTTGTTCGGACAATTTCAAAATAACCAAAAAATCGGCTATTAAATAGATTTTTTTATCCAACCACATTACATTTGACATTGACGACTTCCGTGGCCTAGCTGATAAGAAGCTCGTCTCCCAACCCAGGGGTTAGGGGTTCAAACCCAGATTAAAAAAAAGAAGATTCCAGTCTGGTTTCACATAAGGCTTCTTAAACATTTTTATGGTTGGTTATAAGAGATTGTCATATGACAATAAGTTCTCCACGTTGTACTATTTACAGTGTAATTAATACTTTTGCTTAATTTTGGTGTAGCGTTTGGTCATACCTCATTTATTTTAGGTATGACCAAACGCTATGATGCCCACATATTGTCTGTTCTAATTGACTGAAATACGCACGAAACTTATTCCTCGTAAATACTATTATAAAAAGATAAATGGTAACGTACTCGTATATATCATAAGAAAGTAAGCGTTTCTTCGTAAAAAAAATTATATTATCGGTTAAAATCGGTTTCTTGGATGTAAAAACAACGGAAAACCGGTGAATCGAATTAGACGGTCAATTGGAACCCCAATATGGGATATGGAGCATCCCTGCCTCTAACAAATCTTCAAGGTATCTCGTACCATGTATCTTTTCTTTCATCTCATATTCCATGTCTCCGCTCCATACAGTGCTATGGAGAATTTATTTATTTATTTATTTATTATTACACATGACAAGAAATATACACAATTTGAGAAAAAACAACAGGTTATTTGATTTGGACATATAATTTTAATGGATCTGGGTTTGTTGCATACTAGAATACTAGAGAATATCCATCCGCATGCGTGTTTATAATTTGTAAATCGATAAAGTGATTACTGCGTATTCCTTGAATTAGTTTGATTATTATAATTTGATAATCACTAATTAATTGATTTATAATTTATTTTTCAGAGTTCGGTAACCACCTAATTGAAAATAACCATTCGTACGATATCAATCGTGGTTTGCGGATTCTACACATAAGCCGAGGGGATTGCAACTTGACAATTCGGAAATTCTCGAGATTAAAAAAAGTATAAAATTAAGTTTAAATATCATCAACAACCAAACCAATTCTCAACCCCCCCCCCCCCTCGGATATCCAGACTTGACCTGCCCTAAAGATCACTTTCATTTTTCCCCGCCCCATTTACCATTGTAGCACATCTCTCCCCCTACATCATTCCTCTTATACAATCTTATATTATATACACTTGTACAAGAAATATACATTTAGCAATTTAGTTTATCTTCACCTGACGATGAAGACGGTGGTCTTTGAAACCGGTTGTAAACCTAAAAATAAACCTGTGGTGAACACAACACATATAAAATACGTTTTTTATTTACTTATTTTTCCTTTTACATAAAACATGGCACCACAAAGTGAAACTATAGTCTTTTCGAAGATTCAAGAAACAACTATTGAGTTTACGCCTTGACGTATTTTAAATATCCTGAAAGTGTTATATCGTTGTTGAATAATAATTAAGCATATGTTCTCAAAATCAAGAATTCATCCCTTACTTCCCAAATTCACAAAGCAAATGACAATTCAATTCACAAAAATTAATTCACACAACAAATGTGTGATACGAGCCTATTCAACGTGAATAGGACATGTTGACCCTTCTTATGTTTAAATATTTACATGGGTCGTCCAAAAGCCATCATGTACCGAACATGACAAATTAAAAGTAAGCTTATTCAGCAGTATTAACCGAAGCTATTTACATTATAATACACCCGAAATAATTTAACGAGATATCTCATTTTAGCGACAAAAGAGACATTACACATCCTAAGGAAACAATGGTAACCTTGCATATATCATTGTTACATGTTAACATACGTCACAAAATACAAAACAAAATCTATTTCTTGACTCATACTGATATTAACAAATTATTATTTGATATTAAAAATGAAAATTTGATAAAAAAAATTTATTGGCTGAATTTCTAAAGTAATTTTATCAAATATTGTAGAATAATGTATTTCGAAGTGTTGTACAGCGTGGTTTGGTATACAATGCCGACGTTTCGAAAACGTGACAGTTTCATTTTCAGGGTTTGTTTGTAGTCAACCAACTTTGCCATAACTGGATGCGGGCCGGATACCACTTGGCCTGTAACGTAGTCTTAACCGAGACGTGAGCACATGGGTCCGTCCCACCACGGGAGGACAAATGCGCAAATTCTTTTAGTTGTTGTTTCGATTGGATCATGGTGTACCACGCTGATTAGACGTGGCATCCGTCGTCTCTGGTTATTAACACCAAAAGAATATTAACTCAAATTAAACAATATGTTATAAGTCTCAAATCAGCATGGTACTTGTACCAACAGCGCTTGTTCTCTCGTGGTGGAACGGACTTATGCGATCTTTCGCTTGAGACTCCTCTACAGGCGAAGCGAAATCCACTAAGGCCTCGGCCACACACGTAGGAGCCTCGCTTGATGCTTAGAGCTATGTTACGAGTCAGGCGACATATCCTAGCGAACCAACGTACCGCATACTATCCCAGTGGCCACACTACACGCTTCGCGCCACATTGCATAACGATTAGTCATCGAGTGAATCTCCTGGCGAACAGACGTGTTGGTTAATTTACAAGATGGCGGAAGTTTTAATGACAGCTGTGTATAAAAGGGAGCCTTTGTGGAACCCATCGAGCAAATGATACAAAAATGTACCTGTAATAAAATCACTTTGGAATAAAGTTGAACAGAAAGTAAATAAAGATGGTAAGTTGTAATGAACTTGGTTAGTTTTGAGAGTGACATCGTGTGTTGACTAAACCGCTCCCAACTATCAAATAAATTTGTGCGTAGCACTTTGGTGCGGCCAGGCATGAAGTCACCTAGAATATAAGTCACGTAAAACCTAGCTTAGCACCTAACGAAGCACTTTGGTGTGACCCCGGTTTTAGGGTGATGTTGACTAGAAACAACCCCAGAAGATGAAAACTATTAAAACGTTGGCATTATAAATCGAACCACGCGGCACAACACTCCAACAAACCTTCTACAGCAAAACAATTTACTGCCTAACTTTTGTAAAAATTTAAAAGTTACAAAATCATTTGAAACAGGAAACATGTAAAATAATATAAGGGTATTTGAAAGGTACAGATCGTTTAGCCTAAAGAGGAATTTTGCAATAGTGTGAGTAACACAGTGAGTATTATACAACTTGTGTAGTGGTATTGGTTTTAGAATGCCACACGATTGGTTCGCGCAGAGCGCACGTTTGTATTGTTATTAAAATACTCGGTGATTAGAAAAACACTACCATGTCGAAATTAGGAAAGAGAAAACCGATTTCGGGCCAAGCAAACGAGATTGTTTTAAATTTTGGTAATGATTGATAATAATTAGGGATCGGTCGAAAAGGTGCTGCAATCTATTAGTGCGATTTTTGTCTAATGTAATGTATGTATAATTCAAAATGTTTAGAAAGCTTAGAATGTACTTTGTTATAACTTAAAGTTTCCTAGAATTTAGTATCACTCCATCCACTATTATTTTGAAACTTTATTATTTGGCATTGTAATTATAGTATGATACATTAATATGTTAAATATTCTTACATACAATAATAATTGTATTTTTATGTGATATAATCTAATTAAAGCTGACGAACATTTTTACTTCATAATACTTGTACTTATATTTATTTTTAATCTTGAAAAATTCCATTATTGTTATTTAATGTTTCCTAGAATCTGCCATGCCTAAACAATTAATATGTTAAATAAACTTACTTTCATTTTATTTTTGTGTGCATTACAATTTATGCTGACAGCATTTTCAATTTACAAAACGTGTGTGTTAATTTCAATGTTTGAATATAAAATATTATTTTTATATTTTTTTCCTTTTTCATTTCAGTCAAAAAATAATGTGACAAGTTTTTGTAAACGCACTGTTACTTACACTATTGCAAAGTGACTCTT
Organism: Odontocerum albicorne; assembly: GCA_949825065.1. NCBI lineage: Eukaryota > Metazoa > Arthropoda > Insecta > Trichoptera > Odontoceridae > Odontocerum > Odontocerum albicorne. The sequence goes on along the minus strand of OX463839.1, from coordinate 1,926,215 downwards.
TAGTCTGAACAATTTATACTTATATTAGGTCCTTACATATGAAATTGGCGTTTTGTTTGGGAGGAACATAAAGTTGATTTTTTTTTAATATAATATATTTATTTAATCAAAGTATGTACCATTGATATCTATGCACTTTTGCCATCTCATAGGTAGTTCATCGATCCCTTTACTAAAAAAACCATTCGGACGGGAATCAATAAAATCTTTGAAGTCGGTTTGGACTGCCCCATCGGAGTTGAATTTTTTCCCTTGCAAGAAGTTATCCAAATTTCGAAAAAAATAGTAATCTGTTGGGGCAAGGTCCGGAGAGTACGGTGGATGTCTTAGACATTCCAATTGAAGCTCTTCTAATTTGGTAGCCGTCTGTTGTGCAGTGTGTGGTCTAGCGTTATCATGAAGCAGCAGTGGCCTAGAGCGATTAACCAGCCTCGGTTGTTTAGCAGCTAGCTTTTCCATCATGGTTTGCAGTTGCTGACAATAGACATCTGCCGTAATCGTCTGGCCAGATTTAAGAAAGCTGTAGTGAACGACACCAGCACTAGTCCACCAAACGCTCACAAGTAACATTTTTGGAGTCAATTTTCGCTTGGGGCATGGTTTGGCTGGTTCGGCAGGGTTCAGCCATTGCGATGAGCGCTTCCGATTATCATACAGGATCCACTTTTCATCACAGGTAATGATTCGATTCAAAATCCGTTCATTATTGTGCCGGTTGAGTAATGCAACGCAGCAGTCAACGCGCGTTTGTTGATTTGCTTCACTCAATTCGTGAGGTACCCACCTTTCAAGCTTTTTCACCTTCCCAATTTGCTTCAAGTGGATTAAAACAGTTTTATCACTAACACCGCAGCCTGCAGCTAACTCGGACGTGGTTTGCGATGGATCAGCTTCCACAATAGCCTTCAATTCTTCATTATCAACTTTGGTCTCCGGCCGTCCACGGGGCTTGTTATGCAGGTCGAAATTTCCAGAACGAAAACGTTGGAACCAAAAACGCACTGCGTTTTCTTTTGCGGCACCGTCGCCATACACATCATTAATCCTTCGAGCCGTTTCTGCAGCACTGGTGCCACGGTGGAACTCGTACTCGTAAATAACGCGATATTTCAAGTTTTCCATTTTGTAAACTGAGTGACGCAAAGAAAAAAAACAATTGAGGAAAAAACAAATGAATTATAATTTTCGAAACAAATACTTGAGTAAATAGCTGTATAAATTTGAATTTGGAATTCCTAACCAAAGAGAAGATATTTGAGATCAAAGTTGCCAGTACGGCAAAACGCCAATTTCATATGTAAGGACCTAATATTTTGTTACCCACTCGTAAATTGAAAAAAAAAGAAGTTAAAAATTCGAGGAACTAACATTATCCAAATCCCGTCGAGTTGCGAATGCCAGCGATAAGGGGAAAAACTTTTTACTTTTAATAAAAAATTTAAACACTGTCACTTTATATTTCGGCTATCACAATGCATTTCAAAACTTGCTGTCTCAGCATTAGGCGAGTTGACAAGAACTGATGATGACACAGCAAGTGCTGAAACGTGTTGTGATATGCAAAACGTAAAGTGGAATAAAACAGTGACAGTGCAATTTTCAAATAATTGTGGACTTCCACACAGTGACGCCTACAGATATACATATCATCACGCCGTGTACCTTGCGAGGTAGTCAGAAAAACAGATCTACAAAATTTTATATTTAGCACACAAATTTCGCCTCTTCCTCATTCACCCATCTTGTCATGCACAATATTTTTTCATTATTCATACTTCTCACTTTACCTTCTTTCAAAATCTAGTCCCTTTGGTCCAGTCACCTTTTCCTCCGTCTAACTCTCTCACGTACACCTTGTATATTAGCTTAGTCGTTCTTTCTTAATTGAATCTCCAATGTGTCATATGCCCAACACATCTTGAAGCTCATTTCTTTATCTTGCTTAAAACATACATTTCATCCATGACTTAATTCCGTCTTGTTTCACAAATTGACACTCCACATATTTTTCTTACACTCGTCTACACAGCATTTATCTTACTCTTTCCCTTATTCTGTCAAGTCCAAATTTCACTTCCATATATCAAGGTGGGCACCAGCATACTATTATATGTCATTTTAGCTTCTGTTGATATTGCGCGGTTATTGTACACAACATTAAGTGCTCCGTTTATTTTGTTCTCTGTCGATTCCCTTCTTTCATCGTCCCTTTCAGCTCGCCCATCACACGTAAGCAAAGAATGTTACAGAGGAACAGCTGGACAAATTGCAGCGTCTTCAAAATGTGTGTCTAAGATTTATTTTCAACCTGTGAAAGGACGATCGAAAGTACGCGAATAAACTTCATACCAGAAGGCATTGAACTGGTTGAATGTTAGAAATAGACGCCAAATTCACATAATGTCTCTATTGTATAATATCCTTAACTGTCCCAACACCCCCTCTTATCTCGCCGAAAATTTTCAGCATCTTTCCAATCATGGTTTAGCGCTACGCTCAAACATATATTGTTTATTGGCCTTTCCACTTCACCGCTCCTCTTTTTTTACGTCGTCCTTTACTGTCCATGCAGTGAGACTCTGGAATCAGTTACAAACCAATATAAGACTCGCTCCGTCCTTGGTATGCTTTAAGAAGCGACTGAAAAAACTCTTAATTTCTAATCAGTAAAATAACGTGTTTCATTCCTGATTTTTCATTTCTTTTCCTTATGATTGATGATATCTCACTTTATATGAAAAATAATAATCGGGTGATTGTCCGTCTTTGTGGGGTTCGTGGGTATATATATGCCCACATATGTGTTTATGGATTTCGTGGGGATGGATAGTAATTTGAATGATTTATGCGACCACGTAACTTGCTTATTTTACTTTCGTCTGGTTGGTTGGAAGAGATTGCCGCCTGGCAATAAGCCCGCCAGATTGTATTTGCAATAAAAGTGTTAAATAAATAAACATACTGCCCAAATAACAGAACTCTTCTAGTGACGCCCGAGTTATTTAAAGTTTAAACCAGGGTTATTTAACCCTTATAACTCCAGAGGCGACATATAGTCGCCATGGTAATTATTTTAATAACTCCAGAGGCGACTATATGTCGCCATTTTTTATGGTTGTATTGTTTACATAAACAAACATCTCGGGACACCCAGGAGCAGGTATAAACATGTTACATTAGTTTCACAACAACTGTTCTACTGTTTAGACGTGTTTCGGTTGAAAAATAATCAGTACGCACCCTTTTACACCGTTGAGATTACACAAGTTTTTTTTTTTACCCTCTAAAATAATGGAAAAATCGCAACTGAGTGAAAGTGAAGACGAATTTATTTTAAATGTATATAGTGATGAAAGTTGTGATAGTAACATCAATATTCAGACCTCTAGTGATGAATCAGAGTACATTGGTCATAAAAAACGCAGAGTTGGTCCTCTTCTATCATCAGATAGTTCTTCAAGTACTACAAGCGCTCAAGATTCACAAGACGATGAATGGATTGATATATCCAATACGGTGGATTCTCCTGACATTATAAATTTTGACATCGGAGCTCAGAATGTCGGACCAAATGTTCCTTTAACAATCAAAGAACCAAGTCAATTTTTCAAATTATTTTTCACGGAAGAAATTGTAACGGAGATAATACGGGAAACAAATGCATATGCAAAAGTCAAACTTCAATCAAAAGTTCTAACTGCAAATTCTATTTGGCAAAATTGGCGTGATGTACAAAAAGATGAATTTTGGGCATTCATTGGGGTCATTTTAAATATGGGAACAATGCCACTTGCCAATATGCAAGAATATTGGTCTACTAGAGATAATTCCAGAGTCCCATTCTTTGCAAATATTTTCACGAGATCTCGATTTCATCAAATATTCTGGATGTTACACTTGAATACACAAGAAACTGGCCATAGTGATTTAAGAACACGGATTCAGAAAGTCAGTATTTTTTTAGAATATATAAATAAAAAATTTGCTGACTATTTCATACCCAACAAAAATATCTGTGTTGACGAATCAGTAGTGAAATTCAAAGGAAGAATATGCTTCATCACTTACAATCCAAAGAAGCCTACTAAATGGGGAATACGCATTTACGTTTTGGCGGATTCTGAAACATCATATGTGTACAGTATTCTTCCCTATTACGGTAGTATTACTACAGAGAATTTACCAAGCCCAGATTTGCCTGTGAGTTCGAGAATACCCATCTACTTGTTCAGAAAAATTTTGGAGAAGGTACCCCATGCATAAGGATACCACTTGTTTACAGACAGGTACTACACAAGTCTTCCACTTGCTGAAGCACTATTGAAGATGAAATGTCATTTAACTGGGACGATACAGACCAACAGAAAAGGCATTCCGATCACCATAAAAAAACCAAAGTTTGGCAATAAAAAAGTTTTGGCTGTAAGAAAAAGAAAAACAATGCTTTTGGCATGGAAGGATAAAAGAATAATTACAATGCTGAGTACTGGTGATTCTGCTGGCATGTCGTCTGTTTCCAGAACAGGGAAGGGAGGTGTTCAATTAGTTACAGAAAAACCAAATGTAGTACGAAACTACACCAAATCTATGGGTGGAGTAGACCGTGCCGACCAGTATGCTTCCACATATTGTTTTCTCAGGAAGTCATTAAAATGGTGGAGAAAACTTTTTTTCTGGGGAATGGAAATTTGCTCAATCAATGCATACATCCTCTACAAGAATATAAAATTGAAAAATAATGAAAAACCACTAACTCATTTGAAATTTGTCAAGAATTTAGTTGATCAGTTGGTAGGAGACTTTCGGGAGCTGCGAAGTAGGCCATCAACTTCTACTTTTGATGTACGACTAGATGGTAAACTTCATGTTTTGCAGAAGGGAAAGAAGAAGGACTGTGTGGTCTGCTCAAATAGAGGCAAAATGGGCAAACGACATGAAACATATGAGTTTTGCGACACCTGTCCTGGAAAACCTAGGATGCATTTAGGGGATTGTTTCCTCAGATATCATACTTTGAAAGATTATAAAACTAAAAAATAATGTTTAATTGTTATTTTTTTTATCAAAATAAACTCATTTAAACATTTATCTAATAGTTTGAATAAAAAAATTGCATGAAACCTTATTAATTTTTTTTAAATAAATTATTTCTAAAACCTATCATTTTATAGTAAAATTTCAAAAAAATACCCTGGAGTTGTTGGTATGTCATACAAAAAAAAATCTGGAGTTCAAAGGGTTAAACCAGGGCTGTGAAGTCGGAGTCGGAGTTGGAGTCGGAGTCGCGGAGTCGCGGTGTTTGGGCCGGAGTCGGAGTCGTAAAAAACGAGCGACTCCGACTAATTTTCCGTTAAAATTTAAAATACATTTTTTTTTTAATTATTATAATGAATGTGTATTGTGCACGAATATTAAACTTGCAGGCGCAAGTCGCGCCGATATGGTGAATCACCGAGATCCATTTAATGCATAAAGTCTACGAAAATGTGTTTGTCTCCTTCTTTCTCACGTCGAAAGAAAATTCTGTTGGCTGGGATCTATGTTAACCCCATGGTTCGATCCATATTGACGGAAGAACAAATAAATAGAGCGAAAAACGCTATGTTTGAATTAACCGTTCGTATGAAAGGCCTTCGACTAGAAAAAGAGACGACAGCAGGCAGCGTACACGAAGTATCATCATCTTCATCCGACACCGCTGAATCTGAAGACGATTTTGAAAAAGATCTCAATGAACAAGATAAACTAAAACGTCCTAGTTTGAATCACAGTCCCAATATAGATGAAGGAGACTCTATTTCAAAATTTAAAATTGAATTTTATGATGCATTGAAAATAATGGAAAAAATTGACCGAACTTATAGGTTAAATGTTGAAATGGCAATACAGCGGTATCTAGAAATCGTAAAAGATTCAGCATTGATCGTTACAGCATTACCTCCAACCCAAGTATCCGTAGAGCGGTTATTTTCCGCTCTTAAAATTCTCAATTCTGATTTGAGAGCCTCTACGAATACAGATTTAATAGAAGCAATGTTGTTTTTAAGAATAAATTCTAATAAATAATTATTAAAGTTTGATCTTGTTATATTTTTATCCCTATAACATGAAAAAAATGGCTTTATGCAAAGGTAGGAAACAACCTGCTAAAATTGAGCTTTTTTGAGTCGGAGTTGTGGAGTCGGAGTCGTGGAGTCGGAGTTGTGGAGTCGGAGTCGTATTGTTGGTAAATATAGGAATCGGAGTCGGAGTCGTGTTTTTTTTTAAGCGACTCCACAGCCCCGATTTAAACAAATATATTTTTCATATCATCAAGGAATATTGATTTACATTAGAGATTTATGAGCTAAGGAAAGACTTCACCTCAATGCAGAACAATGCGGCTTATATACGCCGATATCTTTTCCAGGACCATTATCCTGGTTTATGATGTAAATCTTATCTGCTACATTGCTCCATTAACCTCCCAATGTGCACCGACACTATTTTTCGGTTCATATGTCTGAAAAATGAACCGTCATAAAGTGTCGGCGAAAGAACCAACACTTAGTTAGGATCAAGTAAAAATATTCCTGAAGGGAGAACAAGACGAGGCGCTCTTGCCTCCGTTATGGGCGACCGTAAAATTTAATACAAGTAACGAGCGACTTATCCGCGGCAATTTCTCTTTCTCAGACTCTTCCCCTCAGATATTTGTAAGAAAGGTAAGTATTCCGTTTCGTTGGAACTGTAATTCGCGATTGCCGGAAACTTTTCCCCAGAAGTCGTTTATCACTTAGGTCGCTAGTAAATAAAGCTAGTTTTTCCATTTACGAAAATTTCCATAGGACATATTCTGATTCTTCTATTTAGGGTGAGTATTATAGAGCAGGGGTCTCATTATTTTTAGCCTAAGGGCCACACTGACTCCTCCACTAAGTCCTAAGGGCCAATACCTAGCTAGCTCATCATACCAACATACTGTAGTTTCGAATTACGCGCAAATTTTCGTATTGGGACAAGCCGGCGAGTGAGATATCTATGGCGAAGGGTGCGGGGGTAGACTCCGCTCCGTTCGCAATTTCGGTTGGTACTTACGGTCGGTGTAGCGATATTTTTTCAAGAAAAATATTTAAAGTCATCATTGCTGGATTTTTATAAGAGTCTTCCACTCACACAGTTTGATCAGTTGCATAAATTTGCTTTCATGGCTTTTTTCCGCTTACGGCACTACTTACCTGTGTGAAAAAACATTCTCCAAAATGAAATATACAAAAAATATTTACAGATCCAAATTAACTGATGAGCATTTGAGGTCGCTGCTGATAATTTCCACTAGTAAACTTGATCTACAACTTACTGCAAACAATTGTCAGTGGAAAGTTACAGCTACATAAATCTCATTAATCATAATTATAATGTTTAATTTCATTATGTGAATTACCTATGTATGTCACTTATTGAAGTTTTTAAGATAAATCTCATATCATTAATTACAGTTAAAATGTTTAATTTCATTACGTATGTCAGTTATTGTGTTTCTTAATTGGTCGTTAAATAAAAACATCTGATTATTATTTTGCATGATTTACTTACACTGTAAATTTGACAATGTAATCAAAATAAACTATGACGGGCCGGATTGGTGGTGCTCGCGGGCCAGTATTGGCCCGCGAGCCGTAGTTTGGAAACCCCTGTTATAGAGTATCGAATTATGAAGTTTTGAGACGTGCAATCTGCTGCAGCATCGACATTCTGGTATCGCGTGCACGTCTCCATTGATCTGGATGCGTGACTCTTATGCCTGAGTACAGACTCCCTAGAAATGTCCTCTTTGGCGAGCTGATGGAGGGCAAAAGGAAGCACGATGGTCAGCGTAAGAAATATAAGGACGTACTGCAAGATAAACTTAAAAACATTAATGCTCAGCACAACTGGGAGCAAACAGCAGCAGATAGAGTCAAATGGCGTGGAACTGTTGATAGTTATCAGGGACCCAATAGACAAATTACTAAAGTTCCTTGTCCTTTATACCACAGGATATGCATATAAAAAATTGGCTTATATAGTCATCTCCGGTGGTACCAACATCATGTATTCTGATCGCCAACTCTGTTAAATATTCTAATATGGATTTCCACAAAGTTAAATCCGAAACCTTTAATACAACATGATACTTCTTGGTTAGTGTCCACGCATCCATTCCGCACAGATACATACGAGTACCATATATCATATATGTGTATCTCCGAAAAAAAACTCATTTCAATAATAATTGAATAACATTGTACTCGTAATTTGTTTTATCAAACACTGTTTATTCCACTTTTTGTAACGGTATAACCCTACCGGTTTCAAGGTTTTCCCTCATCTTCAGGGGAGCATAAACAAGATTTGTTTGTGCTCCCCTGAAGATGAGGTGTGCACCTTGAAACCGGTAGGGTTATACCGTTACAAAAAGTGGAATAAACAGTGTTTGATAAAACAAATTACAATATCTTTAAACCTCCACAACGTTAATGCCTTAACTATAAACAATATAATTAGAATAACACTTTCATTGTATACTGTGCCACCTGGAGGGTTTATTGCCATGCGGCAGTCCCTTTCATCCATCCAAGCTGAAACTCAATATCTATCCATAAAATTCCCACAAAATTCTCAAAAAATCCAATATTTGTTCTATGTATGCGTTATTTCACTAAAAACAAATCTGAGTTCTTTACCTCTATAAAACAAGTCTTAGACAATCACGTAAGTCTGCTTGGTGAAGTTTGGTAATATTTTGTGATATACATACATAACATATATTGAACTTAAATATAAATATAATTATTAAATAATTTTAAACAATAACTGTAATTTATTATTACTACTGCTTTTTGTATCTTCATGTTAGTTTAAGATAAAGTTGCATTATTTGTCAATAATTTTAAGTACTTATATAATCTGTCACATGTTCATTTGTATATAAAGACACTCTTGTGTCGTTAATTTAATAAATAAATCCTTAAACGTTTTTATTTTAAAAAAAGCCTAATGTGAAAATGACATACGAACCATTTTTTTAAATCTAGATACCAACGGAAATCGAACCAGAAAATCCAGTTAGTGTGCAGAAACGTGCAATGTTACAACGGCAATAGTTTTTTCGTTCTTACCCACTTTGTTGACGATTTTCTTTATGGATCGATGTTGGATGTATTGTTAGAAACGAGGGGGTTTGGCATGGGTCGCTTCAATGAGAAGCAATTGCCAAAGTATAGTGGACTATTTTATTAATGAATTATTTTCGAGTAGCCAACAACTCTGTCAACAGGATATTGACAATTCCCAGCGAGTGCGCGCGGTGATCCAGCCTCCTTGAATACTAAGCGTATTACTTCATTCTATGACTATTGCTAGCATTCTTTGTCAATCTATCATCATCACTTGTGCCATCTGAGCAACTCAGCGTCAACGGGTCTTTAGAAAAATTTATCTAATCATGTCTATTTAAGGAGGTATTGTACTCTAGAGGCGTGAATTTCGGGCGTTTTTTCAGACTTAATAAAAAAAAACTAAAAACATTTTTCGTATGTACTCGTATTTTTTTACAGTTTGTTTATTGATGATTTGAGAACGAACAAAAGAATTTTTGAATTTTTTTTTTAAATACAAGATGTTATCAGCTGTTATATCTTGTAAAAAAAGGGGGTGAGCTGGAAGTCAAACCGCAGAAAACTAACAAAGGGAAGACGAACTACACAGAAACCTTCGCAATATTTCGATATGTTATAGTAATACATTCGGCTCTGGGTGTCGTCGTCGTTGCCGAGCCTCGCAGTCGAGGATCCCCTCGTCACTCCAACGTCAGTCTTGAACCGTTCTCCCACGTCGATCGTGTGATCTTCTGTGAGAGAACAGCCCGATCCTAGATGCGCACTCCCTCCCGCAAATGCCACAGACATGTGGACCCTGCTGAGCCGCCTGGCCATGCTGACGCATGTTGCGGGCGCGCTGACTGTTTCTCAGACGTCTAGCCGCTGATACGCCATCAGCCCGAGAACATACGACTCTCCCCCCTCCTCACGGTCCCGAGCCACCCGCTCCCAGTCCTCAGGCGCCCCGCACAAAATAAGCGACTCTCGCAGACTGTCCTTATAGCGCTTCCTCTGCCCACCACTCTTCGCTTGCCCACTACTTCCCTGTACAAGATGCGTTTTGGGAATCTATGATCGTTTTAAGAGTCTATGCGTATCACATGCCCAGTTCACCGCAATTTCGCTTTTACAACCATATCTTCTATAGGTTTACAGTTGGAGCATTGCAGGACCGAAACATTTGTGACATGATCACTCCAGTGGATTCGAAGAATTCGACGAAGGAAACGCTGGTGGAACATTTCAAGGCTTCGAATGTGCGTTCTATAGGGAACCCAAGTCTCAGTCCCATAGAGGAGCGTGGGGAGGACAACAGCCTTGTAGACTGATATATTTGTGGACTGGGAGATATATCTGCTGTAGAACACTCTGTCATTCAATTTAGCAACAGCCGCTGACGCGCTCCTGATGCAACTTTTCAGTTCATCATCAAGAGAAGAGTTCGAAGCCAGGATGATTCACTCGAATGTCAGGTGATTGAATCACCTCATTCCCTGCAGAACAGGTCAGCACCTGAGTTTTCTTCACGTTTATTTCCAGCGCAAACATCTGATTGATCATCAAATTAGTACACACGTCAAACGATCATCTGTTATTATGGATCCACGTTTTCCTTAACTCAATTTTAAATATGTTGTGATCTTAATATACATGAAATGCTATCAAATTATAGTACAATTTTACATGTAGGATATTAAAATTATAGTACAATTGTACATGTAGGATATTAAAATTGATTATATACGCTACATCAATTATTTTCTCATTTGACTTGGTAAACTATTCGCAAATTAATGTTGGAATATTCGATTAGAATTGGGGAATTGTGGAATGGGAATTCGAGTTCAACAAGTACACGAACTATCGGGAGTGCTTTTGACACACTTGGCTTAAATATTTGTTCACCTAATCTGTCGAGATGAAAGTTTCGTTAGTTAAATAATACTCATTCTAAGAAACTATTATATATTCGTGATTGCGGTCTACACTTTTCAAATCATAACATTAAAGGTGAAAATCGGGACTGCTGATATTTCTATATATTATTAATAGAACTACGACTAGAAATAAACAAAAGTACTTGTAACATATATAAGATAATTAATTAGTGGCTCGCTAACATATTACGAAGAAATCAACGAGTCTGTCTACTTTGGTGATCTTGTTCCGAGAAAGGAGGACGTGAAGCACAGATTCTAAGACAATGGCAAATAATGACAAGTCTGACAATGATGTGAACTAACCGGTCTGTCTATACTAAGAAGAACCAAAATCCGTCTAGTTAAGTCTCTAGTATTCTCCATAGCATTGCTCTGAGTGAAACCATGGAAGATGACAAGGAAAGAAAAGAACATGCTAGATGCCGTCGCGATGTGGTGTTGGAAGTGAATAATCCCATGGATTGCAAAGCGCATCAACGTCTCTATCATCCAAAAATTGAAGATTTATTTATTTATTTTACACATGACAAGAAATATATATAATTTGCGAAAAAACAACAGGTAATTTAATTTGGACACACAATTTTAATGGATCTGCGTTTGTTGCCTTTCATTTGTCGTGCCCCCAGTAAACTAGACTTTTGCCTGTATCTCACTGAGGACATATGTTAGATATAGGAATAATGGAAAAAGAACCCAATTTACCTATTCTGAGGTAAATGAGGAAATACATCTCCACTTTGTATGAGCTCGATTCAACAAAAAAGCTTTTAGATGTAATTAAACCATAAAATATCCATTTAACTCTTAATATTTTTGGGCATACATAATTTACTGTGATTTTCGATATTTATAAGAAACCAAAATAATGTATTTTATGGGGTAGGTTCTATGTTATATCTGTGGCGTTATGGCAGAAGTTGATAAGTCCGTTTTACCTTAGTTTACAGGAGAAGCAATATTAACTTTGACAAGCTGTTAAAATCAGTACAAATAAGCATTTTTTAAGTTTTTCCAAACAATGTATCTTTTGTTTGGATAATGACTGACACACCAAGTTTTGCCACAACATGCTGAGAGATATGTTCTATAAATTAGGAGAATAAACACAAAATGACAAAAAACGGGCATACTCGTATCAACTTCTGCCATAACGCATTGTTATTAGAGGCGCCATCTGTTGGTTAGTCCCGGGACTTATTGATCGATGTCTTATAGTATGAAAAAATAAATCGATACTTCTTTCCGATTGTGGATTATATAAAACCACGTTGCACATTGTCATCAACCTGACAAACAGTGACACCCAATTAAAACTGGAAACATCACGCGAAATCAAACTCCTCACACTTCATCACTCCAGACAGACCAAAACATTCATCCCACAATATACCGCACATAATCATAAAAACAAATATAAAACAACATAAAACACCACACTCAAGAGCTCACACAAACCCTTTCCACAAGTCATTCAAGATTAACGAAAGACTTTCGACAGCATACAGAAAATTAAACTAACGTATGTTACTCTGGACATGTTGCTAGAAAGAATGATAAATGTTTGGAGAAGCTGGTGAACGTAGAGACAGATAAAGGAATGCGAGCAAAAGGAAAGTGTCCTATGAGATGATCGGATCTAATAAAAGAGTGGATAGAATTATCTTTAAGTGCTGCATTCAACATGCCCCAGAACCGGGAGGGATGGATGCAGGTGGAGCTCTGAGTTCGAGACATAGCAGAGGACCACGACACTAAGCATTGAGCACGGAATGAAGAAGAATTAATAAATTTAAAAAAAATACAAGTTAAATAAGACGAATCTCACTGAGAGCGTATCACAAATGGTAAAGTCCACGCGCCGTAAGGAAAGAATAGTGTACAAGGGTGACCATGATTTTTTATTTATTATATATTCAGATTATTTAGTTTATTTATTTATTATTCATTTAAAAATACAGAAGTGGATTTTTTTTGTTTAGAACAAATATTTGTTTATTGATACAGAAAAAGAAAGTTCGAAAGAAACAAGAAGTTTTATTTATTTCTAACTAACCTTTTATTTTATTTACAAATACATAATGGAAAAGCTTAAAGAAATAGAAATGTTTACTTGTATTTTTAGAAACGCATTGGTTAAGAAACACAGTATAGAAATTTTACTAAACATAACAATACAACATAAAAATACAAAAAGAACTTAATTTATTATACATAAATAAATTAAGAAAAGAAACAGTCTCATCTTATATCAGTTTGGGGGGGATGCACCTTAACCCAAAAACACATATTACAGGTTTCCCAAAAATTGATTGTGAAAATAATCAATAAACTTCCTGCTCGGTATCCCACGACGGAGCTTTTCAGAGAGTATCAGGTCCTGAACATAGCCAATTTACATCTCAAATCCATTCTCTGGCACTACCATCGAGAGGAGGGGAAGATGCAAACTCAGCAGACACACATGACACGCATGGCAACTAATGGAATGTTCACCATCCCTAGAGTTAAAACCTCTTTTGCCCAAAGGCAATATGCTTATTTGGCTCCCATTACATACAATGGCGTGCCGACTTCAATAAAAGTAAAGGTAGGAAAACCATTTAGACAGTCGATCGGAGCGTGGTTGTTATTGCGACAGGATTTTGAGTACTTGGGCTTTCAGGGTGAATGACGAGTGGAAAGGATTTATGTGAGCTCGTGAGTGTGGGTCTCTTCTTGTTGTTTTAATTTTGGTTGTTTTTGTATTTGTGTTTCTGTGTGTTTTTCTTTTTTTCTTCTCGTTTTTGTTTTGGATTTGTTTTGATTTTTATTCTTATGATTGTGTGCGGTATATTGTGGGATGAATATTTTTGGTCTTTCTGGAGTGATAATGTGTGAGGAGTTGAGTTTCGCAGGATGTTTCCAGTTGTAGTTGAGTGTCACTGTTTGTCAGGTTGATGAGAGCGTGCAACGGGGTTTTTTGTGTTATCAAAAATCGGAAAGAAGTATCGATTTATTTTTACATGCTAAATATCCTCAGTGAGATACAGGCAAAAGCCTAGTTTACTGGGGATACGACAAATGAAAGGCAACAAACCCAGATCCATTAAAATTATATGTCCAAATCAAATTACCTGTTGTTTTTTCTCAAATTGTGTATATTTCTTGTCATGTGTAATAATAATAATAATAATAATAATCTTATTTCACAAATAAAATTATTTACAGTCTGATGATGAATCACTATCACTCGCTTCACTTAAACTTATTATGAAATTGTGATTTTCACTTACCACATATGGTCAAACATTATTTCTCTTTCCCAATATACCGACTCTATGTCTTTCACATGGCTACATATTCTGCTCCACTCTTCACAGTTTAACAAAGAAACTTTTTCTATTACTAATTGATCCACTGTATTCAATGTAAACTGTACATTTCTAGAACCAACATACCCTTCGGCAGAGGTCCAAATTTTCTCGATCGGTTTCGTAATGATAGCTTTGTAATGTTACTAGTTTGAATTATTACTAGAAATCACTATTTTTTTGACACGATGACACACTAATACTACAAACTGACCAATCAGCACACATGAGTTGACTAACACAATTACACGCTCAGTGTACCTACGATATAGTACAATACAGTCACAGGTTCTTTCCTTACAAATGCTAGGCAGTTGGACTTATTACATTTTTAAACCTGTATAAAACATATAATAAACCAATAAAAATACATTTGAATTTAAATGATAACATAGCGATACGTAAAATCGCACAGAGATCTAAGCGCTACTCATTTTTGACAGTTGGCATAATAATACCACGGCTAGTGTTTACAATTTTTCAGTCTGCGCTGGGACTGACAGCCTCGAGTGAAATCCATTAAAATTAAGTTTTTCTGCCCAAAAATACTTCACCGCTATCGTAATATTTCACAATTTAAAAGAAATATTTCTAAGGGCTACGTAAAAAATATATATTAATAAAAAGTATCGAATTTAAATATTGTAATATCATATATGTTTTGAGGCTTTCGCGATTTTTCGTGTCAGTTGAATGATATTTTTCGGAGTGTTTAACGGCAAAATTTGGCTTATGGGCAACATAAGGCCAAACCACGCGCTAAAACACTCGAAAAAACCTTTCCAACTAAAAATAACAAAACAACGAAAAATAACTACGCCATACATTAAATATGCTCAAGCTTCCAAAAACGCAAACGTTCAAGTATTCGGCAATTTGCGGGATTAAATCTAATTTATATGCCATTGGTCAATTTCTTCATCTTCTTCCCAGTGTCATGTCAGGTCCCCCCAAAGTTGAATATCACCTGAGAGTAGACATCTCTGTCCCCGGCAGTCCGAAAAAGGTTCCCGACGCTCCTTATACCAGTCCAATCACGTATATTGCGGAGTCAGGAGATTTGTCTCCTGCCAACACCTCTTCGACGCTCTTTTTTGCCTTGGATGATCAGGTGCAGTAATTTGTACTTTGCTCCTATAAGTACATCCCCCAAATAGGACACCTTTCTGGATTTTAATATAAGTCAGCAACTATCTATCAACTTTGGCTCTTTGAAGAACCCTCGTGTTGCTGACTATATCCGTCCAGGGTATCCGTAGCATTCTTCGGTACATCCAAATTTCGAATGCTTCCAGTCGGTTCATACTACCAACATTGAGGGTCCATGATTCCACTCCACGGAAAACCTTATCCAACTAAAACATCGAAAAGTAACTCCGCCATACATTAAATATTCCCGAGCTTCTATGGGTGGCGTGTTCAACTTAAGGAAGTACTTGAAGACAATCCTTTTCGGGAGGTCCTACCAAAATTGATGATGTTATATGAACACTACACATAAAGCCGAATGTATATCGAAAGATTTACAAAGGTTTCTTTGAATTTCGTCTTTGCACCTTAAGTTTTCTACGATTTTCTTTACAAATACAATTTTGAGCATATGCAGATGCGGGAAAGTACAGTACCCGGCGGTAAGTAATGCACATCGTTTGTAGAGCGTCGTCTTTGTCGCACGATGCGCTAACCACATCGTGACTACAATACCGGACTATTAGCGCATCTTGCGACAAAGACGACGCTCTACAAACGATGTGTACTACTTTCCGCCGAGTACTGTACCTAATCTACGGCCACAATCACTACCTTTCTATCCTCACATTCAATTTATGTATGTTTTTTTCGTAATATTTTTAATCTGTCAAATAATTGCGGTTTCGAAACCCGAGTTTAGAGCGCCCTTGAAGAGCGTTTGCTCTCCAAACATTACTATATAAATTGTCCTTTAGTTATTAAAACACCCCAATTAAATGGATTGCTATTTTTGCATCCATACCATTGAAATATGTTGTTTTAAAATATCAAAAAAAAACATGTATATCGTCGTTGTACTGCTAAACGCATTTAAGTCCAAATATTGAGTTTTGAGATAAATGCAATTTAAGTTTCAGAAGGCGATGAAAAAACCAAGTTTTTAATAAAATAAAATACGAACAGATGTTATTTAAAGACAGTTTATTTATTTATAAAAATTACTACAAAAAAAATAGTAGCTTAAATAAATAAATAAATAAATAAATATTAGGTTTATTGACAGCAACATAGTATGTACAAGATCACACCTGAATAACATTTCTAAAAACACATAAATTGCAGACAATACATCAGACGCAGAAGCTATCAAAAGGTCTGGGCTCATCTAATAGCATCCCCTCGGCCAAAATACACCCCACCAATATAGGGCGAACCCTATATTGGTGGGGTGTATTTTGGCCGAGGGGCCAAAATACACCCCACCAATTGGATTGGTGGGGTGTATTTTGGCCTTAAAAACATATTACCTAAAAATTAGAAATACGGACACCTGTTTTGGTCTTGAATCCTTTCTTGGTGAAAACAACTGTAAAAAGGTGACTGAAACGCTTCTTAAATATTGTTTTTTCTATATTATTTATTCCACGAAACACCAATGACTTGAAGTGTCGCGGTTTATTAAGTCATGAACTCTTGTGCTGGTTGGCAGGGATGAATACCAACCATGGAATTGCTTCGGGATGATATGTTTTTTACATTTTCATAACAGCTAAACCAACTTTTTTATATTTTCATAACAGCTAAACCAACTTTTTTACATTTTCATAACAGTTAAACCAACTTTTTTACATTTTCATAACAGCTAAACCAACTTTTTTACATTTTCATAACAGCTAAACCAACTTTTTTATATTTTCATAACAGCTAAACTTTTGGACATAAATGTTTTTTTCCACGTGTAGATATTTTAATTTTAAGTAAAATGGCATCAAAAAGTCATTTTAAGCAAAAATGGACTTAAATACTTTTCGCAGAACAACGACGATATGTTGTTTTGGGTCCTTTTTGCATAAAATAGTATATTTATTATTATCAATATTGCCACTACAAGAAGCATGTTAAATAATTTATAGAACATAATTGAATAGTTTTTTTTTTTTGTATAT
Organism: Odontocerum albicorne; assembly: GCA_949825065.1. NCBI lineage: Eukaryota > Metazoa > Arthropoda > Insecta > Trichoptera > Odontoceridae > Odontocerum > Odontocerum albicorne. The sequence goes on along the minus strand of OX463839.1, from coordinate 1,908,663 downwards.
TTAACGATTCCGGAATGAAGTCAGCGGTCGGTCAGGCAATACAAGCCAGAAAGAGCGGGCTGTGGGAGGGAGGGAGGGATGGTTGAACAAAGCGGCAAGTAATTCATTCCGATGTTTGTTCTGGTGGGACAGGGGCAGGGAGATGTGAGGACGCTGGGAGGCGCCTCGTCCGAGAGACGGGGATAATCTCATATTAAGCCGGCACGCTTATTTGCGCGGAGCACATTGTATAACCCCTTACAAATGATCACTAGTCGTGTTAACAAATAAAAAAAAAACAAGTCAAATAAACGCGAGTGGAGAATAGCACAGCACGCCTTGCCGCTCGTATACACGAAATGTTACCGTTGCAGCGGTTCGCTAAATTATTCAAAGATTTCTTTTACATTTCGTTCCAAAGCAGAAATAAAAAAAGGGAACTTCTTACGTCTTCAAATGTTTTCAGAGGGATGAAAATGAAGAAAATGAAGAAATAAACGTTGGTTAGCCCATTATATACACGAGTACATAAATAGACACCGATTTCAAAAATGTCCCAAACCAAACAATTATATACAAATTTTAATTCTACTTACGAGGAAAACAAATTATCTATCTTCAATCGCATTTTTTAGTGATACAAGCGTGATTGGCATCAGGGGCTGGAGGAATGCATCCCAGGATAGGAGGGAATGGCGACGGCTGCTGGAGGAGGCCGGGGCCCACAGTGGGCTGTAGTGCCATTGATTGATTGATTGATTAATCGCATTTTTGAAACTATTGAATATCAATCATGAAGTATACATAGTTCGTACATATATTCCACCACGCAGCTTTTCTGCTGGGGTACGCAGAGAGGACAAATCATCAGACTTTCCTATCTAGATACAAATCTTTAGCCTCTTCCACATCTGTACACTTTGTATACATTTATTACATTTCCTTCTCTCTAAATAGCATTAACTCGATCCAACCATACCTTCCTTTGGTCTTCTACCCCGTCTTCAACACATTTGCACTGTATATTTATTTTGTTCGACTTACTTCATTCATTCGTTCTACGTGCCCAAACCATCTCAAAGTACTTCTCTTAATCTTATTCAAGAATATTTCTTAACAAAATTTTAATCATAAGTTTGTTGAAATTTTCCTAAGAATTATTCAATAATTACATACGCATTGTTTATTACTATTTTTTGTAATATCTTTGTAAAAAGTACAATCTGGCGCGTTTATTGCCATGTGGTTATATATTCCAGCCTACCAAAAATATGTTAATGAGGCCTTAAGCAAAAACCAGAGTAGGACTGTATTTAAAAAAAAAATGAACCCATCGAGAATCGAACCCGCACACCACTGGGCTGGAAGTCAGAGATCTTGCCAACTAGACTACTATTTTTACACAAGTATTTTTTTCTTAAATATTAAAACTCGGTGTTTCATTCAATGGCATGAGAGTTAAAAAAAAAGTTTTTTAAGTAAGAGTTCCATGTGCATGTTGTATTTGATTACATTACCGTTGTATGCAACACAAGGCGGCAGGCTTACGCCAATATATGTTAGTTCATCTATATTGGAATAAACCTGCCGCCTTGTTATGTTATCAAAGGCGGCAGGCTTATGCCAATATAGTTCATCTACGACGGTCATCCAGAAAATAAGGTTACGAGGGCTCCTGAGGCCGGAGGATTTTTTTGTTTCAAAGTTGGTGCAACTGGCGTGTAGGGGGGATTCTAACGGTCAGTTTGTTTGATCCCGCGTTTTTGTCGGCCAATTTTCCAACGATCAGGAGGTCGGGGAAGCTGTGAAGAAGTGGCTGAAAGAGCTGGCGGCGGAGGTCTATGACACTGGCATACAAAAGCTGGTGCCCCGACTACAGAAATGTCTCGATCTCGACAGTGATCACGTTGAAAAATAGTTTGATATATTTGTGAATTTCAATTAAATACAAGCATTTTTCGATCCCACATAAATGTTGCAACCTTACTTTCTGGATGACCCTCGTGTATATTGCAATAAGCCTGCCGCCTTGTTGTGTTATAATTCTATCAACTAATCATAAATATGTTAAGCTTTTCTCTGCCGCAAACAAATAAATGGTGAACCCCGTCAAGCCGAACATAATTTGCAAAAAATAACACAATCTATTTCCATTATTTTTCTTACAATTGTATATAATTAATTATTGACTTACCAGAGATTGTGTAATATAACATTTAAAATAGTTTTTTTATTAATAAACAACCAAAAAGAAAAATTCGACATTTGTTCAGGGTTGTCACACGCTCATATTTATACAAGACCAATATCAAATATGCAAAAATATTTCCCTACACGGCAGGAAACAAGGAAGAAAATATATCAGTACCTAGTTTTTGTTCACTATTGTACATATAATAGTCCGATTTCGATACAAAACAAAGAAAAAATTAGGCAAAAGCACTCAAAAAATATAATAGTATAGCTTCCCAGCGAGGTTAAAATTAAAATAAAATTACCCAAAAAAAATTTAAAAACAACCAACATACAACAATACAGAGATCGCGAACTTTATAAACAAAGATTTCGGCTACAACTTTAAAAAGGGAGAGCCATGAATCGGTGTCTATTTATGTATATATAAACGTCTACAACTGTCAAATGGAACTGTCTTCGACATATATCGATAAGTGGTTCAAAAATGATTTGATACAATATAAAACGTTTGTGTATATATACTCGTATATGATTTGGATATATGTCAGTCCGTGTGCTGATTTATAAATTTGTCGATAATATTTAGTTGTGATGCAGTAATTAGGTACTAAAATATTGACGAGATATCTCGTCACTGGTTTGACGCACACAGATGTATGGGACGAGATATCTCGTCTCCTGGAGTGAACCGGTTAAAAGGCCTAACGTGAAAAGCTCAACTAGGACCAGTTTTAGCGATTCCATGGAGAATCAAACTAAAAAACTTGGGTTAGAAGTCAAGCGTACTTTACTACAACATTATACCAACAAGGGCACTGAGGTCGTGGAATGTTAAAGAGATCTTCGAAAAAAACGATACTGGAACTCTATATAAAATCAAATTTTGGGTTCGATTCCAATTGATATCAACCCCCGGGATAGAAGACATGCGCCTTGCCTACTATACTACGGAGATTTAAATAAATATAGCTATGTAAGAAATCACCATCTGTTGTACACACCAGTTTACAGGACGAAAATCATGGCTAAACACTCAGTCACGCGTGGTATACAGATATTTAACCAATTGAATAACACTGTTGATATATTCTCGGCACCGCCGAGCCGTATGAGTAGAATCCTGACATATTCTTCCTTACGAATAAGCTAACAGCAGTCCATCTTTGCGTATCACGAGAAATCCGTGCAGTGTTTAGTAAAAAACTCTATTGCAAATAAAAAAAACCTTTGCAATCAGTCAAACCGATTAATCAAATTATAATTGATATCAATTTGTCGTCCATATATTTGCATTTCCCAAGAAAAAAGATGAAACGAAAAAGAAACGAGGCTGAATAATGTTCACCCCACCACAAAGGTGTAATAATTTATTCCGCTGTTTGTTCCTTAAGAGGAAATTCTTCAAAGGGTAGAAAGAATCGGAAATTAGGGGATGTTAAAATGCCTTGTGAAAGAATCAATTCGCGAATGTTTCCAGATATGAGAAGAATGTATTGTACAATGATTTCTTCACAAATACCGTCGCTAGAATTGTTTCTTAATAAGTTGTAAAATTATTCGATGCTTTATTTGTTGAAATAACAGAAAAAAGTAATAATTATGTTTGAAAAATTAAAATTTTATTGAAATGAATTAATATTTACATAACGTTATAATTATGATTAGATGAATAATTCACGACTTTCGTGGCTTAGCAGGTAAGACGCCTGTATGCAACCCGGAGGTTGCGGGTACATTGTCGTTGGAATTCGATTTTTTTTAAAAGGGAGTCTGATTTTCCCTTATTATTATCTTAATTGTTTGTGTAACGTTACATGGTACATCTGGCAGGCTTATTGTTCTACAGTAAATTCAGATCAGTAACAGGAGTCTTGTGTGACCCAAAAATGCCTATAAAACTACAATGACAGGTATACCAGACTATTGTTAGACCCGCAATTATGTATGGCTCAGAATGCTGGACTATGTATAGCTCCTACTCTATGCAATTTGAGACAGCAGAAATGCGATTGCTTAGGTGGTCGGCAGGAGTATCACTAAAATATACAATTAAGAGCTCACGCATCCGTGGTAGCCTGGGGGTCACTGACATAGACAGTAAGCTTGAAGAGCGACAGCTGAGATGGTACGGGCACATAAGACGGAGACCACCAGACCATACGGTAAATCAGGCAATGTCTGTGGATCTTCCTCGACAGCCATCCAGAGGAAGACCAAAAAACTCCTGGATAACTCAATGCTACAAAATCCTGCAGAGAAACGGCCTAGATGAAAGCGACACCCAGAACTTAAGAATATACAGCCTGAGAACGAGAAGACCCGGTCTTCTCGTTCTCAGGCTGTTGGGGTACATTGTTGGGGTCGGGTTGGGGTTGGGTTGGGGGTCACAAGGCATTTTAACATCCCCTAATTTCCGATTCTTTCCACCCTTTGAAGAATTTCCTCTTAAGGAACAAACAGCGAGATAAATTATGACATCCTTTGTGGTTGGGTGAACATCATTATTCAGCCTATGGCAATAAACTCACCAGATTGTAAAAAAAAAGTGATGAAGAGGCGAGTGAAAACAAGACTGAAAACCCTTTTAAAAAATCAGAACTCAAACCCAGAACCTTTGAGTTAAAAGTTGGGTGCCTTATCAACAAGACCACACATATTGTAAATTTACTCGTACATAAAGTTAAACATACATTTCGAAAAACGTATGTAGGGTAGAGGGAAAAATGCGATGTCACTCGGAAATATTTGATAACGTGATATTTTTCTAACTTTCGATATTAACGTATTGTATTTTATTATAAAGGTTGTCTCAAAATTTCCAATTTTTTTTTTATTATAACTTTTAATATAATGGGAATAAAAGTTCAAACAAAAACAAATCGGGCGATTAAATTGGGCTGTTTGAACTCCAGCCCTTAACTCTTTATAGGGCAAGTTTTTATTTTTGAGATACTGAGTTTTTTGTTACATAAATCATTATTATGTGTATCAAATAAACTTTATTTCTTCGAAAATGTGTTTTAATTTTTTTTTTTGGAAATGAGGCGGTCGCATATGAGACCTGTGCCCATTTCAGGGGCCATGTCAGTGGTCGCAAAAGTGACCAATGAATGTTTAGGTAATAATATTTAAATTTAGGTTGTATTAGGAAATACTATTCTTATATGAGATATAATGAATGGTGATTTACTTATAATATCTATTTACATATTTGACAATAAATTGACCGGATGTTTAGATCGTTGCTACTGAACATGCAGCTAACTTCACCACGATCCCTCTTAAATAAGACCTCTGCCCGTCCACTACAATTGCCAATTTGACATTTGTGTTACTTAAAAAACGTTTCATTAAGAAAATGAATCCTTATACTCGTAAGTATAACCAACGCATATGCGACCGATTTCTGCTTATGCCCGTTAAAGGGTTAAGCCACTTTATAAAACAAAATGTTTGCGCTGCGGGTCATTTCCCTTTTTCCGTGATGTCGGACCATAAGTCCGTCGTCACTACTATTCTTTTTAACACTCAGATGTATCGCCATCGAAGAAGAAGTCCCTTTGAGCAGTTCCTTCTTCCTCACTACGTGACCGTCACGCTCATAAAAAATAAAGATGATTTCGACCTTATAATGTAGATCGCGCTGGATAGGGTCTTATTTTGTCCCCCATTACAACGTGGGTGGATGTGTGATCTGATAGATTACAAAGGGCATCATAATAACTGGAAAGTACCACTCTGGTCCGTTGATGCAAATAAAATAAGCTGTGAAGTAGAAAAGGAGGGGAAAATGAAAAAAAGGGGTGCTGCTTTTGCATGTCAATGCACCCGTGCATAAGGTAATTGTGCATTGCCTGCTCTTCACAACTGTGGCTTCCAAATATTACATCCCCCTCCCTACAGCCCAGACTCGGTTCCGTCTGACTATTATTTGATTCCAAATATGAAAAAAGAACTTCGAAGGAAGAAATTTATAGACGACGAAGTAGTTAAAAGTGCAATTTCGGCTGAGTTCGAGGGCAAAAACGTTTTTTTTTTCGTGGGTATTAATAAGCTTATTGAAAGATCTGAAAAACGTATTGAGTTAATTGAAAAATAAAAAAAATTAATTTAACATTTTTTTAATTTTTTTCCCTTCCGCGAATTTGTCTTTCACATTGTTATTGCACCTTTCATATTGTTATAAGAAGACTGTATAATTATATTATACTTACGTTATGCACAATTCAAACTGCAGGGGTACGAATTCTCAACCAATCGATTGAGTTATTTAAGTATTCGAAAAATTGCGATAAAGCCTAATGTGGAAAAAAATTTATTGACTGTTTTCATTTCTGAGTACCATCGGGTATTGAACCCAAAATAAACGCTTTACCATCTAGACCAAGCAGGCCGTTATTATACTCGTATTTATACATAAAAACAATGGATACAACGAAGTGTCGGTAAAGTGAAATGTTCGTGGCTGTCTTATTGGAAGCATTCACGCTGAGCAACCAGACAACACAGGTTAGATTTTTGGCGGATTCGCTTCTGGGCTGGTTTTACTCCTAGACCGTTTAACATCTGAATATATCTTCTCTTCTTCTCAGTGTCATTTCAGGTCGCCCCAACGTTGAATATCAACTGAGAGTAGACATCTTTGTCCCCGGCAGCCCGAAAAAGATCTCCAACGCCCCTTATGCCAGTTCAATCACGTATATTGCGGAGCCAAGATATTTGACTCCTGCCAACACCTCTTCGGCCTTCTATTTTGCCTTAGATGATCAGTTGCAGTAATCTGTACTTTGCTCCTCTAAGTACATGACCCAAATAGGACACCTTTCGGATTTTAATATTAGTCAGGAACTCTCTATTAACTTTGGCTCTTTTAGAACCCTTGTGTTGCTGACCATATCCGTCCAGGGTATCCGTAGCATTCTCCGGTGCATCCACATTTCGAATGCTTCCACTCGGTTCATACTACCAACTTTGAGGGTCCATGATTCCATTACATACAATAATACTGAACAAATGTAGCATTTGACTAACCGTTGTCGAAGTTTCAAGTTAAGATTATCATCGCAGAATTAAAAGCCGCACGAGATGATTCAATTTTGAATACATTGATCTGCCACATTTTATAAATCCTTATTACACTTTTAAGTTGTGCAAAAACAGCGTTATTTAAAAAAAATCTGCTTAAGGGAAGGCTGTAGCATCATCTTGACACTTTGATCTGCGCCATCGGAACTTTGGGTTTGATCTTGTCAAGACTGTATGTGCTCAAGTGTAACAGCGGATGCATAATAAACCAATACAAGCGTCCTCTCCGGGAGTATCTGGAGCAAAAATGCCACGATATGGACTACACCTCCTATACAGAGCTCAAGAGGATCGCTGAAGACCGAGCGGAGTGGAAGAGGAGATGCAGGGCTTTGCTGTTAACCAATCCTCCGGATTGGAACTGAAGAAGGAGAGACAGGCGTCTTTCATCCACAGAATGGCTGACAATCATACCCGGTCGTGAGGGATTGCCTAAAATATACACATTCAAAGCAAAAGCTTTAGGAAGCACTTGAAGACAATAATTTTTGACAATACTACAGACATCCACTACACTACATCTAAAGCCAAATGTGTTGTTATCGCATGTCGGAAGATCTACAAAGCTTTCTTTGTAATTTCTTGTCTTAGTAAGTTTTCTCACCAAATATGTTTTTCTAGACATATCCAAATGTGTCCGCAGCCACCACCTTCCTGTCATTATACTCAATTTATATCATCATAGTCAACCAGGGTCGATCCACTGCTGGATGAAGGTCTCCCCAAGTTGACTCCAAATAGTTCGGTTTTTTGCTCGTTGATGCCATGTGCTGCCATACTTCCTGATTTCATCTATCCAGCGTAACTTCGGTCTTCTTCTGGGCCTCTTTATGCCTCTTGGGTGCCATTGGATTATTTCGGATGTCCATCGGGAGTCCGACATTCTGGCTACGTGTCCTACCCATTGCCACTTCATTCTTTTGCACACCTTTATAACTCAATTTATAGAAATTAATATAATTAAATAGGGTTCCAGTCTAGTAAGGGGAAGGGACGTAGAAGTAATCAATCTAATGACCGCTGCCACTGCCTTCCTATCGTCACACAACTTATATGAGTTTTACTTTGTTATATTTTTAATCTGTGGATTCGAGTCCTGCGTTTGAGCGCCCTTGATGATAGCTTGCTTTCTGAATGGCGCTATATAAATTGTAATTTTATTATATATTAAGAGTACTTAGCACGAAAATAAAACGAAGCGATGCTAACAGTACATTTCTAAATATCCATTAAGTGTGGTTTTGAAACTGGGATCGATCGATATGAAACACGTAGAGCAAATCAATGAAATAATAAATGGAATGAATAATGAATTCATTACTCGTTATTGTATTGTATGACACATTGAACGTGCCCTTGGCGTGTATTTCCATTCGAGAATATCTCAATTTTATTGAAATCAATAGTTTCAATAGATTTAGCTGGAGTTGGGAGAGGAACAGAAAGGTGACACCATATATAATATACATACAATATAATATATAACTAAAAAAATGTGATACATACAATACATACATAGCATCGAGCCATTTCCCTGTCGGGGTAGGCAGAGAGGACAGATCCCAGACTTTCCTATCTCAACGCACATTCTTCGCCTCTTTCACACCCATTCACCTACTAATACAACTTCTACAATTTCTCTTCTTCTTCTCCGTGGCTCCATCCCAACTCACTGTCTGCGAAGACTGTTGGGGTCAGCTCTCCTCGTCCTCAGGTTGTATGCTCTTCTGTCCCGGACTACGTCCCCCAGGCCGTGCCTCTGCATCAGATTATCTTTTTGCACGACCCATGAATTCTTTGATCTTCCTCTGGTTGTTATTCGAGGAAGATCCATGGAGATTGTCTGGTTCACAATGTGATCGGGTGCTCTGCATCCAACGTGCCCACACCATCTCACTCGCCTCTCCTCCACCCTCACACCCATTCACTTACTAATACAACTTCTACAATTTCTCTGACTTTCTAAATTTCCTTTTTTCAGAATATCACTTATTTGATCCAACCATACTTTACACGGTCTTCCTCTCACACGTCTTTCATTCACATTTACACTAAAATATGAAATCAGAAACAATTGAATGAACTAAAAGCATTAAAGTGTCGCCGAAAAGGGGTCAAAATAATAAAGATTCTAGAGACATGGCAACTAAAAACTTATAAACATTTAACACAAAATTTAATTTAAATACGAAAAACTTTGGCCGCCCTCACAAAGGATCTTTTAACTAAAATGTTTTATTGAATGATAGACACATTAGTTAAGTTTGTGTCAAAGGAATTGAAACTCCGGCAGTGAAGAGAAATATAACAAGTTGCTCCTTTGAGCGGGGTCGGGGGTCCTCCCCCCTAACGCCCGCCTTGACGGGAGATTTTGTTTAATATTGCGAGACAAGATAACTTTGATGTCAATGAGCTGTATTACGCGGAAAATTCATTGTATTTTCCCAAAACATGTTATTGTACAATACAATAATATCTCGCTTTACGTTAACTCTGTAAACGATACATCACTATGAATGCCTATTACCCGTAATGAGTTTAATAAAAGGCACAATACAAAATGGGGATCAGTGTAATTAACGTTGGTGACCCCAGAGTGACTCCCAATTTGTGATAGCAAAGCCTGTTGCATATATATATATATATATATATATATATATATATATATATATATATATATATATATATATATTATATATATATATATATATATATATATATATATATATATATATATATATATATATATATATATATATATATATATATATATATATATATATATATATATATATATATATATATATATATATATATATATATATATATATATATATATATATATATATATATATATATTGGGTGTACAAATAAGTCACCGCCGTTTGACAAAAGTTGGCGCCACCAGTAAGTTATGGTTAAAATTGTCAGATGTAAAATGTCATTATCGTAAGGTTGGACATCTGTCAACAACATGACCTTGAAATATTTGTGAATTTTTATCAGTATAACATATTTTTTTGTGTTCGAAAATGTCAAGTTTTGAGCCGAATAAGCGTCATTTGCGGGAACTTTTGATTTACTTCTTCAATTTGAAGAAATCTGCAGCTGAGGCGCATCGATTGCTTGTAGAAGCATATGGTGAGGCTGCCTTAAGTGAGAGAAGTTGTCGTGAGTGGTTTCAAAAGTTTAAGAACGGTGAATTTGACATCGAAGACAAAGAACGTAGCGGAAGGCCGAAAGTGTACGAAGACGCGGAATTGGAAGTATTATTGGATCAAGATTCGTGCCAAACGCAAGAAGAACTTGCACTTACATTAGGAGTGACTCAACAAGCAATTTCACATGGGTTGAAATCATTGGGAATGATTCAAAAACAAAGAAATTGGGATTCATATGAACTGACACGGAGAAACTTTGAATGCCAATTTTCCACATGTGAAATGCTGCTTGCCAGGCATAAACGAAAGGGTTTTCTGCACCATATAGTCACTGGTGATGAAAAATGCATCCATTATGATAATCCAAAAAGGAAGAAATCATGGGGATCCCCTGGTCATGCTTCAACATCTACGGCTAAGCCAAATATTCATGGAAAAAAACTCTTGTTGTGTATTTGGTGGGATCAGCTTGGTGTCGTGTATTATGAGTTGCTCAAACCGAATTAAACCATTGCTGGGGCTGTCTACCGAACATAATTGATGAGATTGAGTCGAGCACTCGAGGAAAAGCGCGCCCACTACTACGCCAGACACGACAAAATTATTCTCCTGCATGATAATGCTAGTCCACATGTTGCGGCACCGGTCAAAACCTATTTGGAAACACTCAATTGAGAAGTTTTACCCCACCCGCTGTATTCACCAGACATTGCTCCTTCTGATTACCACTTGTTTTGATCGATGACGCATGGCCTGTCTGAGCAGCACTTCACATCATATGAAGATACCAAAAATTGAGTCGATTCGTGGATAGCCTCAAAAGATGATGATGATGACTGACGCGGTATTCGTATGCTGACAGAAAGATGGGGAAAAGTAGTGGCAAGCGATGGGTACTACTTCGAATAAAACATGAGGTTCCGTTCTTTCACAATAAATGCCCATTTTTTTATAAAAAACGGCGGAAACTTATTTGTACACCTATATATATATATATATATATATATATATATATATATATATATATATATATATATATATATAATATATATATATATATATATATATATATATATAT